>CM050653.1:54063950-54703617 GCA_027574665.1 Rhynochetos jubatus | reverse complement strand
CTATGGAGGATGATTAATGGACTGCACAGATGCTCAGTGAACATTATTGGCTTTCTATGCCTTACAAAACGCCGAGTTAATTTAGCTGTTAAAGTATGTATTGTGTTATTTATCTTCAGAAATATTAATCTATTAATTATCTCATCACAGAAATTGCAACTACACCTGAGCTCAGCTGACTAAAATTCATAATATATTGTTGCCTTCTTTAAAAAAAACCCCAAAATATACCACCACCACTGTATCTAGGGAGTCAGCAGGTATTTCTTTTTACTCATCTAAGATAGACATGTTTTTGGAAAGCCAGAGATTAGCTATACTCCATACACATTTGTTCTATACGTGACTACGAGTTGTAAGGAACACTTGCAAGCTCCTATTATTAAGAGCACTGATAAATCACAAAAGAGCGGTTAGAGAACATCAAACAAATAGTTTGTGCTCCGTTTCATTGTCTCAGTAGGGTTTTATATTAGCTGTTGCCTCTGAACACCAAGCTCAAGGAGCTGTAACATTATCACTGTACTGCCTACAACATTATAAGCTGAAGTGGAGACTTTAGATTTTACACAGCCCCGCTGGGAGTTTAGGCCTACCTCACATAAAATTTTATTTCTATACACTGTAATCTTTGTGAAATCTTTTTCCATTGCTACTATGCCTTTTTTTTTTTTTTTTTTTTAGGAGAGATAAGCAACTGAATTTTCCCTGCAAGGTGTGCACTTAAATTGATTTACACAAAGTTATCACAGATCAACAGCTTGCTCATTTTTACAGTGGACCCTGAATATTGGACGAACGTCTTCACTCAGCCGTTGCCAAAAGGGTCAGAACACATCCAGGCTGTGTGCACACCGTACAGGCACACGCTCCCTACCAGCCATAAGGACAGGCTGCTCACTGCAAGTTAGTGGAGCTGCAGCGCTTTGTCTTTTGTGATCATCTCTGAAATTCTCTTCTAGCAGGTTTCAGCGCACTGTACTTGTAATTTAAACATTTAATTAACTGTATACTAAGTCCTACTCAGTGAACCAAATGCTATATGCTTCTTCCTGTCTTTGCACTTCCTTTTGGATATATGCAGTACTTGAAGGACAAAGCATAGCTTTCAAATAAGTAACTGTTGCCAGTGGACGGATTACTATGAAATAACCAGCTTAAATAAATGTTTCATCCCACAAACACTTAGTCAGAAGTCTCAGACACAACTTGCATCTCCCTTTCCACTACACTCGATCAACTGAGATACAAATTCATCAAAAAATAAGCCTTCTTAGTTCTGATGTTCAAGGTCTGTTTGTTTATCCAATCTTTTATAATCCCAGCAAAATTCAGTCCCCCTATAAATGTTAAATACTTATACAACTTTTACAAAGTCCTTTAGAAAAGCAAAAATTTAATTGTATTTTTCTCTTCATCATTACTCCGCTAGCAATATTACAAAGCAAACAGCAGTGTCTGATTTACTACTGCTATTTCCATTATTATTATGGAGTGGGAAAAATACCTTCGCATATTAAATCCAGCTATGCAGGAACAAAGCACAACAGATACTGCCCTGTATTTGAAATTGTAGCACTTTTAATCTGCTTGCAAACTGCTTCCATTACATTACAGAAAAGTGATATATCTAAAAATTGTGCAACCCCCTTCAAAGGAAGCATTGTGAGGAGATGGTGGCTGATACTGAAATTTCAGCTCGATAGAATTCTACACTAGTTAGAATAACTTTGGCATACAACAAAGCTTTGAACTGCTCATGTTTTTGCTGGGGAGGGGGAAATTGGGGGAAAACTGAAGCACTTGGAACCAGTACCGTACCTGGCAAGATTTTCAAATAGTAGTATTCATAGAATCATAGACTGGTTTGGGTTGGAAGGGACCTTAAAGACCACCCAGTTCCAACCCCCCTGCCATGGGCAGGGACACCCTCCACTAGAAGGGTGGAGTAGCCCAGCACTCTCGGCAAAAGAGTGTGTTTGACTCAAGACAGTAGTTCTAGGAAAAAAAAAATTAAAAATGGGGTCACAAACTCAGTCGGGGGGTGCAATCTGTTGCTGTGGGGAATATAGGTACAGATTGCTTTGATCAGTATAAAACCAGTGAAGAAAATACACAAGCCAAGGCCGTAAAGCTCGTATGTAGCATCACACATGGAACACTTGAATTCCTTACAGTGCAGTAGTCTTGCACACTGAAGGAGTAAGGAGTACACTGAAGATTGGAGTTATTTTTCCATTTATTAAAGAAACACCTTTGCTGACTTTTTTTAGTGCCAGCTGCTTAGTGAAGTAGGGGTGAGGATACTGGAAACCAGGGGTACTTCCAGTAATAATGCTTTCTTCTACTCTTTAAAACCGCTCTGTAACTAGCTGCATGTCCAGGTTTGGATTTTGTGACCATAAACTTTGTGCCATATGAATGGGGCTTAACTTTCATTAATTACATGATCCTACTAAGTGGACAATTAGTATGGTAGAGAGTTTTGTGATCCAAGTTCGTACTAGACAGATGCTGTTTGGGACAGCCGTTCTGCTGTTCCGCCTGATCGAAGGAAGAAGGCCTGCTACTGGCACAACCACACAAAGTGGTCAGACTCTTCCCCGTGCTCTGCAAACCTGGAGTTGCTGCTGTTACAGCCATCCTATCAGAGGGTGAAGCAACCAAAATTCACAGAACTTGGAAGGTGGAAATTATAATTTTAGTCACCCTGAGACAACACTTGCTCAGCATGACCAGGGAAATTTGAGCTAGTACCGCTTTTTTTTCAGCTAACACACCTAACGGCATTCAAGGTGCAACTCAGTGTGCCTGTCAGCACCGAAGAGCAAGGCTTTTTGCTTGTTAGCCTGCTAGATGTCATGATGTTTATTTATGAAAATTAAAGCAGTAAAATGTAAATTTTAGACTTCATGGGAAGGTACGTATGAAATGAGAATAGGTTTAATTAACTGGTCTAATCAGAGTGGTAACTTAAATTGTAACACACAGTGACTCCACTTCCTACTGCTCTAAGCTTTGTTATTTATTGTGAGGAAATAAATTAGATTTTCTACCACTGACTACTTTTTAATAATCAAAGCAAAATAATTCATGCAGCGTGTAAGTTATCATAAAATAATTCAGCAGACATAGCAAAGATGATAAAAGGCTTCTTTGTGCAAAACATTTTGTACGTCAATTTAAGAGACGGACTTAAGAGCACAACTTCATGTATTGCATTTTGTCAGCAATTTCATTGTTACTGCTACCTTTCAAGGGGAGGTCTCAAAACCCATGGTGAAACTGCTGCAGTATTTTATGTAGGAACTTGATCTTCTTTTGGAACCATATAACGTCATCTCAAAACAATATATTTTTAGCTCTAGTCTTAGATATAGGGTACAGTTGAAGAGGAGTAACTTCAATTTTTAAATGTACAATCAAGCTACAACTAATTCAGCTCCATGACGCAGCTGGTTTCTTCCTCTCCCTCCTGCATTTGCTCCTATTTGCTTCTGTCCTTTGCTGTTTCACAGTTCTGGCCATATCTTTCTGCATCTGCCATATATAGGATTTTGATAATTTGTCTTACATTTCACTCTTTATTTGATCTGCACACTACTCACAAATCGTGCTGGTATGAAAAAATAACTACTAAGGTGATTAGCTACTGAACAATAAATGTCATTAGCCTGTTCTACAGAATCATCGTATTTAGCCAAAACAAAAGGAATATTGTACTTATCAGTCAAGGAAATTCAAGCCCACTGGCTTCGCTTTGGGAAGAATTTCTCATCTACTGTGTCACTAGATGTGCTTGTGTAACAACAAAATCATACCTACTTGAATGGAATTACCTTTACAATGAGCAGCATTAAGTGACAGCTCTGATTTAATGTCTAGCTACAGTGAAACTCCCATGAACCGCTAGCTTTTAATTGCCATGAATTGCTGTTTCCATGTGAAAGGTGATTTTTTGTGAAGTACCCGTGCAGCCTTCCGAGTGGACATTCGATGACCCTTTGCATCTTTGTTATCTGGGTACCGTGAGAGAGTTCTTGCAACACGTGAGGTGATATGTCGCCTAAGTCCCTGTTGGGTAATATAAAAAATTTCCAGGAGTCTTTCTGCTCTGTGTCGAGTGTTTCTTGGCAATGTTTTCTCTCACCACTACCAGTTTCATGGTCCATTTCCCTAATACGAACTATGTTTCATAAAGGTAGTAGATGGCTGCACCTTTAACCTGCCCTGAACCAAAATTATTCCCAGACCATTTAGGAATTAAAAAAAATAAATGCTATTTTACCATAATGAAGAAGTCACATGTTATGCAGGCGCTGCTTCTTTTTCTTGAAACACAAAGTTTTTTCCCAGGCTACTTTTTCTTTGTGGAAAATATATGTAGACTACATATATGAAACATAGGCAGAAAATAGTATGTTACCGCTTACTCTGGTAAATTAGCATCAAAGGATGGAGAAAAGCTTTTTAGCCCAGAGAAGCTGAAGTTCCAGTTGTTTTCATGAGCTAAGGGATGCTGAGCTAGAAAGACCTCAGAAATGTAGACAAGTTAGGAAGTGAGAAAAGTTTCAGTAGGCAAAGCAACACTGACACAGAAATTGGGCACCTCCTTATTCTGCATTACAAAATCTGCACATGGCTTGAGCCTTTTTCTGTTCAGTTTGCTCATACGTGCACCTTGCAGTTATTGTCACTTGCCGTGTAATAAGAGCATAATCTCCCCACATTCAGCTACGTGCTTGAAAATAAAGGAAGCATACTTCTTGCTGTACACCTCCTTCATTCAAGGCTTCTACAGGATGATCAAAACCTTGCTTCACCCTTATCTTCAATTACCAGAGGTTGAACGTGTCAAGATTTCTTACACTCCCACTAATTTAGATACTATTACTCCCTTCTTAACATCTGGAACACCTGCCCAGTCTGCAAGTTTGACTTCTAAAGTAGCATGAAGTGCACAGGAGGAGTTGATCAACTTGAATTGTTATTTAATAGCTATTTTGCTGAAATGCCTACAGGCATTAATTAAGATCAAGGTGCTAAACGCTAAGAAGACTTACAATGAAAAATAGTCCCTGCCCCTGAGAGTTCATAATTTAGTTTATAGCAAGTTACAACAGGTGAATGACGTAAATTAACCTTAGGGAGGGAAAGAGAAGTAGAACAAGCTACTTCTCCAAGCATTTTCTGGACAGCGTGGATCATTTTCATGTCTGTGTTTATAAATACTGATATGCTCATGTTGCTGAAGATGTCCATTTCTCTCTAATCCTATCATCTCCCTGATATCATAAAATTCTTCTTCCAAGAAACACATAATCTGTGAGATTCCTTCTCCACCTAGTGTGTTGGATATGCTGTACTACAGAAAATAATTTCTGTATCCCTCCCTTTTTAAGGGCACCAACATCTGTTGTTATGTATTGATTGCTTTACAGCAGAGCAAGATGTAAAGGCAATCTTTCTGTATTTTATGTTTAAAATTAAAATACCTCCAATAACAGTAGGTGCTGGCCCATATCCCTCCTTGTGGAATTAGTTGTAAAGTATGTTATTATAAAGCTGTGTTAAAGTGTGAACAGATCTTGGTAACAATCAAACATTTAAGTTTAGGTGACTGTAATATGTAATAGGCTTATTTTCCCATTAAAAGTAGGGAATACATAATTTTGCAGGTGGAGATAAAGGTTAATTTGATTTACATCATCTTGTCATGTTTTACGAATAAGCCTATTATTGCTAGTAATATTCCTTAACAAGGTATTTCTATCTGGTTTCCACCAATTCTAAATTACTGAAAACCATCCACGAAATACTTCAGGCCCACTTCTACTGTCACTATAAATGCTCTTCTATTACACTGTATGCTGTGCAGTTCTTCATTCTACGCAGAAGTAGTGTAAAATACTGCCAAATCAGAAACCTTCCTAGTTGGCCTCAGGGGTAGTAACTTACCCCTACTTTTCCATAGATGCAAAATCACTTTTCTATATGAACAGGCCACTTCCTCCAAAGAGAGTAATCTGCAAGATCAGGACGTAAAAAGCTAACAAAGATAAAAGCAGTGAAACGTTAGCCTCAGATGTAAGCAAATGAGAATTTTGCTATTTTTAGTAGGACTGTAAGTGGGTGCCTTAACACTTCAATAGTGTAAAACCTTGCCTAGAGCACACTGTGGATTTTTTGTTGCTATACAATGTCCTTTATTAAATTACTTCTCTTTTATAAATAACTTTTTTTCTGATTTAAAATATAAAGTATAATGCTTTTGAAGGAAAAAAAAAACCCAAACAGTAAGATTGCCAGAATATTCTTAAGAATTCATCACTCCTAAGCAGCCATATAAAGAAATTTGGAAGTCCACTAGAAAAAAATACGAAGTTAATACTAAAAATGACACCTATTCAATTTTATGGCAGCCCAGCTGCTCAAAGACTTGGCTGTGAGAGGAATCTAAGCACTCCGTTCTTCATGCTAGTTCTGGTACAAGGTAGAGAAAACATACACTCGGGACAGTAGACTTTGGTAGCAGTTAAACATATGTTTTTGATGAAAGATTGATTTATCTAACTAAGAATTATAGATTAAGACTTTACTAGCATGCCCTCCTCTTAAGTCAGTACACCTGGCCATTCTGTGTGCTATTGTTGTTTTACACCGAGCTGGTGTGCATCCAACACAGGCAGCAGTAGCCACCTACACTGCCACAGCTGGCTGAAAGCTCTAGTAGCAGAGTCAACGAAGAGCAGTAGTAAGGAATAGAACGATGGAGACACAGCCAAAGCATCTGACACAAAGCACTCCTGCAGGCCTCCTCTAAAACTTGTATACTCTGAAAACAGTAACCTATGAAAACGTCTTATTAGACGCTAGTAACTCTGACTTTGAAAGACTTCACTGCTCACGTCAGGCTTGGATATTACAACGCAGAATTACTTAACATACTTTTGTGCTGTGGGAAACCTTCCCTGTAACTAAGCTAGGTGACATTTATGTTCATTGGACTGAGCACTGCGGGTATCTCTGCATGCCAGCTAGAGAGGACAGGACAGTATCACCTATTTATTCTCAGCTCCTCGCGGGCAGCTTGTCTCCTGTTTCGCGGGCACAAGCGAGAAGACGAGAAGAGTGAGAACACATAGCCAGGCCTCGCTTTTATTTATGCAACGGCAAGCAACCCCGCTCGCAGCACCTCCCTCCTCTCGAACCTTGCCCCTATCGGACCCTGCAGAGGCCCCGGGGGGGAGGAGGGGGGCAAGGCACCCAAGGGGCTGTTCAACAGTCGCTGAGACACGGCAGTGGCCCCGGCCCGGAGACACTTGCTGCGTCACTCCCAGAGCAGGAGCTGGGAGGCAACTCAGTAAGGCTCTGACAGCAGTACCGACCGCCCTGCCGCACCCCAGCCTCCCTGGGCACGGCTCCTCCCACGGGCCTCCCGAAAACCGCCCCGCGGGGCCGCCGTGGCAAAACACCCCCCACCACCACCCGCAGCAACCCCGCCAAAGCAGACCGCCGCGGTCACGCGGGCAGGGCCGCCGCAGCTGCCGGTTTGAAGGTCGTTGCTAAGCGACGGGAGGGAGCGCGGCGTCTACGGGAGCGGCCGGTGGTAGCGCAGGGATGAGACAACGGCCGGGTGAGCGCCGCGGCCTCAGCAATGCCCCCCCCCCGCCCCGTGCCGTCCCGAAGAGGCGGTGTCTGCCTTGCACCGGGAGGCTTTCGGCGGCACAGGGCGGCGGGAGAGGGGCGTCGGCTCGGCCCCCCACCCCCCGCGCGTCGCCCACCCCCGGCAGTGGCGCAGGTGCGCTGTGAGGCGTCGCCGAGCCGTCTCGCAGACCGCTAGGGGGCGGGACGAGAGTGACAACGCCCACACCCAATGAGCGGGCGCGGCTGCGGCGAGGGGGCGGGGCGGTAAGGCCGGCGGGGGCGCTGCCGCCTGCCCGCCGCGGGCGGTGAGAGGCTGCTGGCGCCGCCTGCCCGCTGGGGCAGGGTCCCGCGTGCCGTGCGCGGAGGGCGCGGCAGTTTTCCCAGCGGGGGCAGCGTGAAGCAGCCACTCCTCCCCAGGGGTGAGGGCTGCCAGGCAGGGCGTGCTGTGGGCGGAGAACGACGCACCCTCCCCCTGCGTTGCGGAGCCCTCCGCGCTCGGTCGAGGAAGGTAAAAATCGAGGTCTCCGATGAGTGGCCGGTGCCGCCGGCCAATAGGCGAGGCGGAATGCGCCGTCCTTCCCGCCCCCGCCGCGCGGCGGTGCCAATGGGGGACGAGGGGCGGGGCGTGCCGGGCGAGGCGCGGGTTGGGAGGCGGCTCGCCGCCAGATGCGGGGGACTCGCGGCGGTGGAGGCAGCGGTTGAGCGTGCGGCGGCGGCAGCGCGCGGGCATGGGGACGCGGGCGGCTCTAGCTTCCCCGCGCTGAGGCGCATACCCGCCGGCGAGGCCAAGCGGTAGGCGAGGGGCGGAGGCGGTAAGGGGCGCGGGTGCCCGACGAGGTGCAGTGTCGGTAGCGGCCGCCGCCGCGTCGCTGGGCGGCAGAGCCTGCTGGGCTGGGCGGGGGACGTGCGGCGTACCGCGTCGCGCTGCCCGCCTCCGCAGTCGGGGCGGCGGCGCTGGCCGGCGCGTTGTGGCCGCGAAACCCCGGCCGAGGCGGAAGGGGGGTCGGCCGTGGGCTAATAGCGCTCGTGTCGTTGGCAGGACCCGAGCCTAGCGCGGCGGCGAGCGCAGCCGCGGGAGCTGGCTTCTGGTCGTGGCAGCGTGTTGTCACCTTCCCTTCTGGCAATGGGGAATGGACTCTCGGACCAGACGCCGATCCTCTCCAGCCTGCCTTCTTTCCAGAGTTTCCACATTGTCATCTTGGGACTGGATTCCGCTGGAAAGACGACCGTGCTCTACAGACTGCAGTTCAATGAGTTCGTCAACACTGTCCCTACTAAAGGATTTAATACCGAGAAAATCAAAGTGACCCTGGGCAACTCGAAAACGGTCACTTTCCACTTCTGGGATGTTGGCGGCCAGGAGAAGCTGAGGCCGCTGTGGAAGTCCTACACAAGGTGCACGGATGGCATTGTGTTTGTGGTGGACTCTGTCGATGTTGAGAGGATGGAGGAGGCCAAAACAGAACTCCATAAGATTACTCGGATATCTGAAAATCAAGGAGTGCCTGTCCTTATCATTGCTAACAAGCAGGACTTGAGGAACTCTCTTTCCCTTTCTGAAATTGAGAAGATGTTAGCAATGAGTGAGCTGAGTTCTTCGACTCCCTGGCATTTGCAGCCTACCTGTGCAATCATTGGAGACGGACTCAAAGAGGGACTGGAGAAACTACATGATATGATAATTAAGCGAAGGAAAATGTTGAGGCAGCAGAAAAAGAAGAGATGAGTTCTGTTTTGACCTTTCTATTTTACAGTAGTTCCGTGGTCAAAATTTGACATAAGACAGCTTCCAAACCCGGGCCTGCTTGTTTGGATGCCGTTAAGCTTAGTTACGTTAAACAATCAGTTGCACAACCTTGCCGTGTGGAAGGCTGTGCAGTGATGGAACTTTTTTATTTTATTTTATTTTTTACTAGTCAATTCTGAGTTTTATGGCTCTGCATTATTTCAGAAGCCCTAATAGATGATGTAATACTATCAGGAAATGAATGGGTGGGTATTTGTGACATGGATGTCTAAATAGCCAAATAAAATGAGGGTTTTCTGCTTGGTGTTGTAATCCTATACTTGAGGGTACCCTCTGCAAGGAATTTGCATTGAAGGTGTTCTGTGTTTTTAAACTTCTGATGCTCATAAGTGGAGTGTTTAAGTGAACATTATACAGCTTTAAAAACATGTATGAAGCTAGTAACCCGTTCGAGAGGCTGTTTTTTTTATCTTGTGTGGGGATTTCTATGAAAGCTTGGCTACATGTGTAGGGTCTTTTTAATTTGGCACTTTTGGAAACTGAATCGTGTTCAGTTCAAATACTTGAAATTTAAGTGCTGTGGATTCTTCAACTGATAAAAGAAAGACTGACAAGTAAAAAATGTAAACAACACGCTGGAGCATGGAAAAGTGGTTTCCCAACATATAGCATGTTTTTGGTATGTAAGGTTTTTATTTTTTTAGAAGTAGCCATTCATCATTATACAGTGCTAATCAGGTTTAAACTATTACTCAAAATTAGTAATTTATTTTTGAATGATGAGTATTGTGTCCTCCTACTATCAAGTAAAAAGTAAATTAATTGCAGTAAAGGACCTATAAAGAACAACTCTGGCTGTTGTGGTTTGAACCAGTGCAGCATTCTTTGCTCTATTGGTGACTTTTCTGGCAATAAAAGTAAATTATAATGAAGTATAGATGGAGTGAAAATTAGCAGAGCACATCTTGTATGTCCCCAAAATACCCCATTTTATTAAAGTGGTATTGCTATGTCACTTTCAATGTATGCTTTTTTTTATTGTGACTCTTAAAGTATTTTGTGGTTAGAAATGTAATAATGCTTTATACACTCAAACATTTGACACTACTGGGGGAGGGAGGGAGGGAGTGGGGGAAGAAGACTTTCAAGATGGGCCTGTGTTCTGCTTTAATTATGCTTTAAGCTGTTCTTGTTTACAGAGTGTGCAAACAGTGTTAACTGGGCAGGATAGTGCTTGGCGGAAAAGGGAGGGTAGTTTTTCTTACTGGTACAGATCTTCAAGTGACTCTTTAGATACTTGGCTAGCAATTAAAAGGGCTAAAACAGAGCCTGGATTTTTAAGACTAACTTTAGTGGTGCTGTAAAAATTCATCAG
This sequence comes from Rhynochetos jubatus, assembly GCA_027574665.1. Taxonomy (NCBI): domain Eukaryota; kingdom Metazoa; phylum Chordata; class Aves; order Eurypygiformes; family Rhynochetidae; genus Rhynochetos; species Rhynochetos jubatus. Next base: position 54,692,848 of record CM050653.1, on the reverse strand, counting down.
AATGTTAGATTCTCTTTAAACTTTTGTTGGAAATACCAGATTTAAAAAAAAAAAAAAGGCAAAAAATAAAAAAGGCAAAATCTCTTTCCTCCTCTTATACAACCAGTAAAGTAATAAGTTTTTCTTACCTGCTGCCGTGTATCAGGAGGATCGCCGCAGCTACAAACCTGAATGTCAATCAATGTAACTTAAATATGTTTAAAAAAAAAATCAAACTTTTTAATCAGCAGCTGTTCATCCAGGAGGTAACCAAAAATGCACTTTAGTGTCCTCAATATCTGAAAGTTACAGCTGTTTTTTTTTCTTTTTTAATGACATCTTGGTCCTTTTCGAATAAACTGAAGTAGCTTCCAGTGGAGCTTTTGTATGTTGGTTATATATGTACCTGCACTGGTGACATTGTAAGTCACTTACTCAAGTAATGTCTATATTTATAGAAATGTGGATGACTTCTTAAACCTCAATAAAGAATTGAAAACAAGCCTGCAGAGAGAAGGTGTCTGACTTCTTGTACTGCAGAGGTATGTTCTCATCAACCTCTGCACATAGTGATTCTACTAACAGCAGAACTACTTCTGTTGAAAACCAAAGTCCTAAATGAGGTGAGGCTCACAGATGTCATGGTGTTATAAATTGCAGGTATCTCATTAAAAACTTTAAATCAATGGCAGGTCTGTATATCCAGAAGAACTGCAGTGACTACTTTCTGAAGTGATAGATCTTGCATAATTTGAGCAATATTTTGTACTGCCAAACGTATTTTGTGTTACGTGCAGTGTTTAATAGGTGATGTTGGGCATTTATCACATGTACTCACAGATGGTACTTAATTTACTATCTTCAGGCTTGTGTATCTGAAACCGTCTGAGGGATTCCAGTGTACATAAGCCTTGCCTGCTTGGATTATGCGGAAGCGAAGAGAATGCGACACGAGATATGGAAACTTCTAATTAGTTTTAGGAGCGGAATGTAAACAAGACATTTAGAAGCCTGCAGATCAAAATAGCCAAGTTTGAACAAGAGCATTCAAATGTAACTCTCAAAACCCCTAGTATTTTCATTTCTGTGTGTGTAACTGATGGCATATCAAAATGTAGGTTACTAACAGCCAGTCTTGAGAAAGAGCTAGATGCTGAGCCCTGTGAATTTGGGGTGTAATTTTGCTAACACTTTCCTTCCTACTGGGTGCACAGGACTACTAGGCTGAGGAAGGTGAGGTGAGGGGCTGGCTTTTTGTACAATAAACAAACTGTACAATACCAATAATTGCTTCATTCTGAGTATTCATTAGGCTTCTACTGGGAATAGTTGAAAAGGCGTCCTGCTTGAAAAAGTCAACCGTATTTTGTTCTGTATATTAAACATGCTAGTGTTTATCTGGTGACAGTCTCCCTCAACTCTTCTGTGTATAAAAACCTCAGTGAATGATTTTAAACACAAAGACTTGACTGATCTGTACTCTAGCACTCTGGAGGAAGAAATGAGGGAAGGTGCAGGGCAGTGTTTCTGAAATGTCGTGGTTATCGTGTTGATATTTAATATTGACTTGGAAGTAGAACACTTGAGTGGGGGATGAGTTTTATGTTCAAGCTATACCTTTTTCTGTAGTAGAACTGTTTTGCTGGAATAGTACAGTAACTGTTCTGAGTAAAATATACAAATGTAGCTGTACCTCTTAAACTGTGTTTTGTATTACTATGGCAAAGTCTTCAACTGTGAGCAAAATGGTAATTGCAGTGGGATGTTTGGTATCTTAGCTGATGGAGTTTCTGCTGGGATAGTTCTGTCAGCCTGGGATCACCCTCTTCCATCCCATCAATTGACAGTTCTCCCTAAATACTGGTATGTGTAAGAAAGTCTTTAGAGGAGCTGAATAATCAGGGGTAATTTTGTTACAATGCTGGAGTTACACAACTTAGATTTTAAAATATTTTTCTTAAAATGAGCTACACATAACACTGTCCTTCAAGGCACTAGGTAAGTATCTCAAACTGCTACTTTAAGGAGGTATGGGGTTGCATTTAAATCAGTGCAGTGCTGTTACAAAGAAACAAACCGCAAGGTCTTGTAACCTTATCACTGTTGTCTTTGCTTACAGAAGTTGGTATGACATTGCTTCAGCTGTTCATGCACATGCAATTGTCTAAAGTTAACCAGCCTTCAGGACCTGGTCTCTGTTTTCTAGCTGTGTATTGGCTTATGACAGTTTTAGCTAGGAAAAGTACTATAGGATGGTGAGACTCCTTCAAGTTCCTGACATCGCTTTTAGGTTGTGTTGCACTGAATGTGCATTTGCCTCTGAAAAAAACAATACTGTTTTTCAATTAGGTGAAGCCTTTCTCTCTTGAAATTTTCATGTTTTACTGAGACACGATTGACTCTTCGTTTGGAAAGCAGTACCCACAGCCAGTCCACGATTCTCAGCCTGACTTAGAGAGGTGCTTCTGTACCACCTTACACAGCACATTGGTCCTGCAGGAGTTTACCTGTGACACAGTGGTCACAGAGCAGCGAGGAGCTAAAAGCAGTCAGTTGGGTAGGGTCTAGCAAGCCCTTCTGGACCCCAGCAGGTCTGTGTGAAGGCAGCTCTGCCTTCTTGGGGAGGTTATCTGCATCTTGGATCATTTGTTTACAGATAGCAGGGTGTTAATTAGTGTCTGGCTGAAACTTTCAGTTGAGAGTGTCGTTCTTGGCGTTGGAGGAGGATTTGGATACAGCATTGATACTACAAAGAAGGGCTCGGTAACGCAGAGCATGGAAAATGTAGGCAATCTGCATACGCTACCTATAGGGCACCGACCCGAACATGTAACCTTGACTCAGCCGTGTGGATTGCAATGCACGAAGGCTAGTGAATGTGTACGCATAATCCTATCTTCCTTGAACTTCTTTTGAGAGAGAAATTTTAGGCGATAATCAGTGCTCTTTGGATCAGCGTTTTCACTTTACTGGTGGGTGACTCATCTTTTGAGAGGGTCACAGCTTACAGCCCTGCTCTGACAGTCGATGGCCTTGTGTCCCTAAGCCATAAAAACTCTAGTTGCTGCTGGAAGGGATGTGTAGGGAGCTGTGAATGGGCACCATCCCCTGTTTGTTTAGGCTGGGGGATGAGGAAAGCATTTTATTATTATGTTTAATCCTGACTGACGGAGGTATGTGAAGGCCTGCTCCACTCACGCTGCTCTGCAGGCTGTGATTATTTTTAGGAGCAGTACAAGGCTGCAGAGCTATGTGAATAAACTCTTGCGTGTGTTTTTAAACCAAAGGGAAGTACGCAGCCTGACTTCGCAGCAGGGTGATGCCTGGAGTTGTCACATGGGATCCTGAAGCCATCCTACCCATCTGAGAACAAAATAAAGGGGTGATGCACAGCTGGTAGCTTGCCCTTCTTTAAAGCATTAATCAGTCTTAAACCAGCTGTAAAGAAGCAAAAATGTGGTTTCAAAGACCTAGCTCTGTGAAGAAAAAAAAAAAAAATCCCAAACCCAAAACCCTTCCAAGCAGCAAATTAAGGATTTGAGTTTCCTCCCTGTCAGTGTCCTGCTTTACTGGGGGTGGCTGGGAGTGGTCTGAGGCACCCGGGCTATGCTGCCTGGGGCCTGCCAGCTTGCTGCTGGGCCTGGCGATCGGCACGGTCACCGGCTGTTCACATACTGACTTTATCCAAAGGCAAACCCAGAATATAAGGAGGAAAAGCAGGCAGGGATGCCAGATAGTGATTCCAGACTAAATACCTGCTTGTGAACAGCTCAGGAAGGTAAGAGATGATAATCCCTGAGCTGTGAAGATTATGATTTCTTAGTTCCAGCTATATTTACACAGCTGCTCCACCAGAATTAAGAGCCAAAGATGACAGAATTGTTAAAAAGGGGAAGGTCAAAGTACAGTTGGCTGTGGGGTATGGGAAAGGAGAGAGGATTTGAAACTGTTGGGTTTTCCTAGCTTTTCAAGACACATTGAGCCTGAAGAGATATGCTTTTAGGCTGCTTAATTGGTTTAAAATCTTTATTGTTTTATGCACTGTAGTTTTCCTATTGCTGAAATGAAACAATACCTTATTTCAGAAAGCCACCTAATCACTGCATTAATCTCCAAGCCAACTGACAAAGGAGGTTTGCAGAGGTGTTGAGCCTTGTTAAACATGCTGAGGGCTCCTGGCTGGCACACAAGCTGCTCTATTTCAAGGTCTTTTCTAAAAATAGCAGAATGATAGAATTTGGGTCAGGCGAGGTAAAGGTGTGAAGCTTGATACCTCAGACACCACGCACAGTCCAGAGCTACCACCAATCTTATTTTATGCTTGATAAATAAGAATAATTTCCTTTGGAGCATAAAATTTTCATCCCTTTCCCATTCCAATGTCACTTGCCTTGAAAACTTTAACAGGCTTTGATATTGGGACATCATTGAGTTGGGTGTCACAAGGATGAGATCATGGGCGAAGAGGGTCAGGAAAGAGCATTCACCTTTGCTGCAGTGACTTCATTAGCTAAACCCAGTCTTTTTTTGTAAAGCTGGCCTAACATGGACAAAGATGGCCTATAAAAGGGAATTTTTATAAAAATATCTCTTTGTTTCTAACGTTAGCTGAATTCTGCTGGTTTTATAATTTTTGGATGCTGTTGTAGGCATGGGCTTCTCTCTTTTTGACACCAGCTGCATGATGATCTCTAAGTTACCTTCAACAGCTTGCAGACCATCAGTGTAAGGCCTCTACAGCTTTAAATGGTAATACTGAACTTACATATCCACGATGTATGTTTTCAGCCGTCCACCTGAGGTGCTTCTGTGGGACCATCTTGTTTCTCAAAGAAATTTTTGATTTTTTGTATTGATGTCTCTGAAAACACAGTTTATTCCTATTTGGTTCTTGTTATAAGTGATACAATAAAATGGCAATCTACAGATTATTAGTAGCACTGTTTCCCTTGAACTCCAGCTACTGAGTTTCCATTTGAATCAGAGATATATTCCATTTTTCGTCATTATGCTGTATTTTGTATAAGAGCTGAATTTTGCTAACCTTAGAAATACTAGCCTGCCTGATTTTAACTAGCTTAGAAAATTGACTTGTATGTTCAAAGTCACTGTAATTCAGCTGTAATCAGTCATGTTACACTGGAGACAAATGGGATTCATGGACTGAGCCCACACTGATTGTCTTTGACAGATCTCCTACTACAACATCCCTCACTGTGTGCTACAACACCACTGCTACCAGCAAACTATGTTTCTGTATGGTTTGGCAACTCTATTTCTACCGCTCTGTCGTATAACTTGCTTATACACAATTTTAACTAACATCCTGCTATTGCTGAAATCGTGATAGGGGACTGTTTGAAAAACTTCTGTACAAAGTCTCAGCTGTACACTGAAACTTTAAAACAAATACACCAAACTATGTAATTTAGTTTTGAAGTACTGGAGTTCATGCTGAAAGCTGGAATTTTAAGACAGAAGGTTGGTACATGCGGTTCAACCATGAAGCACTGGTCATTTTATCCCTGAGGTCTTATCACCTATGTGCAAAGCAAGAATCTCATAGCCGCTCTTATGTTTAAAATCATGCTTAAAAGTGCTATGTGTTATTCAGGTATTACAGAAATACAGTGTAATGGAAAGTAGTAGAAAGACTGTAACAGTAATTTGGATTTTTTTATTGACTTGTAACGTAGTTGTGTTCAATAGGCAGGCATCAGGAAATCATACTATTTCAAAAGTAATTTGGGAGTTTAAAAACACAAGTTCAACATACTGTATTGTCTCAGACCCCATGAACTTCAGCTTCACAGAAAGTAAAAATATTACCATAGTTGAAATAAGTTTTTCATATTCATCAGTGAATAAATATTCATGATCTGGATCATCTGTACCTGGCTTTTGTTTGCATTTGACCATAGCTATTAAGCAAAAGCAGTAAAAAATTATTCCATATTACATTTGAATTGAATTGAGAAGAATATATGGTCTTTCAAATCAGGCATATGAAAGTTTTCAAGTAAAGGTGATTTGCAAAGACCTTGAGTTAAAATAACACATTATCTTGAAATAAGCTTTTATTTGTAATAGTAACAAAAATGGTTGGAAATTCCTTTGAAAAGATAGCTTTATTTTATGTAGTACAGTGAGAGAAATATGTTAGAGTGATTTCAGACCACAGGATTCAGAGGGTCTCCTGTTCTCTCTGCCTTTCTTGGCTGCAATGAATCAGTCTGCACAGGATGTGGCTGCTAACAGATGATAATGCAAAGTGAAGGGCTGGGCCATGAAAAGCCCCAGGGTGGCTCAGCGTGGTGCTGAGTTCTCACGAAGAGCTGATTGCTTTCCAAAAATAAGAACAGGAACTAGGGCAGATAATCCATGTAAAATGCACTTTCCACCCTTACACATTCACAACAATTCATTATTTTCAGCATGATGGAGCTTTACATGTTGATTACATACATAATCCATCTAGGCACACACACCTACCTACACACACTTCTGTTGTAGTCTTGTGAACCCTGTTTGCAAGAATTTCTCTGGGATCCTGTTTTGTGGGTGTAACTTGAGAATATATAAAGAGATTCTTGCTTTCCCACCGTGTAAACCCAAGTGTGACTGCAAACATGACTGCGCTAGAAATATGATTCTTTGAAATAATTTCCTCTGTTTTAAATCTTTCATTTTATTAGGATAAGGTAATCTGGGCTGTTCATGCTGCATATGAACCGTGCTGTTGTGGTGGCATTACCACTGCTCAGAGTTCAGGTTGTGTCAGCACTTCTTTTATAAATATAAGTCCTTATTTCAGAGCTTAATAACCTAATAAGCCTTGAAATTTCAAACTTGTCTGAATCTTGGCACAGAGTATTAACTTCACCTTTTACCACATTAAATAAAATATATATAATAGAGGGAAATGTAAATAAAAGAAAAATGATCTGTGTTTTGCTGCCTTTTCTATCTCAAAATTAATTTTGTTTATTGAAATGAAATGGTGTGAACTCACGGTTCCAAATTGAAAATTTTGTCATAAGTTAAAAGTTGCAATCATTAGTGTTTGCAAAACAGACTTATACAGAATCACCTACCTAAATCCCTTATGGCTTTTTCCTTATGGATTCACTTAAGCCTCTGCACAGGGACTGTAGAATCTGGCTGTTTGAATCTGCAATATTTTGGCCGCCCTTTGCATTCATTTTAGCTGTGCAAACACTCACGTACATCACGCAAACTTGCAGAGTTTCACGGTGAGTGAAGTTCCCTCGTCGGCGTCAGTAGAGCTATTCCTATGCAGTTACACTTGCAGATGTGGATGTATACAGGGGACAGAAACATGGACATGTCTTTCCTTAGCTTCTTTAATACTTATTTCAAGTTCTGTCATTCGCTAAATACGTTTTCTTAGTGGTGATGTGTGAAAGTAAATCAGATGCAGGCTTTTCTGTGTCTTGTGGAAAATCCAGTGCTTATAAAATTTTACAGGCTGTGTTCTAAATCACCAGAAAAAAAAGAAGTTGAAGAAAGCTCTAGTGTCTTTACAAGCGATACTTGTTCACACCATCTAGATAACACTGGGATTATCCTGAGCGTTACTAAAGCCACAGCTTACCTGGGCATAGCATCTTCTTGCATAGAAGAGCATTTTTTCCTATAGGTAGAACTAACACAGGGGATCTTGTATTAATGATGGCTTTAGTCTGATCTAAATCACTTCCGGCTTTTTCCTTATGGATTCACTTAAGCCTTTGCACAGGAGGTGTAGAATCCAGCTGTTTAAATCTGCAATATTTTATCCTCCCTCTACGTTCATTTTAGCTGTGCATACAGGCCTGCACAAAGCAAAGCTCTTGCACTTCCGTACCAGGGAGTGTTGATATGCTCTGAAGACTACACATGCTCTTTGCTCCTACTTTGCCCAGTCAATTTTATTGAGAGCACAAACCCTTTGTAGTCAAAAAAAAAAAAAAGAAAGCAGGTTTTTGGTTTTTTTTCTTCCCTCCTTCATTTCGAATAGCAACTCCCATTTTCAGTGGGACAGCCATAATTCTCTATTTTGTGTTGGAAAATCCTTACTCACTTCAATCACTTTGGGTCAAGCCTAGAGTACCCTTCCCCTCAAACTGATTTCCATTTCTTATTTACCTCCCTGAGGAAAATATACCATGTCTATAATGTCCTCCCTATAATGTGCTGTGGGTTTTCAGTATAATACAGATACAACAGTCAGCATGCGTTTTACCTAATAATAGAACTCTAAACATTAGGCATTCTTGGCTGATTTAGACATCTCTGGATTTTTTTACAGTTCATGGAAAGAAATGTGTTTGTCTAAGGCATGATTCATCTTAGCTCAGGAGTGGTATCTAAGGCAGGTCAGATAAATTCACCCCGTTTCTCTCTCCACTCCACAGAAAGCTGATTAACTCAAATATAGACACCTGCCTTTTACACCAGCTGTCTACACTTATATCCTAAATGATAGCCCCGAATCTGTCCCAGCTGCTCTGCTGGAAAATTCAGGTGTCTGCCATTGGAAATCTATGTCAATCTAGAGCAGCTGCGAACCTCTTGCATGCTTTTACCTAGCAAATCCACCCCAGTCCTTCTGGGTGGTAAATGACCACGCTGTTTGTAGACATAAAAATATAAAGAGCCCTATATTAAATAATATATAGTAAGGAAAAGCAAAGTGAAAGCTTTTATTTACAGTGAACACTACATTTCACAGTCAAGAGATTCTCACTAGAGAAATCAGTAAATCAAATTACTTCCTCTTGTAGTGTTTTATGGCTCAGTCAAACTACTTGTGGATGCAAAGGTAGCTTTTTCAACGAGTTCAGTGGGAGTGAGATAAGGCTGTAGAATTGTGCAACAGAACCGCCATCTATAAAAGCTTTTACATAGTAAACTTTATGCTTCTTTTTTGAAAATATAAGTCCCCACCTACTCGTTGACACTGTAATTGAGTCTAGCAACACCTGTGCCTGCTTCTGCATATGTTGCAGCTGCAATCACTCTCCTCTGACTATGGAAAGGCTACCAGCAATCCAGCTGAAATCGTTAGAGGGTTAAAGAGACTTGTTAAAAGAAAGTTTGCTTGTTGGTATTTAGGGGTGATTTGAGCAGAGAAGCAGGATGAGAGGGAAGAGCTCTGTAAGTGGAGAGTGTTACGAAGTGCTCTGGTGTCTTTGGGTCTCTGTTTAGCAAGGTATGAATAACTGGTAGCCTTTCTGAGAAGAAAATCCTAATTTAGATGGGGGTATGAAAATGAAAAGGGGTCTTCCTTCTTCCTGTGTTGTGAAAAAGGTAATAATTTAATACTTTCTTAAAGCTATTGTAGTCAGTTCTCTGAAATTGCATGTAACAATTTCCCTAGGAAGCCAAACTGCAATGCTGGGAGGGGTAGTAGAGGAAGGAAGACCTAGAAGGTGGAGGTCATGAGGTATGGTGCTATGAGCTCTGGTGTTTAGTGAATAACAAAACTGAGCATACTGTCTGCTTCAGTGGCTTTGGGGAAAAGTGTTAGACTTTGTCTTGTTGAGGTGTTTGATCCTAAAAAGAAAACGGCTGTGTAGCCCTACTGAGAGATCACCGTATCATCATGTGAAAGCATATAAGGGTAGGGTGTACCTCCTGAAGGCTTGTTATCTCTGATGTGAGACCAGGTGCTATGATGTCCCATCAGTTATCTCTAGTGAGAAAATAACTGTACATAGACTACAACGCAGATATTATCTGCTTCTGTAAACATCCTGTTCACTCTGTGTATTGTATGGATTAAACCGGGGTTGTGAGGACATCTAAGATGGAACTGAGGTGACTGCTGAAAAGCTGCATTGTGCCTGTTAGCTTGCTTTCTGTCTTTCGCAGATCAGATGTGCATAGGAGGCATTTACCTATTGCTTCTCTGGCCTGTGGGAATGAATTAATAATGCATAACATAATGCAACTACCGACTAGTGCTGGGTTTGCTGGCATTCACAGAGTTTTCAGTCCTGAAGAGGAGTGTGGTGCAGAGGTATAGTGCTCTGTGGGAACAAAGGATCAGAAGGGCTACACTTGGATGTTTGGGGCAGAGTGGTTTGGAGTTCCTATTTTCCTGGGGTGAGAACCTGGCAAGTGTTCATCTCTTCTGGTATGTGTAGTGATGTTGTTTGTTAGGCTTTTTTTTTTTTTTGAGCCAGCTGTGACTATTATTACACATTGAAATATAGAATGTATGAACAAAGACTTCAAATAACCCGAAAAATACATTCTCTGAGAAAATGCAACAATGCTTGAAAGCTGTTATTTAAAAGAGGAAAAAAATCTAAAAAAGCTATTGAACACGGTTGTAACCACTAATTGGTAGCTGACAAGTTTAACAGATATCAGAAGTTTCTATAACTATTTGGCCCTAATTACCTTCTAATAAATGATTTTCAGTGAACAAGTGATTCCAGTTTTTGTTTGGTAAATGTAGTACTTCAGAGTGTTGTGTGGTTTTTGGTATTTAAGGTGATGTGGGTTTTTCTTTTTTTCATGGTGCAAGGTGAACCACACTGGTACTCCTATCAAGTTGTTCAGTGTCCTTTAGCAGCAAAGCCCCTTAGATGCCCTCTGGAACAGAGCTGGTGAGCTAGGCAGCAAGCATGGGAGATCTCCTTCCACAGCATGTGGGGTGAATGTTAGGTTACTTCTGTCGCAAAGCCAGAGTTTGTGCTAGCAGCTGAGAACCCTCCTCAACAAGCTCTGGCAGCTCTGGGAGTTTGCCTTACCCAGCTCAGTAGTGGGAATTCCCCAAACAGTGTGTTTTCTTGGTACTAAAAAAAATATCTTACCATGCTTATAGCAGTTCAATGCAAATAGGGATCCAATTTGCGTATTTCTCCCCCCTACACCCTGGACTCCTGTCCCTGAAGTGATGAGGTTGGACTCCATCACACTTCCACCTCTGTCCTGTGCTATGATTCTTAAAAGTCTGCTTTAAACCCCAATGTGAAGCAAATATCCCTGTATCCAAGCAGCCTGCTGACTTTTCTCCCTCTTTCTTGCCTTTAACAGAGCTCAAAGGGAACTCTGAGGGTATGGTAATAACCTTGCTAATCTTCTATTAAGAATGTAAAAACAGGATAGGATCTCTTGAGAAATACTTTGATAGGGAGACTAGTGACTAACTTGTTGTTATTGTGTTTAAAGAGCCCTTTGCTACATTTCTTTGGTCAGCTGTCAGTGGCATCTAGAGCTAGAAACTGCCAGCATTGGTGTTTCTGGGATGTTTTCTGGATGGCAGAGCAATGCCATCCACCTCGCCAGCCAGAGGATTCAATATGACCTCTGTGGGCTCTGAAATGTGCCACGTTGCTCATAAAATCTCTCCTTGGGAAAGCTGTTAAAGTGACCATGACGTAGGCTGTTGCATAATAGTAAGAGTGGAACAGAGTAATATTTCTGTTTCTCTGAAGGACTGATGTCAGGATGGTTATCGCTTGCTGGTAAGTGCCAATGCTCACATTTCTGTGCACTGTGGGGCTCTGCTTCAGTTTGTGCTAGTTTAGTGAAATGATTTGTCTTTTGCTGAGGTTGGCATGGAAAAGGAGTGAATGTCTCTGTTGTTTGAGTACTTTCACTGGTTACTCTTGGGCTACTAGGTGTTTAGAATGACTCTTGGGAAAAGGAGTGCAAAGCAGGGACTCCCAGGAAGCCCCTGCTTCTGGAGGTGCAGCCCTGTCCCAGCGTATATCCCAGTAACACCAGTGTCACGAGGCTCTCCTGCCACCTTCTCCTCCTTAGCAAGGCTTCAGGTCCCCTGGCACTCCTGTGCTGGTGTACCCAGAGTGCAGCCTTGGGATGCAGTCACATGCAGCTGTGGCTTGAGGAGGTGGCCCTGTGATTTGAAGTCCTCTGCTCCTGTAGAGCAGTTGTGCATCAGAAGGGGTGGGAGAGGCCACCCTGTGTACTCGCCCCTTGGCAGTCTTATCTTAAGCCTGATCAGTGCGAGGGGCTGCAACAAACTGGGCACGGGGTGGATGTCATGTGAAATGCTTCTGCCCAGCCTTGGTAGGCACAGCTGGAGACCAGCTCCATGCAGGTCTTACTCTGGGGGTGTTTGCAAACTGGAATAAAACTTCTCACTTTGGGAAGTGTTCAGATGGAGACATCAGGCAGGGACTGGTTTGTTTTTCTCTCTCTCCTTCTGAAAATCAGTAGGGAGTAAACCACTTCACTGGGTGGAAATCTGGAGATGGGCCAAGCCTGAACCTTGCCCTGAACAAGGAGGTCCTATTGCAGCTCATGGCTGCCTAACACTTCTCTGGTGCGGCCCCATGAGTGGCTGCAGCCTCCTCCTCTGTAAGGTCTGGACACCATAGCTGGTATGATGTTGCCTTGGGATCCCCTGGACAGAAGGGGAGAAGTGTCTGCTGTTCTCCACTGCCTGTCCAAGATGTAGAGAGGTGTGTTGTCAGTCTGGTTCAGGCAGTAGGTATCCTACACCTTCACCTAGTGCTTTGACAAACCACAGTACTATTTCTGTGGCTTGTAGTGTGTGCCTGGTCTTGTTAATACCTGGAAGCCACAGTAAAGTTTTTAAGAGGAGACACTGAAAGAAGTTGCCATAACAACTTCTAAATTTCTTCAATGTGGCTAAATCAAAGGGATAGAATCTGGTGGAGTGCTGCTTATCCCAGAGGAATGTTGTCAGGATAAGGACTTTTCTGTAGCCTGAGTTTGCAGTCTTTTAAGACTGCAATTTCCAGTACTAGCATTGTTTTATAACTTTTGTAATGACTCTTGAAAGTATCTTGTGGCTTTTATCCAACTTTTCGGATTATCTATTTATTTATCAAGCTCTCTTCCAGTATTAAGGCTGGATTTTTAAAAGTAGGATATCTGACTTGTACCTCTGACTCATATTCATAGGGTGAGGCAAAAGATTTAAAAAAAAAAAATTAAACTGCTAGGTTCTGTGGCTGTATCTTTATGGTGTGAAGTGTTCAGTACAAATGTTGCTTTGCATCCTGTAGCTGTACTGGCAGAGTTGCCTGTGCAGGTGTTTATGGCCCTTACAATGAGCTGATCTGGCTTCAGTAAAATTTCTGGGTTGTCTTCCAGTTTATCAGTTCAGACTGCAGCTGGCTGGACTTGCGTGCCAGCACAACCAGAGAGGGCTGTGCAGAGATTCAAAATATGGGCCTGAGTGGTTGCAATACCTTAACCTACTGCTGTTGCTGCTGAAGAATTCTGGATTGTGAAACCAAAGCCTTGATATTTAATAACAAGCACAAAAAAAGTCAATAAAATGGTATTTTTTGCTTGTAAAACTTTTTTCTCAGATTTTCAAAACAGACTCCAACAGATTCCTAGACAGCTGTCATTGGTCACACTGGCTGCCATTACCAAAATAGAGCTGAAATTGCTTTAAGCAAAAGTTAGAGGTGAATCTCAGTTCCTAAGTGTCTGCCTTAATCTACAAAGGTTTTTTTTGATTGTTATTTTAATGTTTTTCTAACACATGCTCACATCTGTTACAAAATTTTCAGAAACTTAGAATTCTTGCTTTGTACAGTGTACTAATAGCATTTTTTCAGTCTCAGTGATGTAAGATAGCAATTGCATAACTTATGGTGATTCACTCTGATTCACTGGTCAAAATACAAGCTTGCTCTTGCAGAACAGAGAAATTTTGTAGGCTATAATGTTATGAGCCTGCTTTAAGCCACTATCTGGGAAGCAAAAAGTGAAATTGGAGGGTGGTAACCCTTATCTTTAATAGTTCTGGCATACCAGAAAGTGTGTGAAGTCAATTACAAGACTTAATGACTGTTGAAGAGTTGGAAATATTTATTTTTTTGGTGCTGCTTTTTTGATTTGTGTGGGGCTTTTTCTGTATGATGTGTGGGTTTGTTTTTTCTGAACTTGCAAGGACAGAAGAACAAAACCTTGATCCTCCCCTGTTCTGAGTGTCATACTACAATGTCTTGGCCCTCTTGATTACTACTTGATGTGGTGCATGAGAAAGGCAGGCCTTGGTCTTAATGGTACCTACGGTTCTTCCTTTCCCTCTTCTTGTTCTTCCCACTAATATTGTAGGGAAAAATATGCTGTCTTAGAAATGTCATGCTTGCTTAAGTAATTCCTAGGTACTTTCTCTTTAACCTTTTGTTTCCTCAGTTAGCATGGGGTTGTTCAACATATGCAATACCTGATTTGAGTATTAAGCAATATTGCATCTTAAATTCTGGTGTGAAATTCATTGTCTTCAAATTTCATATTCAGGTTTAAGTGATATTTTCTGCTGACAGCTTCTCAAATTATCTTGGTTAATTCTGTTCTTGGCTAGAGAACTTTAGACATGCATGAAAGCTTGTGCTGAAAATGAAGCAAATGTAATTTTTAGTTCTGTTTTCATTATATGTTTGAACTGAAATGTTATTTGCTTGGCTCAGATGGTGTTTATTTTCCTTTCAGAAAGAGGTGAGCTGTACCTTCTTTTGAGATGGGTATAAATAAATTTAAAAGATGCAGTAATGGCAGAGTTGGCTACTATCAGTCTGTCAAGTTAAATTAGTAATTAGATTACCTAATAACAGTGGGGAGGAGGATGCAATTGATCTGCTGATAGCACAACAGCCTTTCCATTCCCCTGCCAGTTGGGCAGCCCACAAGGCAAGGGGCAGCCCCAGCTCCTCCCGGGGCTGAGAAATGCCTGTGTACTGGAAGACTACTGCATCTGGGCTTTTGGACAGGCCAAGTACCTGCCTGTAAGATGCCACTTACTGCAAGGTGCCTTGAATAGTTTGGGTGCCCTACCCATGCCATGAGGAGGTGCTCTGGCCAAGAGCAGCTGTCTGTCTTGCTGGTCACCTCTGCATGGGAACCCATGACTTGGTGCTGAGGGGTCTCTGTGTTGGGTGACTGTGTAAACTGGAACTTAAGCAGACAAGCTCCCTCTTTCAGGGTAAACCATTGTCTGGCTTCCTGTGTGTGGATTTATTAGGGTTTAAAGGTGTGTGTTTACTTAGGAATTTTCAGTCTTTTTCACTCCCTTCTCAATTAACACCTTGTTGCCATAGCACTAGGAGCTTGGGCTGTCCCATTGGATTCTGCGTGTTCCCCAGCCTCCCTGGCAGTGCTGCCAACCAGGAAAACTGTCTGCAGCCCACAGCATCCCTCTTTCTCCTGCTCAGCCAGACCCTGATTTGGGCTCACCCCCTTGCCTCCTGTGGTGCTGCTTGCATAAGCCCAGGTTTCAGGCCTGATATGTGGGGTAAAAAAAAGTTTTCATTGTTAATAAATACAAACAATCACAACTCTTGTTTGGTCACTCATAGCTTTTTGTTCAGTTTCACTTTTTCTATATTTAGACTAACATAGATTATGATGTTTTGCTGTATTATCTGAAGTGAAAACAGTCTTAGCTGAGGGATGTGACTTGCCTTTAGATCTGGCCAATTTCACTGTGATTTCTGTGTATCTCTCAGTAGTGAAATGATAAAAGATCTTGAATGACTGAAAACAGCCCTGCTGAGACTTAAAGAGAATCACAGCAGTTTTTATTATTCTATTTTATTATCCTAATTGCCTGTCTTTTGATGTACAGGCAAATATCTTACAGTTCAGTTGAGCTATGTTCTGCTTAGTCTGCTATTGTATTAGGTAATTGGGTTTTTTTGACATTACACTTCATAAATCAGGAATTTATCCTCAATGGAATTGATTGGTGGATGCCATAATCTTGTTACACAAGTGAGTAGCATGTCTTGAGCATGCCAATAGAAGGTTTTGCTCTCTTTATGTACATCTTTACAAAGAATTGAACTTATGATAGTATAACACCCTCTGTTAATTGTTTGGTAACTCCTTAGTATAAAGAGATCTTCATATATGCTTTTTGGAGAAAGACCCTTTCTTCAAAGAACTCCACTTCCTAAAGCAATGTTTATTACTGGTAAAACATACATATTTAAACAAAATTTCTAGTAACATTCAAATTGCCAGCAATTACATTCAGGTTTATTACGGTGAGGTGCTTGGTGCTTACTCAGATCATGCTTGGACGTTAAAAAGATGTACCTACTTTAGGGTTTACAGACTACTTTGCTGTGCTTGATATTAGTGTGAGAGCATTGAGGAAAAACAGGGATAGCTGGAGGAAAGAACAAAGGCTATGCTTGCATGGTTGTGTGGCTGAAGTCACTTAGCAGAACCACCCTGTTTGCTTAACGAAATCTTCTGACTTTGTAGTTGTAAGGATATGTGTTTCTTGTACCATGCCAAACCATCCCACTGATAGAGAAGCTAACTTGTTCTCCATCTACCTGTCATCTTGCCAAAAAACAATGTGTAGATTGTGATGAGGGGATAAGATCAAATGTAAGGGATCTGTACTGCCTTTGGGAATATTTCCCTCACTTATTCTCGTGGGAGACTCCTTTGCTTGCTGTCCCCAGCTCTTAAGTCTTACAGTTGCACTGTCAGTATTTCATTCACCTGTTCTTTTTGTAATCCCTTCTGCAGCAATCATTTTTTGGTGGGGCGTAGGGGCTATTAAAAACAGTAGATACAGAGATCCTCGTTGGATCTGACTTTTATTCTTTTCTGTGCTGGGCTTTGTGCTTCTATCTCTGAAGCTTTACCTGGCTGAGGATGACACCTTGGCAATGCTGTTACATGTACTGGTGTTGTAGACTTGATGACAACAGAGTAAGTGCTTGTGCTGGTATAATTATGCTGGTGAGGTAAGTGAAGTTAAAGCACTATACCACAACAAATGCTTTTTCTCATAATGTGAAATTGCAGATAAGGAAGGACCTTCCAGTTTTACTAGTCTATCTTGGCTATGTCTGTGATCTTAGTGGGTCTTTCTCATTCTGCCTAATCTGAATCTGATCATATAAACTAATGGGATAAACAGTTACAGACTAATTTGAAAGGAAAGACTGTCACTCTTGCTTGAATGAAATGCTTATCTGGAATTCTTCTACGGTTTGTGAAGGTGTATGGGACTGGTGCATCTGTTAGCACAGCTATAGCCACTTGCATTTATGAAGAAGTCTTTGTCACTGCCTAAGAAGTAAGCTTTTTTCCTTTCCGACATCCTCAACCTGTCATATGCCATGGTGACTACAAAGATTTGGTTCCTTGAGTTGTTACTGTCTTGATGGTATGGCTCTACTGTGATGGCTTGCTTCCCTGGCTGTGTACAGTGGACTTGGGGCTTGTCTCCAAGCTTCACCTGTTGACCAAATCTGTCACCCATCTCTTGGGGTGGCTCTGGCACAACTGGGAGGAAATGGTGGCTACCTCGCCCCCATACCACATACTTTATGGCACATGCCATGGCATGGTGCTGGCAAAGTCCTTTCAGCAATATTAAAGGTCTGGCTCAGGCAGCTGTAATAACCCCGGTCTCCTCCAGAAAGCCCAAGCACTGTGTTTCAAAGGCAAGTGGGGCTGGTAAGGAGCCTGAAAGAAACTAGGTATGGCAGATGGATTTTAGGAAAACTGAGGTTTGCACTCTTACTTGGTCAGTGAAGCTAATTCATTTGGGTTACCTTTTCCTTCAGATGAAGAGGTAAAAGAATATTGTCTTTGCTGAACTTCAGACTGTCTTGACAGTTAATTTTCTGTACATGTCCAAGTGCAGTAGGCTCTGGACTGACGCCTTGGACTTCTACTTGCTCTGCCTGATGCAAATGATGACTGATGGTGTCCAGCACTGTGTGCACAGGCAGTTTTAAGTTGATGAAATGATTCTGCAGCAGCCTAGCTGGCTAAACCTGGTAGCTGGATATATGAATCGGCATTCCTTGCTTAATGAAAACCAAAGCGATTTAGTGAAATATCAGTCAGTCTGCCTGATGCCACCTCAGCTGATGTGACCGTTCCTTTGTGGATCCATGAACTCTGCTTCAGCACTTACCTGACAGTCAGTCTCTTCTTATTATCTGTGATGAGGTACAAGTATGTTCAACACTATTGTTACTACAGTAACACTGTAACTGAATGTTCCAGTAAGAGTGTGTTTATCTTAAACTATATTTATCTTGTGAACAGTCTCAATTTAGCTAAGATCCTGTGAAAGTGAAAGATTAAACTTTCATTGCGCTGGAAGATGATTTCTTGCAAGAACTTGGAAATATATTATGAACAAATTGTGTGTGTAGAAGATGTTTGAAGAGTGTTTTGTAATTTTTTTTTCCTTTTAATGAGTTAAGTGTCTGAAATACCTCTTATTGCTTGGCTGTATGTAGGTATTAGACTGATGGTCATGTTACTTTGGTTTGGAAAACAAGCTTTAACTTCTTCAGTTTAGCTCATTTTACGTTCTGGGTCTGATTCAGTGTACGCAGCCAAAAGTAAACCATGTCTTTTTACTTACTTGCATATGCTTAGATCCAGCCTTGAATTTGAAAGAGAGGTGGGGGTGGAAGTGGGCAGAAGAGGATGGGAGACTTCACTGATTTCAGTGTGTGTTGACTCAGATACCTTTTCTTTTTCCTCTTAGCAGAAAGACTCTCATGTAAGCTAAAGGAGGATCAGATCCTATCTTCTTCCTTTCCACTGGTTAAAAAGTCTGGGGCCTGCTACAGCATGAGCAGAAATAAGCATTCTCACTGAAGCCTGTGGGCTATCTCCTTGATAAGTAAATGCTGCCTATCATAGATGGAGCTGTAGGCTATTAACCAAACTTGCAGAGCACTGGGAATACTAATGAGTAACCATGGTTGACATTGGAGACAGTTTAAACAGAAGAACTCTCAGGTTAGTGAAGGCTAAGACTAGCTTTACTTGGAAGAAATTTCAGACTCTGAAATCTCTTGTCCTTGGTTGGCCGCTGACTGAATTGCTTAATTTTATCAAGCCAGTTTGTTTACCTTCTTTTTTGAGGAGTTCAGATGTAGAGTGAAATGTTTTTTACTGCATGTTCAAGATATATTGCTGGTAACTTCTTTCTTAGAATTGGGCTAGCAGTTGACCTACTCTTGTTATATAATAAATTAGAATCACTGAAGAAAGTATGTTAGAACTTCTGTAATGTCAGTGGTGTGCTCCTGGTTACATCTACTAACAGGCCTAACTTGTAGGAACACTGCTTAGGAACCACTTATGGACCTGCCCATCACTCATGTAAGACCAGCATCCTTCAGGCCTGGGATCCAACCATAGCTTATTGGTAATGAAACAAAATGCAGTCACCTCTGGCTTCTGAAGTTTCCTAGTGCTGACATCTAAATTAGACCCATTCCACTGAGCATACTGTGTTTTCAGTATTTAGTGACTTTTTTCAACTATAAACTTAAAATGCCTTAGAAAACCATGCTGAAGCTTCTCTATTCATAGTTGTTTTTTTTTTTTTCCCCTGGGAGACTGAAATGGGTGAGACAGTTCTGGAGGATGTACTGGAAGAAAGTAGGGGGTTACTTTCTCTTCTGTTAGCTGTGTGCTAATGCTGCTGTCTTTGGAAAGAGGTGTTTGTAGTAAGTGAGAATTCATGCAGGTGTGATGTTTCCACTTTCTTCCCTGGGAAATGATTTATCAGCAATTTAAAGCAGTAACTAACTAACCCAGCTGCATGCCTTATGTGACAGCAGTTGTTTATGTTACTGTGTCAAGATTGTTATAGGTGAAGCCATGGTGTCTCTCTCTGTCCAAAGCAAAATAACTGCTCTGACAGCAGAGAAGTCTTTTTCCTGCTCCTTGAAACACTTTTTTTTTTAAATTAAGGATTTGTTTGACTGACTTGTACATAAATGGTTCTGAGACCATCTTGAAGTGATCCTATTGAAATGATAGGGTAGGAGTGCTCTTGTCTTTCCTGTTATTATCGTTTGCTTAGGTGCATAGGTATTTCCTGCAAAGTTGGCTCAACAGAGCAACTAGAGCCTGACTGTGCAGACATCTGTAATTCAGGGAAGCTAAAAGTTCAAGCTGTTCCACAGTCTGCATAGTTCACTCTTTTAAACTTGGCAGTTTATAATCCCTTATGCCCATGGATTCTGGTTAGAATCTCCAAGAGACTGAAATTTTCCATCTTAAAAATAAATAGAAAGCAGGAGGAACTAGGTACCTCTGAAAAATCCTGCTGCAAGTTATTTCTTCCCTCTTTTAGGTGAATGAAACATCATGTGATGTTGTACTTGAGTGTTTTCTTCCCTGGACAAGAACAGCCTGGGTCTAGGCACTAGATCATTGAATCAAACTTGTGCAGGATGCCTAGTACAATTCCCTGTCTAGAGCAGAGCCAGCTCTGAAGTTGGGTACAGTTGTTCAGAGCTTTGCTCAGTCAAACAGATAATCACAAAGATTCTAAAACCTCAATCGGCAGCCTGGTCTAGTGTTTAGCTGTCCTTATTTTGATCCCCCTCCTCCATCCCCCAGCAGAACAAAGAGCTTTCGACAACTGACCCTTTCAGCCTAATGGTCCAGACAGTCCTCTGCTTGCTTATGTGCCACCATCCAGTCTGTATCTCTGACGTGGCTAAACTGAATACTGAGGGAGGCTGTTCAAAGTAAGACTGACTCTAGCAAAGCTTTCATTAAAGTCATGCCTCCCTTTGTAGAGGGACATCAGGTCAGTTGAGCAGTATTTCCTTTTGGTAACTCCCTGTTGCTGGTTACCCATGATCTTCTCATCCTTAGTGTGCTTTGAAGACTTGCTCCGCAGTCTTTCTAGGGACTGTGGTTAAGTTAGTGGTTTCCCAAGATCATCCTTCTTGAAGAGGAATGTGATGTGTTTGCTTTTTTTTATTTTTTTTCTTTTAGTTATTGGGACCCCCCCAAAATTGCCATGAACTTTTAAAGGTCCTTGAGTGGCCTCTTGATGGTGCTGGCCAGCAATCTCATTCTCTTCACTTGTCACATGAGTCCAGAAGAATGGACTGTGTAGATCTATGGGCTCTTCCATTAGGCAAAGGAACTAAAAAGGCTGGAGAGTGAACTTTTATTGTCACTAAGTCCCTCAGCCCATTCAACAACTCTGTTTGTTTTTGTGGTGTGTGGTGGCTTGCTTTGTGTTGTGGGGTTTAATTGCTGTTGCTGACTCTCTGCTAGGAGAAGCCCTTGTTGTTGCCTCTTGTATCTCTTACTAATTCTGGCTCCTGGGGAGCTTCAGCCTCCTTAGGACTATCCCTATATACCCAGGCAATGTTCCTGTTTCAAGTCATTGTTCCACTTTCTGTATGTTTCTGTGTGATGTATTAACTCATTCATGACTGCCATATAACCTGGGTGGGGTTTTTTGGTTGTGTGTTTTGGTTTTAAGTAAAAAGTAAAATACCTGCCTCGGGATTTTTCTTGGGTAAAGGCAATATTTTTAAGACCAAAAAAAAAAGTACACTACTAACATATATGAATATCCATGGTTGAGGTTACTTGCAGAGCTTGAGAATGAAGTTTTGTGTGGGCTGATAAAGTACTTGGAGATATGAAAAGTGACTGCTAAAGGTAATCTGGGTTTTGATGACAACTTATGAATATTCACTCACTTCCTTTTCAATTTTAGTAGCTCCTTCCTATTGTGTATTGAATTGTTGGGGACATATTCCATTCCCACTCCTCAGGTATTGCTACTTTCACAAGCAGTCTGGAATTGCCTGGCTATATTACCTAAATTATTTTGGGCTTACTCATATTTGCCTGCAGGGGGGTGGGGAGGAGGAGAAGAAAAAGCATGTAAACTTTTAAGTGCTCCAAGTCAAAAGCCACAGCACAGGCAGCTCATATTGGTGTGGTGCAGGACAGGGTCAGGTTAGGTGTTAGAGCCAAGCATCTGAGTAGCTATGAGTCCAGTCACTTACTGCAATGATGATGCGCCCTCCAGGACTTGTGAGGGGGAGGGGTTTAGCCTGTGCACTCCCTAACCCACTAACTTCATTTTGGTCTCTGTAGAGCTTGCTGAAACACTTCCAGGTGTGGGATCTCCTGCAATTTGAACATGATAAATGTAAAGTTTCTCTGAACTAGAATGAACCTCACACTAAGCTGCATGTTATTTGACAGATAGCTCTGGAGCTGAATGGCTGAATGAGAGTTTAGAACTGTTGATGGTTCTTAATGTCTGGGCATGTTTCTCTGGCACCAATAACTTTTGCTTCCTTTAGTTCAGGAAAACAGACAACTCTGGGATGTCCATTTTATAAGGCTATTACTAAAAGTATAATATTTCTTCTGCTGCTGCCTTTGAGGTTGCTAGAAATCCACAGGATGAAACCAGAAAGAATGTAATGTATTGAACTGTGGTGCTGAGGCAGATTGGCAAACATCAAAAGTAAAGAAAATATTCTGCTTCTGAAACAGAAATCACTACTACCTCTGAAATAACCTACTATGATGAAAAGGCGATGAATCTTTCATGAAGTACAGCAATAGCACCAGATGGCTATTGGGCATGTGGGAGAATCTTCCCATTTCACATTAACTCTGAAAAACAGTGAATGATACATGGCATGCAGTAACCAACAGGTCACCCACAGTGTAGTTGCCACTTAGTTTGGACTTAAAATAAATGTATGGAGCCAGACTTGTTCTAAAGCACTAATTTTTTTTTTTTCCTGGTGTGGCTCCATCTGTTCTTGTCTACACAGGTCTCTGCAATGCATAGGTGGGTGGTGTTTGGTTTAAAGTGGTTTATGCTCACAGTTGTCTTCTATCCTTTCTTTTGGTCATATCCTGCTATAATTAACCTGCCTTTAAATTGGAATGGATGAGACCACTGTAACAGCCTATGTGAACCTTACACGCCATGTGAGCTGGAGTGGTAGCCTGAGGTGCATGGCTTTGCGTGTCGTTAAGAAGTTGTGTTAGTTAAGCTTTGTACTTCCCACTGTTAAAGTGAAACCCTTGTTAAACGTTGGTATGTACCCAGCTGTATATGTCTGTTACTTCAATTTATAGCAAGCTCTGTCCAGGATTGCATTATGTCTAGCATACTCTGTGCTGCTTTTAGTCATGGCTCATGACCTGGTTTGTCATGCCTAGTAGGAATGACAAATTAGAAACCTAGAGTAAGAGTACAAATTTTTGTTGATCCAATAAATAGGGAAGGAGTAATTCAAGGCTCAACCCTGTGACCTGTCAAAACCAAAGAGGAATGGTTTAAGGATTCCTCAAACAGAAAAGTGATTTCCTAGTGCACCTTTCTTTTTTTTTTTTTGCAAACCCAAATCAGATTTTGGCCTCAGATGTCACTCACCTTGGGTTTTGCTTATTCTTTTTATTTCTACCTCTTTATTTTCATAGTGTGATCTAAGCTAGTTTAACAAAACCAAAACATGGTCTTATCTATCTTTGTACTTCTGGTCAGCATACTGATGAATGGAGAGAAGGAGGTTTGAATAAGGGACTAGGGTGTGTGTATGTACAAACAATGACTCTGCCTTAAGCCATAGCCGTTTAAGATTTAATGCACACTAAACTGAATTCATATTGAGTTTAGATATTTTTCTTGGTCATGTGATTTTTATTTTACTTACTTTAAGTACCCTCTACACTTTATATTCCCTGTGGAAAAGCTTGACAGATTTCAAAGCCTTTCAGTAGAGAATTTAACTACCTGCATGCACTTTGCCCTCATCAATCTGCAAACAGTAATTCTGTGCAAACATATGGGTGTATCCAGTCTTCCTAATGAAGTTCAGAGTCCCTGTTTGGTTTTGAGGAGGCTGGTATGTCCACATGGCACAGTACAAGCCATGTTAGAAACAGCATAACTACAATAGCCTAATGCAGGTACACAAGGTGCAAATCTAACTAGGCTGACAACAGTGTAGTTGGCTGGCATAGCTCTCTAGCTAGAGGTGCTTTAGCTGATCAGGCCATATGTTCTTGAAATATATATTCGGGAATTATACACACCCATGAGTATATAGATATCAAGGCAAGGTATAGCTTATTCTCCTGTTTAACAGGGACACAATCTTGGAAAATTCCAAGTGCATGTGTATATATTTCCCCCCCCCTTCTATTTAGGTCTTGTATGTCTTGGTGGAACCCCCCTGAATAATGTGGCCTTGCATAAGATGTCCTGAAGGCATTGAGTCTGAACATTAACCTTTAATTTTGGGCCTAATCTAATGCATTATTATGTTAGATGACACAGTACTCTGCTAGAGTAGGAAATAAGTATGTGTGGCTTGGTGGGCAGAAGTGGAGTGGGATAGAGGGCGCCTGAACTCGGAAACTGCATCAGTAGCATGTGCCTAAAGTTAGGCTGGGAGGCATGAGGCTGCAGAGTCCCTCTGATTTAGCTAATCCCCTGTGGGACATGCAGACACCACACCGAAGAGCAGATGTTGTGTTGCAATACCAGCAGTTGAGGGAAGGGACTTATTGCACTAAATTTCACTATGGGCTGTTTCTGGCCCCAGACCTTCTTGTGTGGTGGTTGCGGGGGGGTTGGTGGTGTTTTTCATGTCTTCTCTGGAGCACTGTACTGCAGTGTTATGGCAAATGTTCTTTGTAGGCTCTTAAGCATGCCGTGCGCTGCAGGGCTAGTGAGGCTGAATCTCAAAGCTGAGACAATAGCGAGAAATGCTGGGTTGCACTGAGAGTACTGCATGTCCCCTTCCTTTCAGGAAGGTAACATAGTTCACATGGTGACACGTACTGTTAGCTGAGCTGTAACTCCTTGCTGCAGACTGCATGAAATACATCTTACCTGAAAACTGACATGTAACTCCTGGGTTTTCTTTTATTTAAACCACCTCAAATATAACCCTGAAACAAAATGAACAGGAAGGTTTAGAAGCCAACTTGACAAAACCTGCGGGGGGGCGGGGAACCCAACAAACCACCCACGACTCCCTTCCCTGCCACCCACCACCACCACCACATTTGCCCCCCAACAACAACAACAAGAGAATGGGGAGAATTGTGCTAATCAGTTGTGGATGGGTTAATGGAGGAGAGGAAGCTGGGCGTTATGCAGGAGCAGACTTCTGAAGTAGGGAATATTACTCTGGTGCAAATATGTGCAATGGGCAGCTTCAACCTGGCTCTGCAGGATTCTTGTATGGATGTAAGGTTCAGATTACTACCGTACAGTGTATAGCAAAAAAAAGCCTGTTCTGTTAGTCACTGTGACTGTCTAAACATTCATGCTGATGATTGCTTAGACAAGCCCGATTTCAGATGTCTTAGTCTGTTATAAATGGCTTGAAATGTACATTGAAGATTTTATTGTTGTATTTAACTGTATAAAAATGAGTAACAATACAACTGCTTTATGCCAAAGTCACCCCACCTTAAACAAAACAAACCATTATCTTCCTCTGTCTACATTCTCTAGGTATAAACAAAAGGCTGCTTTTGCTGGCCAGAGAACCTCTATGACTATTCAAAGTGTTAAAAATCTCAGGTTCTCTAGGTACCTATTAACAGGCCTGCCTTCTTTGATATGGAACAAAAAGATCACAAATACCTAGAATGAGGCAGATAAAGAAAGGCTAGAGGCTCCTGAGAGATGCAGCATTTCTATTGTCCTCTCTGCTTTTCAACAATCACTCTGAAGTCACAATGCTGATCTAAAAGATATTTATGAACAATCCCCTTGTCTTGTGAAAAATACCCACTGAAAAGCTTCATGATTCAGAGAAGAGGAAGATAAACACCTCTTGGGCTCTTGCTGCTCCCTGATACCTTGTTTTACTGATGAATGCTGATTAGCTGGACCTGTGAAGTGGTGTTCTGCTGAGCCAAAAAAAAAAAAAAGCAGACAGAAGGAAATGTGTGGGTATGCTGCTCTCATTTCATGATCCTGAGTTTTTGTCATCCCCTGCAAAGGCATGTCTCTGTGGCTGCTTGTATAACATATATCAAAAATACTGTACCTCAGTGTAGAGAAAACATAGTTGAACATCTGAGAGTCTAAAACTGAAATGGGATTTTTCTGGAATAACATTGCCTGAAGTCTGGCAGCTGTTTTAAACATACTGCAGGACTGAGCTCCTGGTACACATGGCTCAGTGCTCTTCAAAAGCAATTTTCTAATGATGGTTTGTGTTCATGTATATGCAAATACAAATGTGTACTTGTTTTTGTGTGTGCTGCGTCCCTGCCCCTTGCACCCACTCTTTCTCCTTGACCCCTGTGTCCTACAGATGCTGAGAACACCGGGGCAGAGCAGTTTCAGTACTAGATCTAGGTGGCTGTGGCCCTGCTGGGGGATGGAAGGTGTGTGACTCCATTCATTTCTGAATTGCTCAAGAGGAGTGTCAGCATGAGGTCAAAGAGAGTCAAGTGCATTGATGCCATGTGGTGTTTTTTTTTTTTTTCTTCCAAATGACTTTTTTTTTTTTTCCTCCCTGATCTTATGTAAACTTTATTTTGTACTGGTGGAGCCCCTTTCCTCTTTTGCTATGACAGCATTGAGGAGGGAGAGTGTGGCTTTAGTTGGGTGTGGAAACCTAAGAGTGTGTTTCCTTTCCCACTGCTTTCTGCTGAGTCAGAGCAGCAGAGGGGTGTTCCTGACAGCTGCCTTGTTGGCAGGGCTCTTATGGTGTGCCTGGACCCCACCCGCCTGCCAGATAAACAGGACTCTGTTGGCGTATGAATTCTGTACTTTGGCCAGTTTGTGGCATTTTTCAAAGCCATGCTATTGTCACTTTTCCTTTGATGTGCAAAGCTGAGCATGAGTATGAGCTGCCTGTTTCTACAGCTAAGAGCTTGGGAGATAAGAATGTTATCAGAGCATGAGATGAATATCCATATAGTGTTGTTAATATTCAGATAGCGCTGAGATTCAAGAGATAATGGAAGACATTCAGCCAGGCACTTCTGCTTGTAACACGTAGGCTGGACTTAACCCACTGAGAAAAAAGCGTGTATATGAAACTATGCTTAAAGGTTAGAAATTTAAAAAAAAAATAAACACAGCTGTATTCCTGTATGTAATTAGGCAGGTAAGAGAAGAGGATGCTCCACATCAGACTTGCATCACTGCCCACAGCTGAGCAAAGCATATGAAAGCAGCAGAAACTTAGCTAGTTCTCTTCTGAGAGGGCTTCTTCCTCATGAACAGAGAAACTGAGTAAACTGTGATGGGCTAAAAAAGCCTTGGAATAGTAAATAGCAATACTACTGTTTTTTATTATAGTGCAAGAGGGTATTTAAGTTTGTGGGTTGTTTTTTTTTCCATGACCAGGACTGGGCTGGGGTGTGTGGGCAAAACCCCAGGCAGGACTAGGACCAGCTCGCTAAATCGTTAAAATAAACTACACAGGCTTGCACTCCCTGTGTGAACACAGCCCTTGAAGGACATGCTTTAAGCCAACAGGAGGTAGGTAGAAAAATCAGATGATGTATTCAGAGTTCTTTTTCTCTATGAAAAATGTGAAGCTCTACAGCTGAATACCATCTTTGCTTCTGGAAACCACTCACTGTGAATTTTAAGCCAGATTTTTTATTATTTCATAGAATCATGGAATGGTTTGGTTTGGAAGCGACCTTAAAGTTTATCTAGTTCCAACCTCCTTGCCATGGGCAGGGGACACCCTCCTCTAGACCCAGCTGTTCAAAGCCTCATCCAGCCATCTTTTTTGTACCTAGTGAAAACGTGCTCAATACTGAAGGCAACCTTCAGTGTAATCTCCTTTAAAAGCCTATTAATGTTGTTCTCGTTCTGTGTACGATTTGAGAGTTAGGCAAAGACTTTTTTCTAGATGTAGAATAGTTATGTTGCCTAGACTTTTTTCACTACAACTGTTGGGGCTGCTGAGGTTAACTGTGGGACTAACTGAAATTACAGACTTGCATCCAAGATCTGTCTTGAATAATATGTAAGGCTACTGGTGCCTTTGCAGTTTCCATGTCCTTTGGTATGTGAAGCAAGAGGATGAACTGGGAACGCAACTATGTTTTCCTGATGTGACACCAGCTAATGCTGAGACATTTGAGTCTTTCACAAGTGTTCTGTGACACTGGCAAAACCCAATCCAGATCTGCAGGATATTATTGTGCTAAGTGCATGCAATAGTCTTGGTTAGATTTCTGAGAGGAAAAGGAGGTGTTAGGACTATGCAGTCAGTCTGTAACAGCCATTATCATTAATAATGTATTAAAAAGAAGGTTTATAGCCCTGAGGCTATCATCTGAATGATGCATAATCTCAGAAATGTCAAGGTGAGTCAGGGTGACATGATGGGCAATGGCATCTCTGAACTGCTCTGAAATGTGCTGTTCCAAATAGCACACGTCCTGAAATGTGCATGGTGCTCAGACACAAAGGCTTTGTTGCCATCTGAATCAGAAATGCTCCCCTTGGCAAGGATGCAAGAGCAGCAGCAGTACCTATTGTCTTTGCCTCCTAAACACATGGGTTTGTTTTTGCAGTCTGTAGCTAATTTTATGTATGAAAGATTCTGTACATAAATAATACTGTAATTCCCCCCTTATTGGGATAAAAATACTTTGTTCACATTTGTAGTGGGGGGAGCTAATTATGGCTCAAACATGTCCCCACTGGTTCCACAACATATTTGTCACATTGCTGCAGTTTAGCTGAAAGCTCTTGCATTTAACCGTGTCTGTGTGTTAGTTTTGTGCTGTGTTACTGTGTTTTTCTCTCAGATGACGCTATTCTCTGTGAGTGCAGTCTCCTTTCACCCAACAGGTCAGCCAGTACTGTTCTTGTCTCTAAACTGTGTTCGAGCAGCTTTGAGCTCTTCCCTGGGGTCAGGACAAATCTGTTGAGCAGCAATGCCAAAACCTTATGCACAGCTACTCTTTTACTAGATGTGTGTGTGTTTTTTAATCATTAAAGTCCAATGAAACAACAAAAAGATTGATTATGTGAAGGGAGGTGTAGGAAGAAATTAACTTGGGTTTTTCAGACTGTATTGGAATATCATGAAATAAAGGGCAGTTCATCTGAATGTCATCTTCTGTTGTAATAGTTGCAAATTTTGAGTAAACAGCATTCCTAGTAGGGACCAGGTGGTGTAGCCACTCCTCCAAACCAATGACCTGATGTTTTAGTCTTATTTTTATACAGTGCTTTTTAACAACTGGCTTTTATGTTTAGTGGACTTCTAATAGTGGGCTGGCCTTCCTGACCAGCAGAGTATCTATTTCCCTTGATAATTATTGAAGAGTTTCTCTTAGAAAGCTCTTTTCTGTTATGTTTACTCAATAAACTTACTCTGCACTTGGCATTCTGAGTGGGTTTTCTCATTTTAGCACCGTTTGGGTTTCTGCATTAAAATGCACTTGGTTGTATGACAGTGTAGGTGCAAATTTGTTGGGTCTTGGCAATGGTCCATCTGTTTTGTCCAAGTCCAATTTTTTATGCTAGAGGACTGATACCTAGGTTACTCTCAGCCTCCAGTGTCATCTAGGCTGTACACCCTGATAATTGTCTCTGCCCATTGCATATTATACCACAAAGTGACTTTGGGTGGTGCCAATGCAAGTCAGAGCTCTGTGGTAAACACTTGATTTTAACTGAGTTAGCAGCCAAGCTCTCATTAATTTGTATAGAGCCAGGCTTGCAAATCTCGGTATTTTGTCCAATCTCTGACACAGAGGCAGATTTTATAGCCAGATATGTGCTCACTTTTGCTTTAAAACCAGGTGACTGTGTTAGCTGAGGTAGTGCCATGCCTGAGGCTACGAAGTCATGGTGAAAAGCTTTCTCTGCTAAGTTGGACTTGTTGCTGTCCTAACATGCTCACACAGACACTAATTTTTCCAGCATGGCACATGAACTGAACAAACTTTGATTGGCTTGGCAGAGGCCTGCAGTATGCAGTGCAAACAAATCCTTGTCTGACATACAAATGAGTTATACTAAGTGTGTGTTCCTCAGTCCATCTCTGTAAAATGAGGGCAATTCTTTCTTCCCTTTGTGAGATGCTTTGAAAGAAAGGTGTTTAATTGATGTAAAGTGTTACTGTTGGGAATGTACCTCGTTGCTTCCAGCTGCTTGTGCTGCTGACATATGACTCAATTCTTTTTGTCTCGGGTATTACTCCAGTGAGAGAGGGCGAGTTTTGACTGGTCTTCATGCAGCGATATCCCTGAGTTCATGGTGTTGCTTTTGTTTTACCACCCTAATGATTGACCTTGAATGTACTAATGTTTTTCCTAATCCTGGCAAGAAAAGTAACTGCTTTTGCCTGGTGACTCTGAATGCATTTGATTCACTTCTAGTAAAACTGAGGTGTTGTCTCTAGTTAGGAATTTTTCTTAGCAAGGAGCAGAGCTGTTTGTATCTGAAACATTGTCAGGTTTATCTGTCTGGTGGCTTTTTCTCATTGAGACACTACTCGCTGAGGCTGGGGATGGCCTTTTGTTCTAGAGGTCTTCAGTTGTAACAGAAGAGCTTTTTCTGCTCTACTTAGCCAGGAAAATTTTCAACAACAAAAAAAGATTCTTCAGGGAGATTGGAGGTTGCAAATACAATAAGTAAAATCCTATCAGACAGTATGTTTAGACGGTATGACCACAGTTCTAAGTGTCTATTTGGTTTAATTAGCTGGCTTTAGTTTGTGGCACTGATAGCTCCAAGACTCTTTCCTATGCATTCCTTTCTCACTCATGGTAAAGGCAGAGGTCTTGGGAGTGGTAAGGAGTAAGGGATTTTACTTTCTGGAGGGGGAAAAAACCCCAAACAAAACATTTTGTAAACAGTCCTTACTAGTTTTCTTTTCTTTTTCTTCCCTGGCCAAGTGGCGGCTGCTTGATGTTGAGAAAGACCTTTTAGGTGTGCAAAGTAGCAGTTCACTCTTGGCAGATCCTGGAAGAGTCTGAGAGGAGTCATTATCTACTATGTCAGCAGCTCCAGGGAGAAATAAATGGTATTTGGGCCTCTCTGGAGGTCTCTGAGTTAAGAGAAATGCAGCCTTCAGGTACTTATTATATATAATCATATAACCAGGGGTTAATTAGGAAAGCACCTGTGGTATTTTCAATGTTTGAGGCATCTCTTAAAATTGAGAAAACCAGGCTTTGGGATGGAGACTGAAGTATTAACAAATAGTCTTGTGGGATTTCTGCAACCCTATGACTTTTGCTTTCACTGGCTCAGCTTGTGATTCTATAAGGTGTGACACAGATCTTAAAGGAAGAATAAGGAAGTATTAATGCCTGATAAGCTGTGCAGCAATTTGAAGTCACCAAGTAATTGAATTTGAAGTAGATTAGCATATTCATGGTCCAAATGCTGCACGTATACTAGCACATGACAATCTTGTATAGTCATGATAGTAGCTAACTTGTTACGTGTTTGGCATAAATGCTGAACTGCAGGCTGGCTCTAACAGCAGAGGATGTGTGTTTTTTTTTTTTTTTTTAAAAAGTCTGAGGCTATGAAAGTCAGAAGTGAAATCTTTAAGTACCAGTAATTCACCATGAGGAGTCTGTAGGTAACTATACCATGTATTCTGCATCTGGTGCATATCAACTTTTTGAGCTATGGCTTGGTAAACTTAATCCTGATAACATCCTTAGCAGCTGTAAAAGAATAAAGTCTGTATAAAAAGAAACAGTCTATTTTGTAGAAATACTTCAGTCAGTTGTGGAACTACTAGGGAAAGAAACTGCTAGGTCCTGTTGTAGAGAAGTGTTGGGAAGAGGGTTTTTTAGTGGTGGGTTTTTCTTGTTGTTTGGGTTTGCTTGTGTTCAGTGGTGGGGTTTTTTTTAATTTTTTCCCCTTCAGATAATCTTGTCAGAAAATTTGCCTAATAACATAGGAAAATTTAAACAGCATCAGGAGCTTTGGTTATTCCTGCCTTGCCTCTAGGTGCTGTTCCAGGAGGGCATGGGTCTCAAATTCTGATTAAATAAGCAGCCTTAGGCAGGTGTCTTGGATACGCAGCAAGTGAACTGAATCCAAAGAATTCCAACAAAAAATCTAAAGCATTTAAGAAATTTTTTGCATTAATACAGTACTGTGGAAAATCATGGAGTAAAAACTGTTTTCAGTTTCCTACAACACAAGCTTCTCTAACCTATTATCTACTTGAGCAGCTAAAAAAATCTTTAATAGTATAATGACTCCAACTTTACAGCCAGCTGTCAGGAGTTTTTTGGGGTGTGTTTTGTTCAACAGACACCCTTCAGCATTTCCAATCATAAATTTATGTCTAGAATCTGATATTAAAAAAATAAAAAAACCCCAAAATCTAATAACTTTTTTGATCTCATAACTTGTTTCCTAAGTTCTAATTGGTAACAAAACCAGTTAATTTTGTTTCCCTTGATTCTAGTTTGAGGTCAGTGTGATTTTAGTAAAAATCTCCGTCAAGCTGCAGCCCTGGCTCCCTTGCAGAAGTGTATTATGCAAGACAGCAGCAGTAAAGCCATGCTCTGGAAAGCCTGTCTGAGAGCATGTAGTTGGAAGCACAGGGCTGTGCTTGCTTCTGCATAGCACTGCTGTACAGATCATCACAGGCCTCCAGCATCATAGAATGGCAAATCTGGGCAGATGTTCTTTCACAACTGGTTTGTGTAGTGTTTATGACAAGAAAACTTGTTTGAACTTGTGTTCGAAGTCAGTTGAACTTAGATCATACAACTACACCTTTGCTGGTTAGCCCCCTTCCTATCTTCACAGTAGGAACTATTTCTAAAATGACTGAAGTGAGCTAGGGACTTTCCCTGACTTTCAGAGGGGCTGTACTAGACATTTACCATTATTTTATGATTTTTTAACAGCTTTTGCACTAACACTGTCAGGCTGAGTTGAGATTATTTTCAGAACTGCATCAATTACGATCAACTAAGGATCTTACTGTTATCCCTTAAGGTTGAATAAAATAGGGATACACTCAGCTTGCCACAATAGAAACATGCATCTGCAGGCAGTTTAGGCACAAAAAATGAAGTACAAACCTGTTTTGGCTATTTGGTCACAAATATGCACTGCCAGCTATTAATATGTGGGGGAGCTGTGCAGACAGATACTCAAACCCCTCTCTGGGGGGAGATAGGAAGAATAAAAATGAGGAGCAAAGACTGGAGTTTGAACTTGGCAATATCTTGTGGCTTTGAAAAACAAAATTGTGGAGACTTACTCTGCAAACAAAATCGAGGGACAGCTATTTACAGTTGGCTGTCTACGAGCAGGGTTTTCTTCGAGAAGGATAATTCCTAGTCAGTGTAACTCTGCAGCTGTTATGATGTTATCCTAACAAATTTGAAACTAGAGTCAATTATACTGTCATAAATTCAACATGAGCTTCTTGTTGCTTGTCACACTGTAAAGTGGTATACAAGAGGAGCATGATATCCATTTTTAAGATTCATTCCAGAGAATGAAATAGTAAGTGGGCAAGAAGGGTAGGTCAAGATCTGCATCTGTCAGTTGTGACAATGTGCTCTTTAGTAATGGGCTACAGGCACCCTGTGGAAAATCTGCCTAAAAGGGAGGTTAAAGTATTGCAAATTAAATTTTCTATAGAGTTATGAATCTAATAAAAGTTATCCCAATTTAATTGGAGTGAAGAATAGAGGAAGGATAGAGCCCCCCCAAAATGGTGATTTACCTCTGTAAAGTAGACTGGGTATTTATGAGGAAAGGGGTGCATGCTTTCTTCCCAAAGACTGTGCTGGATGGCCAAGTGCCACAGGTTCAGGGTGATGGTCAGGCAAAGCACTTTGGTGCAGGTTGTTGCTATTAAACCTTTTCATTTAAATAATTGAACAATTTTATAATTGCTTGCAAGCAGGGAGGGGGCTCCTGATGTCTCCACCAGTGCACAAGGATCTGACCAGTTCTCATTGTACTGACTTGAGGTAGCACTCCTCACTCCTGGGGAGAGCTCATGGTCCCCTGGATGCTTTCAGAAACAGGTGGCTGCTGTTTAGTGTTCTTGAATAATGACCAGGTGTTTTCTTCATTCTTCCTATTTTATTCTCAAGTTGTCTCCTCTGAAAGCTGTAACCCTCAGCCTTCCCACCCCACACACCATCTGTTCTTCTGTGCTTGATTGCTCACAAGGTGTGTCTCTGCTTTGGATGAAGACTTATTATTAGGATATGTCTGCTTGGTTTTCTCTTATGTGTTTTCAAGATGGACAGCAGCTGATGGCAGATAACTAGGGGAAAATGCTAAAAGACTAGGGTAATACTCCCAGCAGCTCTGGGGGAAAAATCATTGCTCCTTAATATAAACCTCTCTATTCATCAGTTTCTTTTTCACTTTCCCCTGTTGCTGGATTTGCTTTCCTGAGGGTGCTGCCTCCCACTTGGTGCAGGTGTGCCTCATGATTGAAGATGGTCTATTTGGAGAAAGCATGTGTCAGCCAAAGTCCCACCTGCTTGCAGAGTGTGTTATTCAATGTCAAATTCAAAGGATGGCTTGAAGGTCAGAAGGGGGTGGAGTGTTTTGGTTATGTGTCTGCCTCCTTGGTATAGTAACTGGAAAAGTAAAATTAGGGCAAGTGCAGATAGCTGAGTCGTTGGCAATTGATATAATTTAAATGTTGACTACCTTAGTGTGTGCATATAGGTGCAGAGGGAGACAGTTTAATGAAAAATGCAACAATGAGTCTGAGGTGAGACATGCAGTCCTTGAGACCTAGCTGTCCTAGTTAATATTGCATAGCTGTACTTGGTGATCTTTGGATTCTGTATACTGGAAGACTTGGCTCAACAGGCCTAGATCTTCCTAAAAAATGGTATGGAGGGTGTGTTTTTGTTTGGAGGGGGGTGGTGATGGTATTTCCACCCCCCTTAACTTTTTTTTTCTGATAACAGTGCTTGTAGCTTCTAAAAGATCAATTTCAGGGGATGTTTCAATGAGCAGAACTACCACACGGCAATTCAGTAGGTATATAAAATTGTGTTATAGCAAAGTTTTTATCCTTCATTCTAAATCTGTCTCTAACTGCAACACAGAAACAGAGGTCGTCTTGTCTATTTCCACACTTACTGCTTCCTATTTTTTTGCATGATCTCAGCATACATTATTTCACATGTGCATATGTGCTACCATGTTTATGAATGCACAGTACATTTTTGTTAACTTTCTATGGAAAGTCAAGGTCTAATAGAGCTGAATGGAATTAGAAGCTGAAACACGTGGCAGTGCTACAATGAGGATAAATTTATACCAAGGGCAGCTCCAAAATGATTTGCATAGCTTCAGTAGTTTTCCCCTATATGAAAACCTCAAGAGGCTGAAAAATGTTCTTACCTCCTTGGAGTTTATGAAGGGCTACGGGTATCTCTAATCCACAGCTTTCTCTTCATAGAGCTGTCTTTTCTGAGTTTGCCTTCCTGCAATATTTGTGAAGGCAAGTAGAGGGTTTTTTTCTCCAGTGTCTTTGGGTGTGCCTAAAAATGTTTTCTTTTGATAAAGAATTTAGTTTTTTTCGGTGTTGCTCACCATAGAAACTTGTTTTCCATTTAATACTGATAGGAAGCTGTGTTTTTTCAAATGTTACAAATGAGTCAATTTTTTTCATAATCACAATCTTTATGTAGCTAAGTTGCCCTAGTAGGACCACAGGGTCAGGGTGACACTACTGCAAGTTTGGAGGTAGGCATGCTTCCTTCATATGGTCACTACTGATAGTGCCACTCCAGCAGGGCTCTTGCTCCAAGCTGTTAGGATGGCCCTTCTTGAACAGTGGGGGCAAGCTTCCTGATGTGGCCCCAGTATCTCCTCTCCTATCTGCCTGCCCAGTGCTGCAGCAGACTGAGGGTGTGCTACCTCTTGTAGAGATCCCTGCAATGAGGAGAGGGCTTGCTTACCTAACTGTTCTGTCTGATTCCTACACAGGAAAAGAGAGATGAGGTGGGAAGCGATCTACAGATGGAAGTCCTGGATGGAGGGCCTGAGCAGGGCTGTGCTGTTTCCACTTCTGTTTTGTATCTTTCCCACCAGCTCCTTAAAAATCTCCCGTGGGCAGCCTGGCCCCAGAGAACAGTAACTATTGCCTCTGAGGGTCCTGTTGGTGTTACTGGTTTTTTTTTATCTGCTTCAGGCTGCAAGGATCCTGGGCTGCAAGCCTCAAAGTAGGGGACTCCTTCTTTGAGACAGCTCCCTGAGCAGCTTTCCAGAAAAAGACTGTTCTTAAAGGTATTTCATCTGACTTTATAGAAGAGGCCTTGGTCTGCTGCTGTTTCACTAGGAATGAGCTGAAAGCCTTTGGTTTTTGAAAGCTGACCTGTTATGATCAGATACATGAATCACATGGATAGCTGGTCAAGTGTCTGGTGTTAGATAACATTGCTGAAAAATGCTTCACTTTCTTTCCATTGTCCTTTTCAGCAGAGCTGATCATGTAGTCTGTGACTTCAGTTTTGGATTAGGTAACTACAAGAAATCCTGTACATATTAAGTTTACTGCATCAATGATCTTCAATGTTTGCTTTTAATTTACTTTGAATGTCCATATTGGTCAACTTAGTCTGCCAACTATTTATAAAATATGAATGCAAACAAACAAACCCCTGAGGTTCAAACGGAAAAGTTTTTGCAGACTTCAATTGAATTGTGTTTACTTTCTATTTGCCTCATATTGGTTTCCCTTTTATTAAGGTGATGGGGCAGTAGCTTGGAGCATTCTTTTTCCCCTCCTTTCTGCTCTGCAGCTCAAGAACATGAGGTAGGACATAAAGGAATTGTGACTGAAGAAATTAATTTCCTTTTTCTTGTGTCCAAAGAAAGTGAGTTTTGAATTTCACAACAACATGCAGCCTGAGCTGCACTGTGCTTTCTCCCATTCCAAGCATTGATTTGGGATCTGTAAACTCTGTACCTGGTTATATGTTCCAGATTGCTGCCATGAGATACTTGAGTAAGAATTAATGAAGATCTCAGGATTTCTATTAAAAAAAAAAAAACCACTAAGACCAGTGTAATGAGAAGTCAGTTGCAAACAGATAACCTCACTTCTTAGTATCAAAGGTTGAATAATTCTGAATGTATTAGAAAAATAAAAGCAAATGTGCTTAGACAGTGCATCCAGAGGGACTCCATTTTTGCAACTGCTTGATTACTTGTTTTCATGTTACTTGGCCTGTCAGAGCTACTTATCTGCTGCATGAGGGGTTCTTGTTCTTGGTAGATGCTGTTCTCTGCTAACAGAAACAATGCTTTCTGAGTTTAAGAATGGGGTACTGTAAAACCTATAGAAATGAACAGTCTGGTATTGGGCAAACACCATTTGCATAGCAAACACATGGGCCTTTTCATTTTTGTCATTGGCTTGGTTAAGCTTTACTCTGATGGCTCACAAGCAGAACACTTTGTCATTTAATGTGAAGGGACAGTAACACTTAAAGCACAGGGTGCTAACAAGGCCAGCTCTTGCAGTGGGAAGTGCAGCACTGCGCAGGAGGCAGATGCTTGTACGACTGCTGAGTCACAGGCTGTTTGGATGTTGTCCTCAAAGCTCCAACTTCCTGAGTCAGATGAACATATAATTAGCCCAAGACTTGACTTTTGTCTTGTAATTGTACTGTTGGAAACCCCAGGCAGTTGTATTGTTTCAGTACACCTCCCTAGCTGAACGCTGGGCAGTAAACCTGGAATATAGAGGGTTGGTGGGCCTTTTTTCCTCACTGTATGTAGTAGCTGTGGCTTAAAGAAAAATACTGCACATTCCTCAACTTGCTGTAAAATTGTTGGAGCCTGTGTAAGCGACTGACACATTGCAGCAAGATGTGCTGGGGGGTCAACTGCCTTGTGCACCCAGCCTGGTGGCAACACCACGCTTGGGACAAAAGCGGAAGCCCACAGCTTTTTGCCATGCCAGAAATGCAACAGAGCTTTTTATATCAGAAACAGAGTTTAAGCCTTGCCCTTGGCAGCTCTGTTCAAAAAGCACTTTCTTATAAATGATCAGGAGCAATGTTTGGGCTATAAGAGCTTGTTAAGGCATCTGGATCACTGCTGGAAATAATGTCAAGCACAAGGGGCTGTAGAATCAAGGTCTTGCATTAGACCCACAAGTGAAATTTAATGTATTTTGCATTGTGACTAGGTAAAACTCTACTTAATCAAAATGTAGTAACTGGCAGCAGTTCAGACTCAGAAGACCATCCAACTGTTAATCTGGGGTTGTTTTTCTTTAAATTTTGTCTTTATTTGTAATTTGCTGGCACAATGTGGATTTCTTTTTTTTTTTTGCTGTGTAGCCTTGCAAGCCTCTTTGCATAAAGAGGGTCTACTGACTTCAAGTAAAGCAGTGTTCACTGAAGTGGTAATCTTTTATTTGCTTCCAGAGAGGTGTAGATGTAAATACATTAATCCTGTATTGCCAGCTTACTGTTGGCAACCCTCTGTTCAAGTTCAGGCATGCTCCTTGCAGTCATGCCTGCATGCCAAGGAGTTCCTGGCTAATACCTGTCAACAGAAACACTTGCTCAGTGCAGGCTTTGTGAGTTACCAGTACCTAGACTGGCTCAGATGGAAGGGGTAGTCTTCCATCTCTCTCC
Organism: Rhynochetos jubatus; assembly: GCA_027574665.1. Taxonomy (NCBI): domain Eukaryota; kingdom Metazoa; phylum Chordata; class Aves; order Eurypygiformes; family Rhynochetidae; genus Rhynochetos; species Rhynochetos jubatus. The sequence continues at coordinate 54,654,499 of CM050653.1, read as the reverse complement.
CTGCCCCCCCCTCCCCCTCTGTTAATTATAGGCCCGGGTACTGAATGATCCAGGGCCCTGTTAGTAGGGGTGGCTGCTCCCCTAGGAATGGAAGGCTGTTTGCCCATCTCTTTGAAAGCATCCCTCACCACCTTTAGCTCATGGTTAAAAATAAATACCTTATGTCCTGAGTATTGCCAACAGAAATGGGCTAGAGAGGTGTGCAGCAATGAAGTAATTCTTGCTCTACTTCTAAAATGGTTATTTTTTTTACGTACCCTCCCACAAATTTTATTAAGCTTCAAAGTTTTTGAAGATACTTGTGAGAAGTATAAATGCTTTGCCCTAAAACTTGCCTTTAAGGGGACTCTTTGTTAAGGTGCTGCATGTCCCTCTTTGCATGAAAACTGGATACTTTGAGTGTATATTCAGCTTTCTTCGTTAATCTGCTGTACATCTCTTGATCACTTAATTATTCATGACACTTGCTTTAACATTCTTCCTACCAGGTCATTGACCACTCCTCTGTTTTAAGATTAGAAGAGCTGATGCCATTTGGGTCAGAATAGAGCTGTTCCTATCAGAGTAAGGACTTCCCTGGTGCTTACTGCACTGAAAACAAATCGGAGTGTATTTTCTGCCTAGCAGGGCTGGGTTTACATCAGTGTAGAAGCCTATTTTGCCACAGAAGCTGTTTTACCATATAAACCTATAAAACAAATGGGTTTAGTATTCTAGTAAGGTTAGGTGATTTAACTCAGCTATGAAGAATCTCTAATGTTAATCTCTTAAAACACTAATATTGAAAGTTAAGAATCTAGGAGGTGGGTGGCTTTTTTGTGTGTTTAGCTTGGTTTTTAACTCTTTCACTGCAGGGAGTATCCTAAAAAATATTACTCTGGGATTTTTTAAGTGACTTGAAACATTTTAACCAAGGAAAAGAAGTTAAATTACAAATGTAATGTATGTAAAGTGCATTTTCAATATGGAAGTGTAGTCACAAGTGCATTGTTGTAATTTTTTTGGACTTGCATGTTTGTCACACTTTGTGCGGGTGGTGCGAAGGGCATGGGTTTGGACTCAAGTTGTTAGTAGGAGGTAGAATGTTATAGACTGACTTGTAACAAGGGCAAAAGGAGGTGGCTTGGAGCTGAAACTACAAAAGAAATGCACTTCAGCTGTTAGTGGCAGGGCAGGAGGTCAAGGCAGAAGAAAAACAGCAGGAAAAGGCACAAAACCAACAGGCAGCACTTGATTTGTTATTCAGCAAGGCACTGGGAATGCTGCTTGCAACAACAATGAAAAAAGGGAAAGCAAATGTTCTTCGTGATCCTGATATAAACAAGGAATGTAAGAGTCTTGCTGAATAACTTTGTGTGTTTGATCTTAAGTCCAGTTTGGAAGGATAACTTGTCTGGTTTGGGTGGAATTAAAAAACAAAAGGCATTTTGGGAATGGAGTGGTGATTGGAAATGCTATACAGGTACTAACAGAGACCCAGAGTACACCTCTCTACACAGGCCAGATGGTATGTGTAGCTTCAAAATGAAGTGTGTAAAAGAGAAAGGGACACCTTGATAGCTTTTTTTGCTTACAAATAATTACCTCAGTAAAAGGTTTGTTTATTTTCACTATGGGTGTGAACACTTCCAAATACAGTGGATCAGGGTAAAAGAAACTATTTCTGTTTCTTCCTCCTTGCTGTCTGCATGAGAAATAATTTTGTTGTTGGTTTTAAACTTTATTAATAGACTGTAGGTATGTGATTAACTTAATGAAAGAAAGCTAATCTGACTTCATTTTTATGTGTGTGTGGTCCCTTCCAGTGTAGCTCTCATCTTTACCTTCTCGGAGAACAACCTCCTGTCTTGGGGCAGCTGAAGTTTCTCTTGTGCCAATCCTACCATACATTGGAGCAAGACTGAAATTCACTGATTTTTAAGAATTTTTTTCAGAGCTTGTAAATGAGATAGATCTTATTTAAGACAAACTACTTGTCGCTTTCCTAAAGTTTCTCTATGATCTTTGTGAAAAAGAATTTAAGTTTACAGTATGAGTGTGCACTGAAGCTTTTATTTTATTAACGAGTAGGAGTGTCTGGTAGAGAATGGCTTCAAATCATAGCTGAAATTTCCATTCCCCCCTTCGGCAACAATGTTGGAAATAGTCGTATTTTGGTGACTGCTTTAAAAGATATCTTGATTGCAGAGACAGGTGTATTGTGTTCCCTTGAACAGAAACTTGCTTTGTTCTTCAGATAAAACAGTTTCTCTTCTCTGTCATTATACGTAGTCTGGGGCTGTGGGCTGTGAGGAATCCTAGGGACCAGTTAAGATGTGCTGATGGAAGGTCAAGTGTACTCAGCTCTCTCTATCACATGTTCTGCTAGTGTCTGCTCTTGTAAACCTTCAGGGAAGAGATTTTTCCAGTCTTCCTAGCTAGTCTAACTTTGTGTTTCCTTTCTTTCTCAGTGCCTTCAGAATTTTCTCCAGTATTTAAGCTCAGAGTATTTGCAAATTAAGCTTAAATTCTTGTTTTTCTGTTCCTAGTAGCCATGAGAAAATAATTGCTTGTGCTCTTCTTAGTTTGAAAACCGATATTGTATCTGCTTCTGGCATTTTTTTTCTAATCGGGCAGTTGGTTTTTCTCCACCACTTCTGTTAATTTCCTACATGAATTTTTGTTGCAGTGGAAATGGAGTCTAGCAGAGCAGTTTTGATAAAGGTTTATTAGAGGTGTAAACTGGAGATACACATACAGATCATAATTATAATACACTTACAGCTTCCTTTCTGGGTATCTAAATTCAGTTTAATTTCACTCTGTTATTTCTAGAGCCCTCTTGTATGCTTCTCATTTGTTTTTTTCTGCAACCCTCCCAAAGCTGAATTTTACTGCAGTGTCACCTCTGGTTTAACATGAACAGCTGCTCAATCAAGGCAGAGGCTGCAAAATGCTAAAGGGAAACAAAATTCCTTAGCAGCTTTTAGACTCCTGCATAGAGGTGAACAAACAAAAGTACAGTAGACTTTCTTATGGGACACAGGAGGGGCTCAGGTGTAAGCACTATACAGACCATTATGATCATGGAAATACAGATTGAAGTTTTCTTACAGCCATCTCTGTTCTGGCTGAGACAGGGCAGGAATATTTGGCTTAACACTAGATGTCTCTTTCCAAAGACTTAGGTAACATGATATTATCAGTCACTCCATCAGGATCATTTAATCAAATACTGCTGTCAAAAAAAAGTGTGAATGTTATCTGTAGCTTAGGATCCCCCACCAGTCCTTGCCTTTTGTTCAGCAACTTTGCAATCCTTTCCCATCCAATGCCCTGTGCTCCTTAAGGGCATTCAGCAGCAAACAGGTTTGTTTTTCACACCACAGATATTTATTAAATCAGCCAAAAGTACAGGAAATCTCCCCCCATATCTGTGGTCAAGGCTTATCATAAAGTTTTAACATCTGTTAATGGTATACCTCAACAGATTCCAAGGGATGTCTCTTTTAAGAAAAGAAAACTGGCTGAAAATGCGTTCTTTAGGCTGCTGTCTCTTCAAACCAGCATCTCTTGCTTGTTCATATCTTTCACTGTAGCTGTGAACAGCAGCTGTAGTGAGAGCAGAATAATTTAAGAATTTGGGTTGCACTCCTCAGTGTTGAACTGCAGAAAATTTTATTTATGCTGTGTGAGTGGAACAGCCAGCTTCTCTCCCAAGGAGAATAAGCACAAAGCTGAACTGAAATTACTCATTGTTTGTCGCATTTGCATTCAGCAGGAGAGCCTGTTCGTAGAGGGCCAGCATTGCTGAATCACTGATTGTGGTTTGCTTTGCTACAATGGTGAGAGGTGATGGGTATGAATAATGTTGAGGTCTAAATGTGTATAATTCTTATGCTGCCTTTATTCTCGTGGCTATGTGGGACCTTGCCATGTCAACAGTAATTCCTTCCTACCCCTTTCATCCCCATCAGTCCTTTCTAAAGCTATTTGCATGTGAATCCCTATGGGAACCCTTGCAACACTGGGGCTGACCTGCTAGAAGTAGGTCTCCTAGGCTTTCAATCATCTTGCCACACATAATAGCTAAATAATCCTGCCTGCCTGCAAGAAAATGACCTGCACACTGAAGGAAAGGGCAGATGAAGGTTCTTACTCTGAATAGTGCTCAGATAGGCACGCTGGCGCAGAGTTACATGTCACAGAAAAGCTATGAAACTGCTCTCAATTTCCTGGTGTGCGGATACCACCCAATAAAGTTCTCAAGGTATCAACTGCATTCCTTGTGTTAGGAAGGGTCCATAGTGTCTAGTCTCCTGGAGACTCCTCTGCATTACCCTGCTTCCTAACACATATATCTGCTGGCAGATGAAAAGCAGTTGTAGGAAAGTTTTGGAAAACTGTATCCAGATTCATTAACATAGCATGAGGGAATTATGTTGTGAAGCACTTACTTATGGTTATATAATAAATATAGCCTTACTTGGACAATAAATAGTTCTATCTCAGGAGGATAACTCACAGCATGGCGCAAAGTAGCTAGGGATGAGTGGATAGTTTTATAAACATCCCTTATCAAACTCTCTGGCATTGCACAGTGCAACTCAGTAAACAGCATAAGTTGGAAGTAATAGCAATTATATTTTTCACTTTTAATTATATGGTTGAGTTCTTGGAAGTTTTAGTCAGAGCGATGTGCTCCTGATCATCCTCAAACTGAACAGTGAAAGTCAACAAAGCTTATTTTTCAAAGTGTTCACATAAATGTAGCTTTGGTATTCTTTGAAATATTGTGACGGGGTGCTCCAGAACATCTGTGTGCAAATATGATCATATGATGCATAGATAAAAAGATGGGAAAAATAACCCACTTCACTGTTTCTAGACATGGCTTACTCTTTATCTTCTCATGGAGGAGCCTGCACGTTTACAGAACTGTGAGGAGAAAAAGACAAGTACCTAAACATTGAGGTTACTAAGTCTGCTATCACTACACTTTCTGGTACTAAGTTTTCCCAGGTCCTGAAAGTTGCCCTTTTAATTTGGACACCATCTTTTCTGCTGGGACTTCCAGAGACACTTTTTCTGACAAAAGTTTGGCATGATCTATTTACTGAAATGGGATGGGTTTCCCATTTCACCTATCTGTCTTGAAATATTTTTAGTGAATTTAAACCTTATTAGGAATTAAAATGACTTTTCTAAAGAGTCCTTATGCTGGTTGTAGAGAGCATTTTGCTTCTGTGACTTGAGAGGTGTTAGATAAATTGCTTATTCATGTTGGCTTAGGCTCGGGAAGCATTCTTATGAGAGCTTCTGATGTGTTTGGCTTCAGCACTAAAAACCCTGTAACTTTCTTGTAAATGAATATCTTCTTCCTGAAGCAATTACCTTGGTATTTTTGAGTGGGTTTTCTGGAGGTTGTTTTTCATCATCACTGGGGCATGAGGCCAGCTGTTCTGCTCTTCTGAACTTAAAATTTCTGAAAAAATAAAATAACTAGTATAAACTATTAAATTTGTCTTTTTTTTTTTTTACATCTCTTGTTCTTGAACAAATTGCAACATAATCACGTAAGTGAATGGTAACAGTTTAGGGGTTTTGCGTTAAATAATTTGGATTGCTGATTTTTTTGGTTTTCCTGCTCTGATTATGGTTTGGTAGAATAGAGTTTACTGACTCAAAGATACTTAAACTCTTAAATGCAAATACTCTTATTGACTTCAAAGAAAGTAACAACCCATGAAAGTTATGGTTCTGTTTAAGTATTTAAGGAAGCAAGGTTATTGTTTGTATTCTTTGAAACCTTGGAGGATCAGTAGGGTTATGTAGGCTGTGGTTATTCTTTGTAGATAGTACCTGGAATCGATTCTGCAGAGGTGTGTTTGTATGGTGGCATCCATTTTACAGTCCAAGACTAGATGTAGGCATTTGCAAATGTAGTATGAAAATGTAGATGCTTTTTCACTACTTCTCAAAATGTATCAAAATTGCTGAATAAAATAAATCCCATCCAGAACATTTCAGGCTTTTCATTGCTCAAGTGAATAACCAATTTCCTTTCCTGGAAAGAGGTGATGTGTGCAAAGATCCTCCTGGGACTCTCTTTTCTCCCAGAAGAGATGGGTGTGACAGACTTAGATGTGCAATACAGGACTCCCCTTTGGGAGAAAGCATGACCTTCCTTTGTGATTGAAGGAAGTGGTTCCTATTTCTTTATGTGCTGTGATATGATTGCAGAGTTTAATAACATAGGAGATTAGTAATTATTATTTTAAGGTTTCTTGGGTTTGGGTTATGTAGTGAAAGCTTGAGTTCAGCAGATGTAATTTGTCTCTAATACAGGAGAGGAGATCTTTAAAGAAACCAGCATGTGGCAACTTCATCTGGCATGGGACTAAGTAAAGGGTTGACATGGCTGGTCTGATATTGCTGGGTCGAACAGGAAGCTCAAGTTTTCACTGCTCATACATTCTGATGATTAAATAAAGGAATTTGAAACTGTGATATGAATAAAACAATATATGTGATACTTCTAAAAGTAGCTCATGCATCAAATGAGAAATAATGGAAACAGATTCCCAGAGCAATCTCTCCAAGTGAAAGTAGACAACAGCTTAGGAAGTGCAGGGAAGCTTGCATTGTTTCCATCTGTGGTGAAGCTGTCCTGTAATTAAATGTTCTGCTTTTAACTTGAGGCCTTTTGCCAGAACAAAAATGGAATTAATTGCAAAAACAAATACCAATGTAACTTCAATTTTCACATAGACAGTTTGTTGCTATTGCTGTGTTTTGAAATAATTGTAGTTCATTCAGTGCATACACATCTTAAAGTAAACATGATTTACTGCATGTCAGATATTTTCATTGACAAGATGTTACATTTTTTGCCTTTCAGATGTGCAATTTTATTAAACTAAGTGATTTGAAAGAAAATGCGATTGAAACATTATACTTAGCATTGAAAACCTCTATCCAGAGCTTTGGGATGTGGATGTTAATGTGTAGGGAGGCTTACACACCTAAAGACTCCAGATGAAACCTGGTTTCAGTCTTTTACTTTTTAGAAGACTTTACTGCTGATAAATGCACCAATTTTGGTGCACTTTAAGACAGACTAAGGAGAGAGAATACTGTTAACCAGGCTGTGGTCCCTGAAAGTCCAATAAAAAACGTCTAAATATTTTCATCTTTTTTTAAGATTGTGTGTGTGTGTGAGAAATCTTAGAATGCTTTTGTTCTGGAAAACCTACCTTTGCCAGTAAAAGTTGTCATTTATTAACAATGATCTCGCTATTTCCCTTTTTCTCCAGAGAACTAGTTGGTGTTTGTTGTCTTCTAGAAAAATCTCTCAAACTTTGTTTTCTACTGGATTTTCTGTCCTTTCAAGTGATTACATTATAGAAATGTTTAAAACATCTTTATAAGTAAAACGTAATTTATGCATACCCTCCTTTGAAAATGTGTCCTAAAATAATGTGTTCTTTTTGCCTTTGAGCCTTCTTTGATACTTTCAAACTTCTCTTTGCAACCATAAAGTAATTATTTTTAAATTAAAAAGAAATGAAGGCTGAAATGTTTTTGTAGATATTCTGAAAATAAACTCTCACTCCCCAACAAACTCCAGATGTCATAAAATTTGCAATAAGTTAGCAAGAAGACATTTAGGGATGAATTCAAGGAGTGATCATGAGTTGGTATTAAGACTAGAAGTTACCCTAGAACATTCCTCCAATAGATTTCCTATAATAAATATATTGGAATACAGTTAATAACTAACTTAGAACAACTGTTATCTTAAACTATCTATATGTCATGTTTGCCTCTGACAATGAGAGACAGGACTAGATGACCTTGTCCTAAACTTTTAAATTAGGGGTAGCAAGGTTTGTTAGTAATTATTTTAAATATTGCTGTCAGTAGTCTTTCAGCACCTCTTGTATGGTTTCCTTGCAAATCCCTGGTGCCTTGTGTTAGGTGAGTAGCACAATAGCAGGTTGTGACCATGTCCTGAAGAACAGTTTTGGAATGGTGGTGAAAATAAACACTTGTGAAGAGCAATACCTGAGAAGAAAATGCTTAACATGTTCCATGGTTAGCATATATTCCCTATAATGAATAGTCCAAGAAGATGGTAAATAGTAGACAAAAGCTTGATGCTAGATGACCGTGCTTATAGGTAGGAATAAGAGATCAGATCTTAGAAGGTGAACAAGTACAAGGATCTAATACTGTTAATAATTCTGTTGAATAAAAATAAAAAGTTATTTGAATTAAAACCACAGAGAAAACAGCTGCTGCTTCTCTAGAACATCTGTATTTTTCATCTAAAGCCTGACCCCAGCTTTGCATGCTCTTTCCCAAGCATGGTTAAGGAGAAGGATGTTTGGTTTGAAATACAATAATCTTGCCCCCACTTTAAAAATAATTTTAATTCAGCTTCAGCTACTGAGGTTATGTGTCACTTTTATCCACTTACCGTAATGTTATCTCATCAGTCTCTCTGGAAAATTCAAAGGTCAGGCTAGGCCTCTCATAGGTGGTGTTCAATTATATCGTTGGTATGGATTCATTATTAAGTTGTTTTATGCAAGAAAATTGGAAAGCAAATAAATACAATACATTGAAACCTATTACCTCCAAGATGTAGTGTGCATGCATTTCCCACTCTCTGCTTGCAATGTGAAAGTATGCTTACAACAAAAGTGATGGGACACAACAATGAAACTCAGGGTAGTAGGAACCGGTTCTCCTATGCCAAACTAACAAATGAAGGGGAAAGACTGCTAAAACAAACATCTTGGACACTGGCAGCAGAACTTGAAAGGCTGGACCTGCCTGATGACAGCGTGCAAGTCCTTGCTGAATGAATTTGTACAAAAGCGCTAATGAAGACAAACAGTCTATTTAGGCATTGCTGGAAAGCTCCCATTCAGCTAGCAGCTGGCATGAATGTTGTCAGTCAGAAGCCATAAGCAAGTGACAAATAACTGAATATGTGGAAAAAATGAGATGACAATGAGCTGATTTCTCATTAGCACTTCTTTTCTTCTTTAGATATTATAAACACATTATTCAGGATTGGTTGTACAGGCCTCGTAAATGCCACTAAGTCACAGCTGAAGCAGCATTCAGATGGGAAGCTGGGCACTTTGCATCCTGTGGTATTCACAACTCTCTCTGCTCTCTAAGTAAATTCTCTGGGACACAAGAAAAGCAAATCCTCTGTGAACGGGGTTGCTGTGAAGTGCTAACAAAGAAAGCCATTTTTATGAATCTAGAGGAAGGATTACTGTTAACAGTATGGCTGATAGAATAAACTGTGTTATTAAAGTAGAACAGCCTATTTTTTTTTTAGTCTTCACAAATTTTGTGTTCTTTTTCTTTGGATAATGGAAATTTTTAACTATAAGCAATTAAAAATGTTACAAAATTGCCTGGAGAGGTGCCTGCTGTAGACCAATTCTCTCAGCAGTGTAAACCATTCTGGATTGCAGTGCTTTGGATTTGGCTTCACATCCAGTGTGAAAAACAAGACAATGACTAATGATGGTTAATTTGCATTCTATAAACTGGAATTCAATATAAATGGCACTTTTGCAGCCAAGCTATGATGTCTTCAAGTGCCTGAAGGTTGTCTGAGATTTAGTGTCTTCTTCCAGCATCTTACCTACCTTCTTCTCCCTGATCCACCTATCTCTATCAGAATTGCCTTGCGAAGTTTGGTCATTGATATAGATTCAGATGGTACAAAGCAGACAGGTCCCACATGGGTATTGTGGTGAGCTGCTTGCAGATTTCTTAGCTTCTTTATTTAAAGCAAGAGGTTGGATTGGGCTACACTTGCCCACGATATCCATATCTGATGTTTGACTTCAATGAGTATTTAAATCCTAATGCAGAATGTGAGGGTTTCTGCTTCGTAAACTTAAGTGGTCAGTAGGCTGAATGTGACTATTTTTAAAAATAAAATGTCTGTATGTGGGTGTTTTGTTTGGATCTTTTGTTCCTTTTCAATCCCCTCAAATCGCTGGACAACTGGTCTCAAAGTATTTTTCATGTTATGTTGTAGGTTGTGTACTGTAGGTGTGTGTATGTTTATATATGTATATATAGATACTTATATGGTCAAAATATTGTTTCTGCTTCCCTGAGGTGAAAATTACAGTGGTCAGCTGGTAGATCCATTTCTTCCATGTGTTTCAAATCAACCACAACCAATTCAAATTATTAGTCATCCAGAACTGATAGTACTATTTTCTCTGCTTGTTTCCCCTTTCTGCATGATTATCAGTAGTTGTAAGTACCCACAGGCATTTGAAAATCCCATTTGGTGCTTATTAACTTTTTTCAATCATGTTGAAAATATACTCCTTAGCCTTTGTACATCTGTGAAGGGTAATATTTTCTTACCTTGAATGGAGGAATTTTGCACAGTTGGGGGAACCTGGGCTGCCATGGGTAAATACCCAGCATGAGGTTAAAAACCAACCAAAGATCTGCTTACTGGAGCTCCTTTTAGTACACTCAGCAATGCTTGGGGGATGAGTGTCTTCCACATGTGATGGGAGGCACCTGCTTTTGCTGCCTAGTCATGCTGTGGAGATGTTTGTATTTTTCTGACTGTAAGTATAAGTTCAAATTTTACAGTACAGTAGTTATGATGTAATGCCAGGCTGCTGCCAAAATGCTTCTTTTGTCTCTTTTCCCCACTCTGTGTGGATTTTTGTCTGAGCACTGAGCCAGCTGTGCTCTGTGTGGCTCAGGACTCTCTGGTCCCAAGGGGTGCCTTTCTTCTACCTCTCTCTCTGCACTCCCACTGTTGCTTCTCCTATTTCCACCTACCTGAACAGAGGTCGTTGACAGTGGAGAGGCATACCTCTTCACACTACTTCATTGGCAGGGTCCTCTGCCAGCCTTCTTCTATTTGGATAGCTGCTGATGCTGCCAGGCTGGGTCATTGCACCTTTCCTTTCCACTTTTCAAGCTGACTTTTTTTTTTGACATGTTGTGGCTTTGTGGAGACTCTGAATGGTCAGTGATAAATAAGGCAAAAGTAATTTAAAAAAACCCAAAATCTGCACCCAACTCCTGCCCTGCCCCCCTCTGCCCAGTGTCCTTAGAGTTAATTTATTTTCCTGCTAATAAGCTAAGAGAGGCAAACTGGTGCTCTATTATGTGGGGTTTTGGGTCTCTGCATATTTTAGCAGCATACATATCCATGAATGCACATTGTATGAGCCCCTTTCTCTGAGTTGAAATACACGGTCACTGTTCATGAAAACAGCATCTGCTGACAAGAAGTCATGATAAGTAATGGCAGTTGCAGTGTTACCCTTTTTTAAGGGTTCAGAGGCTGGTTGTGCGTAATTTGTGATATAGCACATGTGTATCTTCACAACCTATGTTCAACACACCTCACTTTGCCTTTATGATTTTTTTTATTGATCATAAAACTTGTTTAATTATTGTTTAATGTTTTATTACTTTGAAATCCAAGACCTACTGGCACTGTAAAAAAAAAAAAATGCTTGAAGCAGTATCCCACCCTCAGATAAACAGAAGTGGTCTACAGTCTTTGCAGAATGTGGCACAAGTGATCAGCTTCCCATTGGTTTTAGTGTTACACTGTGAATAGGAATTAAGTAAGTTGGAATGAGTCTTGCAAAATTAATCAAGAAAATGAACAAGTGACAGAAATAACAAAGAGGGATGACAATAGAGAATGACACACATGCTTAAATCCCTGCCTAGGATAAGGTTTTTTTGCTTCCTAACCCTGTCATGGATTGCCTGTGAGTCCACTTCTTTAACAAAAGAAATGGATCATGTAGGGTCTTTTGTTTGATTTAGATTACACCCCATCCCCTGGATTTATATGGCAAAGTTCTTCGGTTACAGTATCTTGCTATGAGTATGTATGCCAGGCAGTGTACCCTGGCATCCTAATTTGGTTATAGACCCAAAATTGTACTGTAATAGTGTTTAATGATGATGACGATGAGGTTAAAAGTTTAGTACTACACATCTCAGATTTGGGGTATGTTTCTTCTTTTGTGATGTGGGTGATGTTGATGGTATTCCATTGTTCTGCCTGTCCATAGCCACATTCACTGTGATTTTTTGAGATGTGCTTTTTATATTCCCCTTTCAGCAAAGGAAAAACAGTGGTGCAGTCTTGGAGAATTACTCTAAGGGAAAATTAGCTAAGGCTGGTCTCATCTGAAACATGCCTACAAGCATCTTGAGTTTTGTAGTCTATGCCAATGTGTGGCTGAGACTGTCAGGAACTTCCCAGATTAGACCTGTGACTTGCAAGCAGCTTGAGTGATGATCCAGAAGATTTCAATACCTCTAGGGTACAAACACTGGGATAGTAGAAAAATTATTGCTATAAGCATCAGGACAAAGAGCATCCTATCTCTAGGATCTCTATAAGACATCTGATTTTGGTAGTAGAGTAGACAAACTGTTAGGCACATAAGCCTTTTATTGGAAATAAAACAGAAGCAGCCAGGTTGAAGTTTCAAGGTATAAACACATGTAACCTGTCAACAGGAATAGTGCTGTAAAGAATTTAAAAAACCCAAATATCTTCTATTGGAAGAACCTTGACTGTCTTTCTATAGTGCATGTTATGTGATAAATGATTTTTTTTTTCTCTGTGTGGTCCTATTTGATTACAATGCTAGGAGTGCCTGGCTGCATTCCATGTATAATTAGTTGCAGCTTTGGTTTCAGATTGCAGTGGGGCCAGGCTGCCTCCTACCCCTTGCACTTGTTCACATCTTTAGATAGCTTTCCACCATGCCAGCTGGTGAGTGAATGGAGCCTTTCACAGCAAGCCTAATAGGCATGAATGGTTGAGTCATTGTCCTTGTTGGCTCTTCAGTTAATCTAGTGACAAACAAGGTTGGAGCTGCTGCAGTTGACGTTCTCTTTATTGCCTGTGTTTACAGCATGAACACTGTGTGTAAAGGGATTTCATCTTTTTGCCAGCTCATTTCTGTTTCTTGCTGGTTTTGAAAGGAAAGTATTCTTTATGAAGAGGTACCAGTAAGAGCTGCTATGTGTTATGGTCACTGTTTACTTTTAGTTTCCAGCAAAACAAGCAGTTGAATACCTCAGGTTGTGTTCAGGTTCCAAGTTTTACAATTTTTTTATTCCTTCTGAGGTTCAATTCTTTCTACTCACAAAAGTGATTTCTGCATTGCATGTGAAATTGTTACACCAAGCTACTGTTTCAGTTCTTGCCTGCTTATAGGGATGTATTTCTGAATGGTTGTTTGTTTGTTTATTCAGTACAAGACCTTAAATAAAATAAAAAGTTCATTTTCTTACAAGGGAGTTTTATAGATATGGAAGAAAATATTTATTTTTAATAACCTTTTTAGTAGATGTAGCAGAAAGTGTATTCTAACCAGGAAATTCTAGACAAACAGAAAATGTCCTTTTTACGAGTAATTTTCAATTCCATATGTATAAAGCAATTTTTTCTAGAATATTTGTTATTTCTCTAATTAGATTCTAAAAGGTAGACAAATATTAGAAAACATGTCTTAAAGTCAGAAATAGAAATAAATTCAGTGCAGTCTTTGAAAACCATGTGTGTTTTTGTAAGTGCTTTTGCTCAAACATAATATCTAAAATGCTATTTTTAAGCCTTTTCTGAACAAGAAGGAAAGAGAAACATGTGCCAACGTTTCATTTCTAGTCCTTTCAAAAGCAAAGAAGGAAAAGTGAGTCAAAAGGGCAAAAGCAACATCCAGCAGAACTGTTCACTGACAATTTTGTCGTTTATGGAGCCAGGATAAACAAAAATGTAGTTCTGGCAGTTGCTTTTCTTCTATAATGAATTGTGTGTAGTATGAAAAAAACCCACAACGCAATGACTGCTTCTCAGTTGTCCCACAGCAGAAAACTTTTACAAGGGGAAATGTGGGCATTGTAGTAACCTCTTTGCATGTAACGCTGGTGTGATGTGGGTATAGTGGTGAGCCCTTGGCTCTGATGGAGGCCTTTAACGTCCCTGAGCTAATCATCTACCACCACCAGCATTGCTGGGGGGGAGGGTGTGTGTGTGTGTAATTTCATGCCCTGCCCTGGTTTAGCCTGGAGGAGCTGTGGAAAAGGGTGGTGGGGGAGTACTTTGGGTAGCAGCATGTGCTTTATTCTGGGCCATCCTGCTCATCTGTCAGTGGAAAAGCTTGGCAGAGGAAGATACCCTCTTTAACCCTAAAAACTGTTCTTTTGTACAGCAAAGGAGATTATCTTCATTAACAGCTATTGTACACCTTCTGCTTCCTTGTTTTCACAATAAAACATCTTTCTGGAATCTCCCTGGGCCTCTGCCCATGTCTGCAGTTACAAATGACCAATATGCAAGTTTCCCAGTGCTTAACAGGCCCTATCTAAACTCTCGTAAAGGACTTGTGGAATCTGTAGGGGTTAGCTGGAGCAGGGGCTGTCATAACTGTAATGCAGAGGAACTGGTTAATGCTAAAGGACAAGTTTGCTGAATTCCCTGCTAACCATGCTGAAAATCTTCCCCAAGAGACACAGTTTAATAGTAATAATTTAATTTTATTTACATTAGCCTGCTCTGCTTAATTAATAATTTTATATGAAAAGCAGAAGACAGGAAGAAAAGAACTGTTAAGCCCTTCAGTATTTGGGGCTCACTGCTTTCACCAGTGCAGTAAGAGCATGAAGAAAATAGACCATGCTTTTGTAATTCTGCCATGTCTTGGAACAGTTAGCTAGCTACAGTGGTGACTGACGAACAGTCAACATTGACTTTCCTGTCTCCGTCTGAACAATAGGCTACTTGTTTGCATAGGTAGTAAGAGAAGAAATCTAACTATAGCACAGGTATGAGGCTTACTTTAATTAAACTAAAACCAACTTTTATTTTGACTTCTACATTTTATTTATGGTTGACTTTAAATTGAGCTATTTTCTTACCATGATAACCCACAATGAAATCCTCTTTCTCCTCTCCCTTTTTTTCTTTTCTAGAATATAATTTTGTTCTGTAGTCCTACTTATCTGAATGATCCCACAGACTTGGTTTATTAAAGTGAGTAAATGCAGCTACATTTCACTAATTCTGGATGATCTTTCAAGGGTTTTTTTTTTTGGTTTCTTGGAATTGAGAACAAGTTAAAATAGTGTCCAATCATCCTTTATATGTTTGGTTATGTGTGTGTGTGGTTTTTTTTTTTCTTGGTTTCTACACCCACCCACCCCACCCCCCCCCCCCGAGGTTTATTTGGTTTGGTGTTCCAGAGTAAAAAAGAAAGAGAGAGGGAAATTTGTTAATCCCTTCATCCTGTGCGTGGGAGCTTCCTTGAGAGCTACACATGTGATGTAGTCAGTGTGCTTCAATCTTGCTGTGCAACACTGATCTTATGCTGCCTGTTCCAGGAGTCTCCATGGCTGAGGGTCACAGGCTAAATGTTGTTTAATTTTATATTGAGAAAGTACAGTTTGAAAGTTGACTAAAAGAAAAATTTGAAATCCAAAGTTGAATGATGGTTATAGAGATTGCCCAAAGAGATGATAAAATATCATAGTATGAAAGAAGTAAAATTTTTCTTTTTTTAATTTTGCCTTTTCTGCAGTAATTAGTCACTTGAGTAAGCGTTATGTTCTATATGGGAGCTTCCTGCAGACGATTTGCTGCAGATTTGTTGGCTTTAAGGAATACCTTGG
Source organism: Rhynochetos jubatus (assembly GCA_027574665.1). Classification (NCBI taxonomy): domain Eukaryota; kingdom Metazoa; phylum Chordata; class Aves; order Eurypygiformes; family Rhynochetidae; genus Rhynochetos; species Rhynochetos jubatus. Next base: position 54,638,803 of record CM050653.1, on the reverse strand, counting down.
AAGGATAAGGATAAGACTCTTAGATGACTCGGTCTCTAGAGGACATTCTTGATAATATGTGACTGGCTTCTGACTTTTGACCTTCCCCTTTAAAGTGTTGACATCAGAATAATTATCATGAGGCACTATAGAAAATCAAATATTTAAATGATTGCCTCCAATTAGGAGTGTGGTTGTTTTAATGTACAAATGAAATGGTACATATGTAGAACTCCTTATTGGTGGTGGTTGTTCTTTGTGATAATTATATCAAAATGGTGCTTTTCAAACCTGATTAACTGTATCTTGATCAAAGAATATTTTTAACTGAGTTAAAAGATTGTTTTCATGTCATTTTTCTTTGATTAATAAAAATTAAGATTTCTGCATTTGGGTGCTCTGTCCTATTCTGATTCTCCTGTCTTGCCTGTTACCCTTTGATTCACGCTAAAAAGGGATCTAGAACATGGTTGCCTTGCCTTCATGCTGCAGGACATCCTTTTTCCTTCACTGTCAGAACTGATGCCATCTCCACTAGTGCTAGCATAGTCCACTCTGAGCACTTTGCTACCATCTTTGTGGAGATGAGCCAAAAAGGTTTATATGAGGTTTGGGGTTCAAGTCTAGCAGACACCTGACTTCTTCCCGCTTCTTTCGCTCCTTGAGCTGCTCCTGAGGTAGCAGCAAAAAAGATCATTTTAGGAGAAAGAAAATGCTGGTCACACTGCAACTATCCTTATAAATAGTCCTTCAGAAGTGAATGTAAGGCAATTCTACATTTAGTATTCCCACTGATGTTTTAAAAAGAAAAAGTAATATTTTGCTGGACTTTTTTTCCATGGAAAACAATTGTTTGTTCTGCCTAAAGAGAAGATTTTTGTTAAACCCCCTTGCAAATGGTCCCTGTTCTCTGTTTGTATTTCTGAATCCTTCTTGCTTCCCAGCTGTGTCAGTTTGAGGGAGGAGCAAAATCACTATGGCAGCAGGCTGCTTCCCAGACGTGTCTAAGAAACCTGCCAAGTTTCGTAAGCTTATTGTGTGTGGTGCTGAGGTTCTCTTTTGTGTTAGTCACGCAATCAGTTGAAAATAGCAGTATTTGTACTAAGATTTCACACTCCCTTACTCTGTCCCTGGCAGGGCCACTGTGTGTTTCCTCATCCATGTCGGTCTTATGCTTGTTCCTGAGAGGATGGAAAGGAAACAGTGTGGCAAAAAGCTTCTCCTGAAGACAAAGGTCTCATTTTGCCTATTGTACTGGAGCACTGGTACAAATCAAAACGGCAGCCCCCTGAGAGTGTTCAGACGGGGTTTTCTTGGATTGTGCCACATTTGTTTTCACCTTGGAAGGTCAGAAGGGCTCAGTAGGGTTAGTAACAGCCAATCAGTTTCACCTACGCTGCAAAACTGCCAGTTTTTAAAATCATGTCAAGGGCAGTGGCCCCAGAAGAGCAGCTGTCACTGTTCTGCCAGTCAGCGCTACTGGGAGCAGGGAAACTCTCGGTGCTAGGTGCTCTTCTTGTAGGATGTGTTATTGCCATTCGGAAAACACTTCGGGAGCTTTGGCATGTGCTTACTTCAATCTACTAAATTAATTTCCTAGCTATGGTTTGGACTCATGCTTTCAAATAGCATCTGGGAGATGCAGGGATGCCATACCTGGTTACAGGTTATGTGGTCTTCCAGGCTGTGGGAGTGTAATCATACAGTTGAGACACCTGTCCTGTCCCACTGCACATCGGTAAGGAGCACCCTTGGGTCTGATTTTTGTGTCATCCACACAGACATTCGGTTCTTCAGTGCAGACAAGTCCCGAGCTGTTTCTTGTGGTAATGACATCAAGTCAAAAGGATGATCCTAGCACCTTTCCTTCTATGTGTGTTATGCTTTATTTTTTTTTTGGGATGTCCACTGGAGAATATAGATGATGCTCTATGCCCATACACTGGGCTTTGATATACGACTGTGTTTTGATTACTTAATGTAAGTTACAGGCTACTGTATGGATTTCCTATCAAATGACTTTTAATGTCACCTGTGTTTGGAGCCAAAGCTGCCTCAGTTAAATGCTTAGAATTGTTCTTCAGAGGCATCCATTTCTTTCTACTGACTGTGAGAGAAACACAAATCCCTAGCTTAAGTGTTTTGAGCCACGCTGTTGGACTGTGTACCTTGGTAGTGCTGAAATAAGTAATCTGAATCCAGCCTACACTCTTTGAAGTGCCCAATTTAGAGCCTTTTGTTGCATTACTCTTGTTCCTTGCTGTTTTTTTCCTTTTACATTGACAGCAACAAAGAAACCCTTATTTCAGTGCAATTCCATCAGTCATGTATCAAAATAGAGCAAATACCTAGGAAATCAGAATGTATCCCAGAAGGGCCTTGTGGCAATTTCTGTTCTAACTTCAAAAGGTACCATTTACATAATGCAACATCTTCACTGGGATGAATAAACTGTGCTTTAATGCAAGACTTTTTGTCTTTTATACCATACATTTAAATAATAGATGCATAAAAATGAAAGTAAAAATACCTGAAAGAGTGATGGTCGGTTAATAAGGCTGTGAAATTGAAGCTTGTTTCTGATGCACAGCACCAAAAGGGTAGTCACTCTTACTTTAGCAAGCAGTAAGAGGTGGGCTCATACTAGCTGATTTAATTCAGTCCAACTTTATATTATCTTAATTTCAGATGCTCCCTATGTTTAGTTTCAATTTATGTATTACTGGGCTCCCTCTGGTCTCCTCTCCTGCTTCCCTCTGCCTGTTTAAGATCATAAACAAGCTTGGAAAGGGTCACTCCCTTCTAAAACAAGCATGGACACAAAGGGGTCTGATTATTTTTTTTGTTTTAGACCTGTAACCCTGCCTTGTAAGGTCCTCTCTACCATCTCGAGCTCTTATAAAAACCTAGTATTTTATTTCCATCAAAAAGTGCTTTCCATACTGTTTTGGGTTTTTTAACCACAATTGGATAATTCTGTGGGAATGTGGAGGGGTTTCCCTCTGCTCTAACCAAAAGATTTAACTACACTGCAGATGCTTCTCTATATAAAATCTCTACAGCCTGCAAGCTCCTGTAAGATTCTCTCCTTGTATAAGTTTTCCATCCCCAGCTATTCCTGCTTTTATTCATGGCTGAGGGACGGTTGGTGTTTTTTTGGTGGTGTGTGTGTTTGGTTTTTTTTTTCCCTCACCCCTGAGGCTTGTCGGACAACTCCTTCCACTAGCTTTTAGCCCCTGCTCCCCCCATTCTCAATTCCCTCTTAAGCCTTCCCCAGTGGGAAGTCTGTTTAGTTTATAAGCTACGAGCAGTCCAGAAAGGCACCCTTGCAGCTTTCACTCACTATGACTGTTGCAGATATCTCCATGAACAGCTAGTTTAAAGGAAACCAGTTCCCAAAATGTTAAATGTTAGCGAAGCTCATCCAGCACATGCTTGGTATGCCATCTGTTACAAACGGGAATGAGGCTGCGGTAGAGAGAGAGCATGCCGAGGAGAATAAATCCTATTTCTTACTCAGTGCTCTGCATATCCTGCCATTTCATCATTTTTATAACTACCTTGGTTTTTCTTTGCAGATTTGACTTTTAGCCTTTTCTGACACTTGCAAAGAGACTTCACAGCTGCTTCTATACTGCATCTTTACTACCCTTCTAACTGGAAGAATGGTGCAAACAGTTCCTAGCTGCTCACAGAACAGCTGTTAAGACTCTTGTAGGAAGAAGCATAAGTCTCTTCTACCTTTCCAAGACTTATTGTTCCCTGGCCTTCAGGTATGTCTTTCCAATGCTGAGCTGGTCCTTCAGTTATTTCCTTTTGCTCTTATTTTGCTTAATGAGATGATGGAGGACCGCCAAGGCTCACCACCAATTCTATTTACCATGCCTTATACGCCCCAATTGCAATGAATCTCAGGCTACATTGTTCTTTGGCATCCAAGAGTATTGTGTTGATGCTATGAGGAAGGCCAAAATCCCCAACAATTTAAGCCTGTTCCTCACAGGAAACTTACAGTTACTGTCAAGTTGCTGTAGCCTGATCTCCTATTTTTCAGGCTGTCTTTTGTAAGCATGTGCCTAACAAAGGAGAACACTGCCAGTTTTCACACAGGAAACAGAAGTTCAGATTCTGGGTGCTGTTTCAGCTCATGTTTATTTCTTAAAACACAGTGTCCCAAAGACTATGAGCTTGAATGGGGTAGGATTGGACTCTTGCTTTTAAGGTTGGGAATGATGCAGAACAGTGGATATATCAAGATTCTCCAGTGGATATATCAAGATTCTCTAGGAGTAGTGATTTTCTTAACTACTCTGCATGTGTTGAGACGAGGATTTTCAACAGGTTCCTCCCCTCTGTTACAGACTATATTTTATGTCCTCCTATGGTAGTTGTTACAGAGTAAACACTTCACAAAAACCTTTATTTCAATCAAGATATTTTCCATCTTCCATCTTTTCCTGAGCCCCCTGCTCTCTAAGCATGAGGAATGGTAGCTAAAGGTACAGGGTTCTGTAGAATGGAAAGCTTCAAACCCTGTGCAACTGCATTGCATGTCTTTGGCTAATCTGAGGACAAATGCTTAAAACCACAAAGACTTACTGCCTTATGCATGGCCTCACTGAATCTCCATAGCATGGACCCCTTCACACAGAGAGGGTGCTCTTTGCATTAGCAGTAACTTGGCAACTGCTGTTTATGGCTTTCGGAGAAGGTAGACAAACTTGTTGAAGTTGTGTATCTGGAATAAAACTTTTGGTTTGGGGGTGTGTAGGTTTTTTCTTTTGTTTGTGGATTTTGGGGTTTTTTTTGGGTTGGTTTGTTTGTTCAGGTCAGCTAATTAGGATGTATGTTGGAAACCAAAGGGGTACTGAAGCATGGTAGCAGTGAATAGCCAGTTTTCAGACTGTTTCAACTGTCAGGAATACCATGTATATGAATATAGGTACCTGTGAATAGAACACAACTACTTGCTGTTTCTGCATTTCATATGAAAAGAAGTTTATAATCCTTCTTGACAGTGAATCTGCCTTTCTTTGGATTCAGAATTTTGCATTGCTGCAGTTTGAGGGGCCTGCAGAAATGCTCTAACAAAAGCATTACCCCAGTTGTACCAAGTTTGCTGCAGTCAGTGAGTAAGTGCGATGTAAATGAGATCGGAATCCAGGTCATGGTATATACTGCACGTTCCTGTCTACGTAAGGGAAATTATTCTGCTTTCCTATGTGGTTACGGTAAGACTAGTACATCACTAGGAATTTTGCCAGGGGAAATCCGTATGTCTGACACTTTTAAGAGATCAGAGCTAAATTAGAAACTCTTCAGTTACTAAAATGCTGTTGAACCTTATTGACGCAGAAACAGGGAGAAAAGATTTCGGTAGTGTAACCAAATGCACTTCTGAAGGTTACAAATGTGCAGCACTACAGTTCAATGCAGCTGCAGAATTTGTGAAGTCTTCAACCCTTCAGAGGCTTCTGTAAGAAATAAAACATATATCAGGTCCGAATAAGGGAGAACTGGCAGAATCTTATTTCCTTTGTTTAGAGTAGCATCAATGCAGGCTGTAAAAAGGAAACATAGTTCATGCCTCTACTTTTGAATTCACAGCTCTTGTTTCTTTCTAGTATGTAACACAAACAAATTAATCTTTCAACTTATAAGTGGTTTATTTTTTTTTTTAATGTCTCTTTCAAATGTGGATTTTCCATCCTGGAAGGGATTACTGCAGAACTGGAGAATAAGTCCCAGAGGATGAGAATTCAGCAATGGAAAAGGTTATTTCATCAGGATGCTAAAATATTAGATTGAATTAAGTGTTCATTTACATGTAAGGCAAAAGGCTTGGAGAATGTGAGAGATGCTGGGTCAGCAAGAGGAAAAGAGGATGATGGGAAGGAGAACTCTATCAGTTTGACTCTTTTCTGTATGATTGCTGCTCCCAAGTGGGATAGAGGAGTCTTGCTAGAGGAATAGAAGCTAGGGAGGAGGGAATTGCCAATTAGAGATCCCCAACCTTATTTATAAACAAAATTGGCATTCCTCCAATTCAGAATTGCTTTGTTATCAAAGTGGTTTTTGTCCAGCCTGCTCGTCTCCTTAGCTGCTGCTCGTATACTCAATTCACTTCAATAGGTAGAATAGAGCTTATTTCATTAAAACATCAAGCTGCTATTGGGAAGGACAGGTAAAAATAAGTTGTATTTGCATCTCTCGTATGGATCACGTGTGGCAGACAAAGTACTGTCACTGTTTCAATATTAAGACTATCAAAGTCTTGTCCATGTCTTTGGAGGCTCAGATGTGAGTGTGGCTGGAGCTGTGATAATACAGAATAATGAAAAACTTGAAGGTGACACATTTTTGCACAGCACTTGAAACTGGTGTAAGGAGCAATTATTACTTGTGTTAATATTTTGTTTTGATAAAAAAAACAGCCATATCTAGTCAGATGTGTTGAGTTGAGTCACAGAATGTCAGATTTTGATATAACACTCCTGACAGTGAATGCTTCCCAACTGCCTAAGGAGCACGTATGCGGTGTTTCTACTTCTAAAGAAGTTCAACAGCACACCAACATCCATTCCCTTCTAGAGCTGGAAAATCCTTTGTATAAGGAGGAAAAAACCTCAACAGTTGTTAGGCCAAGTAGTTCCATGGGATCGAAGGATCTGGCTGTTGAACAGTGGCTTCTTAAGGTTTGTGTTTCTTGATGGATTTTCTGATGTCTAACGTGGTTTGAGTTTTGAGGAAATCTTTTTCTGTCTTTGAGATGTTTGTCTTCCCTCATAAGGATTTCTGGGTTGTACACATACAGCCCCCTTCAGTTAGGGGCTAATAACATTTTTTCTTTCTTCAAATATGTAAGCTAAACACTTTTCTCCCCTTCATGTTTGGTTGAAACTGGTCAGTATGTCCTGGGATGTGAACACACATGGAAAAACAGGTTGGAAATGCATAAACCTTCCAGGCCAGTGATGTGAACAAGAACATTTGCTTTACATTTCGTTTTGCTAGGTTTGAGGGGAAAAAAACGAAGTGTCAAGATTGGCTGGTAGCTTTAGCACCCATTGAGGCAGCTGAGCCTCTATGTCTGAATCAATTATTATGGTTTTAGTGGGATTGGGCAAAAAGGCAGTTCAATTCAAACTGCTTTATTGGCATGAACAGTGTTTGGCAAGCTTTGCCAAAAGGCATGGTGCCACAAGGGATTTGAGAGATTCAACATGTCAAAATGATTTTGGTCTTAAAATAAGTGCCATTTGATGCTTCATTCTGCAATGATTAGAACTGGAGAAGGTTTTGATCTCTTCCTGATCTTAGAGGTTCAAATAGTCTTGGTAAGGGCAGCGTAAGTAACAACGTCAGTTATGCAGCTGAGGAATAAGAGAAAGCTTCATCTTTTCATCTACAAGCTGACAAAAGCTAAACAATAAGACTCTTTCCAGTGTCTACAGAGAGTCTGGAAAATAGAATTTGGCTTTAGGACAAAAGGCACAAATCCCCGAAGGGGATCTTTTCTAAAACTGAAAGAAAGGCAAAATCGTTGCAAAGGGCTTGTTAATTTGCAAGTAATTGCTGTAATAGAAAAGTGCTCAGTTAGCTGAGGTCTTTGGTCACTGTTTAGAATGACAATGCAAAGAGTTAAATCCTGTTTTCTTTCAATCCAATATTAAAACAACATCAAACAATCTCAGAAAATGTATGTAAATGATAAACAGGCTGGTTTGTACTTCTCAGAGTCTAGTGTTGTGTACTGGAAAATGTTAAGCTGATAAAGAGTAAAGGGCTGCACTATTTTAAGCTCTCTTATCCAGTTAGCTGACTAAAACTGTTTTATAGCTAGAACATAGCATCTGGGCTGGTACACATAGCATTCATCAGTGACTCTAAATCTGTGAAAAAACTAGGGAAACAACAAGCTTGGAATAGATTCTGTCAAGCCCACAATGTCTGAACAATTTGTAGTTAGAAAACCCCACTGATGCTCAGAAATCACAAGTATCTGCCAGTCCTTCAAGATTTTCCTTTGTGAGCATGTGCTGTTTTTGTGAAGTTCATATGTGCCTACTAAAAAAAGTGGAAGATGGAACATACTGTACTGAGCAGCAAACCAATTCAGTCAGCACCAAAAGGAGAAAAACAATTCAGACTAGGACACTTCTGCTACCTCCCAATTTGTCATAGTTTGCATATAAAAAGAAACTTAAATTCGGTTGTTTTCTTTGTTCCTCTTGAAGTTTTAATGTCAATACCAGGTGACTGATTAGTACCCTGTTGCTCCCATCTAAAAACCTCTAAAGAGGTCATGGGATTGATAAAGGATTGTCTGCCCAGGGCAGGTCATCTACTAACAGATGTAGCTCTTAATCTTGTCCGTGGCTTTTAACCCCAGCCAAGTCTTCCATTCATTGTAAGAGGCACAGTAGTGTAATAATGTGTGCCTCAACTTCCAGATTCTTAATTAAGGAAGTAAAAATCCAGAAAGCTATCTAATCAATATCCTTTCCTGCAGAGAGCCCCCATGTAGAACTTCAATTGCTACTTTTGGTCTTAACATAGGATTTTTGACTACATCACTTGTTTACTAGAACAAATTGAGGAATCCTGAAACTAGATCTGCATTTGCAGAGTAGGTAGCCAAGTTAAAACAGACCTAATGTTAACTAAAAAGAATATTTTTTTTTTAAACCCCACAAGTACAAAAAAAAAAATCCTTTTTCCTTTTCAACATCAAAATATTCATTAGAAAAGTGAAGAAAAATATGAAGGAAGAAATACTAATATATATTTTGGGGTGACCGTGTAATTTTGGATCCTTATTCATAAGAGTTTTAAGTTAAAATTTCAAATACTTTTACAACCGATCTTTAATAGAACATAGTGGTTTTGAGGCAGTATATATTTTCAGATGAAGGCTATCCAGTCAAGGATTTTTAAATAAGAAGGTGCTGATAGCATGATGAAATTTCTGCTTTTGGTCTTGAAAGCAACAGGACTTAAACGCAGGTGAAACATGGTGTGGGATAGAAAATGTGAAAGCAACCTCTGGGTGTTCTTTTAAACTTATGTCCTTTGTAGATCCTCCACTGCAGACATTTGTTTGGGCCTCTGCTTTCTGACACTTCAGTGTATGAAACTTTTGGGAAAACCCTTGCTTTTCACTCCTCAGGCCTCTTCCCAGCCCCTTGCTGCAGGGGTGGAACGGGGAGAGTCTGCAGAGCTCAATTTTGCCTAACAGAGCTGATGGGCAGCCTTGACCAGGTGCTGTCTATTGACTGGACTAGTGCATCTCCAGAGACTGCTGTAACTTATGGCTGGGACTGAACCAGCTCCTCAGAGCAGACTGGTGTGTGGGAGGTGCACCTAACCCTGTCCCTCCAAGGAGTGCAGCCTAATGAGCAGCAGCTCTTTTGCAGGTTTGCCACCTCTGCTTCCCCATTTGTCCCCAGGCAGAACTGATCTCTGGGCAGTTCCTCATGTGCATGTGAATGTAAACACATTAAGCTGCATCTCACTCAACTGCCCCGCATGTGCTGTGTAGGTTGGGCAGCAAACTGTTGGGAGAAGGTGACCACTTAATTCTAAATATACCTCATGTGGCACTGTAAGTTTACAGCAGTTTCCAGGGCTGCCTTTCATTTATGAGACCACCACCAACAGTGAGATGAAGCTGTGGAAGATCACCTTCCTCTGTGTGAAGGGTGGAGAAAGTCTATCATTTGGATGCTGAAGCTGCTAGAGGTAGTATAATGATGGTAGTAAACATTTTTTTCGACGTGGCAGTGGTGGTTCTACCTCAGCCTAATGAGCTGCTGAGCCCTCTGGGACAGCTACTGTGTGTATCTGGGGGTACTTCAGAGTTTGCTGTCTTCTTTTGGGACAAATTAGCTCTGACGCTTTTCCTGGTGTGGGCTGGTACCACGTGGCCTACCCAGGCTCTGCTTCCCCTCCATTTTCAACACTGAGGCTGCTGTCAGAAGGGTGCACTGCCGCACTCCTGTACTGGCTGCAGCAGTGAGGCACCTGGGCTGACATCTTGCACTTGAGAACATCAGGGTGGCCTTAAAGATGAGTGCTTCCCCGAGTGCCTCACAGCCCGTGTGGGATGGTGGCTCGGAGCTATTAGGCTGTGTGTGAGTGTGGGTTGGCTTTCCAACTCAGTGCAGGAGGGTAAAGATACTGCAACAAAACTTCTCTATGGCCTGATAGTTAGGCCTGGCACGGGGCTTCTGCCTCTCTGGGTCTGGTGAGATAATTAGTCCTTTTTGGGCAATTTTCTTCTGCTGTGATAAGACGTTACAGGCAATGCTCTTCATAAAAATGTGGCTGGCATAGCAATGCATGACTAAACCACATGAGATTGTGTTAGCCAGGTATGGCTGGAAGGTGTCCAATCAGCACTGTCAGCACCACCACTGGCATGGGAAGGAGAAGATGGTCACAACAACACAAGTAAATGGAGATGGGCAGAAGAAGCTGGCTCTTCTGGGATCAAAATGAAGGGCAGGATCAAAATTAAGGGCTACACAAGATTGCGGGAGGGTCCTTGTCTGCATGTGTACCCTAGGGGGTTTGTTTACAAAGTTGGTATGTTGGGAGTGATTAATTTTTCCCCACCCTGTCTTAGCCATCCCTGCCAACCTCATTAAACAAGCATCTCCTATCTTTGGCATGCTGTGGGGTGGGAGGACTGACTCCCACTTTGATCTGGTTAGCTACTAATCCTGGCTTTTGCCTGATCCCTGCTTGTTACACAAATAGCACTGGCTTGGAGATTTTTTTTTTTAATCAAAACTGCTTTGTATTCTTCTTGTTGCAAGTGAAGCAACCACAGGTGCATGGGAGACACTGAGGATAGAGTTTTATTAGGGAAAAGGTTATATATAGAACAATTTTGCTCTTATGGCTGAAACAGAGGTGGGTGACCCCAGCCCAGTTTTCTGAGGGACCTGTTCTTGACAACTAGGGAGCTTGCTACTCACGTATAATCCTGTTCAGATGTCATACTTGCTCTGTCACAGACGTGTAAAAGGCTATTCTTTGCTCAGCTTGTACATATTCACAGGCTTGTTCAAAACTGGACATGGGAAAAATTTCTTTCTGCATCTCTCCAGGAGAGAGCTTTTCCTAAACAATGATCCTCAACTGAAGACTGTTATCTGAGGTGGGATGGAAAGCCTAGAGGGGGAAGAGGAAACATGGCTGAGTTTGGGAACTGTTGGTTGAATGTAAGCTGCAAGCTGGGCAGGAGGATCTTGGAGGATAGCTCTTCCATTAAGGTTTCAAGCTGACCCCATTGTATGGGCCTTATGATGACCTGATGCAAAACATGCTGAGGTGCTACTTTGTTTTTCCTATCTTTGTGCATGTTGAATAAAAGTAAGACAGAGGAAGCACTAAGATTAAACTAATAGATACTTGGTTAAGGAATATATTTGATCTTGTTGTTGTTACTTTCTGCTCTACTGCAACATGTGTTGCAGCACTGTTGTCCAGAAAACACACTGTGAGAACAAATTAACTTGTCTTGGCTATATAGAAATTGGGATGTGATTTCTATTGTGTTTGCAGGAAGGGAAATAAAGCTGCTTGTGACACAGCTATTAAACTTGCTTTTTGCCACTTGTGCCCTTTTGTTAAGGTTTAATTGTACCCGGCACCAGCTCAGTAAGGGTTATGGAAAGCTGAAATTTTACAATTAGACTTATCCAAAGTTATTTTATTAAAGTAAGTCTTGCCAGCCAAACTCCATGTGAACATGGCTTTGTCTACTTTTGCTCTTAAATAGCCAAGACCTTGGAGTCAATGTAATTCATTGTTCTCTATGTAAATGAGACTGTACTAAATGACTAATGCATGTTATCCATGTAGATCTGAGATGATGTGTCTGGAGGAAAATGATAGTATCTGACTGATAACAGCTACCCATGAGGGAAGTCCTTGGCCTTCATTTCTTTAAAGATATGAGCACAAATGTATTATTACACTACTAAAAGCCCAGAGGAAGGAATTCTTCTCCCTGCCCTTTTTGAGAGCACTCAGGTCTTTATCCTTCCAGCCAAGAGCAATTTCTGCAACAATCTGTCTTCTTGAGGGATTAAGTCAGTGTCAAAGATAGGGGAGGCAGAACTGTTAATTGCAGGCAAATCAGTTGGGGGAAAAATGCAATTAGAAGAGACACTATGGGAATTGGCAAATTCCAGGCACAGTTTCTTTGTACCAAGATTTTCTATACTTTGATTCATGTGTTCAGACCTGCCAAGCTACCTACTTGGTAAAGCCTGTAACAAAAAGGGAATTTATCAGCAATTTATGTTGAAGGTGTGGAAAACCTCTCAGACATCTCATGTCAAATTGCGTATTTTTCACCTGCTAGTGCACTTGTTTAAGGTTGTGTGGATCTGCCTATGCCTGTGTTATTTTTAAAGGTACACACTTTCAAACATTTGGCAAGAACCGCTGTATGAAAAAGACTATATAAACCAAAAATTTCAGCTAAGGATACTTCAGGGTTGAAACACAGATGACTGAACAGCATTAATCACTTGTTCACCTAAAAGAAAATATGTCTGAAAGAGTATGGTCTGTTATTAAAAAAGGTATTTTGTAAGTACTATTTCTGTATGAACTTGATTCAGAAAGGTTCTTGTGTAATTCCATTCAAATCAGGTTTTGTGCAGTTAGAGTTTCTGCTCAGATCTGGACCTGTGTTTCTCTTCACCACAGCCATCCTTTAAAAATCATCTAATGCAAAATTAAAAACAAAACAGAAAGCCATTGAAATTTATAGAGAACTCTGAAATAAAATGTATATGAAGAAAGATCTCTTAAAATACATAAAAATTAACTCATATAGCTGAAGTAGCAAAGCTCCCATGTTTTAGGTCTTTCTCCTCCATTTCCAGTATTTCCACAGGTATTAACTTTTTTTCTTTTTAAACCTTGATGTGGAGGCTGAATACAAGATTTCTGTTATGGACAAAATGATGAAAGAAAACTTGCCTTTAAAAAGCTTTTGGGGCTCTGGCTCCATCAAATTCAAGTGCCTTAGAATTCAAGCGCCTTAGAATTCAAGCTGTGATCTACAAAGTTTTGATGTTGAGTTCAGTGTCTGTGTGACTGGAGCTCTAGATCTGGTCTGAAGAAATACTGAAGTGTTCACAGACTGTTCATACCTTACTGGTGTCGTCTCTGGAAGAAAAAAGAAAAAGATAAATGCCACGGCATTGCAATGCATCTACCACCTCTAGGTGTACTGTTCAGGATTATAAAAAAACCAAAATCCAAACCAACTCAGGGAGGTGAGAATAGCTGAGTGTTGATCTCTGACTGAAGTTGAAAAATCTAGTTTGGCTAAAGTATAATTAAAATCATGTTATGTGGAACAGAGTTACCAGACAGGAGTGTCTGTTCTGATCTCCATTCCCTGTCTGATTCTTGCTGAAGCCTAAACATTATGTCAATGTCCTGTTTATCTTCTCTTGTGTGAAATGGCAGAATATAATGAAGATATTTGAAGAATCTGTAACACTCAAAAGAAGCAATGTTTTGGGAGGAAAATGACTTCTGAACAGTACTTGCCCTGAACTTTATAAAAGGGTTGTTTTCTGTGGGTGTGGGTGGGTGGTGTGTTGTTTTTTTTTTTTTTTTTAAATATTGTTGCAGCTGACATAGTATCTCTACTCTGAGTTGTGGCATTTGAACCCTGTCTAGTTCACCATGCCTTTTGTGACACTTACACAACCAATACTATAGTTAGAAGAGTGGCTGCAGCTTATTCAGGTTCACCTGAGTTAGTCTGGAAGTGACCAAACTAGTTTAAGAAATAGAGATGTGGCAACATAAAGCATCTTTAGCTTCCAACAATAGTTTTTTATCCAGGCTTCCACACAAATGCTGCTGTAGTTGAAGCATTTCTGGTGCTTGTTGTGATTTCATGCTTGGCTAACAGGGAAGTCTCTTGTCCCAGAAGTCCCTTCTCCCACCAAGTCAGTCCTATTCTTTTTCTTCATCCAGTAGTAGTGATTACAGAGATGACTGCTGAGTTGAATCTTACTGGCTGATACAGATGAAGAGTAGTTACGAGTTTGGTTTGGCAGCAGGGAGGGTGACTTGCTCCTTTTCACAACAGTGTGCTCTTAAAATGTCAGTGTAACAGTGCCCTAAGCTGGCTTCCAGCTGACTCAGGCAAGCCTACACAGGGTGTAGTAACAACTTTGGCCTCTGTGTGTGCAAACCTGAAATATTAGAGGTGTCATGGCATGACAAGAATAAAATTACAACTCATGTAGTATTAATGATGCTGGATTCTGGCCTGTGCTGATTCCACAATCAAGTTGAAGAGAAGCAATATGTTTCTTTGCTGCTATAGTAACTGAGTTGTAGATGTGTCTTCTGTTGAATGCAATGCAGAGTATTTGCTATCATATGCCTAGGATGGATATATGGGGGACAAAGGGTACTACAGACAAAGTTGAAGAATGTGCTGCAGCAGTTTAAGAATTTGCTATCTGCCCTTCTCTGAGAGTTTCCAGTCTCCATATCAGAGCTGGCAGAGGCAATATGTATCCACAACAAAGCTACTTCAGACCATACCCTGGTGCTGTAGGTTAGGCTCATAGTGACTCTGACTCATGTTTGCAGGAACATTTAGCTGCTGCCACTGCTTGTCCTGTTCCTATACAAGAGATTGGAAGGAAGAGCTGAACAGGACTGTTAGTTGCTTCTGAACTGTCCCATTATACTCTGCAGACTCTGGCAGCTGAGGTGTAGATACACATCCTCTGTAGCTGCCCTTGTAACAAGGCAACAGCCAAAGTAGAGGGAACTGTTGGGCAATGGGAGATATCCCTGTGAGCTAGTTCAGTTAACCTGCCTTAGAAAAGGAGCTGGAGCCCAGATATGTTGGACCGTACAGCATGGTGGTTGTGGTGCAGGGACACATTTCTGTCTGCCAGTGTTGCTTTGGGAAGGCAACCTTTTGGCAGAGATGTGGAGTGAATAGGGTGTACAACAGGGGGAAAGGAAGAGGCAAATTATTTAACTGTGTCAGCAAGATTCAGCAAGGGCTTGTTTGTGGCATTTCTAGATATCGCAGATGGCTGCAAATAGCTGGTGTGTGGAGCAGGCAGTTGTCTAAAGTCACCAGTGCTGAACTCCTTAAAACTCATCAACATGTAATGCTGAGGAAGAAGAAATTCTGAATGCAGCTGGCCACGTATCTGCTCAGCCTAAGAGGTTTCAAGGTGACAATCTGGGACCCTACAACCTAAATTCTGCTCAAGTCCTTCAGCGTAGAGTTGCTTACCTTCAAGGCCTCAGGGAAAGACTACCTGCTTGAGTAGCTCACTTGTCTGCTCATGAATAACGTGATTAGACTTAGAGTTGCACCAAAGTGGCATGGGTTGGTGGTACCTGGCAAAAATACAAGTGGAAAACTTGATCCTTCTCTTTAGTTTCATTTTCACAGTACTTGAAGCTCTACTAACGTTTAGCATTGATTTGCACTGTTTATGGCAGGATATGTGATGTATGGACTCTTGTTAACTAACAACAGAAAAATCTTTAGTTTGCATATTTTAGAATAAAAGGGTTTCTGTGGTCAAGATTAAGAAAGCCAGTGGTGGGGTTTCTGTATCTCTCTTTTAATGGTATGGTTCTTTTGATTAGCACTTAATTTTGCATTAGAGCACAACTAAATTGATTTCATGGAAAAAGTGATCAAAATTTTATACTTAGAAAACCCCTCTGAAGCAAAGATCTGGGAAAGGCTGAACTCTTAACTGTGTGGTCTTCTATCTGCCATTGAAAATAAGGCCCCAGAGCAGGTTTTTCTGTAAAAAGAAAGTATTTGATCTAGTTTGGTTTGGAATGAACTATAAAGACCATGCTATTCTTCTGAAGGGATTCCATTTTGACAGAAAATAACTTCTACTTTTTCCAACATGCATAAATATTTAAGTTTTCTTGTATGAAATATTGATGGGTTGAAAAAAAGATACTATATCAGGGTTTTGTTTTTCATAAATTATAAGAAAAAAAGAGTTTAAATAATTCAAGTCATTCTGAACCAATTGCAACTGTGTCCTCATGTCTGATAAGTATCGTATGTATCATATATAATGGTAAGAACTGTAAGTTAAGCAGGTTTTGTACTACCTTGTTGGAAACCTTTATGATCAAAGATTGCTGAATGGCCTTGCAAGGATCAGGGCATGATTGCCAGATCTGGAAGTCCTTAGAGTTAAGTTATATTCTGGTTTAGGTTGTAAGTTCTTTCCATTAAAAATCTTAATGTGAGAGTTGGAAATGGTGATGACTATGTCATGTAGCTGGGAATAAATTCCCAGGAACTGAAGGGGGGCTACAGTCCCCTTTGTATTCTCTGCCTGGCAAGCCAAGAGAAGAATGTACTTGTGGCTAATCTTGACCTGAAAATTAAGAAATTAATTTTTCAGGGATGACTCCATCATTTTATCCAATGACTGAAAAACATGAAAAATTCATATACTCTTCTAGGAATAAAGGTTGGACAGGAGCTTCCCCTCATCTGGATGAGTGTCTGGTGACAATTTTCAGAATTAGTCTGTTCCTCTTGCTCTCATGGACCTTGCTGCCTTCCCCCACCTCCCCGAATGAGAAGATAACTGCACCAGGTCTGTTAGAAAAGCAAACTCCTGAGTAGTAGGTACATGGGTGTTAGTGCCTCTCATTATCTTTCAGTTAGCATGCAATCCCTGACTTCAGTGTGTCCAAACCCAGAAACTCAGTGTTACTTAAATAAAACATCCACAGCTTCATTGACCAGTGCAAGCTTCCTTCAAAACAAAGAGATCAATATGCTCTGAGATTACCTACTGGGCCAAGTGCTTTGGGAGTTTATGTGGAAGCATTGCAGACCTGGGGATGGGTGGGAGCTTGGTCATTGGCACCTGGTGAGGTCAGGCAGTGTCCTGGTTAGGTTATGATCTGGTTTAGAGAATATGGATTTCAGGTGTTTCTTTTCCACCTAGATTCTTTATTTGACTGAGCTCAATAGCTCTAAAGACCTTTTTAGAAGTATTTTGTCAGTTAAGGCAACAGCTATACACCTAGCTTAATTTAAACAAATGTTGGTCTGTTAAAAGTCATTCTCTCATTTTTCAATTCAGAATTAAAGGTGATGTTTTTAAAATATTTATCCTTATTCTGTTAATGTTTTACCTGACCTTTAAACCACTGAAATTCCATTTTTCCTACTTCCCTTGATAATCCAAGTAGGATTGAACTTTTTCCAAATTTCCTGTAGAAATGCTGCACTTCCACAGGCAAATTTTAAAGGCTCTCCAAGATAAGTTTTGTATAACATTTTAGTTATTAAGCTGTATTTATTTTCTGCCTGAAGTACTTCCATACTGCTATTCCCTAACTCCTAGAGACTACAGCTACTTGGAGGGAGATTACATACAGTTTAAAATCCTTCCATGAGTTTTGTCACATCAGTGACAAGAATAACCTGGTAAGTAGTGGCAGTTTGTTTGTCAAAGGGAATCAAGAATGAGACTTTCTAGATAAACACAATGAACACTTAGACTGAATAGTTGACCATAAAGATTCCCTGTTTTTACAACATACTGGTCTAATAGCAATCCCTAAGCTTCAAGATTCCATGTGGTAAGTAACATCTTGTTAACCAAGGAAACAGAACTCCACTTTTTTTCCAGGCTCCTCACCTTGCATCTGTCAGATGTCTCATTATCTACGTGCCTCCCCACACCCTTAAGATGGGGAAGAACACAATAACTAGAAGCTAATGTGAAGAGCTATTAAACCCTATCTTTAAAACTTTAAATAATGCAGACTATTGTTTTTCTCATTACAAGGAGGAAGAACCAAGGATTGTGTTATAAGAAAGTACTTCAGAGTGAGTTATAATAAAGTGCTTAAGGACAGAGCTCTCCTGGTGTGTTCAGTGTTAAGGAATTTGTGGAACTTTCAGGATCAACTGTAGCTCTGTTTTGCTGGAACAGGGTGAAGTTATTTTAATGAAACTGGGAGCAAACTAAAGTGGTGTAATACCCAGGGACTATGTGCAGTGCCTCAGAAATGCTCTCAGGCTCTTCCAGTGCTAGAGGAAAAATTCATAGTGTAATCCCACTGGAAAACATTGAAGCTGACTTCTCCCCTCACCCACCCTGAAGAATCCATTTGGGAAAGAAACCCTGGCTGCCATTTCATTACCATGGGACCGCACTGTCATATCAATCAGACTACTTCTAAAAAGAACAAGAAAGGCCAATTTCCCCCAAAATCTTACCCATGTTGTACGTGTGTGAAAATGAAGACTCAAAGATTTGAAAGCTGATAATTCTGTTCTGAAAAATAGATCCTCAAAGACACTTCCCTTTTTTGTGAGATCCTTTTGTGTGAAAAAGCAGAAGAAAATTTGCAAGTTGTTGCAAACTAGGGTTGTTCTCAGGTTAGTCGTAACAGTAACATATTACCACATCTTTGGACAGGCCTAAGTCATTAAGAAAGATATATGGCAGTAAAAATGTATATCCTCATTGCAGGCTGCAACTTCGTGTAACAAGTAAGATGACAAAAATAGTCTAAGCAAGTTCCTGTTCAATCCTAGATATGGGTTTCTTTAAGCCTGCAACATATTTCTCTATCAGTTGTGCCAATGCAATTGATAGTGGATCAATAAACATCACCTGATGATGGTGGCATGGCCTCACAGGTGGTTCTGGCAGAGGTTCAAAGGGCAAATGCTGTGGTATGGAGTGGGGAGGTGCAGAGGGGGCAGCTCCATGCTCTGGCTGGTCCACTGGTGCTGCATGTAAAACTGTTGCTGTAGACCAACAAAATCTGAATCCCAGATGAGGTAAATCATATGGCAAAGCTGAAAATGGCAGTGCTAAGTAGACTAAGCTTGTTGAAGGTTGGGCTCATTGATTCATCTTGGCTGTTTATTTCCTATAGAAACAGTGCATGCTGGGTTTGTACGGGTGGCTGGTATATCTCTTGTAAGCAATTTACTGCTTCACAGGGCAAATTTAAGAAGAAGAAAAAAGTTATCTGCTGTTGTGTTTGCTACCCTTCCACACAGCACTCAATCTGCTCCTCAGTTTTGTGCCCCTTGGGCAATTGGAGCATTGAGGATGTTTATTTCAAAAGGCTTTTCAGGTGCAACAGAATGATTTTAAGTAAATGTGACTCAGAGAAGGGAACCTAGTTTTTCTGCTTGAAAACAAGCAGAATGATGATGCTTTGACAAATGTGTGTGTTTTTTGGCTATGGAAGTGGGGAGATGGGAAAAATACTTGGCTAGTCTAGTAACACACCAGCATTATTGCTGTTGATTTATGTATACATGGACCTTGAACATACTCGTGTAGTTAAGTTGTACTAGAAACATTGAAGCATAACTAATTTCAACTGAAAGATGTAGCTTTATTTCCAGTGTGATTTCTACTCTAGCAGATTACCTTCCCACCTGTTGTGCAAACAAGGGCACCACACAAAGCTTTTGTTGGATGAGCACGTGTGTCTCTAATTTTCTTTTGGAAGCATAAGTTAGCATCTATCTGATATTTGGTACGGTGACTATGTTGCAGGTGTATGCATCACAGCTGCTGAAGGGGTATGCATTAGCAGGAAGACTGTACTCCTTTCTGATAGAATGGGGAGATGATATGCACATTAAACAGTTGCTGTTACTAAAAGTTTGTCCTTGCCTCTTCCTCTTTTTTCTGCCTGTCCCCTGCTCCCAGCTGCAAGGACCTGTTGTCTTGCTCTGCTTTGCCCTTATTCTGGGGCTCACCAGGCTGACTGGGGCTTAAATTCACAACCCCAATGTAATGCTATTCACTTCCCTCCTGCCCCCCATTATTTTTTCACTGAACTAGTGAGATGAAACAGTTTGTTTTATGGCTAGGTGTATTTGTTCCAGTGCAGGTGAAAGGGAGACCATGGAAACATATAGCTGGAAGTGAGCAGAGGGACATGTGGAAGGAAACCTTTCTGCAGCCTTGAGATGTTAGACTTGGTCAGTCCAGTATTGTGTACCTGCTATATGATGCCCTAGGACAAAAATAGTTGACTAATGCTTAGTTTCAGCTTTAGACAGGAAAAAAAAAAAAATGAGGAGATCATAGAAGGATCACCTATTATGTCTTGCTTCATGAGTCTAATTTCTTTCCTGCCTATAATTCAACCTCTGTGTTATAAATAGCATCTGGTAGTTGCTGCAGAAAACATTAGCAAATATATTTCATATAAACTGAATTTGTTTCACAAGTAATCATAATGATCAGATTAGTTCTCAGTAAAATTTGTTGTTTAATAAAGATTTGTCAGTAAACCTGTGAAAATTCTGCTCAATATACCTATACATGTAAGTATTAGCACAGACCCATACATCCACAAGTCCTTGGACTAAAATTGTCTAAGTTGCATTCATGAATGCCTTTTGAACTTGAAAGTCATCCCATTGGGAAAGAGAAAAAAGCTGCTTCTCTCTTGTGGTCATTCAGTAGCTAATATAAGAAAACAATATTAATGATGAATATTTAGTGAACAATCTACTAGCTGAAACATGTTTATTATTATTAAAAGACTGTCTCAAGGAAAAAGAATTAGCAGAAGTCTTGTAAATAAGTCTGAACTCTACAAAGATTCCTGGCTTCAATAAACCAGTGTCACTTCCTGTGTTTGAAGCGAGCTAAGCCAGTTTACATAAACTGTGTTTTCTGTTTTCACTGAGGACTAATATTTGACCAGCTGTAGCTATAATAATTGTATAACTTATTAACATTTTCCAAAATTATGTATTCAAATGGTGTTTGACCAGTTTAGTAAATAGCAAATTAATGTGAGCAATTCAAAGTGTGTTCACAGCATTCGCATATGTTGGGAAGAAAGAAAACACTTTCCATGAGTTTGGATTTTAAGTTTATTCAGTAATATTAGGTAGCTTGCTTTTTGCCTAACTGTACAGACTGGTTTGGCCTTCAAGTGCAGTCTTTGGGGTTTTGCAGTGGATTAGCACAATCCTTTCTTCCCTCACCCTGAAAATGCTTGTCTCAGACTGCTCAGAGGCTCTTTAGCTGTCCCTTGTTCCACTGCAGAAGTGAAAAGCAGGTTAAGGCTTTGGCCAGATCAGGGTTATAAAAGCATTTAGATTGACACGGAGCTTTGTTAGCTGACGTGTTTGAGGTAAGACGCGATTAGGTAGTGGAGGGTGGGGAAGGAGTTTCCTTGATCAGTGTGGTTTCATATGAAGCCTACAGAGAAGTGATAAATACTGGGTAGTTGTATCTTAATCTTTCATAGTTTGTCTTTCCGTCAGCTGCTTTAGTAAGGGTCTCTGAGGCTTCACCTCTGCGTTCACATATAGCAGTGGAAGATGTTACTCCTCCTCCTGGGGGAGTTTAGCAGAGGGGGCAGGAGAGCATGTGCATGGCTTCTATAGTGCTGCAGGTCACAGCCTTGCTGGTAACTGGCCTGCCAATGAAGACAGCATTGCAGCAATGTGACAAGTTATGAACAAGCACAAGTCCTGTTTTGCTTACTCCCTCCAGCAAGTGATACACTCTGGAGAAAGTTCGAGGCCATTCTGTCATGTTCCTCTTCTAGCTGTTACCTCAGATTATGGTTATCCTTTTAAGGACTGACAGAATAGATTTCAAGAAGCATTTAATAACCCTTGGGGTCCCAAACTCACCACAAAATAAAAATGAAATGTTACTTCATATGTCTAGTGTCACCAAGTAGTGCAATATTGGACAACCCTCAGATAAAAACCTTGTATTTCTTCTTCTTGGCACATTGTTCTTTTCCTTCACTGGCAGTATTTTTACAGGTTCTCTAGTGAAGAGAATGTCAATCATAGCTCATTTGTGATTAAAAGTTTATTGTTTTTGAGTTCTACTGTTAACGTTTTATTTCCAGTTAATAATCTGCCTTTCTATGTATAAGACAGAAAAAAAAAATTCAAATATTAGCTTAATACCAGCGTTGAATTATTTTTGTCTGAATGTGTAGTGTTAAATTTTGTGGGCAAGGGAGAAGATCAGTGTGTAGTTCACCAAGGCCTTTGATTGCTACAAGAATATATTGCAAGCAGAGAATATTTTTATTTTTTTTTTTTTAAACAGCATTTTAATATAGTATACAAGCACCTGCTCTTATAGCCACTGAGCAAAATAAAAAAAAAAAAGTTGTGAACCCAGATTTGAGAGCAGAAAGTTTCTGGTGAGATTTGAAGTAAATTTAATGCTGTTAATGGGAGTAACTGCTGGTACTTAGCCCTTTGAGGCAGTTAAATTGAGCAGTGCTGAGACAGGAAGGTATCTTAAATTGATTCATCCTCATGCTCTGATTCCTGCAGTTCCTCATTAGCAGCACAATTGTCTTATTTGCAGTCCTGGCTGGTTTCTCATACCCTGCTCATGTGGTCACTGTTCATGTACCTCTGGCTATCAGTACTGCAGTGTTACTGGGGGCAAGCTAATATCTCCCTACAATAACAACTCTGCTTATAATATTGCGTTCTAGTTGAAATGGTAGCCCTTGGGTTTCTGCTGATGAAATCTTATGACATACTTCATTGGATTTTGTTAATTAGGGTGGTTCAGAATTAAAAAAAAGGAAAAAAACCCAACCAAACAACCACAACCAAATCCCTAAACCAAACTATTCAGCAATGAAAATGAAGGATGCACAGGTGTGAGGCTAGGACTGACAAGGATATGATTGTACTAGTGAAAATGCAGAGCAAACACACCAAAGAGCTTAGTGCTGGAAAGACAAAAGTTCAGGAGCAGCTGGCTGTGTATAAGCCCTGACCTTCTGAGTCTAAGGGTATGCATTAAACTCTCTAAGACAGTTGTGTGCATGAAGATGGGTGCATTTAGAAAAACCTTGAAAAACCCCAACCAGCCTTGCCCTCCTCCACCCTGGAGCATATCCACAGATAAGAACCTTGCTTCTTTCAAAAAATTAGAGTTTTCATAAGAGATAGATAATATTCAAAATTGTCTGGTTTTCAGGAAACAAAAGCATGTGATAAACTTGCTGCTTTCTGTGCCTGGTCTCTGTGAGTACTTAAGTTCTCAGGCCCAACCCCCTTATTCAGAAGAAGTGGATTTTAAGCATGTGCTCTTGATTAGTGGAGTCACAGGTTATGCCCTTTGTGTTGTGAGAACACTTGATAAAGCAGAAAGCTTCATCAGAAATATTTTCCAGAGATGCAGTACAAATTGTTTAAAATGATGCAAGATACAGATGTCTTAACTAAGGCTTCGTCATGGGAGGATGCGTATTTAAAATCTGTACTCAGATGATGGATTTTCCAGAAACAAATTCCTAAAATTCTCTTTTCCCATTATGTTGTCCTATTACTTTCCTTTAACTGATCTTGTCTAATGTCTGAGTAAGCTAAGCTTGTGGATGTAACCAGAGCAAAGAACCACTGGAGTAATTGTCGTATGTGTGTTTTAGTGTGATGAGTAACATCAGTGCAATACAAATGAATTGCCATTCATATTGAGCATTCTTTGCTACTCTGTTGCAGGATAATTGGTCTAAATGGGTATAAAATGTGACCCCATCTAATGAAGCAGTTGCTACCACGTTCAGTCTGTTTACTTGGGAAACAAGTGTGGTTCTTCCCCTTTACTTTCTTCTTCTGCCCACTTCCCTCGGAGTGTTAGAGGAAGAACTGATAAAGATCAAGAATTAAAAGACCTGTGGGTTGAAGGTGGTTTGAAGGAGCTTAGGGCTGCATTGCCCAAACCCCTGGTGCTGCTGGTCTGGTGGAAGTGTTAGAGTGAATTTGGCTCCTGCTGAGCTATGGAGCATGATTCAGACCCGAGAAGCAGTTCAGTAAGTGGGGAGATGATGCAGTCTGCTCAGCAACTGTGGGAGACCAAGATCAACATGCCTGCTGAAATCTCCTTTCCTTAGAGAGATTAATCCACCTCCATTTAATCATTTTGAGACAAAACCAAATGTCTTAACTTTGGTTGCTATTTCGTGACACTTTTTCCTACAGCTGAATTCAGGTTGCAGGAGCCCTCCTCCTGTGCAAAGCTGGGTGTTTGGAACTTTCATTTGCGTTAGGAGTGATTTAACGTTTTTGTAGGTACTTAGTAGGATAAACTTGTATCAGTGGGTCCTCTTGGAGGTGGCAATATATTTTCATCCCACAGTGTATGCCCAGGCTTGGATTAGTACCTCCCATTTTGGGGGAGAGGGAAGAAAAAGAAAGAAAGAAAAAAAAAAAACAAACCCCCAAACTCTTACAAATATTTTAAAACACAAAAAAATAGCTTTTCTAAAAGTGATCAGAATGTGCTTGAAGCTATGAATATTCACTAGTGAGGCACTGAGTGTATGCTAAAAATGTACATCTCTTCTCTGCAAGAGAAAGTAATAATGTCACTTTGTGAGACTTCCTGAGTATCTGAAAAGTATTTTTGTTCTTTCTGTCCTTATAAAGATGTTTTTAACAGGAGAAAAAATGTAACCAAACCCAAGAGTGAGTTTCCAAATGTGGCTCACTGTATGGCTGCCTGAATTGCTAGTGCTGGCAGGGGGGGAGGGGTAAGCAAAGGTCTAAACAGCCGAGAGAGCCAGGGTGGGACCACCATTTTTGGCATCAACCCACAAAACCCCACAACCCATTAATTTAAAGTAGTTATGAAACCGAAGATACAGCTTTAGGATAGCGCTGAGGAGACATAACCACAGGGTACTGCTAAAGAGGCAGTCCTGCTGCTCTGCTTGTTCCTGCTATACCATGGGCTCAGCTGTTTCCCCTGTTGCTTCCCACTTAGCTGACCCCACTGTGGACGTGTTCAGGCATCTTATTCAGCAAAGACATGTAACACCTGCAAGAAAATGAATGGTCTTTTGCTTTGATTTCCTGATTCAGTGTGTTATGGATTCAGGGCAAAGCAAGGGGTATGAACATGCAGCAGAAAATTATGGAGTAATTATGGACAGCAGAAAACTGAGATTTAGCTGTAAAGCAAAATACAGAGGGACTAACTGTGGATTTGAGTCAAAGCAAGAAATTGAATTTGGGTGTCCCACTTGCAATTAATGTACATAGCTATCTAACTATGGGTTAATTTGAAGAATGAGTTGGTATGCATGTGGGTGACAACTAGGAAAATACCCAAATAATTTGGTTTTAGCTGTGCTATATCTTTGACAGGGATTGAATCTGTTATATAAAATATCACAGTTAAGTGGTTATGGTGTTTTATTATCCATATCCCTCCTTTTTGGTACATAATTTCATTTTTATAGACTGGCATTTAACCATGCCACATATGTAGGACTTGGAAGATACATACATTATTTCTGTACACACTCTAGTTTTAGGTTGATTTACCTAGATTTTCCTAGCTATCCCTTTACCTACTACAGTTAAAATGGAAAAGGTTTGAGGATCAAATTCTGTAGTTCATAGTACATCTGAACAAATTGTCTACTTTTTTATATTGCTACTAAGCATGAAAATATTAGTGAGTTCTTCGTGTTAGTGTTGTGCTAGAATTGCTTTGTACTTCTGGACTTCCTGCTTTGGCTTGTTTTATACAGCAGAGGTTTTTGCTGGACATTTGGCCTTCAGCACATGGTGTAAGGTTTTTTCTTTAGAGATTATTAGCACCTTTTTACACTGTCAATATTAACTGTACAGGCAGATGGACAATTTTGTCTGTTTTAATTGTCTTTAATTTAGTCTAAGTTTGGTTGCTGGCCAAGTACTCATCACCTGTGGATCAGACTTGGCAGCCCTTTTGTTTCTTGGCCAGATATTTTGTTCACAGGATTATTTCCTTTTGAAGGCCACACCAAAGTACAGCTGAAAAGCAAATAAAACATGACTGGATTTAAAATAACAAAGAACTGCTGAACATGTAATTTCTCTTGTTTTGGTCCTTTTAGGGCCATTATTCAGTGCTTTTATTGGCATGGCTGCCAAAGACTAGGACGTAAACAACTAGCTGGAAATCATCCTTCCCCCATTCCCCACCCCATTCCCTGCATGCAGGAAGCTTAGCACAGTACATCCCGTTCTCTTAGGATGGACCTCTGCTTTGCTTATTGTTCTTCATTTTCTTTAATAATAATTATTAGTGTGTCGTAGGCTAGTAAATGTTGTATGAGACAAACATTGATGTAATACAAAATATCAGCTTGTACTATTGACTGTAAAGCACCCTGGATTGGGTCCAACTCCACTGTTTCTTAAAGCAGTCTAATTTCCTTGGAGTGACCTCTCCTGTCTCTCGTTTACAATCACGGAAGCTGAGTGAGAGGTCTCATATTTTCCAGTACGATTGTCCCTGAGGGATATTTGCTTTCCCTCTTCACTGCAGGACCATTGTCAGTGTGTGTAGAAGAGATGGTTAGGAAATGGGGACAACCTAATGGAGCATTCACTCATGTAAATCACAGCCGTGCTGGCTGATGTGACTGCTTTGCATCATCAGAAGATCACTCAGTGCTAGACTGAATCTCAAAGGTCCTGTCACACTTGCAGTGGATCACTCAGTCTGGGTGATATATTGTAAATTGATGGAAATGAAGAAAGGGATCTGGACTTAACACTGAAAAAAGGCCATTAGTTATTGATATCTATTTGAACAGGGGGTTGAGTATAATATCTCCATGATATGAAGCAAGATAGGGACAGAGAAATTCCTCTAAGAAGCTTTGGCCTGTGACTGTTTTAGGTGTCTATCAAACAGATCTCATGTAGGAACAGCTTAAACAAGTAAGGATATCCTACTTTTTCCTTTAACATACCTAGCTTTTAACTTGGACTTTTGATATTTTTAATATTCTCTCTGAGTGTGGCTCATACCTATCATAGAGGTGACAGTAAACTCAAAACTATCTTTCACCTATTTGTCTTGGGAAATCTTCTGCCTATTTAAGCCACAACTCTGGAAAGCAAGATGGGACATATAGCTGTTCTAGCCAACGTTTTCTACAGATGATACTGAACAAATCTTCTATCCAGAAACACATTTTATAAGGCAGCTTTTATACTGGTGTGCATGCTGCACCTTCGTAACAGGTTGTGTATTTCACTCCTTTTTCAAGTGTACCTGGCAAAATTAATTACTTTCCTCATCTCACTAAGCCTAACACTTTCTACTTGTCACTGGTCTTTTACTTTGTCCCACTAGTTCAGGTCTTGCTACCCCTCTTGTGTTAAACTCTTGTGAACCACTGCACTTCCCTGGAGTCTATCTATCCCTGGCCTTAGGGGAAGCACTGCTGTTGCCTGTCCAGCTCGTAGGTGGCTTGCTGCTCCTTGCTTTGCCTGACTCAAACAGGTTATAATAAAGCTTTTTGGCTATTTGTGAACCATGCTACCCAGTGCTCTGTTTTCCTAGAATCACAGAAAAGGTGGTTAGAAGGGATGTCTTGAAGCCCAACCTCTCCCTCAGAGAGGGATTATTGCCACCACTAGTTCAGATTTTGAAAACTGCTAAGGATGGAGATTGTAGTACCTGTCAGTACCGTGGGTAATCTGCTCCAGTGCTGCATGACACGCATAGTTTTTTCTTGGTTGTAGTTTGGTTTTGGGTTTTTTCTGTTTGTTAGGTGGATTTTTTTTGGTGGATTTATTCCACCCCCCCACCCCCCAAATGCTTGTGGCTCTTGTCCATGTTTAGCTTGCTGACTACTATCCATGCAAAGCTAACCTCATTTATTTGACTGATGTATTTTAGCTGAGACCTGTTTGTGCCTCCATTCCAAGGCATCTTGTCTATGTGGTACAATCAATAGTTTAAAACTTTAAATTTCTCCTAGCTTGCTTGCAGCCCAAAAATGACCTTGGACCATTCAAGATCTGTCTTATCTATAGAAAACAGATTTCTGATTGTGAGAATGTTAGTCAAAATATTTAAGGATGAAATCTCTGGCGAATCTCTAGATGAAAGAGCCTGGTGTGGGTTTTATCAAAACTGTTGGTTTTGTGGGTGTGGTTTATTGCCCAGAAAAGAAGCCTCGAAATGGCAGGATTAGCCACCATACAGAGTGACCTGATCCAGGCTGTAGGTTTCTGGTATTAGCAGCATTAACATTGAGATACTTGGATTTACACAGCAGCATCAATGTCAGAACAGTTCTGTAGTCCTGGTCTCAGGGCTTAAAAATCCTTCCTTTCTCTAACTTGTGCATTTACTAGTATCCACAAAGGGCAACTTTTTTAAAGTGTGTACCTTGCTTTCCTATAGCTCCTATGCCAGTGGAGTCAGAGTTAGAGCATCTGGGAAAGAAGCAAGGTACTTTCAGTGCTGTCTTGAATCCCTTCCATTACAGAATCACCAATGCGTGGTTACTGTCATAAAAGCCCATTGTAACCTAAAAAGCTTCTCTGATTAGTCAATCTTTTTTCCATTTAGAGCAGAAGATAGAATTAGCCACAATGGAAGAGAGCCTAAAATGGGTCAGTTATTTACAGTGTATTCAGTTTTCTTTTGTGTCTGAAAAGATTTTTATTTAATTTTTATACAATTAAAATAAAAGACAGAGGAAGCTGCCAGGGGAAAGAGCCCAGGATTTTAGGTAACTACTTTTAGCAACATAAAAATAATACTGAAGCAAGGCTACCAGATATTTAAATCTTGCTGGAACAAACCCAATTTTAAAAGACGTTTCTAAGCTGTTTAATAGTCTACTCTTTCCACAGATTCCTGTTTTCACACCTCCTTGTTGACATAAGGATATGACTGGGGTCAGTAGCAATTTGGGAAAGAAAGCAGAACAAATTTCCTGATCGCCATGTGATAGTACATCTGTCGTTTCAATTTAAGCCAGCATCTGAAGCTACTGCATTTGTAGGCATTTGGCCAGATTCTGATCTAACTGGCATCAGTTTTAGACTTGTGTAACTACTCTGTAAATCAGGGTAACTCCAGTGTAGTCAGCCATGTAAGAGGAGAATAAGGCTTGTTTTTACCAGATGAGCCTTCTTGTATGTTTGTAGAGTCTCAGCAATTCAGCTTAGTCTTGTAGTTGCTTCTTAACTATTGCAACTATTCTGATTGAAGTCTTGCACTGCAATGTCCCTGTTTCCTCAAATGTTGGGTGTAGAAGATGGGAGTCTATTGCTAGTGATCTGTATCTTGAAGCAACCATTATAATCTGTTATGTTTTGATGGCCGTTTTTATGGGGTTTAAGAAAATTACAATGTAAGGAGGTCCTAGTGCAAGTGATTAAAAACAAGTTGTAGATAAAATTTTCGTGTGCAGTAGAGAAGTCTAATATATGGCCTAATCGTGAGGCTGATTCAAACAAGTAGTTGGGGTGTATAATTACCACAAGTCTGCCAATTGCCTGTGATCCAGGCTGGCTGTTCTAACTACGACTGTGTTTAGAGTCAGGCGGGAAAGGCAAAAAAGCAGTATTGTTACCTGGTTGTAGGGAACTAACTATGTGTTGTAACATTGTTCACCTGGGTATAACCCCAACTTATTTTAGATGAGGCATCAAAAGAAACAGATTTCAGATGTTTGGAGCACTCAGCAAATCTTTGATTTGCATAACATTTCTTCTGTCCTCTCACTGATTCTCAGCTCTGTTGTTTCCAGCAGTTTGCCTTTAAAGATTTCTAGATCTTTCTTTGATCTGATTTAACTTGGCAAAAGAGCACGAAAATACCCAGTTATTTGGTGGGGGTTTTCTGTTTTAACTTTTCTGGTTGGTGGGGTGTTTTTGCCTGTTGGGTTTTATATTTCATGAACAAAGGCAACAAACAACCTGGGTTTTGAAGATTGCCTAATGAGCTGATACAAAGTAAGTGGTGGAGGACAGAGAGGTGGGAAGAGGCAGGAGGAACTGTACCTTGCAGTGGTGTAGTGGTGGTGAACCGTTACATGTCACAGGGTAACCCCAGACTTTTGCATTTGAGCTTCCTTTACATTAGAGGCATATTTCTGGCAGCAAAAGCACCTGTGCATGTTACGCAGGACCACCTGGACCCTGGCTATGAATACAGGCGGTGCATAGTGAAGTCTGAGGGTCTAGTATTGGTACTAGTCAAATTTAAATTCTTTCTTGTTGCTGCAGTCACACATGGGACTGCAGTCAAGACATAACCTGTGTTTGGTGGTATCCAAAGAGTTGTTAAGTCGTGGGGTATGTAGCTGCTACTCTAAGATAAGCATATAGGAATACATTTGTTATAGTATGTAGCTCCATGAAGTAGCAGATAAACAGTAGATAATTACAAAGCTGGAATTTGGCTGAAGGATTTTGATGCTATTAAAAAATTGGGAGAAATGTGGACAATAAAATATCTTTAGATCATAGTATGATTGAATTACAGCATTAGTGATCAGTCATTCTTGCAGCCTAGTCAAACTTACATCCTTTAGTAACTGGAAAAACAAGGAGAATTCCTACATCCTGAAAAGTGTTTTCAGGGCCTTTGTTTAAGGGAAAAACCCAACAAACAACAACAGAAAGGAAATAAATACGAATACTTCATAGTATGCAAATGACATCATCTTGATGCTAATAGTGATGTTTTGCTTCCTTATCTCTTAAAATACTTTATCTGATGATTAAAGGGATGGTTTTATTTTCCTGTGACTTTTCCCATATGTCACAATGTCATCTTTGAGAAACCAACCATAACTCAAATTTATTTTCATTAATGCCTTAATAAATATTTTTACAGGAAACCTGCGAACCTTTCTCAGCTTCTGTTCCAATGAGCAAGTGTTAGGTGTAAGGTTCACTCTCAGATCAGGTTGGATTCTTTTCCCTGCGTTTATTTTACCACTAATGTTATATGCAAGCACATTGGCTAACCCTTGAATTCATAATTTTAATGAAAACAAGGTAGAAACAAAGCAAATATATAATTAATAATTGTTGTTTGTGAAGTACTTTAGGATGATATATTTGGATGAAAGCCAAGAATACAAACTTGCCCATTGACAGAAGGAGTTTAAAACTATTTATCCTTTTCTGCTTTCTGATAGTGAAATAACTTGAATGGATTCTCAAAAGAATAGGGTATATTACTTTTTGAATAAACCACCAAATGTTTGGCTTGCTATCTGCAGCTTAGATGAACTAAGCAAAGTTTTGTATTGAAAATTGGCTACAAGTGTCATAGGATTTGGCAATCCATTGAGGTTTCTGGTATTCTGTGTTGGCAATAAGATGAAAATATAAAAAGTCTTATCCAAAAATATTTGCCAAAAAAATTTTCTTTATTCTGCAAATTGTTCTTCATTTTGAACATGCAAAATTCTGTCAAATGACGCTATTGCTGGACTATGAATTGTCATGCTGATTTTCATAGGCAGATGCCCCAGCAAAATCATTATACATAGCAAGGGGTCTGATAAAACAATATATATTTTCTAAAGGATAACTTGCCAACTGTTTCAAACCATGATACATCCTGCAGTACTGATGGGTTGTTGAAACCACAGTGTTGAGTGAAAGTGTGGAGAAACGTAACTATGCCTACTGTGGGATATAGCATTTACACAACATTGGGTTTGGCTGACAGAGGACAGGTTCAGTAGAGCCATTTATAAGTTAAATAAAAGTTATTTTATAATATTAATGTCTCCTTTTCTTGCTCAGAAGTAATAGAAATATTTATTTTATTGGATTTAGGCTTTGACCAGCTTTTCCTTTCTTTATAGGTGAGAAACTTTGGAAAACAGTTTTGAAATATTTGTGACACCAGTAAGGTGGTTTTTTCTTGTGAATATGTGGCAGAAAATTTATTTGAATAATTTAAGAATTGTAAACAGAAGATGCAGATGAGAGGGCATGTTTATTTACTTTAAGAAATAAATCTCAAAGTGGTGAAACCCCAGTGGGAGAAATCAATTGAGATGGGACTTTCTTTTCTAAGGACGCAGCTTATGTCTCAGAGATGCACATCTAAAGCAACTGGTGTCCTTTCAGAAGTGCCAACAGCCCTTGGCTCCAATTTCTGTCAAGATCTTCAGGTACCTTAGAGAGCTTCTGAAATGCTGCTTTTACTCTCACTACAACAAGATGGGAGGGAGATATCGGTGAATCAGGCCTGTCTTCTATTTGCACCTTAGTGCTCATGAAATCATGTGTATTTAACAGCTTTCATTACCTGCACCTGTGTATTATGCCAAGACACCATTCAGCAGACAATAATCTAGGGAACCATTGTGCCACTGCCCTAATTTATAAAGGTCAAGATCTGGTGCTATCTGTCCACAGAACAAGTAATTGCCACACAAATTGTTACAGATTGAGTGAACTGAACTTTAGATGACACCATTAATTTAGGTAAGCATTATCCATCAAACGAATTATGCATAATTGCTTTTTAATTTTTTCTTTGAGCATGGAACACCATGGCCATTATTCCTATGCTAACCTTTAAAGAGTCTTTGTATGAGAGTTATTTTTTAAAATAACTCTTTATCCCACTGCTGATGGACAGATCCAAATATAATTGTGGGCCTTTCTCAGTTGGAAATGAAGATTATTATGGCCAAATGTAGTGGAAAAAAATAATGACGGCTCACTTTGTACATCATGAAAGGCACTTCTTAACTTGATGGTTACTTAGTAAGGCTGCTTGACCTTATAAAAATAATAAGGTAGTTAATGTACCAGCACTGCCTCAGTTGCAGGACAGAAAGCTATTACTGTCAGTGCTGCTTGAAACAGTACTGCTTCACTTGGAGTACAGTGTCTGTGGCAAAATGGCTCCATCTGCACAAATCTTGAGTATGTGCACCTTTAAAAGGATCTTTGAATTGCTTCCATGGCTGCTGGCAATTCTGTATTTCATAGATGTTCTAGCTGCTTCTAACCCATACTTGGAGACTCAATCCTGGAACCCAGATTTCTTCAGGATTGATTTTGCTTAGGTAACACGAAGTATCTTTTGAATAAAATACTGAGTACCTAGATCTGCATCCCGCAGTCCTTTTTCATACTAGAGGCCAGGAGACAAGACATGCATGGTTTATGTGTATCCCTGGTGTCATGTGTTTGCATAGATACATTGACAGCAAATTACTTAATGTAGCATATAAGATTTCTTAGGAATTTTTCTTTTAAGGATTCTTTTAAGAACAGCATTCCAGCTAAAATGTGGAGAAAAAGCTAGAGCACAATGAGTTTTCTGCGAGGATGTTGCTACATTCACAAATGGTTTTGTCTCCCCAGATTTCCAAGGTCAAAACATGTTCAGTGAAGCAAAAGGAAACTTAGACACTGATTTTTATTACAGAATTTTCCTCAAGAAGATAGAGCAGCATTCATATGAGCCCTTCCTCATGTCTCACATATTCAGACATCCTTACAGCAATGTAACATGGTGTCAACTGCCTTGGACTGTACATGGAAATACTGCTTAAAATTTGAGATCAGGTTTGTCTGAATT
The DNA here is from genome assembly GCA_027574665.1 of Rhynochetos jubatus. Classification (NCBI taxonomy): domain Eukaryota; kingdom Metazoa; phylum Chordata; class Aves; order Eurypygiformes; family Rhynochetidae; genus Rhynochetos; species Rhynochetos jubatus. The sequence continues at coordinate 54,605,405 of CM050653.1, read as the reverse complement.
TAACCTGGGGTTCAGTAAGCATGCAAATGACTGGGCAGCGGTGCATAACAGAAGTCAGAGGGAAAGTAAGGAAAACAAAGTGTGTGATAACTTAGTTTTTGCTTTGTAATTTTGAAACATCAAATTAACAGCCTGGAGGTCATGTGATCTTTTCAGTTCCTAGAGGAGTTTCTCCAGCACAGAAGAAAATATGTTGGCAAAGTAGTGAGGGAAATGTACATTGTTAATTTTCTGTGCTCTGCAGGTATGTGGGAGATTCAGGTTACCAAGTCTTCACCCTAAGAGGATTTAATTTATTCAAAATTTAGATATGACTTTTTTTCAGGAGTGTGACTGTGAATCTTGGAACATATTTTAGTCAGCTCTGCTTGATACAGCTTTTATTACGTATAATTATGTAACTGGAATAGGTAGGTTCCCAGAGAGGTGGTAAATGCTCCATTCCTGGAAACATATGGTCAGGTTGGATGAGGCTTTGAGCAGTCCGATCTAGTTGAAAATGTCCTTGCTCACTGCAGGGGGGGTTGGACTAGATGATCTTTAAAGGTCTCTTCCAACCCTAACCATTCTATGATTGTAATTATAAAAAAAGTACATCTTGAGCAGTTGGACAAGATCTGTAGCATTTTCTGTATATGAACTTGTATTTCAGCTGTGTTTTAGTGAGACTTGTTGCTTTCAGTACCTCTTGTAAGTCACTACTTTAGAATAATGTACACGGCCAGAAGTGAACAGGAATGAGTTCTCCCAAGTCTGGAAGTCCTCCGCACAAATGTTACACCCTGAAGTACACCTGTACAGCTTCTGTACCAGGTTGGCTGGTGTCTGGACATCATAGAGCATCAGAAGAACATTGGTTGTGAGAAACTGACGTATTTTTAATGGTTTGATTTTGAGTAGCTCTCACCTGGTGCCCTAGGCTGAACATCCAGTAGAGGATGGAGCATACTAGGTCTCCTCCTGGAGAACATATTCAAGCTTATTTTCTGAGAAAGAAATCCATGAAATAGTTTTGTAATGCAAAAGAAATGCAAAAAACAGTTATGATTGAGAGATCTGCTTCAAAGGTGCAGTCCTGATTTGATTAACAACTGTGGATGTGTCTGTAGCCCTACTTAACTCAGTCTCCCCGTTGCAAACAGGATCTGTGCGATAATGGCTCTTTTCAGGTTTTTTATATTCTTATTTTCTCTATTCCAAATGCAGCAGAGGAGCTGGGCAGGAAGTGGTTTGTGATACTATGAAGTACTTTGTGATTTCAGTTTTCCTGTTTCACCATCTAGGATAAGGTTGGCAGCTTTAAAATGTCTTAATGAAAAACTAGGTTAAGGGAGAGAGACTCTCTGAAAACTGCTAGGAGTGTATTTTCTTCTGAGAAAGGTTGGTCTCCTGAGATAACTTTCAGTTCCAGTGAGTGAATTCAGCAATTTCAACAAAAATGCTTTATCAGCTTAACTTTCCATTGCAAGTTAATGATGTTGATAAATGAACTTTGAACAAAACTTCTTGAGTTTTTGTTACAATTCTGAGTCTTACTTTACAAATAAAATCCAAAGGAACACAAAACAAGCAGCATTAGGAGAAAATGATCTCAGTAAATACTGATGTAAAGATGCAAGCTAGTTGCCTACAGTATGCTCTGTATTGTACACTTATCATTGATCTTCTAGAGAGACTCACAGAGCTGAAAATGGAAAGATGCACATGAAATACTAATGTAATTCCCATTTGCTTGCACTTGCAATAAAACGTGTTACTGAAACTTATTACCCATTGCACTAGCGTTAGTGTACTGATGTAACTTACCAGCTATTGAGTAAATACTAAATATTTAATCATGATTATACATTAAATATGTATAATAACCATGTAATATTGCCATCACTGATGAGTAGGAAGAATTTCATTAAGAAATGGATGACTCTAAAAAATAATAAATTTGTAAATTTTTTCCTGAAGAAAAGTTTTTTCCTGTATCTGTGCTGTCCCCTGGGGTTTCCAGTGTGGCACAATGGAATGGTGGTCCCTGGTTCTCAAAATGCAGAAGCTGCAAGATGGCTACATGTCTAGAGTAAGAGGCATGTATGCACATACTATCAATCAGGATTATTCTGACTTCAAAGCATTTTATTTCAAGTGTTTTTAGCCTTTTCAGGGCAGACATTCAGGTGATTATCTGAATAAGTGTTCTAAAACACAGCCTCTCTGAGTTAGAAAATAGCGACTTGTCCTTTCCCAGTAGATATGGCAATGACTGTGGATTTATGGAGAAGGAATTTCAATCCAGAAGTTTCAAAACAGCCACAGGCTGCCAAGATGTTAAGTGTGTGTGTGTTTTTCTCACAAATTTCTTCTCTGCGTTGCACTGCGCATAATACACTGGTACAGGGTGGAACTGCAAGCTTCTGGTTATATGTTTTAAGACAGTTTTGTTGTATTGACTTGGAATGAATTGATAAGACATGTTAAAAATTGTAATGTTTTAAATGGTTTGGAATAAGCATTCAGCTAAACTAAACAGAGAAGACCCTGTTGTTTGAGGGGTTTGCATGGTTTCTTTTGCTAATGAGATTTGTGTACAAGTGGGCAAGTTCACTGATGTGTTTGGAACCTTAGTTGTTTTTCTTTGGTCAAGCCCTTTGTAGCAGCACAAACTGAAATGCTTCTCAATACAGCAGGGAAGTTGACAAAAGTGCTATGAACTAGGGTATTGACTTAATGAACATCTTTCTGGCATGTCAGAACACCCGCAGGAACCATTGGTTACTTGCTCGTGGTCATCTCTATGCAAACCTTGTTTGGGAGAAAATATTCTGTCTTTTTGTTCCTTTGGTCTGCACTGGTTCATGAGCATATCTCCCATCCTTGCTGCCTTTATTAGCACCTGTGCTACAAAGTGATTACTGTAGGTGAGAAGATTAAAATCTTACTTGTTAGGTTTCAAGTGCATCTTGAGAAATGCATCTTGCCCTTCAGAAGCCTTTTTAATTAAAGGCTTGAAAACTGTATTTACTGTTTAAATTCAATGCTTATCAGCTGTAGGGAGAAGCAGGCCCCTTCACAGGAGAACAGGTGAACTATCTGAAAGAGGACAGAGCTTTGAAAAGATTACATATGCCCTAAGAGGACAAGGGCTAATTTGCTACTGATGGAGCTGTCTAAAGCAGGACAGGCCACTTAGCTGCATTACTTTTAATGGCCTTAATGTGATTAAATCTCCTGTACTGCTGTGGCAATAATCAAATGATGGTGGGAACTTCCAATGGCCTTGTTATGGCACATGCAGTGGAGAAGACATTACGTTCACTTGTACAATGTGCTGTTGATCAGCTCTTGTATCAAGATGATTAGCTCCTGAATGGCATAACAAATGACTTAAAAATGCACTGGAAGGTCATGTTAAACCCTGATTGAAGCCACTGTATTTGGGCTACCAGCTCATGAATGGTACCACCTACACCCTTTCCATGACTACATACATGTATGAATACACATAGCTGTCACCTGCAGTGCACTGAGGGACATTTTTCTGTTCTAAGATGAGATTAATTGTATTAGTACAGAAGACAGTTTTAAAAAATCCCTTATGCTTGTATCAAGGCTGCAAATTAGTTGTTAAATGGCACTGTATTTACATCCTTGCTGTAGAAGAAGTCCTTGAACATATCTAGAAGAAGGCACTAACCTCCATGCTCTACTTAAGTCTTAGCTTATCTTAAGAGCAGGGGTCACATTAGAGTGTGCTAGTGCACTGACAGCAAGGACAGGAAGGCAAGCGGGTGTAGTGGAAACAAATGTGCCACATCAGTAGTCCTCCACTTCTGTGTGTGGTGCAAAGACTTGTAGAGGCATAACAACATGATTTCTAGTGTTTCAGGAAATGACGCACTCTGTGAATGGTTTTAAAATATATCATGGAGAAATGCGTCTGTTGCCTCTGTGCAAATGGCATGAGCCAAATAACCTGATAGGTAAAGTGTGACACATGCTGGACTGTTGCCTGGTAGTTTTAGGATAGCATGTAAACTACGTGTAAAATTGAAGTAGAGAGACAGCTGGTGCAGTTTTCTAGTGCTGAGGGAAATCTTCATTGTTGACCAAGCATATGTGTTTCATCTGTCATGTTATTTTTTGCTTCTAAACAATATAAAGATGTGACAATGTGCCTCTAGCCACTCTGCTGTTTCATTTATACTAAACTGAAGATTTTTGTGGCATTTCGGTGTATTAACCACATAAATTAGCTTATTTACAGAAATTTCCACACTTTTCTTTCTGTAGTGATCCCATGCTTTAATCTTCTCATAATCCATACCAAATTCCCATATGAATCTGTATTTTTTTTTCTTAATTGCTAGAGATTTAAAGAGAAAAAAAAAGTTTCTGCTTCCTTAAATTATCTTACAAATTAAAACAAAGCAAGAAGTTCTCCTGAATTATTATCCAACCTCATACAGGGAAAGGAAGAATTTCCTTATGTAAAATGTACACCTTCAGAATAGGCTGTCAGTGCCAAAAATGAAACTATTGTATATCTTTTCCGTGTGACGTTCAGAGCAGCTTCTTTTGGCAGTTGCTACCTCACAACCGCACAATTTCATACACTTGCTGACACATCATTAAAAATCTATCATTGTTAGTAATCTGTCATCATAGAAATCGATGGGTAAGCTTTGCTGATCCTATGTTTATCCTGCAGAACAAGATCATGTAACGAAACAACAACAAAAAAATTGCATTGTGCAGCACAATTATTAATTCCAAGGCAGATTGCTGGAGCAAAAATTGCAAGTTAGAAATGAAGCTGTTAGAGCATACATCCAAATTCTGAAATGTTCTTGTTTTAAAGTGTCATGATTGCATTATACAGGAAATTATTTTTGTCTGTTTGAATAAGGTGTTTGGGTTTGGTCTCACTTAAACTAAAGTTATTCTAAGAACTAGCTGTGGTTTGTGATTTGTTGGGATGAAGATTATTCTGAACATACCATTTAAAAACTTGGTTTGGATGTTATTCTGCAGATTTCTATTCTTTTGTGGAAGAATAATTTTTGTCTTTACATAAATTATTGTACCTTCTTACCTATAGTCACTGAAAATGTTTTCTGCCCTCAATCTGACCAGGATGACTGCAAAATGAGAGACAACTTTAATGTAGGCAAATTTATATGTGTAAGCTACTAAAGACATAAGAAGAAAAAAAATGGAATAATAGGGTAGAAATTAACAGCAGTTATGCAGCTGTCAAAAAATTTATAGAAAGGACCTGCTTTATACAGCAGGTAATGCTAAGAATACAAGTCATCTCCTTGAAAATAGGTCCCAGGGCTTTTCAAGAGAAAAATTGACCAGTGGTTGCCTTTTCCTTCCTGTACATCAATTACTGTGGTATCACTTACTGTGGTGGTGGTTTATTATGATATTCTGGGAATCAGAAACATGTTAGTATCTGATTTAACATTTATTCTGGGCTTTTCACTTGCTCCGCTACAAGAAACAGTGTTTGCTTTAACACCAAAGCAAAAACCAAGGGGCAAGACAGAACAGGAAGTCATAGGTAATATAATAGAGGCCATTGTTTTTGTGATGAAGTGCATCTCCTGTGAAGCTCTGGCACTGCAGAGCTCCCAGGAAGAAAAACTAGAAATCTGCCGGGGCTAGTTTCATTTGTGACAGAGCAGTAGGATCTAAAGTATTTGGAAACTTAATGCGCCTTCTCCTCACCTTTAGACAGACTTCTTGTATAGAATCGTGGGATCATTTAGGTTGCAAAAGACCCTTTAGATCATCAAATCCAATTGTTGTTAACCAAGCACTGCCAAGTCTACCACTAAAGCATGTGCTCTGTATGATGGTAAGTATTAACTGAACTGATATTTTGAGCTCAGTCCTTGTGTTTTTAATATCAGTGTAGAATCCATGATAAGAAATGTCTTTCTTTTTGCTTTCCAAAGCCTTCCATATTGAGGACTAGATATTACTCAGCTTCTGCAAGAATCCCACTTATAGTTTCTTATCATGAGTACTGCCCAGAAACCTGTTAGCATAGTGTAGGGCATAGGGCTGGTCACGCCTTTTTGGTCAGGCACCAAATGGAAACAAATCAGACAATTCCTGCCCAAGCCTACAGAAACAGGCAAGCCCAGACCTTTAAATGTCATAAAAACACCCAGAGACCATGCTAGAGAGGGCTGGTGCAGGAATCTCAAATCTATTGGGAAACTGAAAGAGTTGGTAGGTTCCCTGAGTGCAATACTTCCTACATCTATGTATTGTTGTCCTTAGGGCTTCCCTGTTGTGGGTCAGCACAGCCAATTCACATTTCCACAGCAGGGGTGTAGTTATGTCCTATATTGACTGTCCCCAACTTTGACATGCACTGTACCTGAAGTTTCTACTTTAGCTGTAGATATGAGGCCTGAGAAGACACCTTTATTCCAGGCACTAAGTGTTTCAGTGCAGATATGGCTGCCCAAATTTGAGAATGTTGATTATCCTGTACAACACCCATATAATAACCTAGTTTGATTTCTATGTTGACATTTAAAGGTGAAAAAAAGCTGCCACAAAAGGTAAGTCAACTATTGTCTTCTAGATTATGGATTGACCTTAAAAATACAATAACCCAAAGCAGAATTTTTTGATCAGAAAATAAATGACAATCACTTAAAAAGAGAGACGATGCAAGACAAAACAAATATTTAGTCCTGTAATCAAAGACTTTGACCACATGTGTTAGCTGGATGTTACGCTCTCTATATTTCCTTTTAGTCATACATCTGATTTTCCCCCAGAAGTACATATATAAAAAAGCTATTTATTTCTTATCAAAACTTCTGTATCTCCTTAAGAGATAATGTGGGATAGGTGATCTGTCTCAATTCTCCAAATTGAAGTTAGTGAAGGACATAAATAGGAGAGAAATGTTAGAGCTAGGGGAAAGGAGAAAATACAGTAAACGATTAAAGAACACACAATGTGAAAATAAAAATTGATGAGGATAGTGAGAAGAGTAAAGAAGGTAAGGAGAAGTGAGAATATTAATTACGGTTGAAAAGGGCAATTTAATACAACCAGAGACATAAAAATGTCTAGACAAGTGAGAAAAACAGTAAGGAAGTAAAAGTAAAAGCAGTATGCCCCGAAGGTGAGATTTTCAAAGGGAAGAAGTGTAATTAACTAGAGTTAATAAAAGTTGGACTCTTAGCTGTTTTCTGAGTCTCTTAAGATCTCCCTCATTTTTGTCATGGTGATCATTTCATCATGAGAGAAAGATCTTGTTAGAAATTCTCAGGTTAAGGTTGTGCTGGTTTTGACATATGTTAATTTGTCCAAGTGTTTCACTGAAAGATAAAATCTGACAAAATATCACTTGGAATTTTGGTTAGGAAAGAGGGTGGAAAGCCCATAGCCAAAAGGTGAGAATATGGCATGCTGGCATGTCAGGACCTGTTCTGCAGACTGGGAATTTAAAATCGTCTACCACAAACTAAGGATGTCTCTTAGCTGCAGGGCTGCTGGCTTTCCTGGGAATGGACCTTTTGCTTAGTTTTTTTTGTGCTATTTTGCCTTTTGCAAAAGACATTTGGAAAGTTTATATCCCAACTAAGTTCAAAAATCCGTGGTGGGTTTTTTTTTTGGTATGTTTGGGTTTTATTGTGCATGCATGAATGAGAACTCCCACTCTGTCATCGGTTGTACATAGAGCTTCATCAGGTTATGTTTTTTTGGTATCTATTCATTGCCACAATTTAATTCTAGAGGCACTCTATGTGCCCTATTGCAAAACCATGGGCTACTTCATGCACTGGGGTTGGTGGTTAGCACCTTATCATTGGAAGCAGTGTTTGGAAAATGCTGTGTTTTCTCTCTCTTTTAAAGGAAATATTTTGCTTTCAAGGTGCACTGTATTTATATGTAATTCATTGTTAGTCCTGCTCTATTTTTCACTTCCCCTTAAATATTGAACTCTCATTATCACTCCCCTTTTTCCAGTCCAAAGTGTCTTTTTGTTTATAACTCATTTCTTTCTCTGTAGCCCACACCCTTTCTTTAGGCCTCTATTTTGAACATGACAAACATGCTGGATTAATTCCTTGCCTTCCACAGGTGACTGCAGGACAGGAGACTGGAGAAATAAATGCTTCTCATTATCCCTTTTGTGCGTTTGCCAACTGCTGTCTTTGGTCACCAACTTTTTAGGTCAGCCTTTTTTGTTGTATGAAAGAACAAGTTAGGTGTGTATGGAGATATGTAGACATACGTACATACAGGTGGATACACACGTGCACACACAAATACGTATACACATATATTTGAATTTAATTTTCTCTCTTGGTAATTCTCAGGTAATAGTCTGCTCAGCTGAGTAGTCTGCAGTATTTGTTTTTCTGGAGAGTAAAGTGAATGCTTTGAATTTGTTTTGCTTTCACTGGAGTTACTAGAAGGGACAAATACAAATCTGGCTGACCTTCAAAAACATTACCAAACCTCTTCTAATTATTCTCGTTGTGTCATGAACTGTGGGGTGCTACCTTCTAGCAGAGTGGGTGTGTCGTGGTTAGCTTTTGTTCTGATGCTATTAATAGGGAAAGCACAGAAAGAAAAGAGCATGTATGGACTCCTGAGTATTGCACACGTGCCTGAGAGTGCATGAAGTTTCCCAGTGTCAGACCCATTGTTCCCCAAGCAGAAACATTTGTTTATAATTAGAACAATAAGCATATTTTGGCAGTCCTCCATCCGAGGAACGTGTTTAAGAAACAAGTGTGAAGCCAAACATGTTACTTGAACCCTCAAATTAGACGTGACTACGTAGTTATAAAAGTGTATTTTGAAACACCCTTACCGCAATAAGTTTTTCAGCCTCAGTTAACAGTCAGGGTTTTGTAGACTCTGACTTTATTGCATTGTTTTTCTGTACATTTCAAGAGCATCTTGTATTCAACAGCTGGAATCACAAGGTACTGCTTTCACATTGTGTTGATGAAAGTTTGCCTTTTTTTTTTTTTGGGTGAAACCCATAACTTGTTCCCTTGAGTAATAAATAAAATACTGGGTGTTTAGCTTGTTCTGGTTCAACACAGTGTTGCTTTATTTTCAAAGCTTATGGTAGCTAAGAGTGGGCAGCTGTCAGGTAGAGAAGCCCTGCAAACCTTTGTCCTTTTGACCTAGGTTGCAGAAATCTTGCATCAAATCATAGAGCTCTCGTGCTGTGTTGTTGAGTAACTAGATGAATCTGTTGCAAGGTCAAGAGTGAGCCAAATGATATGTGCCTTCCAGGGAAATGGTCAGGAACTGGATGTCTAGTTTTAAAGAGGTGGATTGCTTTCTCCTATCATGGTACAGGAGGACCCCAGGTTTACTCTGCTCTAATTATCTATATAGTTCTAATTTCTTTTATTATTTAGCTTCTTAAATTTTTTACAAATTGTTTCTCCTGGCTGTAGTACCCTACAGAATGAAACAGTTGCATAAGGATTGGTCCTGCTAGAACTGAGGTAGGGGCATCCAGGAAGAGAAACTTGAGAAGGTCAAGATGCTGATAAATACAAAAGTTAGGCATGTGTATCAAAGCTCCTGAACCACTGAAAATCTTACAATGCATAAACAGCACCAGTTGCAATATTATAAAGACTCTCACTGAAACTTGTAATTAGAGGTTACACAAGGACAGGTAACATTTCAGAAACAAGTAAGACATCTGACCCAACATGCCTGCTTACTGAAATGGAACAGCCTTAGGCTCTCCTGAGATCATCCCAGAGCAACTCCCTAGATTTCGATTATAGGACTTTCCTTCACCTTTGTGCAGGTTTGGCCTTTAAGAATAGGAAATATTTTCTTACTCTTCAAATGCTTCTCAAGCCTCAAAGCTTCTCACATTATTTAAAATGTTTTTGAAGTTGGCAAAATCACTTCCCAGACTTAAGAATAAAAGTCCATTCTGGTTTTGGCCTTTACAAATTGGTGTGCTTATTAGCATTCTTGTTCTCACACTATGTTCTCTCAGTGACAGCACTTACCCCCACCTCAACTGATAAAATTTAGCTGTATGTTTTTCTTTACACTTTTTGACAGCTGCTGTAGAGGCTTTACAATTGGAATAATTTGAAATCACCTGCCAGAATTTCAAATTGATGGCTTTTAAATAAGTGTAATACTAAAATACTTGTAATTTGCATCCCCTCAAAGGCTCTGAGATCTCAAATTTTTGTACAAATTTGAATTTAGCATCATGATCCCATTGTTGAGGGGTAAAGTAGGTAACCCATCTGCTCATACTAATGCAGCACCTCACATGCAGAATTCCTGATCTAACTTAGCGATCGAAACAGATGAAGTCCTTCTCATTCAGTTATAATCTTTTCTGTCTTTTAATCTTTATTTGGATACCTGGTGAACGCATTGGACCAGTTTCCTTGGCTGCTGTTGCCACTTTATTTTTTCCACGAGTGAAATGCTGCCTTCCTTGAGCACAGCGAAGAAAGGGAGAGGAAGGTGCTTGGTCTGAGGAGGACAGTTTGAGAGTAGGCTGCTTCTCTTCTTCCCAGTGGACAGAGAGAAGGAGACCATGCCCTTGGCACTGGTTGGAGAAGCATGGATGATAAAGTGTGCATACTCTGGGTAGAGCGGAGCCTGTTCCCTGGCTGTGACACATCTTGTCTGTTCTATACATTTAAAACTCAATCATCAAACTTGATAGTGCAAGGTGAGGGACCTGTAATTCCATATAAATCTCTTGAAGACTACATGGAAGCAGGAATGCCAGGGTGGAGAATATGCTTCTCCTTTGTGGTTTTTGAATACCTGAACCAAGATATATATTTTGCAAGTGTATCGAAAATGGCACTCAGGGTTAGATTTTACATGTCAGCTGTACTAATCTGACACAAATCTGTCATTCTTCTAGCTACTTAGACTTCCAGCAGGTTAGTGAGCTAAACCATCTCCATGCTACCCCTCTCAAAGTGGGGCTGCATCACTGAGGGCAGGCCAGTGGATAACGGTGCTCAGCTGGCAGCCAGCCATTTGATCTGTGAAATGTGGCTCCTATTTCCCAGTGGACAGGAGCAGGAACAGTGTCCAAAGATCTATGCATTCATTTTAATGATACAGCTTTTCTTAGGAAAATCCTGTGTACACTGAGTATTCCCCACCCACAACCTCCAGCCACATGTTACCACCTGCATAGCATCTCTGTAGCTGGATCAGCTCAACTGTTTATGAGGATGTGAAGTGAATGGAGCAAGGAACCAACCAGCCTGGAAAATAATCTAGTTAAAAAGTTATGACTAACCTTGATCAGTTCTGGGTTTGAAATTAAAGTTACTATAGATACCTTTGTTATTCTTGCATGGTATTTTGATTTTCTGCCTCTTCTCCCCTTTCCATAACTTTAAGGATCAACTTATTTTTCCTTTACTTATATCAGCAAGATTTTTTTTTAGGGTTGTGCCTCAGGAAATGACAGATTTGAATTCATTCAGTTCCCCCTTCCAGAAGTGTTCATCCAGGGTTGTATGGTTACTACTGTGAGGGCAGACAGGCTATGCCTACCATTCAGTAACAGTGTAGGAGAAATTTTCTGTGTAGTATTTCTTTGCATCTATTTAGATTCACTCCTTTCCTAGGAAGACCCATTATTTCCCCATCTTCTGATGGTCCCAATCTGAAATGACTCTTGCGTAGTTTGGGTGATAGGCCCAGAAATGTGTGTCTGATAGAAATAATCTAGTTGCTTTTTAATATGAATAATAATTTAAACACCTCCACATTCCCAGTCCTTGTTACCCATATATTTTTCCTATAGAATTATTATTCAGGATGTCTATATCTATTTGCACATGAGGTAATATGCTTCTTACTGTATATTCTGGTCTTATTCCACTTTGAATGAGGCCACTTGTATTTTTTAAGCACTGTGTGATGGATATATTTCAGACAACTCTGGATTTTAGAGAAATTCTACCTTTTGTGTCAAAACACAGTGATGTTTGACACATCGATGTGACCTTGTACTAAAATTTTCTTAGACGTGAGATCAATGTTTCTCATATTATCGTGTTTCACACTAACACATATTCTACCGCCTGTGAAAGGTGGGATTGTCCTAGTAGATATGTTCACAGAAGTGACAGTCTTTCTAGGTGTGATTCGTATTTTCTCTACAGCATAAATACAATCCTATTCTTTTTTTCATGCTCTTTATACTATTCTAGAAGATGATCCTGTCTTCTTAAACTTACACTGCCTTAAAAATGGCAAAGTTTTGTAGCAAGTTTGCTAAATGTGCTGATTTAACTCTCAGGATAAAGATGCTTTTAGATGTCAGGGCTGTTCCACACAGCATACAGTTAATATGAGGGATATACTGCCATGAGCAGTACTAGAACTAAATATTTTTAAACATCATAACAAAATAGGTTTTGCCTCTTTATAACAAATGAAACCTAAGATCTTTATTGTATGAGGCTGTGTTCACACTCTTGTTAATGTAATGATTCCCAACACCATAGTTATCCTCGCATTCTGCTCATTCTCTACTGGGATTTTTTTTGCTCAAGCAGAGTCAGAAATGTTGTATATTGGCTGGAACTTCTAAACACATGACTGGGCTACAGCCTGGCAGAAATCCAAATACACACACTGAATGTCCACAGGTAGGTTTTATGATTTTCTTCTAATGAATTTGTGCTAGATCTGCCCTGTGTGTGTAAGTTTATGTGTGCCTCTGAGTTCAGACTTGCAAGGTCAAACAGAGCACGTATGCATGTTTAATTCTGTGAAATCCTAGAGGAAAAACTATGACGATTCTTTATGGACCTGAACTGCTTATGTAGATGGAAGGAACCAGAAATTTAGCTTACAAGATAAAGCTACGTTAAACACTGAATCCAGTTTTCCAAAGGCTGAAGAGTAATCCAACATGCTGAGGTCTTGGTTTTTTGCTATTACACTTATTTGAAACAGATCTATTTTGTTCCAGCGTGCTGTATATTGCAATGACTGATCCAACTCAGTCACTTTGAAATGAGTATGTAATTATCCACACCCCTACTAAGAGTGGGTTGAGTCTTTGACAACCTTCTATTTTTTTTTTTTTTTTTTTACCATGTAACAATGCGTAATTATTTCTCAAGCAATCTACTTGTAGTCTAAATTTAGGAACTGTTTCTCAAGCCAGCTGTTCTCAGTAAAGCTGAGAAATGGTTGATTTAGTGGCTTGGTGAACAAGAATAAAGATTTCCTGAATGTTAAATTTTGCACTGATTGTAAAGGAAATTTAATCCAAGCAGTCTGGCCTTGTACAGAAATAAGAATGACAAAACATCTTTAGAGTGAAATGGCAAAAAAAAAACAACCTAAGGTTGAAAGTAACTTATCATGGAAGGACAGTCAGAGTTCATTTCTGGAAATTTGTCTCTCTAAGTAGTGCTTAGATTAGGTAGAAACAGTATTTTGGATTATTATTATTATGAAAACTGTAGTTAGTCATTGAAGATGATTGTCCTTTAAAGAAACTAGTCTTTACCATTTAAATGATACAAGGCAGTCTGAGTTTTCATGCCAACATGCTTTCTGTGGTTTACTTTTTCAGGCAAGACTATAACATGAACATATGTGGTATATAGTACATGCACAGTCAAGTTAAAACGTATTTGCACAAGACAAAGGCTTCTTCCAAAATTTAATGTGGTAAGTGGATATGCAAACAGTGATGCTCTGTTCTCTGTAGACTCTGTAACACATACAGCTATAATACGAAATCCTAAGACAAAATTTTTCCAACTTGGTTGCTAGTGTACTGCTGCCACAGAAATAGTAATGGGCTATCGAGACACATTTGTGGAAGGGGGGAGAACCAGCTCCTTAGGAAGCATTGTACATCAGTTTCAACTTCTTGTGCCACTTTTGTGACTAAGCGAAGGACGTGAAACTGTGCTGAGGTTCTCAAACCACAAGCCTGCTGCTTGTAGCAGAAACTGGAATAGCCCAAGACTCCTGCACAGATACTCTTGTGTAATGAGCTTGCAAATAGCCATACTTCAACTAATAAGAGGGTTTGTGGCTTGGGTGTGGGGTGTGGTTGTTGCTGGTTTGGGTTTTTTTTTTTTTCAATCTCTGAATGAGGGGCATAGGAGTAGAGGCACAGATTTCACACCACAGACACATTTCTGCATAAAGGGCAAATCACCATCTGTGAAAGTCTATGAGGAGTCTTACCCCTCCACAGGTCTATGTAAGGATGAGAGTGGTCAGGGTACAAAACCTCTGCCTTGCAAAAGTGTTGTTGTGAAGTGCATTTATTTTATTTGTATGTTTATTTTTAATTAGATGAGTTCTACAGGAGTCTAAACACCTACACAGGCTGTCCTGATGCCTAGTATTTTCGAGCTTGGATTTGCTTACAGTTCAGTGAAACTTAAAAGGAAAACTGAAAGTATTTGTAGGCCTGTTTTCAAAGGACTTAAGAATACAGTATCTGTTCTATCACCTCAGTAACATTATCCAGAAATTCAGTAAAGAATATTGAGTTTTTTCTCTTAATCTAAAGCTGTTTCCCAGCTTTATTTCCCTTTCATCCGCAAAATCTTGCAAAATGAAACATATTGCATTATTGCATGGTTTTAAAGAAGTGTTCACCATTTTGTACCTCATAATAATTTTTTGTTTATTGAGGATAACACTACACCAAGGAAAAGCTCTGTCTCTCCAAGGCATTTTTAGTCCTGCAGTGTTAATGAAGAGATGTTGAAATAATTGGAATCTGTACAGCTGAAGTACCTAATATATGGAGTTCACCACTCTTTTCTCTGTAGCTTACCACTACAATGAATATTAGAGATGTGGACTGTACGGACAAGATCATGAAGGATCTACAGCTATATTGGAAAGAATTTGGGATGGTAATTGCTGATAATCTACAGATAAACAAAGCATCATAGGGAGTGGGCATGTAACATGGTCATGATCCAATTCTTTGTAGGAGTCATAGTATATCCTATAATAATAGCATACAATACTGAGACACTCTAATCCTCTTTTGGGTCATATGGAGTCATGCCGCTTTGCATTGAGAGCGTGAATCTAGTGCCAAACATGGATGGCCAGCTCCACCACATTCCTCCAAAGCAGTAGTAAGTAGATTCTAGTTCTCCTAGGATTGTTTGTGGGTTTTAGGTTTGGGGTGTGTGTGGTGTTTTTTTGTTTGTTTTTTTTTTTTTTTTAATTTTATATAGCCAGTCTGGAATTACTGATTGAAATTGTGAAACATGAAATAATGAGAAAGTTGACTTTTATTTTCTTATGATACTACTAAATGAAAGCTATCTGCTAAATCAATACTGCATTTCAAAGGCAAGTTTAGAGTCACTCTGCATGGATTTAATATCTGAATTTTAGATGACTACACAGGAGGTGTTTGCAGTTGAACTGACCATCTAATCTCTCTTAGCATCCTTGTGATATGCCTATGAGCCCAATCTCACATCCAAACTAGAAACAAGCACTGGTGTACAGCAGGGCACAGTTGTGAACTCGGTCTTACTGGCAGCCTGAGCACCCCCATGTATGTTCTCCTAAGGAGAACAGACAGCATTGTCCTTGCCTGAAAGCATTGCCATCTTTCTTGTAGGAGAGCAGAAGGGGTTGTCTGGCGTTGCCTTTGTAAGGCAAGGATTGTGTACTGACCTACAGGCTACATGTACCTTAACTTTATGGCCAGGCAGAGCTACAGTAGGTAAAGCTCTGGACCCTGATGTTACAGTATAAATGATAACTTTGGGTCTAGTTTGAAAAATTCCCCTTCCTGAGTCTTGACGGTCTGTACACGAAATCTGTTAGTGAAATCTAGCAGAACATAAATGATACTAACTGAAAGGCCACTAACTCCATCATCCTTTTGTTCCAGCAGCAACTTTTATTCTGGCAGTTATGAAGGACTTATTGTTCATTGTTATATCTTCACTCTGCTGAACAGAATCTTTCTCTTCTAGTAGCAGATATTCTGCCAGCTGCCCATCACCGAGTGACTGTAACAGACTGAAGTTCTGGTTTATTATTTTTTCCCCACTTCCATTTTTAGAATAACTGAATTGTTCTCTGTGAAGCATAAAATACTGAAAAAAACCCCTTTTCTAGCTACTGATGTTGGGATACCATGGAATGGGATTGCATAACTTCCCTACTTAATTTTAGGTTGGAAAAAAAAGAGGTATTTTTTCAATGAATATTCACTCTTTCTATGACAGACTTCTAGAAGCTTACAACACTGTACTGGAAAAACATTAAACAGAATAAAGGCAATTATAGTTTGGGGTTTTTTTCTTAATTGCTATCTGAAGTTCATAAGGTTGTGAAGTGAGCACTTTCCCTCCCCTTGCTCTCTCACAGTCTCTGCACTACAAGAATTCAAGCTGCCTCCTCTCCTCCTTTGAAAGACATTTGTGTTACTATGGTGAGCAAAGCATGTAATGTTTAGAGCTGCAGACTAAATATAGCAATTGTCATAATCCATTTTAAGTATTATGCCAATAATTTGCTGAAGTAATTCATATTACAGCAAGCATGATGTATTTGCCCTAAGCATACTCACATACATGAGCTTAACAAACATCCTAGGAGCTCAAGAAGGGAAACCAGCCCTGGCTTTAAACCAGCCTCCACTTCTCCTGAATCCAGAACTGACAAGTCTAAAATAGCATCCTTTCCCATTCTAGAAGATCTTTTATGGTAAACATAAGGAAGAGGAGAGAGACATTCCTAGGCTTCCACAAATTCTTTATTCTAGTTGCTTTTTTCTTCCTTAGTGGGTATATACATGTAACCAGCATGATCTACCTGACTGGTGTTATCATTTAAAGCAAAAGCTAAAAGCAGAAAATAGTGATACTAAATGTTGGAAAACCCAGTAAATTTAAAGCATATTTGGGACTCTGTAGGAATACAGTACCAAATTGTATATTGTCACAGGCTGACAACAATTGCTTACTGAAGGTCAGGCACTAATGCAGCTCCAAAATAAAACTGGAAATAGGCTTTTCATTTTTCTGACTTGTTGGCTTGGGTTATATTAGAAGATACAGCTGGTTTATTGTGTTGGAAATTTTTTCTGGTATGTATTTATAAACTCTGGTCATAGTATACATAGATTATTTGGGTGGATGACCCTTTTAAGTTACAACGATATTCATAAATAAACTGACAAATAACCTTCTCAGTTAATGGCCACTAAAGATCTTAATACACTAAATACAGTCTCTGAATAATTCATCCTTTCCTTTTCCTAGTATGGTTAATCAGTGCACTGTGAGCTCAGAAATGTTCTTTCCAAGAGAATGGTCAGGAGCAGGCTCAGAAGGGCTTAGCTGATATATTTGCATGCTTGGTCAAGTACATAGAGAGTATCTGAAGGATCTGTGACTTAGATGGTGTGTGATATTGCTTAAGAAAGGCTGGAGGAATAATTCATGGTGGTGTCACTGCAAAGGTTTCCTGAGAAATTACCCTGTCAAATGTCTGCAGTAGCCAGCCTTCAGTGTCTGGACAACCCTGCTGCCAAAGAGCCAACAGTATGTAGTTTGGTGTCAGTGCCTGGTGAGGCATGGGAACTCCTGGTCTCAGAGGGACACTGGGGACCACTGGGGAAGGGGTGTCTGAGCAGGGAGCTGTCACTGGTGGGATGAGGTTGCAGCAGCTAGGGCCAAGCTCAGGCTGGTGCTAGGAGTAGTCTGTGCACCCTTACAAGCTGGGGGAGAATGTCCCACTGATGGCTCTGTGTCACAGGATTAGGATTTTTAGGTGGAAGATATAGCCTGTTGAAAACCTTTGCAGCTCTGCTTATTGCATCAGCCACTCAAGCCAAGCATCTAAAAAAATGGGGTGCTGTTCTTTTCAGGTAGCTGTAGGACTCATCCTCCTCTGTGACAGGTTACCTGCTATCCATGGATGCACAGATCTTGCTGAATGAGCCAACTTACTGCATAATTGAAGAGAAGACAGTTTTTTCTTTTTTTCTTTTTCCCAGCAAGGTTAATTTTTCTGCTTAAATTATTTACTTTGCATGTTTAGGGTCCCTTAATTTAATGGAAGTGACAGGAGGGCATGTCCTGTCAGAAAGGAAGAAATAAAGTGGTGCTTTATGCCAGTTTAGCCCTTGTGCCAGACCTTGTGCCTTGGCTCTGACCAGGATGCTCTGCAACCTTCTTGTGTGCTCTCTGTTGTGAGCATGTTTGCTAAACACTGGGGAAATAAAAGGGTATGAAAAGGCTGGATTTCAGGAGCTTTGTCATTAATGGGGAAAACTTGTGGCAAAGCTATGATGAGCTAAAATTGTGGTGTTATAAAGGCAGTCACTTCCATTCAGCATACTCCAATATTCTGTGAACAATCCTGTTTGCAGAATTGCAGCCTAGCTGGAATTTTGGTGACCACTGGTTTTTGATTTGATGCACTTTTTATTTTTGAGAGAGATATCTGAAATATAAACCCGTATTTTCTACTTTAACTTGCTGGTGGGGACTTCTGAAGTGTATCTTTCTAGTTTGCCTGTGTTTACACCCAGGAGATGTTGATGAAGGTGTGCTAGTGAAAGCCACTCAGACTAACAAAGCCAAGAAACAAGTACAAACTGTATTCTTGGACAGTAAGCACAACAGTGCTGTTCAGTGGGATAATCAAAAGGAATGACAAACAAGAGTGACCTGCTTTTTAAAATACAGATTTTTCCTATTGCTCTTGTCAATGTGTTTTTTATTTACACCTATGATTTTGGCAGTGTAAAAGGAAGGAGTAGTTAAAGGTTGTTAAAATATCCTATGTTTCATAAAGCTTTTATCAAAGAAAAGCAATTGTCTGCCTGGTTTTAAGGAGTGTGTCAAAAGTCTAACTTTACTAATATTTTTATAGCAGTCTTGTGACCATGACCTTCAGTGAGCTAAGAAAAAAAAGTAGGTGTTTTGCAAGCTCTGTGCACTTCTCATTACTAATTATTGACTGTTTGTAAATGTTATACTGCAGTGTTCCCATTTCATTTATGTACTAGCTCATTGCTCTTAAATGTTTCATGACTGTATTGTATTAACTGATTATACAAACACATGTATAAGTGAAAGTTTAATTTCTTCTTTTTGTTTTTTCCCTTTTAGAAATATGTAAACCTGGAATCAAACCCAGGATATTCTAAATCATTATTCTGTGGCTATGCTGCATGTAAAACTGAGTTGATAAGTGTTTTAGTGCAAGTGGGTTTATGCTTTCATTTGGTCAACCCCACCAGGGATAATGATTGAATCAAGAATAACAAAGAAAATAAGAATATGCTAGCAATGCATATCAAAACAGTGCTTTATTTGCATGAAGATGTTTCTCCATATCAGATACTAGCAGGTTTTTTATGTTTGTAGGCGTGCATCTAAGACTAAGTGATTACAGTAGCATGGTAAAGTTCCAGACTTTGATCCTGATTTAACTGAAGTTAATGAAAGTCTTGCTAAGGGATGTAACCCTTTAAGGCCATTAACTTTTGAGTAATTAAAAACTGTTAAATTAGATCTTTCATAAAATCCAACTTCGATTTCCCAAACTTAGTGATCTGACAGTGTGTATGAAAAGTTTGCCTTGACCAACTAAACACAGGGTAATGCTCATAGTTCACATTTGCGTAAAGAAAAAATCTGTTAGGGTTAGGTTTAGTTCAGGAGCAACTGAGCTGATCCAGTGTTGTATTTCTATTGTGAAGGTGATGTCTTATTCCACCACTTCTGCCTTTCCTGGCAGGTTGACCCCATGTGCCCTACACCCTCTTGGCTCTGGCACTCACACAGTGCTTTGTGAAGCCCTTCAACTCAATAGTTCCATAGAAAACTATCCAGTTGGTTTTGCTGGGTTACTTTCCTGCAAGGCTGGCACATTGATTTAATTTGCAAAAGGATCTGAGACACGCTAGAATGGATGTAAAGAAAGCAAGGAGAGTGTGGACATGAACAGGGATAGGTTTAAGGGGGGGTTTTTCTCCTCAGTGGCTGCAGACTGTGAAATTGCCTGAGCTGGCTAGTGAAAGCTTACCCCTCAGCTGGCACTTGCCAGCTAAGACTTTGTTCAACCACTGTTCCCTGATCAAGGCACATCCTTTAGAGCTACAGGTTTTGGGGTGGTTATTACTGAAATGTAGTTGGGGTAGCAGGAGGTGATGACTGAAAGGCAGCTCAGGAACGTGGTTTTACCAGAAAGATTTTAACGCAGTTCTCAAAAGAGCTGGAGCTGCCTTTCTGGGCAGATTCTGGCTGATGGTTTAAACGCAGCTGCTATCTAAAGTCCTGTGAGATGTAAACTTTGCAGCTGTGTTTTCTGTTGGATATCAGATCCTGATTAAATAGCTTTCAGCTCTTGAAATCAGCTTTCACACTCATGGAATTTTTAGAGTGTTTTTGTTTCTTTTTTTTTTTTCTATTTTAATATTAACTAAAGGAAATCTGTGCTCTTCTAAAGTCTTTTGTGCAGGGAGAATGAAAAAAAAAAAAAGCCAGATCCTCTCTAGTGTTGTCAAAAATAGAATTGCCCTATGGTTAGAAAACTCCTGTAGCATGCTTGGATCCAAGAACCCAATATTTTTCTGCTCTTTTTATTTTTCTTTAAGTCCTTGCCTGCATCAGGTAATATTTAGAGTATTGTTTAATTCAATGTTAGAGGAAGTCCGATGATGTGCTTTTGGCCACATAGTTCTCCAATGGGACTAGTAAGCCTACCTAATGCTTAGAGATCTAACATAAACAGGTCTGCACCTCCACTAAAAAAAAATATAAGATGTAATTTTTATTCTCACTTTCTCCATTTTTGCTCAAAAAATTCCTAACCATGTGTAGCATTAGCTCCCTTATTTTGACGTGAACATCAAATATAGATCTATAAGGAGGAACATTCTGAAACTATGTTTACTTTACATTGCAAAGGGACAAGATATTTCTGAAAATTAATACTGCTTTCACATAGATCTGAGTAAATAGACTAGAAATATAATTTAGAGTATATAAGACTTCACACCTTTACTGATTTTTTTTTTTTTAGCTGAGAATTACCTTGCTGTTTTCAGGGTAACAAATATTACTGTATTATTCCCAGATAATTTATATATTTGTTTATGTCTGAAGGGTTACATTGGGATGAACTTATGATTAATGTAAAGTCTGAAAGTGTGGGGACTGCCCTCCAGCTCTGCTATGGTTTTCCTTTATCATGTGGAAATTTTCAACCAGAAAACCCTAACCACAGTCTATTTTTCATGATATTTTAATGCAAACCTTAAAGTTCACAAAAAACTTGAAGTATTTCAGACAAAATATCATAAATCTCAGACACTTTTTTGAAGAAAAAAAAAAGCAACCCCCACCACTGAAAATCTTTACTGTAAAGCAGTTAAATGAGACATTTTCAGTCAACCCCATGCTTTGTGCCCTAATTTTGTAACCTTTAAGTTAGGGTAGTACTGTCTCAAAGGTTCCTGTGTGACATGTAGCTGCTGGAGTTGTGTGACCTGAGGCCAGAGGCAGGAGATGATGTTCCTCTTTTCGGACAAGAGAAATCCATTAAGAAAACTAGTTACGTATGAAACTTCACAGGTTTTCTGGAAGAGGGTATGTGGCATCAGAGCCTGCAAATAGTCACACTGAAGCCCGTAAGGCAGTCGAGAAGGAACCAGAAAGGGAAGTGACAATGTATGTGGTCATTTAGTCACAATTTTGGCAGCTTGAGGAAAGACACTGTTTTTGCAGTGCAGAACTTCCTGACTGCAACAGGAATTTGAATACTGAATATTTATTCAATATTCCTTGAATAAAAATGTAGATGAGGTTCCTCAAAATGTGGATGAGAGTCCTGGAAGAAACTAAAAGAATGAAGCGAGGTGTTTCACCCCAAGCATGTGAACTGAAGCTTCATCCTTTGGTGAAGAGACAAAATCTATCATAATTAGGCAGAAAGACTTGGATCTCAGAAAAAATGTTTTAGCTTGAGTTATGGTTTTTTTATACTGAAACTGTTTTACCTGGCAAAATGATTGTTTCATTGTGGGCAAGTACTAAGGAATGTTAAATATCCAGCTTCCTACAAACTGTCCCAATATACTGCTTGGAAACCTTCCTCATAAAGCATGTTTTTGAGGTGTAACAGACTATCAGGTTTTGAAGTGTTTGAAGATCTTAGAGAAGATAAGAAGTAAGAATATGTAGGTATTATTCCTTCATCTTACTATTTATTTTTACAACAAGAATTATTCTTTTTAAAAGCCTTGCTTAGCTTCTAAGCACAGATATATCTCCTCTTCACTATGAACACTTTGGCTGTGGGAACAAAAAGAGTGTAAGAACTTTCTGCCAAAAGCAAGACAGTTTCCTTATCAGGACTCAATTCATAATTATGACTTTCCCCCTTTGTGGCATGTAAACATATATGTCTAGAAGACAAAATGTTTTATGGATTAATCAAAACCAAAGATGGCTTAATATACACTTCTAAAACGTTGAAATGATTTGGAATAGAGGCTGGGATTCTCCTTGTTCCTCTGTCCCTGAAATCCCTGATTGTCCCTGGAGCAGAAAGGGGACAGCGCAGCAGTGGCCTGGCAAGATACAGAGTGTAAAAAGGGTTTCTTGTGCTGACATGTGAGTTGTCCTTAATTTATTTAGTGTCCTTAATACATGCTTTTTGTGTGCTGACTTGTGCATCCTTTTCATACACATTTGAAGATTAATGGTCTCTACTGGAGAGGGAAGTGATTATGCAAAGACAGATACTCATTAATTATCTGCATTTCTGTTTCTGACTCAGTAGCCTCATGGCAAAGCTTTGTGTTTAATGTTTAATTTATATCACTACATATTTCCTTTGGAAACGATAGCATAGAATAGCATTTGTTTTTTAAACTTTACGGTCATTTTAGGGAAGCATCTAATGACTGGAAATACAAAGACTTGGCCTTTAAACTCCCTGCGGTGTCTCCAGTTTGGAATTTTTTATCTGAAGGAAAGCAGGGAAACTGGAGAAATGTGTAGAATTAATACTACGTTCAGCTTTTGTTTTGACAGCAACATTACTAGCGGCGCTCTAGGTGTCGTGTACATGTTAGACCTATGCAATATTGAAATATCAATATCCATAGCTGCTAGTCCCACTGACAAATGTTTATGTGGAACATAATGACATCTCATGACCAATGTATGTGGTGCAGATGTGTTCTTGAACTCAAATATCCGAAATTTCAATTTCATAAATGGCTGATGCAGTGAGGCAGCCTGGCCAATAAAAGCAAGAGGAATTCTTGGGTACATAGTGTCTCATCAGGGGTCCTGTCCTGAAAGTGAACTCCACCAACCCAATCTGAGGGCATATTTTTGGCATATATTATTTATCAAACAGCATAGCTAATCTGAGTGTTAACCAAGGAAGTGAAATTGAGTCAAAGTCTGACCAGACAGTAAACAAAAACCTTTTTTTTACAGGGTATTGACAAAAAGAAAAAAAGTGATTTTTTTTTTTTTGTTTGTTTTTTTGTTTGTTGTTGTTGCTCTACCCTCTCTTGACCTTTACCAATATTTTCAGGCACTGGTTAAGATGCACCCTGTAGTGGCTGTTGGAGGACTTTAAGTGTGGAAGTACAGTGTGTACAAATGTCCAAAAGAGAATGAAGTGGGGGTGCCCTAATAAACTTCTCCATGTGTGACTCATGCACTAGGTAGGTGTAAAGCACAGCATCATTCTTATGAAATGATCTCACAGTCCTCATTTCAGTATTGTCACCACTGCTGTTGTATACACGGTATGGTTTTTTTAGGAGTCTGCTTATATAACACAGAACAGCACAGTCCCAAAAGCAGAAAAACAGGAAAGAGTTAAACACCAGTGACTATTTTCTGTCCTCATTTCATTACTGAACAGAGATCTGGAACTATTGCTGCCATGTCATCTCCTGCCTTCAGATGTTTGTATAATTCTCTCATTGTAGACAACAGGAGTTACACAGACAGCCGGGGAAAGTCACAATCTCTTTTGCATGGATGGAAAGAACCATTGGATCGAGTACTGCTTTCCCAGGAGCCTGGTGTGTTTTTGAGGCAAAACGCCTTTAGCTCTGGCAGGTGGCCATGCTGTTTTGGTCACACATGGGTGGCAGAGCTGCCTAGGGGATAAAAGCATCATTCATGTTGCCCCGTTACCTCGTTATAACAAGCCACCACAGCTCTACGCCTATGGCCAAAATTTCTGTTCCACTGATTCCTCTCCTGCTTCTGGGGAAATGCTGTGCCTCCCAGGATAAATGTTAGGAAACAATCTCTCTGCTGCTATTAGGAAGATGATCTCTGCAGGCCCTTTGGCCCTTGGTCTCTCTTGCTTATGGACTTGTCAGAACAGAGGGCCCGTGTGTGTTGGCTGATTGGGAGCATGGCTCACTGCCTGTGAAACAGAGTAATATGCACAGCAGCTCTGTAGCTGAAGCACAGGTGTGCATTTGTTTGGGAGCTGAAATGACGTTTTGGATAGCGGCCCTGGTTACTGGCTTGTGTAGGCAAGCCTGCATTTGCACCAGGAGAAGAAAGGAAAAAAGAGGTATGAGAGACAGGGAGTGAAGGAGGAGTGATGGTGCAGTGTGCGGCAGGCTGCTCTGGCTGTGCAGGCAGATGTGCTTCCAGGGGGTGATGCTGTGCTGGAAGTGAAACCCATGAGGGGCTCAGTAGGGATGTACTTGCCTGGGAGTCTCTGTCATTCTTCCCCATTTATTGCATTTTTTTCAAGGTGGAAAGGGTTTGGACCAAGAACAGCCTAAAAGAAGCTTTTGGACACTGCTGGTCATAAACCTCTGTTGCCTGATCCTTTGCCTGGGGAAATAGGATTTCATATGTTCTCTTTTGAACAGATCCAATTATTTGCAAAGACATTATTCCGTCAGTTAGCTCTGCAGGAAGGACCACACTGAAAAGATTAATTGGTTGGGTCAAAAGGGAAAGTGATACTTCTTGATGAAGTTTGCCTTGGAGTCTTTATTGCCAGAAAAACCCATACAATGAATTGGTTTGGCCAGCTGGGGATAAGCAGTTTTCTTTTTCTTGAAGTGGTCTCTCAAAAAATAGTAGCACATGTTTCAAAAACGCTGCATCTCTGAGGGTAATAGATCTTTTATGAGAAGGGCTCTCACAGTGAATGTCAGCATTAGAGGAAAACATTTCAACAATCCTTTTATATGAAAAGTGATTAGATGTCCTTTATTCGTACAAGTGTGTTTGTCTATTGTATGTTACTTCTATCCTTATGTATAAACTCTTCTCTGGATGGTGGGTCAGGCTTGTAAAATAGGCCTATCAAGTACTCTGAAAGGCTATTCAAAAAGAGCATTTAGCCTGTGCTGTCTTACTTGTGGTGATGTCTGAATGGAGTCTATAAATAACTAAATGCTGTGATGTTTCAGTAATAACTATATTGTTTCTATTCACATGGCATCTGGATTTTGGACAATATTATTCAGCCCTTATTCATTCTTGTAATGTAGAATCTTATCACATGGGGAAAGATGCAGAAATAAAAAGGCAACATTTTGGTTCCCACTCAGACATAGGCAGAGAAAAATACTGCATGCAAAATTAAATTGCAAAACTTTGTTGTGAGTTTTGTGCATCAACTTCAGTGATTTGGAACAAGTCCGGCCTTACTGAAAAAATTCCTTTGAAGTCCCTGGCAGCAGTTTTTTATTTCTCTTGATCCTATATTTTGGGGAATGGGGGCTATTTACTGAAAAATATGACGAGGTGAATGAGAAATAATATACTTCTAATGGGCTAAACTTTCATTTTTCCTTTGTGCACAGTTCTCAAACTTCTTTAGTTGATTGACTGCTCATATTTCTTTGTACTAGAACACACATGTACAGACATAGTGGTATGGCTCTGTACTAATGTCTGTACACGTGTGTGTTTGTTAAAAGCATGGAACCTCAGAAGCATCCTATTTTAACTTGGCATAATAGTGACCATAGACTGTATTAGAGAACTTCCCAAGTTGCAGATGAGTTAACTAATATTAGCCAACCTGTTAGAAGTGTGGTATTGACTCTTGCCTCTGAAATACAGAAAAATACTCAAATAGCATGACAGGTGACAGGAATGTGTCTATTTTTGCACTGCATTAAAATATTTATTGTGAAATATTTAGTGCAGTTGTAAACTTATAACACCAAGTGTGCACTTATGGGGTTTCCCATGTTTCTGTTAAATTTTAGATACAAGTTATTAGATGGCGGCAATGAAAAGGAACCACAACATCATATGCTTTGTAGCTTTGACCCAACGCTTGAATTCTTCCATGACATGGAGAAGCATTCCCCTTTCTGGTCCACAGAACCGAATATTGTCCACATCAACTATTATGCTTGTGAAATGTCCGTGTTGACAAGGTGTTTCTTAAATGGAGGAAGTGCAGTATATGCATATGAGAGACACTCTGCAAAATGGAAAGCAGACTCACTGCTCACCTTTTGGTCTCTCAAAAATGAGTGACAGAGATGCATTTAGCTGTAGTAAGTCTTCAGGGAAGACTAAAAAAAACTTAACCATATTTTTAGTAAGCATCTCATTTGCAAATTGTCCCTGCAGATTTTATCTGGTGCTGCGAATTCATAATGAATAGTTCTTATAACAAAATTATCTTTATTGTGCTGTATCAGAGTGCGTACAGTATGCTGCAGAGCATGTGCTGATAAGCAGGTGCATTTTAAAGATTGTGGAAGTCTGAAGGAAAGGTGAAATTTGGGAGACTGTAAAAAACTGTGCGCTCCATGATGGAGCTTTCCTTGTCTGCACTGCTAATTTATGTTGTGTTACTAAACTTTATCTGTCAAACATAATTGCATTATCTTTCTCTAAAAATGTGCTGCTTAATTTGAAGTAGATCTGAAATTCATTCTGCAAAAAGTGCCACTGCGTGCATGTATTTTCATTCTGAACTCTGGAAGGAAGTGGCCACTGACCACAGGGTGTTAATATCATCACTCAGTGCTCTGAGTGCAGATGCTGGGTGACTGGTGTCACCCAAAGCTTTCAAACTTATACGGATTTTGGGAAATCAACAGAACAGCTGAATGTCCTCTGAAGACCAATGGTGTGCTGTGGTTCATTGAGTACCATGAACCACATATGGATACACACCATTATCATTATTATCATTATAAACTATGAACAGAACTGCTGAATGTTGGGATTTTTGTTGTTGGTTGGTGTGGTTTGGTGTGTGGGTGTGGGTCTTGTGTGTGGTTTTGGTTTTTGTTTTTTTAACCTGATACCATGTCATCTAAGTCAGGCAGCAAACCATTTCTTTGGAGATCTACAAAGGGTCCAAAAGGACCTGCCGGAAAGACTTCATACTGTGCATTTTTGCAAGAGTTGTGTTTGTCTACGTTTGGTGAAGTAAAAAGCATCCAGTAGACATTTCATTGAACCGACGGAAAATTAAACACTTCACAGTAAAAGCAATGCCAGTATCTGCACTGCCTTGGTGGGGTTGCCATGACACCTGCACATGTACTTCTGTCTTTTAATTGGATCATTTTGGAAATCTCTTGGGATGACTATTCTACTTTGAAAATCAAAGTAATTCTAAAGCTGAAGTCACAGTCTGGAACAGGAAAAGCTCCCAAGTCACCCTAGTTATGATTTTTTTACAAGCTGTGTTAATAACTTGGTGTTGAATTGGTTTTCAAGCTTTACCATTAAACTGTATATTTTTTGAAATGACAGTATTTTGATATACTTACAAAACTGATTTATTTTCATCCTCTTAGCTCAAACTGAGTTTTGCAACATGTAGTGGTACAGTGTGCAGCTAATTTACTGCCTAGGGTAGTTTTAGACTATCCATAACTTTTTCACTGTGAAAGACAGCTGCATTTTCCCTGTGTATTTGCAGGACTGTTCAAGTTTTGACAGTATTACTTCTTTTACACACTTCCTCTTATACCTTCAGACAAGTAGATTCTCCTCATGGGTTAGAATGTTTTAATGTGAAATCAAAGTTATTGTGAAATGCATTTTGTGTAAAGTAGTGGATGGGAGAAACACCTATGCACAGCACCTATAAAGCTAATACTTGTTAATTTTTGTGAATCTATAGCTGCCATCTCATCTCCAGTCCATCTCCACTTACTCTTGAAGGCTTGTGCTTGGGTTTAATCACACTTTAACAGCACAGTCAGATTGGAGAGGTGAAAAACTTTTTGCAATCTCAACTAATTGAATGGAGGTGAGTTAAAAAGAAAAAAAACCAAAACCCAGTTTACTTGAGTTATTTGAACTTCAGGCAGCAAAGTATTGCAGAAGTAGGCCACACCCCAGAACCAAGCTAATGTTTTGAGCGTAGTCTGATACTTGTGTCTGTCTTGCAAATGGATGATCTGTATTGTTCTGGAGATACACCTGAATTTTCTGGTTTATTGGCTCACCTGCATCGAATGAGCTGTTGTGGTTAGATGGCCAGGGCTGGCTAGCTAAGCTTTTTGCCACGTGTTTCCATGGGACAGGACACTTTGGGTGGTGGTGGTATGATACTTTTATGCTTTTGAGGGCCTGCCTTGAAATTGTCCTTTAAAACACAAGCAGGTTTAGTGTTTGAGGAACTTCAGTAAGACTGCCCCAAAACCCTCCATTCCCTGCTTCTTTTTTTCAAACTGGTGGCATACCAACAAACAAGCAGGGCTGGTGCAGGAATGAGGTCCTGAAGTTACTTAACTCCACGGGAGTGGGAGCAGACTGAAGGTTCAAGTGAAGTGGTGAGTAGCTTGACCAAATGTACAGAAAACAGCTGAAATACCAGGAAAGGGAGTGGCCTGTCACCTATCTACTCCTGTACAAAATGAGTGACAGAGGTATTCTGTTGGGAGGGTGAAGGTAAATGCACACATGAATGATTAACTGGAGTCTTGGATGAACATTCTACTTCAACGCCAACTTGCACATGGCAGCACAGAGGCTTCCCAAAGTGGAACAGACATTACACACAATGCTGTAAAGCTGAAAAAGGGGCAGACTTCTGAAAGTAGCTCAGCTCATGCTGTGTCCTTTGCATACAGAAGAGCCTTCTGCTAATTCTGGCATCTCATTAGGAAACACTGCCCTACTTTTCTGTAACCTGCAGTTCAGAGTGCTCTCAAACTGACAGACCTTCTGTGTGTGGAATTGGAGGGCAAGCAGTGATAGTAGTCGGAGATCCTATGTTTTGGAAACAAAATTGGAGCCTTACAATAGTATCCAGGGAAGTTTACATGCCTGCATACAATCTTGAGAAGTGCTGCTACTGATACTGCAGAAGAAAAAATGAGGAAGGGGAATATGATTTATGATTCCAGAGGGAGTCCCTTGATAGCACGTGTTTCAAAACTTGTTCCACAGCCAGACTTCGGTTGGATTTTGCATTGTTGTAACTACCTATTTTCCTGTGATTTTTCTTTATTTTCTTTCCAGTGAAAAAACAGAGAAGGTCTTGATACCATAGTGTTGACAACATACCAGTGTTTTAGCTGCCTAGGCCACAAGTCTAAAACACAGCACTATACAGGCTGCAGTGAAGAAAATTAACTCCATCTCAACCAGTCCCAGCAGAATAGGTTATCTGTATTAATGCTGTAATTATTTTAGCAGTAGTCTGTTAGCAGTTAAGAGTAATCATTTTTAGCAGTTAGGTTAAGTAACCATATCTTTTCCGAACTTCTCAATATCCTATAGAGCATTGTCAGCAAAGTTTGGAAAGTTTAGAGTCATGTTGATATTCATCCTTGTCACTCTTATACAAAAGATGTCTACTAGAAAGTCAACCTCTCCCATAGCCTTCAAGTCTGGTACTTTATTTTAGATCATGAATCTCCAAACTCTAAAATGTATAAATGGAAATAATCCTGAAAAAAGAGTTTTCAAGTCAGTAAAAATCCTAATTTGTTAGGTTTCATTACTTTGTGAAGAATAGCTGAACATTCAGCATTGATTAAATCTGGTGGTTTGCAAATGAATTTATAGAAACTTCCTTGTTACTTGGTGGGAATCAGAAAAGGGATGTTTATTTGCAGGATCTGAAGTGACTTTTAAAAATGCAATGGATAAGTACATAAGCACCTTGCAGGAGGCTGTAGGTGCTCCGTTTATTTATTTTTTTGTTCTCTGACAGGAGCTACTAAAACAAATCACCAATGTCCAAGTGGTAATTACAGTTAGACCTTTTTGTTCTCAGTTAAAAGTGATTTGTCATTAGGCAGAATTAAAGGCTGTCATTTAGTTCAAGTACAGACAAAATGTGCTTGTATAATAAGCTGTACTCCTTCATATTTAGGTTGTATTTAATCATTTCGTGAAATCTAGATTTATAAAGGCACACACATAATAGAGAATTGGAATATTGGCATCAGCATCCTTTGTTCTTTAATTTCAATTATATACTATTGTTTCTCTTCAATTCACTAGAAGTAATTAAGTCTGTATTACTGGTGGGCAATCCCCAGATCCCACATGGGCTGCTACTGCTACATTTTACAGCAGACTTTAGAGTAGCTATAAAGAAACAAAAATAATCAATTATTACGACAGAAAAATCTTGTTATAGGAGCATGAAGGGCTGAATTATGTTTACACAGGTGTACACCTTGATAATGCTATTTGCTTTGGTCGAATGAGCCTAGGTTTTCATTGGTGGAGCAAAAAGAAAAGGTTAACTCCATGGGACAAATTCACAATGATTAAATTTGTACCAAATGTGGTCCAAGGACATTGGGGAACACTGAAAAGTGTGATTTGCAAGCCTAAAGTAAATTGCTGTCTCATATTATTCCAGGAATCCCAATAATCCATAGTCCCTCTACATAAACATATGTATACCCAACTAAAATACATTGAGTTTTATAATCTTTGCATTATTTTGTGATTTCGCACTCTGTTCTTCACTGTTATTTGAAAATAATTGTTGAAACTTATGTTTCAGATTCTCAACTGTCATAAACTGATGCAGGTTGTTTGATCTTGGGGGAACTGAGAATTTACGTGGGCACTTACTTAGCTTTTTTACTTATTTTTGCAGCAGTTTAATACAATTATTGCTTTCCATATTTCTGGGTCCCTAAGAAAACTATGGAAAGAATATTTTGTTTCCCCAGTCATCTCATAAAAATTGAATCTACTGTGAATTCTGCCAAGAATGATTAACAAAAGTCAATATTTGGGAAAAAACCAAAACAACATACATTTTTAAGAGTTATCGCTTGAGTACTGTGATGTACAAAATATACAGCTCACAGTTGGAATGGTGTTTATCCAATTTATCCAATGAATGAACATATGCTGTTTGAAATGTAGAGTTCATAGGGAAATAGCCGCAGCACTGTGTGACTGGCAGACACCCCACCTTCACTGTGCTGCTTTTTACCCTCATTAGCTCATGTATGTGATTACCTCAGGAGCATCTTTTTAAGAAACTACCTGACCATTACTGATTTGCACAAAAAATTGCAAGGGGTGGTTAGGCAGCAAATAAACATAAAGCAAACAGACAAAAATCCCTCAAAATCGTGGCAGCCTGTAAATGTTCCCTAGGCAACCAAATCCGTGTGCTGCTGCTGACTGGTGATGTGGGTAGGTGTTTGCAACATGTATAAACGGACAAAACTTCTCCGTTTTGTCCATCTGAGCAGTGCATGAGTAAAAGGAATCAGTATTAACACACCTCTAACCAAATCTAATTTGAACTCTTGTGAAAATGTTACCATAACGTAAAAATTTAGGAGAGAATTTTTCTGGGTATGCAATATCTTCTCTGTTGTTTTGACACATTTTGGAACTGAGGTACTGTGGTATAATCTTTTTTCTGAAGCTTTAAAGAAACACTGTTGTACTGTGCTTTCATTCTGTGTGTGATCATAGATGAGTCACTGAATTTTTCTTCATCTTTAAACTTGGACTTCATGGTATCCTGTAATATGCCCTTTGCTAATATCATGGGGTAAAACTGCTATATGGTGCATATATGTTATATATGCTATTATGGTGCATAATGCTATAATGTCACAGTATTATATTATACCATTCTTTACCTACTGAAGGTCTGGGGAAATAAATTACTAAGAAAATTCAGATGTACATTGGACAAAAGTCAACTGAACTCTAATCTTTATGATATTCATGTGAGGTTTTCTTTGGTGGTTTGTTGTTTTTAACAACCATATTCAAATTAATTCTTTCTGGTTTTCCAAGTCTGTTAGCAAAGGGAGAAGAGATACTATTCCAGTGTTTTTCTGTTTGTGGTTTTGTTGCCTGTTTCAGAGTAATCTAATTAAGGATGAATTATTACAGATGTTTTTGAACCTATCAGTGAAAACAGGGATCTTGAGTTTTATCTTAAGTGTCTTAGTGGATTAACTTATATGGGTTTGGGGGGGCTTTAAAAAAATTCATCCCACCTCCTTCAAACCGCTGTTGTCCATCCTTCTTTCTTCTGTCCTTTACATGTGTGGACAATAAGCAAGGGTTCTGGCATACGGGCTCATGTTCAATGTCACTTCATTGTACCTTTTAACTGGGAAGTGTCTGCTGCATCATGCTACAGTTTAAACAAAGTCACGTGAAGAAGGCTAATAGTTAGAATTATTGTAGCAATGAAACAATGGTTTTGTAGATTGGCATGTCATGTAGTCTGTGAACCACCATGATGTGTTTAAAAACTCAGGCAGATGTTTCTGGAGCCCAGATTGTCCTAGGGATAGCGTGGGTAGCAACAGCAGGAGCTTTTAGACCAAGAAAAGTCCATTAGAAGCACATCATACCTAACTGTTTCCCCTGGTTTGCTCAGGCCTGTGAGATCTGAGGACTGACCTTATTCTTTTTGTAAAAAAAGAAGTGGGAAGAACAGGTTCCTGTCACAACATCCCAGTCAGCTTAAGCTGAGAGTGCTGCTGGTTCTGTTCTTCCCTCTTCCTGATTGCTTGTTTTCTCCTCCTTCCTTATCCTGGTAAAACAATTTCTGTGACTCTGCAGTGAACCAGACTGGGGAAATGGTCACTAGTCCAACATATTTTCCCAGAAGTGCTGGTTCAGTTCCCTGTACAGCTCAGCATGGCTCTGGAGCGGGAAGGTGGATGGATGGCAGTGTGTGTCAACCATGGAGGGAGGGCAGGACGTGTCCTCACAGCTGAGGCAGTGTTCACCGGGCCTTGAACTGCTCCACAGAGCAGGGTTCCACAAAAGCCCTTGAGATTTGTTTGAGTCCATTCAAAAGGATATTAGACAGGGATGTTGAAGAGAGCTTGAAAAGCTGTAATGCTCAGTCACAATCTGTTATACCAGAAAGTCTTTGTAAAGCTTGACTTGCTGTCTTGTATTTAGCCACAAAGTAAATAGGTCTAGTAAAGTAAGTAGGAACTGTCTTATGTGCTTGCAGGATTTTACCCCATGTGAGGTGTAATGTTAGGACTAGTGTTTTTCATTAATTCTATGTGCTGTTATAAACAGCATAAATATCTGTCCCTGAGCTGGTAATGGATCTATTTTGTGAGGAAATTGCAGTGTTGAATGTATAAAATCCATTGTTTTGTTATGGCATCAACTACTGTTAAAGCAATTACACCACTTCCTAATGACCTAAAAGAGAGTGAAAAATCTGTATTGTTCTGCTGATTTTCTCTTAGTCTTTCATACGCTCTCACACCCACAAGATAGGAAACTGATCCAAAGAGAAAAGCTGTGCCTCGGCAATGAGAGCTGTACCTTGAAAGGGCTGTCATCTGCAATGGTATGAATAACGCCCAACAGACTTGTGGGAGCAATGTGGGACCTGGAAGCACAGCTGTGAAACAAGCATGACTGGAATTTAGCAAAGTTCTTACTAAAGGCTGCTACAGCTGCTAGTTGGTTCCTAAAGTTAAAACACAAAAGGAGCACATGCCTAGTATCTAAATACAGAGACAGCATAACTTGCTTTGGTATCTGCTTTGTAGAAAAAGCGGAGTGCCTATAAACATCTTAACCCCTTTCCACACCCCCAGTGAGGGGTTGAGTACCGGCAATTTTAATATTACAGCAATACTTCCAGTCTTTACATAGGTTTAATAGGTTCTGAGTGCTGAGTACTTGCCTGATTTCACATGTAAATTGTTGTTTCATTTTACCTGTTTGTGCACGCACATGAGTAATGAACTGTTTGTGCAAGACAGGTTCTGCGTTGAGCTCTGCTCAGTGCAATCTATGTGGCCTTTGCAAAAACACGTCGGAAGTTGTGCCTGTGTACAGCTGAATCCTCCTTGCACAGTGACTGCTTTGAGGACCTGTGTGTTTAGAAAAACTTTGGCTATGTTTGTGAGTATTGGCCAAAGCTTCCAGTTAATGAATAACAGTCCAAAAGAGGCCACGCTCTCAACAGACCTTAGGTGCCAAGAATAACCACATATATAATTATGTATACACAATTTTTCAAAATTACAGTGCGTACCAAACATTGGCCCTAAATTAGCTTTTGATGTTTTTGCTAATACAGTAGCAATCCCAGGACTCCTGTGTTTTCTTTTTCTTTTTAAAGACATCATATCTTTGCTCAAATTGAGGAGCAGTGAACTTTCCCACTAGCATCTACAGTTCTAGTGTGATTTACTTACCAAATCTATTAACTGGACAGCATAGGAAAATCTTGCCATTTGTTCCTGCAGAAAACCAAGAAGTACCTCAAAGGATGGTCTGCAGGTTAGTTTTTAATCCTCTCTATATAAACCAGGTTTGTGATCCTTGCTTTATGCTGTCACAAAGTATAAAATTGCTCAGAAGGGATTTCTAGTTTTGTTCTTTCTTGAAGCAATTTTCTCTGCTGTCTTTTGTCTCACTATTTTTTTTTTTAACTGGATTGATCTTCTGCCATTGAAATCAATAGTACAGATGACAGCATAGAATGTAATTCCTTGTGCTGATCAGAAGTACCTGCTGGTCCAGGTATTCTTGTCCCAAAGGACATGTTGCAATACTGTTATTAATATGTCTGTAAATGAAACCTAAACCCATAGTCTTTTGTGATGGCATGCATTCGTAAGTGCCTAGTGCTATATATGTTTAAAGAGAGGAGGGGAAAAAATTAGCATGTTTATAATGCAGCTTCCTTTGACTATGTCACTTAAGGCAGTTGTCATGGAATGGATCTAGGTTTTATTAGAAATTAAGTAGTTCACTTACCAACCTTCTATTTAGCTCCAAAGTAAACTTAGCTCTTGGATAGGACTGTCCTTGCAGAGTGTGCTTTCTGGTATGTAGGTTCTGCCTCTGTCCTAATTGAAATCAGTAGCTGGCTTCTGTGGAGTAGGGTTAGAGACCTAATTATTAGGGCATCCTAGTAAATGCTGATGTGTTAGTACTTAAGAGTTCATAATAGATAAAAGCTACTGTCTACACCTGATTCAAGTAACTGATCATAAAGATTGGTGCTGCAGAATGGTAAAGGCATGGAGCAGAAACCTGATGTCCCATTTCTAGGCTGCCCTTGTGAAAAGTGATGTTTATTGTTGGGTGTCCCTCTTCTGATGTTAGGTCACCCATTTTTTAACTTAGTGTTGCATATACATCTCCAAAAACTGGGTCCTGTGTATTGAAAGCCATGAATTTAGAAACAAATTGATTATGAAATACAGACTGCTTTGGAAAATGCGTTTTGAAGTAATGCTACTGATGGCCACAGTTAGTATTAAGTAAGAAAAATTGAAGGCTATTTGGAGGCTTCTTTTAAAATTCAATACTTGCTGCCTTTATCTTGCTTACAATGTTCATAATAGTTGTTAGGTGTTTGTAGGCTTTCAATTAGGTGTGCTTTGCACCCGCTTGTATGCCAAACAGACCTGCCTTTTAGGTAACAGGATTAATAGCTGAAGTACAAGTGCTAACTAGGACTTGCTTGATTTGTCCAGTTATTCTTTTTCATATTTTCTTACTAAAGAACTTTTGTTACTAAGAACAAGCAACATTACGAAATAGGTGAAATGCCAAGATACAAATGTTCTCTCCCTCTGCCTAGTACAGGGAAAGAGTGTTAGTTTGGCCTTGCTGTACTGCTGATGTTAGGAAGACCAGTAATTGCTGTACTCTTGCCTTGAGCAATTTCTGTGTTTTCCTGTATAAGGACTACAGTTTTTCCCAGCCCTTGAAAAGGAGAGTAGAGACAAGGCATGCAGACATTATTGGCAAATACCCTATTCATCACTGACTGTAATACCTTCTCCCTGTATGTCTTTAGTGCTTTGTCTTTGAAGTCTCTAATGAATGTGTTTTTCCTTACATAAAATCACCTGAGATCAGTCCTATACCAGACTCTACACCAGCCATTGATAAATGGCAAATAAAAACTATGCCCAGCGAGATTGTTTTTGTCTCTAGAGATGAAACAACTGCAACTTCATCACCAGGTAGAATTTGTAGACCAAACCATGATTTATATGGATTAAACTATTTTAGAGAAAAGCAGATATCAAAGCAGTGCATGCTACTTAACAAATCAGGTAACTAATTATCTTCCATTTAAACCAGACTCTAACTTTCTATAGATTCGATAGGAGGACTTCTGGCTCAGCCTATACCTCCCTTAGATTTGATAAAAGGTTACTCTTCTCCCATGAGGGATCTCAAACTGTCCACTACTCATTAAGTACCAAAACTTCTAGATGCAGCAGTTTAGATAGTCCATTATAGTGTTTTGTTTGTTCATTTGTTGGTTTTTTTTTTGGGGGGAGTGGCAGAGAGGAAGCAGCTTAGCTGAAATGATTATATTTTCTTCCACAGAAACTTTTTAAATTCAGAAAGAACTGACTTTATACAAGAGCTTCAGCAGGAATATACTTTAACTCAGTAAAGTTCTTTGTAGAAAGTGAGTAATTTGGCCAGCTCATCTTAGATTTCGTCATGAAGTTGACAAAGCTATAAGGACTTTCCTTCCATTGTATTCCTTACACCTACCAACCCTTTCCACTCTCAAAATTCAGGTTTAGTCTTGGCTGAAGTATAGGAAATTTCTGATCTGTGTAGATCGTAGACCCTTGAGAATCATTTATTCGGCTGTCTTTTAAAGGTTTAGGGGTTTTTTTAAGTTAAAAACATAGAAATTCACCAGTAACTCAAGCTAAAATCTTTCTGTTTGAAAGAGATTTTTTTCTTTAAATCTTTCATTCACTGAAGATAAATATATGTATTATAAAAAAAGAGAACGGGGATTTCTGACCCATGCTAATTAGGACTATGGCACTGGACTCCTTTGCAGTTACAGAAATATGCAGGGACATGGCCAAACTAGTAGGAAGAGATTTGGGGGATTTTGTGAGTACCTCACAAAAGCAGCTGGTGCTGAAATATGTGGCATGGTTTAGAGTCTGCTGGCCAGGGGAGCATTCCTTCCAGGGCAAAAAGTGGATATTACATGACTCCCAGCAGTTTGAGAAAGCCTGGCTTCTTCCTAAATTAGCTAGGTATTGCCTGCATGTTTGTTTATATTTTGGATTGCTTGTGTGGCTGCAGAATAGCTCAGATGACAAAGATGACAAGTCTTAACATATTTAGCATATTACTTTATAGCACTAAAGCCATCTGCTGTCACAGTGAGCTAGGAAATAAGTGAATGGTTGAGTATCATACATGTTTTACAGCCAGTGCCTGTATATAGTTCAAGAAGAGAAGAACTACTGATGGTCAGTATATTTATGCTAATTGCTACTTGCCTGTGTTCAGAGTAGACAAGATCTGAAATTGCAAGGAACTACAATTACTATTTTATGTTGTGGTAACACTGGAAAGCTCATTCACATATTTAGTCAAGCTGAGCTAAACGCTGTACAGGTAGAGAGAAGAAAAGAAAGTACCTGCCTGAAATGTTTTCCAAACTAAAGAGAGAAGAGATGGATACTACAAGCCCAAGGCAGCAGACAGAGAGCTCAAGATAGCAGTGGTATATTTATGATTAATCCAATAGGCACTGGTAATACATACCAGTTGCCTCAACTTCCTCAAGTGTTGGATGCCAGCTGGGAGGATCTAACAGTTGAGTCTTTGAGAAACAATGAAAGGACAGCAGTGCATAGGGGTCTGTCTGGTGAAGAAGGGACATGAGGAAAAGAAAAGGGGAAGCATAGTAGTGCTTGAAGAAATGCTCTTTCTGGTGTGCAAAAACATCTAAGAGCTGACAGATTCAGGTAAAGGTTTGCCTGTCCTTTTGGAATGTTTGCCAGATTTCAGCAATCCATAAACAGTAATACTTACAATGCTGATTTAGCAGAGGCATATGACTATTCTTGAGAATGAATAAGATCGATACACTCTAGATAGGGAAAATGATGATAGAACAGAAGGAAGTGAGTGACATGGCTGCAATTATTGTTCATGGCTAGTGTGCAAAAATTGGACTTCAGAACTTGTGAAAAATCAGGAAAAGAAAGTTTATTTTTTGTAAATTTTCAACTTATCTAACACATATTTGAGCTTTTCTGCAGCCAGGAAAACTTAAGCCTTACCAAGTTTATAAGGCCAAAGAAATATGTGTTAAAAATTCACACTGTGTGTGTTCAGGTCAGTTTGAGCATTGTTGATTTGAGCTGCTTTCAAAGAAGTTGTCAAGTTCTCAGATGTAATTTAAGTCCTTCGAAGTTTTGGAAAAACACGTCTTTAGAAAGAATAGATAAATCCTATAACCCAGCCACAAGAGAAGCTTACTTGAGACTTGCCTCATTTTTCAATAGCTAAATCAGCCATCTTGTGAGCTGCAACTCCACAGGGAACCAGTTTTGCTTGCAATTAGGCCTCAGTTTGGTCTCCCAGAACTTTTCATCCAGATGACCTTATTTAAGGCCTCTGAGTTGGTTATGAACATAAATCAATAATGATAATGGCAGGGTATTTTTTTTCCTATAGTCCCTCAGCTTGCAGGAGATGGGCAATCTCATATTTAACTAAGCACATCAGAAATCAAAGAGAGTAAAAGGCCATTATTTTCCTCGACATTCTCACCCAGCCTGGTACTACTTTCCTCACCCCTCCTTAGACCACCAGCTTCCCTACAAGGTCATTGCTGCTCTTATTGTGATTCCCATGTCTTTCCTCAAGTACACGTGGTGCCATCAGGCAGTGCACATGGCTTAAGGGCCTGTTCAGTCTGCCTGTACTTTGGGCCATTCCATTTTTTTTTTTCTTGTTTTTTAGCAATCTTTTTTCATAAAAAGAGTTTAGGGTTATTTAAAATTACTTAGATTAAACCTTGCAAACATGTATAGAAATAAAAATAAACTGGTACGTTTCTTAGGATAACAAGTTGCACTTAACTTGTTGGAAGTGTATGGACAATTCCTGTTGATAGCAGATCTGAGGTTGGGACTATTTTAGTAATTAGGAAAAATGAAAAAAAATTTTTGGGGGGTTGCTTTATTAGGACCTACATTTTACTTATTACTGTGTAAGTATTAAAATTACAGTGCAAGTTCAATTATATTTAATTAATAGCTATCATCTCACTTGGTGGTTCTGTATTCTGAAAAATATTCTTAGATCCATAAGTCCTCTACAGTTTTCTTCACCCTGAATCAATTGTGATAAATAATGCTTGTGTTGATATATAATCTTTTTCTCAAAGTAGCCTTTGTTGTGGTGTCAAGATTAATACTGAGAGAGACTTGAGCTAAGAGAATAATTAACGGAGATTATTGCCACATTATCTATACCACGTGTTCCCAATCAGCTCTGTATAGCTTACTATGAGTGGTTCACAGCAATTAATGCAACAATAACACAGTTTTTAAGTAAATACTAGTGGACAATAAATCTTCCAGGTGTTTATTGATTTGAAATGTTTCTCAACTTTGTAATTGATTATGAAATTCTGTTGAGCTTGTGCAATCATGTTTTCCTAAAGAGGTAGATATATATTCATACACTCACAAAAAGACTTCTAAATCTGATATTCTGTATACGTATTTTCTTTCCGTTCTTTTAAAATAAAAAAAGACCAGATTCTGAAGAGGAGTTTATGGATATTCTGCCAGACCCTGTCAGAAATGTATGCTCTTTCAGCGGACAGTGACACTCCTCTTAAACTCGTGAAGTGTTCCATTTACCAAAAAGCCATTAGGTGTTCTGCAGCTTCTCTTTCTACCATCCCTTTATCTTAACAAATATCCAGTGGGTTCTGTCCTTGCCCTAGTCTTCCTTTTCTTTCATGTTTTAAAGTGTTCAGAAATGATGTCTGGATTGGGTTGAAGTGCCTTGCTTGCCATGAATACGTGCTTTGATCATAAATGTTATCTATGTAGGTGCAGACCTAAGCAAATAACAAAAATATGAAAATCTAGAGGGGTGAATTTGAATGCTAGCAAGCACTTGTCCATGTTACTGAGTGCGTTTGCATCATGTGATATCATTTGGCCTAGATCCTAGCCAGGAATACCTTCTAGACATAGAGGGAAAGTTACTTTAGAGTGTCTAGGTTTTGGTTTTACTCCATGGCAAAGCCCAACAGAGCAGAGTTCTCTGTCAGGCAGCCTGTGCAAAGGGTTTTGGATAGCAGCACTCTAATATTTCCACATTTGGAAAGATCACAATTGGAAAAATTAGTAAGGTGTTGAAAAAATGTTCACGCTTCTCTTTGTCCTGGTTTTGCCCTTGTGATTTTTGGAAGTGCTTTAAAACAATCTGATGTCAAAGAAGTTGGTCTTTGTCTTGTGCTCATTGTTAAAGACTACTTTCCCTGGTGCATTCGGTGGCTGACTTGCTTTCTGGGCATTCATAGCAACTAACTCCTTAAATCTTTGAGGTATTTTGTGGTGAGTGAGTATTCACTGTCTATAAAATGCTTTGTGTGGGATTGCTACTAGATATAGGAACCTTTTGGAACTGTACTGGCTAGTTTTGTGAAACTAGATTAATTGTCACACAGTTATGTATTGGTTTGATCCAATGGAAGATGGGCCTGGAATAATAAAGTACAAGTCTGACCTCCAGGCTACTGAAGTGTCCTGAAAATAGACCTCCCTGGAGCTGTTAGCTGAACTACTGAGACTTAACACTGGGGTGGGTAGGGCCTAGGGAAAGCAAGAAAACTTGTATCTAAAAGATGAACTCTGGACTTTAGTCTTTGAAACAAGGGCCACTGGTTGGTTTGTGCCAGCGTAGCACTTAGTCCTGGTGTGGGTCTGGGGCTGCTGTGTGTTGCTGCAATACCTATGACAAACACTTAAAACATGAGAGGAATGCAGACAGATGAGTGCACTGGGTTTACAAATGTTAAATCACACCCACAGACTACTTTTCCTTGTGCACTGCCTGACCCCATGGCACATTCCAAAGAGGTAGTAAATGGATATGCCTCAGCTGACCTACCTCACATACTGAGTGCCTATTAGTTGTGCTGGGAAAATAACAGCATATATTGCATACTTTTATTCAAATCTATATTATGTTGAATAATATATGTTTTGTGTGTGGTGGAAACAAAATTAGTAAGAGCCTCAGTGTAAAAATAAATAGCAAAATTATTACCAGCAGAAATAATTTTGGGTCTAATGTATGTTTTGCATCCAAGTGTGCCCTACACTCCTGTAATGATATCTCAATGTATGCTTTAGAAATATTGCCATGATTTCCTACCAGCCCCTGCACAATTTGTGTTGTTGTAATGTGTAAAATTCTCATTGCACAATTAAATATACAGTTTTATGTAGTTGGCAGATCTATATATTTTTTAATTTATAAGTGTAGGCAGACATAGGAAATAGAATTGTGATGCTTTGGTTCAGTCTAATCACTTATGAGAGTGAAAAAGTTAAAAAATCTCAAAGGCATTTCCTTGAAATGCCTTCCCTTCTTAACAGGCAAAGAAACTATTTGTTGCAGGCTGCTTTATCAAAAGCAAAGGTTTAGTTTCATTTGAAGTAACTACTCTCACGAAGCACATATTTTCGGGTATTCACATAGCCATACATTTATCCTGGACACCCTCATGCTTTCCAGCACGCACACAGCAGGCGAGATCTCTCCAGCTGTGCATCTGATAGAGCCACTGACATCTGTTTCCACTGTGGGTGTAAATCCTGCTGCAGGAGAGGCAGAACTGTGTTGCTCAGGAGGAACAAACTACTTTTAGGAGAAAGACTGTGAAGAATGTAGCTTTGCAGCTAAAGGGAAATTTGTGTTCTGAATGTGCTTTCAGGGAGACAGCAGAGGGATTTTTTTTTTTTTTTTTAATTTAACCTGGAAGCTACTTAAATAAAAAACTACATTATAGAGGTTATTCCACTGATCTTTTGTAAGGTATTTTCAGAAATCTGTCACCCAATGACTTTAAATAAAAACCTCAAAGTTTTTGTTATTTCGTTTGGCACAGTGCATTGTGCCAGCAAGCTTCCATGTATTATTCTGAACCACGGTTTCATTTAAGGTCATTAAATGAA
Source organism: Rhynochetos jubatus (assembly GCA_027574665.1). NCBI lineage: Eukaryota > Metazoa > Chordata > Aves > Eurypygiformes > Rhynochetidae > Rhynochetos > Rhynochetos jubatus. The sequence goes on along the minus strand of CM050653.1, from coordinate 54,562,948 downwards.
ATAACTTTCCAAGAATTCTGTCCAAACTGAGAGAGTGGCAATTCACAAGTGAAAATGATTAAAATGTTAAAATATAAGTTAAGAATCACTGCTAAGGCCACAGATACAGGAAACTAAACATCTGAAAGCATAAACATAAGCAGTTTAAATATTAAGCTACTTCTCAAGAGCCTAGTGGACTTGGCTGACACGTGAGAAAGCATCACAGCATCAGGATAATCACCAGTGCTCACACTGTGCCTTATGAGTCATCAAACTACACTCATTCAGGACTACCAAAGCTTAAAGTTTCTAGTAAAGATGATCTGCCAGGTTGTCTTGGCTGGAGTGGGTGTGGTCTTTGTAAATGTGCAGCTTCCAAGCCATGTGCAGTGAAGGAAAGAGCTGCTGTGATTTAAGCTGTTACCTCTCACGTGCTGGGTGTTACTGCCCTTCTTGCAGGACATAACACGTGCCATGGCTTAACTGCTTCTTCCCACGACCAGGTAGTGTTCCCTTCAGAGGGCTGGGATTGGTAGCTGGGGCTAACAGAGCACTCCTTAAACCTTCTGGGGAAGATTCTTCAGAGCCTCTGTCCTGAAACCTAAGACTTGTTGGAGAAAAGAGTTAAATGGCCCTCTGGGAGCAAACTTAAATATACCTGGTTTAAAAAAGAAAAAAGAAAGTTTTGACACTGTGGTTTCAAACCCCGCAGTATAAATTAAGTGTGTCTAATTTCTCAGATCTGCTTGTAAAGCTGATTTATCATAACATACCATACATATGTTGATGGCAAGATAATCATCCCTAAAAACCTGGTATTTTTCAGAACAGCCAGACATAGCTATGTACCCATCTCTTGTCAGTATTTTGTCCTCTGTGGACACTAATTCTCTTGAGTCCTTTATAGTTGTTAGATTACGTTTCTAGTGCTGTGATCCAGCTGCTAGGTGGTTAACAGAACACGATACAACCACAGATGTTTACCTTTCGGGAAGAATAAAACTCCTAATTGCAGCTGGAGAACCAGAAATATTGCCCATTATCAGCAGCTCTCAGAGACGTAGAGAATTTATAAGAACTAGAGCTTGTTGCTAAATAATTCAGACTGGCAAGAAATACAGAAAAATAGTGTGTTTCATCCAGCAATGCAATTACTCTTACACAGATACGCTTACATTGGTCTAATAAAAACCAGTCTTTTTATTTGAGATGGAAACATTGGTCTAAAAATAAGATCTCACAAACAGTGCCAAACCTCCTTTGATACACTGAGACTGTAAATATCTCACTGTACACTCTTCTGTTTGTCATCAGTCAGCCATGGAAACATAACTTCCCGAGCTTTATTTCTCTCCATTAATCCCCAGGCTTGGACAGGTCTGCGCATGGTCTGCATAACACTAAATAGTTTTCTCTTAAGTACACCGTTAAATTCTCAATGAAACTTACAGTGAAACGTAAGATTTTCATCACAGGCTTTTTTGCATTGACTTTTTGACCTAGTAACAGAGCATAAAGAAGAAATCAATACTGACTACACAGAATGAGTTTCTATTTGCATAGTCATCTTAGAACATAGTGCAAATGCAGCCTGAGACACTTAAGCAAAGTTGCTGGGCAGGTCTTGTCTTGCTTTTCTGTGTGGTACAAACTTTCATTTTTTAATTTAAAACATTTTTGTATTTTTTTTTTTAATGTAAGACCTTTAATTAAATGCTAAAAAGCCATATTTTTACCTCAGTTTGCCTAAATGCTGTGAGTCATCCCACGACAAGGTGCTTTAACTGTGTTGTGAGAGACACTTGCTGAGGTCTATCCCAGGCAGATGTGCACACTGCAATTTTCCTTAGTGTAAGATGTCTTGCACTTAGTATGCTTTAAAGTTAGGGTGGTTGTGCATGTTGCTCTCACAGCGTAGTTTTATAGGACTTTTCTTTTGTAAGGTTGAGCTTGTAGTAACATAAGGCATATAAAGTCTGGTCTCTTCATTCTACTGTGAAATAGAATGAAATGCACAATGAACACTTACTATTTTTATTTGAAGGATGAGAAAACTGTCCCTTAGGAAACAGCTGTTTTTAAAATTCCTGTTCTGATTGGTTAGCTATTGATAATAGCTAAGAAACCTGGTCTGATTGCAGGGACAAACTTAAAGTTGGACCCGACCTGTTCTGAATGTGAGGCTGCTGTAGAGGTTCCTTGCAGACTAAACTATTCTAAGAGTATATGAACAATCAAACTGATTCAATCATTTGATGAAGAATTAAAAATAGAAGATTGTAAACTCATTTATTCTATTGCAGAGCAGTTACTCTGCATTTTTAATATTCCATTTGTTAGAGGGGTTTCTTTTATCATAGCTGGTACTTTAAAATGCTAATCAGCTGACCAGAAATACTGCATATGTGCAGTGCTTCACATCAGAAAAAGCTAGTAGCTACATTTTTCATTCTGCCAAAATTTGTTTCTTGTGAAGTTTAGTGCTGTGCAGACAGACATCCTTTTGCAGACCTTACCCCCTTCTCAGGGCTGCTACATTCTCTCCCTCAGCTCTCTTTACAGAGGTTACTGTTCAAGCTTTCCTTAAGCCACTTGAGTTACAACTTATCTTTAGGCTTTAAACTCTCTAAATATTAGATTGTGGCTAACCTTTGTCCTCTGAAGCCAAAAGCCAGTTACGTGGCCTCAGACAGGCAATTCCTCTAGCGGATCTGCATAGCAGTGATAGTGAACAGCCAGGGGTGGGTGTTGGTTTCTTATGCCCATGTAGCTCTCTGCCAAGTGTTCTTCCTCCTTCACCCTGCCGCAGTGCTTTCAGCTAACACTGTCTCTGCTGATTTCTTTGCATATCTGCCCTTGAGCATCAGTAGCAGGATCATGCTCGGGTCTCTGCTTCTTCTGCTACCATTCACACATGAGCTTAAACTACCTGCAAAGGTCAGTTTGTGTGAAAACAATAGAACAGGGTAGCTGAGCTGTGGGCAGATATTTTGCCTTTAGCAGTCTCAAGCAGAGAGACAGAGGAGACAGTAGTGGGTGTGGTAACATCTCCAGCTATTGCAGGTATGTACTTCAGTGGGCATATCGCAGACTCTTGGGATGAAACCTGAGAAACAACTGCAGTACTGTGAACTTTAAATAATCTTTATTTCACTCTGGTCAAAATGCAAAAGTGAATTTGTAGCTTCTTACCTATAAGACAACACTTCAGGGAAGGGACTGCATTTTGTAATAACTATAGCTGTTGCTTTCTGCACTATAGACTTCATTACACCTATCTAGAGTAAGAAATAAAACGTGGTGGTTGGGACTGTGAGTTTCCACAAGATATGTAAATAATGTTGGTTTTTTTTTTTTTTTAAAGTTATGTTAACTTACTATTTAATGTGAATGAAACTGTGTTAGTTTCAAGTAGTCTTTTCCTCAAAAGATTCTGCCTTCAAAAAGCATCTGGTACTAGATTCAGAAGAGACATCATCACTGGATTTTCCTTGATGAGGAAGGGTTGTACACTTAGATATTAAAACTGTAGCTCCTGAGTCTGGGGTTGGATCAGCTTCATTCTGGAACAAGACCGAATAATCTACCATTGTTCTTTCTGTGCCCTGTTTCCACGAAAAAAACCTCAGACATGGGCAAGAGACATTTGTGTCATTCCCCAGAGTTTCTCCTGCACCACTGCATGAAATCTGAGAATAAGAATTGTAAGACATGTCTTAGAGATAAACAAACCATAGATATCTATCTTCTTTTCATCACAAGATTTTGTGGTGCAAAACCTGGGAAATTTTTCAGATGTATTGTTCAAGTACTACAATATTTCCAGGTAGGAATGTGTTCAGGTCTGCATGCTGTTATCTCTTGATAGTGAAAAAGTACAAGCATTGCAAGCTCTGATTTTTCAACAAATCTTGTCTTAACAAGAAGAAAGATTTGATTCTGCAAACTGAAAACAGGAGTCTCACACAACACAGCCTGCCAGTGTTTAAACTTTAAATACTCAGCAGATGAGAGAGATTCAGGCTAGATATTCACTGGAGCACAAATCAAAACTCATGGTCACACATAGGCATAAGTCAAAGAAAATGGTACCTCTCCATGAACAACATGTGAAAGCAGGTCCTGCTTGACTAGCCTGATCTCCTATGGCAAGCTGGTCTGCTTAGTGGATGAGGGAAAGGCTGTGTATGTTGTCTACTTAGACTTTAGTAAAGCTTTGGTACCTTTTCCCACAGCATTCTTCTGGTAAACTGGCTGCTCAGGGCTTGGACAAGTGTAGTCTTTGCTGCTAAAAAAATTGGCTGGATGGCTGGGCCCAAAGACTTGTAGTGAATGGTGTTAAATCCACTTGGCAGGTTTAGGGCTCAGTTCTGGGGCCAGTTCTGTTTAATATGTTTGTCAAAGATCTGGATGAGGGGATTGAGTGCACCCTCAGTAAATCTGAGGACAACACTAAGTTGGACAGGATTATTGATCTGTTTCAGGGAAGGAGGGCTCTTCAGAGGAATCTGGACAGGCTGGATTGATGGGGCGGGGCCACCAGTATGAGGTTGAACAAGGCCAAGCGCTGAATCCTACAGTTGGGTCACAACAACACCGTGCAATGCTACAGGCTTGGGGAAGAGTAGCTGGAAAGCTGCTTGGTAGAAAACAAGGTGTTGGTGGACAGCTAGCTGAATATGAGCCGGCAGTGTATCCAGGTGGCCAAGAAGGCCAGTGGCATCCTGGCTTGTATCAGAAATAGTGGGGCCAGCAGTCCTAGGGGAGGGATTTTTCCCACCCTGTAGTTGGCACTGATGAGGCCTCACCTTGAATACCATGTTCAGTTTGGGGCTTCAGTGCTGGGTTCAGTCAAGAAAGGGTTAACTGTTTACTGTGGTTACTAAAGAGTTGTTAAGAAAAACATTGATAAGGCCTCAGCTGGTGCTGGGGATGGCTTGTACTGAACTCAAGGTCTTTTGTCTGCTTCGGATACTGTAGCTGACCCAAACTGACCAAGGAAGTATTTCATTCCATAGTACGTCATGGTCTGGTCTCTTGGGGTGGGGAAGAGGGGCCGGTAGCCATTACTCTTCCCTTCTCTCTCTCCCTTACTCCCTTGCTTGTTTACTCCTGGGCACTTGCTCACCCTCCTGCGGTAGCTGCTTTGCCAACTCCTGTGCTGGCTCGTTCGTGTGGGAGCTGGTGGATTGTTTAGAGTTTCTGGCTGTGTTATCAGTGATAAGGTTCACTCAGAATCCGCTGCGTTAGCTCCCGGGCTCTGGCCTTCAGGCCGCGGCTCTCGGGCTGCGATCGTTCTCGGGCTGTGGTTCTCGGGCTCTCGGGGTCTGATTTTCATCCCTCAACATCTGGGTGTGCATTGGGCAGTGGATGGTGGGAAATCGTATCATATTGTATATATTGTATCGTATGTTTCTTTTTCTATTACTTTATTTATTATTAGTAGTATCTGTATATATCGATTTAGATTTAATTAGTAAATAGTTCTTGTCTCTTTTTTACAAGCTTCCTCATTTCTTTTTCCTCCAGTTCTTCCCTTCCACTAGAGGAAGGGAGGGGGATTTGTGAGAGCGGCTTCGTGGTATTTTGCTAGCTGGAGTTAAACCACAACAGCTTCTCACTACAAAGAAGACATTGAGGTGCTGGAGTGTGTCTAGAGAAGGGCAACAAAGCTGGTGAAGGGTTTAGTCCTATGAGGAGCAGCTGAGGGAACTAGGGCCGTTTAGCCTGGAGAAGAGGAGGCTTAGGGGAGACATTATTGGTCTTTACAACTACTTGAATAAGGCTGTAGCGCTGTGGGTGTTGGTCTCTTCTCTCAAGTAACAAGTGATAGGACAAAAGGAAGCAAACCCAAGTTGCACCAGGGGAGGTCTAGATTGGGTGCTAGGAAAGATTTTTTCACTGAAAGGATTGTCAAGTGTTGGAATAGGCTGCGGGAGGAAGTGTTGAGTCACCATCCCTAGGGGTATTTAAAAGATGCGTAGATGTGGTTCTTAGGGACATGGTTTAGGGTAGACTTGGCAGTGCTGGGTTAATGGTTGGACTCAACCTTAAAGGTCTTTTCCAACCTAAATGGTTCCATGATTTTATAGGACAAATGGATAAGCAGATCTCCTTATTGCTCCTTCAGTGACCTTAAATCTGAAAGATCTAGGAGACAAAGGTTTCTGCGTGTGCTGGAAAATGTGACAAGGCAAGGCAGCAAGGAATGAGGATCAAGAGTCACAGAACAGGCAGTGAGATGAGGGTTCTGTTTACAGTTATTTCCCAGCAATTGTTCATGTTGAATCAAGATAGCAAGGCTTCTGTCTCATCTCTTTAACTAGAGCTGGCTAGTTGCTTTTGAAATCCCAGCTCTGAGAGGATCTCTTGTAGGTGTTTGTATTCACAATAGCTTGAATAAAATCCTCAGGCTGTTACACAGCATGTTTAATTGATCTAGAAGTTGGTTTTGGCCCAGAACCAACTTTTTCATCTCCTATTCACTGCCAAATTGACTGCCAGATTTCTGTTCAGAAAACTGTAAGTCTAGCAGAAATAAGGTCAGACTTCACCAGACTGGAAATCATGGATCCCCTGTGCACACAGTGCTGACCTTCTTTCTGCTGGGTACCCTGCAGCACTTATGTCCTCTCTCCTCACACCCTAGCATGTCTGGGGGAAAGTGTGTACTAACTGTTGTTAAACATGATTTTTTTTAATCATTAATTTGCAGGGTCCAGCAAATGAATAATTAGAATATAATAAAGTATTAGAAAGTGCAATCTGTGATAGAAAATCAATAAAAGAGACTTCTAAATGATTTTGCTTTCCATGACACAGCTCACCTTTCTCTCTTCTGGTTTACTAGCTATGGTTTCAGTCAATGCATGCACAAAGGAAGTGGTGCCACAGCATAAAGCTGCCTCTGTTATCAATGCACTCTACATATACAAAAAAAACTTTATTAGGTGCCCCCAGAGCATTCTGTTGGATTTGAGCTTGTGCTGGGGACCTGAAATTTTGAAAGTTAACTTGTGTCCTAATATCTGGGTGGTTTTGAACCAACTTTAACAGGCTCAATGGGCAAGTGTGTTGTGATCACATTTCTCTGTTCAAAACGGGAAACCCAGAGGCACATTCGGTATCATTGTAAGGCATATCTTACCAGTGAGTTTGGAACCCCCCCCCTTCCCTTTTTTTATACACTTCCTTTTTCAAAGTAACGTTACTGAAACCATTTCATTTCAGAGGAGAGATAAATCATAAAGTTCAATCAAATATAGATGATGTAAAACTTTGTCAAGGTTATGGACTAGGCCTTCACAGTGCTTCCTTTGTATTTCACTTGAATCGTTGATTGTCTTCCTGTTCCAATGCCATTCTCTTTCCTTCTATTCAGGAGTTTTCTGTTACCTTCCAGACTATTGTATGACTACGCAAGTAACACAAAGTCCCTTGTATGGTAGAAATCAGCTACAAAATAAACACCTTTATCCTGCACCCTCAAAACCTGCCTTCTTTCGGCACATAAATACTGTTCCAAATTAAAAAAAAATCAGATCTCTATGAGCCTGATGTTGCAATGTTAGCCAACTGGCAAACTCTCAAAAGTGCTGGAAGCTTTCATCCATAAAGTCCACTGTGCCTGTGACAAAGCTCTGCAGCTGCTAACAATTGCCCAGTAATGCGACTGTTCCAGTTTCCTATATTGACAGTCATGGTACTGACTTTAGCCTCTTTAGAAAAAGGAAACTGTATACAGACATGTGAAGTGGGTAGCCTGGGCCTCTTAATGACACCAAGCTTTGGAATTTTATTCTTTGCATGTGTTTACTCAGCCATTTCCTAGTCATGTATCCTGTATAATACAATCATTTATTCAAGTGCTGTTTTCTGCCTTTTGGTTCTGCATGGTTACGCAAGGGAGGAAAAAGGAAGAAAGAGCTTTTTCCTTTACACAGGTTTCAGTCCTTCCAGTCTCTCCTGCCTGGTGTCAGCAGAGGCACTTCACAAGGGAAGGCAGGGGACCCAGTTGCCATCAACCATCACAGAGCATATGAAGAAGGAGCTGTAATTTTTACTGCTCAGTCTGATTCATATTGCCTGCATTAGTAAGGACAGTATGATTCTACCACACAGAACTACTTAAAATAATAATCTGGCCTCAGACACATGCAGGTTTTTTTTTTTTTTTCTTTTGGACTAGGTATATTTTTTTTCCCTCCTCCTCCACTCCTTGCACCAATTTCCCACAGATTTATTAACAACTTGTCCGTGCCTGACATAACTTAACACATTAATGAGTCTGCAAGGAATTAGACTGTGTTTTTATATAACTTGTCTTATGGTCTGTACTCACTAAATTTATTGAGTACCCAGTGTGGTTGCCTTAAGGACTGCCTTAAGGGTGTCTTTCTTACCGATTACAAAAGTATTTGGGTTCAGGGGTTTTCCCACTGCAACTGCCAGAATTGTCTTGCAATTCTGATACAGCTTGAGTCAACTGAGCCTCTGTTAGGCAACCTCTGTCATATCAAGTACCTTCTGCTTTTTTCTGTGTACTATTTGGGGCTAAGTAGAAATATGTAACACCATCAAAAAGTTATCAATTGGTTACTCTACTCCTGCTCTCCTGCCAAGGATCTCTGAAGGGGAATATGGATTTTTATTTTATGATAGTGATTAACTATTGGCTTGGCAAAAGTCTTCTGTGGATTGCTGATTTCAGTCTTGTAAACAGTGTTTGCTACTCAGATGCTTTGTTGGGAGTTATACAATGCTGCAACCAAGGTAACCAGAAACTAGTGGCATTTAATGTATTTGCTTTGTATATGTTCTAAAAGAACTGCACATGTTCTAAAGATGTCAGTGTTGCTTTGTTAAGGTGGAGCTTCCTTTGAGTGAAATGCTAGGATTTTAATTTAGAAGAGTTTATTGGAGGTGCTGTTGTAGATTACAGTGGTGGAAAACTGTGAACTGATGTCATGGTTGGCAGGGTATGTATTGAAGAGAAAACATTTTACTCTAAGAGTGAAGTAAAACAGAGGTGTCTACTGAAAAGACTTAGCAAAGCAGGTATTGTAATGTGTTTGGAGGGATTATAACTTGAGGTATAACCTTGAGGGTGAAAGTGAGTCCTGTGGAAAGGCGCCCTAATGGCTGAGTTCATGATTAGAGCCACATTTTAGTTTTGCTTTGATCCCCAGTGCAGGAGAAAATCTGGGTGTCATATATTCCTAGTACCCATCCAATACAGTCTACAAGGAACATTTATCTGGGATGTAAAATCACCTATTAATTAACCTTTGCACCAGCATACACATTCCTTTCACTTGTTCAAGTGTGTATTAACTTAGCTCAGGCTGTGATTTTCAAAGGAGCTTTGGTGAATTAGTTCTCCAAATCCCATAGAAATTAACTTTGGACAGTATTTAGTTATTGTGCAGTTGTTTGAACTTGCTGTTAAGTAGAATGTAATTTTGCGGTTTTATTTTGGTTACAGCTCATGCTGACTAAAATGATTTGGACAATGAATTGGGACAGTAGCAACCTCTAATTGTTTCTGTCTGTAGTTTTTCATTAAGGTATCTGTCAGCTTCAGTGAACTGTTTTTTTTTTTTTTGCTGTATTTCTAAAATTAAAAATAGTATCTTATCCAGAACACTCCACGTGGACAAGAGACTGAAGCAGCAGAGAAAATGTGTGTTATGATTTTTCATAAATAAAATAATTTGAGTAAGAAATAAGATTAAGGATAATTAATTCATAAGGGAAAGCCTAGCTTTTCTATTAATGCTTTTTAACAAATAAAATTCCAAAAAGTCTGTTTATCACTGACAGACAATGTAGAATTTAGGATATTTTTTGAGGGCATACGTATTATATCCAAGTCCCATTAGAATATAATGACGATGGAGATGATGGGAGTGGTTCACTGGAGACATCAGGAGCAATGCTTGGTTAGGGGCTAGGTTAGTGACTGTCAGAAGGGAGTAGGGAATTTTATGAAACAAGGTTATATCAACCATAAGGTAGTTAATCATAAAATAGAGAAGATTTTCCAATGCCTAGAGGTTGCAGCAAGTGAGTATTTGTGGGTTTAGAAAATGAGTATGAGGTGGTCATTATAACTGTGATTTAAAAGTTTCTGAAAAAAGCTGTATTTAAAGTTCAGCATTATACTTAAGTTTTGGTGCAGAACACAGCAGGAAATATCTGTTCTTCCATGCCAATGCCAATATTATCTCTCTGTTGAGATAATAGCAGATGTTTGGGATCTTTTAAGACAGCTTCACAACCAGAGAAAACAAGTGTGGAACTATAATACCTTTTAAGAATCATATTCAACACATACACAAGACTCGGCACAACGAAGGTCAAGCACATGCAGACAGTCCTTTTTTTTCCCACGTTCCCTCATTGCTTTTCAGCTCCAGTGGACACTGGACACTAAGGAAAAAAAGCAGTGTGGTTGTTGGGGTTTGTTTTGTTTTGGGGTTGTTGGTGGGTTTTTTTAGCAATTCTCTTTCCAGTGGCTCTCCCAGTAGAAGCAACTAACAACAAAATACATATTTCTAAGATTCAACACTTTTTCATGTTAAAAATATGATAGAAAACGTTATTGTAACACTGACATCAGCTCCATCATTCTCTTTGTAACTGGCTGAACTGAGATATCAAAAATTGGAAATAAATCACAAAGATCCCACTACTAAATCCTGAAGTCTGTATTTCACAGTTGGGTTTGAAACATTCTGTGGAGATGGATTTTCTTAAAAGTAAGACTCTCAAGTTTTGTTCTGACTCAACGTATTTATCCAGACAGAACTTCCAGACCTTTGAAATTTTGCCAGGCACACTTTAAAACCAAGAAAATGGTGGTTTACTGTGCAGAGTATTTACTGTTTGCTTAAAACTGGTAGTGTGTTCAGTGCTGTGCAAGACATGGGTACCATGCTGTCTAGCCTGAAGAGTTCATAACATAGAGACCAAAATAAACAGTTCGAGGGACTTTCGAGCCTTAAATTAAAGAACAAAATTAAACTGAAGTTCTCCATGGCAGAAGAATTCCTTTCAATTCATACATACAAAGAGATAACATCCACATTCTAGCTACATATAGTTAGGTTGGAGAAATTAATGGATGGAATAGCATTTGGTTTTTAATAAAAGCCTCTGTTCTGCACAACTCTGATTCCTTCCTCAACTCCTCCCTGCCCTGTCCAAAGGTGAGAAAGGTTACTACAGCTCATCCCCTGTTGAAATCACATATCTTCCTCCTGAGGTAGATAAAAGTGCTACAGAAACTATTAACAATATTCTTGATTTATTACAAATGTTGCAAGCAGTGCCAGAGTAGAAGTGGTACCGTGGAAGGACAAGAGTGCCTAAGAAAAACCTCAGCTGTCTAAGCAGAGGATTTTACATGGCTGTGGTAGAAACTCAGTGAAGGTGGGAAAATGTTTTTAAACCACATGTGTTATGAAACCTGCCATACTATAAACACTTTAGATTTCAAAAAACATACATGCCTGTATTTATATCAGTGCCTGTATTCAAATAATGTTTAGTGTATTTTTGCAACTCTAGCACAGTGGCAAGGAATAGAACCAGGGTTTGCAGAAATTACATATCCTAATAGCTCTGTGATGGATGTTTTCTTTCCTAGTCTATTGCTGCCAGATGAAAAGGGAATGGAAAATTTATTCAGAAACTGGAACCACCTGATCAGATGAGAATTAAATGGATAAACGTAAAAAAAATTCCTTAACTACCAGATCTGAAAAGTATGTGTAAAGACCAAATCCTTTTCCTTTTATTCTCCCCAGGCTTACTTGGTATCTTCAGTGTGCTCTTCTTGAAAACCTGGGCAAAATCATCACACAGTGTAAAAAAGCAGTGTAAAAGTAAGCTGTGAGCCCCGGTTTATATGGTTGCACATGGAAAGGGTTCTTCCACCATGTGAATAACAAAAAAACCCAGGTATATTCCAAGAACATACCTCTTTCCCATCCTGTAAGGTTGCACAGAGGGGTCCTTCCTTCCAGTGTTTATCAGAGAATTGCCTGGCTTTTTATCTATTTGTTGTGCCCATCACCTGGCACAGAGAGAGATCAGCCTCTCCCTCCCCACGGCAGCACTACCTTGTCCTAGGTTGCTGCGAGCCCTGAAAGAGGGGTATCAGTTTTGAGTGAAACTGGGCCAATGTATGTAGCATCAGTCTGGGGCAGCCACCATAACTGAGAGGAGTTTGTGAATGTAATTGAAAGGTGTTTGGTGCCATTCCCAGACCTGTGGCTGGTTGGGCTTGTGGTGCACAGAAGTCGCCTCCAGAAATCACAGCCCTTTCTCATATTCTGTTTAGCCTCTAGAAGAAATGCAGCACAGAAGAGGCTAATGCAGCTCATATCCAAACCCTTGAGTGGTGAGGGAGGATTTTGCTCTTTTACCTGTTTTTTAAAGCAATTAAGAAACTAAGACCGAACTAGAATTGTCTAGCCTTGAAAATGAGTAAGTCTCCTTGAAATTCCCCTGTCTTGAAATGTTGTTAGATACAGAACTTCAAGACAGAATATTGTCAGAGAGGTCTATGATAATAAGCCTTAACTAGTCCATGTTAAAACACCTGTTATCCATAATATATTTGGCAGTGGCTGGCAACTGAAGATGTTTGATCCTGTTCATACTGTTTGTCTCCATCCATTTAATTTTCTTTTAATTGTGGGAAAAGCAATGATTTGGTGAGTGTAGAGGCTGAGAATCAAGACTTTTGGGTTGTTTCAAGATCTGCAGTGCTTTTTGTGGGTAGCCTTGTGGGAAGGTATTTGTAGGTACCGAATGCTTGTAATTCTGATTCGTTGAGACTGGTGGTTATCCAGGCTCTGCAAATGCTAAGGCTTGGTATTTGGTGAACCTCAGTTTCCTCAGCTATATAATTTATACCATAACATGTGCGTGCTTCACAGAATGAGTAATTAATTCAAGTTTACAAAACATGCTGAGAAACGCTGGTAAAGAACACTGGAAATTTGCAAGCAAGCCATTGTTCATGTTGGTTTGAATACTTCCTGGATTCCAGCTTCCTAAATGAACAAGATCAAATATAATGAAGTTACAGCAGTTTTTGAACAGCACAAAATCTGAGGAAAAACATAAAAAGAGACATTGGAAATATTTGATTTAAATGAGAGGTGACTGAAGAAAGCTTCACTAATGGAGCACTTTGTGACCCCCATTTTTTCTATACTGCAAGCTACCCGTTGAGAGCAGCAGCCTTAATGCACATAAACAAATCTGTGTCTTTCCATAGATGAAGGATGCCAGAAGCTGAAGAGAAAAAACCAACAAGACAAAGCCGCATACCATCAGAAAAGAGGAAAAAAAAAAAAAAAAGAAATCCAAACAAAGCACCCCTAGCTCCATAGCAAATGGAAGAGGTCCTCGAGATGGCAAAGTGCTTAGCTGCAAGCCCAGGGGCATAGTAGAACTGTAGGACAGAGACTCACCATGCTTGAGTTATAACATGTGGATCCTAGCTAATATATTGTTAACATAGAGCTCAGGGCCAAATTCACTCTCAGTAGTACAATTTGAGCTGAACAGTGCCCTGAGGACACAGAGGTGGAAGGGGCAATAGCCTAGCATATTTCTGAAGCGCTATGAAAATAGGGGAGTGCTGCTTGTGTTGGCAACTGCTCTCAGGAGAAGATTACACAAACGTAAAAAATGAGACGTAGAGCTCTCCTAGAGCAAGTAATTAGAAACTGCAAATCATGCCTAGCTCTTTGGGGTGTCTTTGTACTGCAGATCAAAATGCTTTTATAATGCAAGTATTACAAATATTCAGAAGCCTTTCTCTTTGCTTTTTGCTCACATAAGGTCTGGTCTGGGACTCACTGAAGTGACTATAGAAACTACCACTGGATTTAATGGGTTTTGGATTAAAACCCTGGTGCCAGTAAGAACTGTGCAGAAGAAACCTTGTAAGAGCAGAGTACTTCAGCAGAGAAGCAGTCTGTAGAAAAATGTCTTAAAGTAACACTGAACACTGTTTCTGTTAAATATCTAAGTGCCTTTTCTGTTGTTGTTCATTGTCACAAGAAGTTTCTCCCTTTTACATACACAGATTTGTTGACTAGGCGCAGTTTTAACTCTGCAATTGTATCTTAAGACAGAAAAAGATAATTTGGAATGTTCAGTAAAACTCAGGCAAAGACTGATATTTTAGATTCAAGAGAAAATATAGATTGTTTGTTTCAGCTGGCTTATCGTTAGGATTCAGATAAACATTTCATTTGTTATTTGATGGTCGGCTAAAGTGCCTGAGAAATGATCTTCTTTTTTCCACCTTCCTCCTACTCATGAATGAAAAGTATCTTTTTTCCTTATCTGTTGTAAGGAACATACTTATATACAAGAACCAAAAGAACAAGAAAAAAGAAAGAGAAAAGGCTGAAGAGAGCATATGAAAATGAGTTAATTGGGTCACATTTGTGATCACAGCACAGTGAAAAATAATTCACACTACCTGTTCGGTTTTGGGGTTTTTTTGCTAGGTAAACGTAAGTCTGAACTTGTCCTTGCACAGGATGGAGTCTGGCCTCAAACATAGAGTATGGCTAGTTCCCATTTCTGCATGGGAACACCCCTTCCTCCAAACCAGCAAGGGTTCTTAAAGGAATGGTAAGGGTGGTTCAGGATCATTATCTGATGAGTCACGCCTGACTTGAGAGTCCTAGGAAAATGAGTATCACTCATTTTTTTTCCACGACATCTTTAAATGATGGTTTGAGGAGAGTTAACTGAGAATCGAGTTTCTGGAGGTAGATATTTCTTGATGTTTTAATCTAGTGATAAATAAATACTGCCATGTAGCAAGATCAGGTTAAAGCTAGTTAGACAAATACAGAAAAGAGCTCATATTTTTAAAAGTTTAGGTAAGAAATGATTAGGATGGTAAAGAGGTTTTTCCTTTATTGAATGCTTTACATCAAAGCTAGGCATTTTTCTAAAGAATACAACCAGCTTCAAACTGAACTTGATGCTGCATTGAGGCTCTATGTGTTTGTCTTAAGTAAGAGCTCAGACATGACAGCTATAACAATGCTTTCTGGTCCTAAAAGACATGAAACAAACACACAGTCAGTAATCTCTGTTTGTTTCAGTGGAGTTATGCTAAATATATCATGGCCATCATTGGTTCAATCTAATTTAGCACATGGTCTGTTGTGGTGAGTTAGTTTAAAAACAATTTTTCTCTGCTTTACCATTCTAACTCAGTAAAATATATTTATTTCAAGCTTATTGAGAACTTCTTCAGTTGTCCTAAGTGAAATGAAGTTAAAATCTGAAACACTGTGTCCCAGAAATGGACTTTACCCTTTCACCTGCAGAATTCCTCTGGGCTTTTACATGTAAGTTTTATTTGTTATAAACAAAAACCAGACTTTCTGGCAATATTTTATGACAAAATTCCCAGAAGTTCACCTCTTAGAATTTGATGGAAAACGAATCTTGTTATATTTCTGTATAAAAGGCGTAATTCCCTTTCCCATTTGTCTGTTAACCTGGAGCAGAACTGAGGGAGATTAATACAATATGTATTAATGTTCAGATGGCATTCCTCCAAATTTCTGGCAAAGTCTTCAATGATATGATAGTATTCTCATAAGATATCTCATTAGAACCACCATGTGAATAAAAGAAACAAGTTATATAAGCATTTCCTTTTTTTTATATATATTTTATTTCAAACTTGACCCTGGAAGAGTTCAGGCAATTTCAGGTTCCTAGGAAACCTATCTATTGAGATGATTTGTCACTGCTTGTCATCATTCATGCTAGTGCAAAGTGAGTCAAAATGATACTTGCCTTGTGGTAGCATGAACATTATCTAAATAGGAGTTTTGCAGAAGTGCACAACAATGAATGAATCAGCTTTAGGAAAAGAATTATGTTGATGCTTATACAGAATTACTGGAAACACAGCCAATAAAGCTTGAGTATTCTGGTTTTGAGACCCTAGCTTGAATCTTTGCAGCACCTTAGTCTCAGAATAACTAGAACTACCTTTTGGGCTTTCTGCCTCTTAGTTTGACTCCTCAGTTGTAAATTAGTCATCGAGCTTATATTCATTAAGTGCATGGGAAAACATAGATAACAGCAAGTATTGTCAGCTACAGGTAAGGTAGGTGGAGACATACTTAATCTAATTCTGACAAGACACCCAAGGTGGCTCCAACTTTAAAGTGGATCTGCCTAGATCTTTGTATGATAGTATATTCCTAAGAGACTTTTAAAGAATATTAGATATCTTAACTCAAAAAGCCAATTTTAATTCAAATAAAACTAGCAACAGAGACTTTTAAAGTTAAAATCTCAAAGTAGCTTAGGGGAATGACAGAGATAAATGTCTTATAAACAGCTTTTTACCCATTATAGGACCTTTCAAGAAGGTCCTCATTTCCAGCCAACATGATAGCTTTCTGAATGGCAGCAAACCATGTGCTGTACCCTCTGGTTTCCATGTCTTCTCTGAGGCTGTCTGCATCCAGTTCCCAGCTCCTTGCTGTGACTCTCCTATCTGGCCCATCTTGTAGCCTATGTCACCTTGAGCAGATGTAGAGGCACCTGACCCCTGTTCCAGAGCACTCCACCCTAGCCAGTCATTCCTTTTAGGGAAGCGAGACATATGAAGGTACAAAATGTAAAACAAACAAACAAAAACGTCAAAACAATCAAATCTTTTTCATAAAATAAAAGAGAGAGTTGAGTTGTGGTGTCTTTCTCCTACAACATAACAGTTATGGTTCAGTCATTTGCCTCACATTTGGAAGACCTGTGCCCTTCCTCTTCTACCAGACTAGGAAAAGTGGTACTAATTCAGGATTTCTCATCTTTCAGATAACTCTCTTATCCTTTTACTGTAAAATACCTTGATACTGGGCAACCTCATTGTATTCTGGATGTAACATTCCTGTTAAAGCTGGTACAAACATTCATATTCAGTGAGGAACACAAATGTTTGAAGATCAGACCGTAACATCTTTATCTTTTTTACTGTCTCTGTTGTAAGGTGAAAACAGGGAAATTTACTGTGGCAGATGGTAAGAACACTGGGAATCAGACTCTGAAGGTGGAGGAATCCAGATCTAGGTGCAGGAATGCCTCAGTTGATAAACTGCTTCCAATTTCGTCATTACAGGAGTTGGATGTTTTTTTGACTGCATCCAAGAGCAGCAAAGAAATTATTTCATAAAAATTAGATAGCATCTATGTGTTACAAACTCTCAGTCTAGATTTAGACACGTGAATATATCATGCAGCTTGCTAGTAGCTAGATTGGAGGAAAAAATTAAAATAAGGCTGAGCAAAACGTTTTAATTCTGTAAAGAAACTCAGGTTAAGATTGGATTCATACTTCAAATGTAACAGGAGCATAAAGAAACTTGTGTAAACTACTTGCTCCATTGATTTAAACAGAGGAAAGTAATAACGTGTTGTATTGTGGTGTGAACCCATGTTCTTTCCTTGTAACAGGACAAGGCAGCTCCCATCCCTAATCTGACCAGGAGAGTTTGTGCAGCTACACTGACATAGTCATAGCAAGCGACAGGGGAGTGCAGAGTGTATTTTCAGTGCTATTGGGTTAATGGTAATGCTTGGGTTAGCACTGCTAATGTTAATTGGGTTTCAGTGCTAATGCTATCTGTTACCTTATATATTATGTGCAGTGTAGAAAATGTGTTAATTGTTGAGGTTTTAGCACACTTCTGGGATCTACTGCCATTCGTTCTAATTTTGCCACATGAAGATTTTGCATTGCTTTTGGCTTTTCATAGTGCTGATTGAAAGATGTTTTCAAGGAGAATTACTAATCCCAACAAGTTTGGCTGCAGTCCTAATGTAATGCTTTTGCTGAAGTCACTCAGCAGGCGAATCCCTTTAACACATATTAAATGTCAGTCTAGGAGACAAGTAGCTCCTGCTGAAATCAATATCCACTACCATAGCAGTCATTTAGTGATTATTCATTAGAACAGCAGGCTTTTCCCACAGAATTAAAGACAAAATCCTTATAAGTTGTTCACTCTGTATTGCCTGCCTTGGAATTTTTGAAATGTTAAATCAGGTTTATTAAGAATCTAGCTTTTTTTGACAAAAAATTTATAAAAGCTCATAATAGGGGTATGCCTGTGCAACATGATGAAACTGTGTAAATCTGTCCAAAGGCTTAGCATTCCCACATATTAATCAGCTGTGTTTGGGTTGAAAGCAAGTAGAAAATGACCATGAAATTCTAGCCTGTTTCCAAAAATAACAACAGCCAATATCTCAGTGATTTGAAGATATCTTAAATTACGTGTTCTGAAGGCTCTGATTTTATGAAATATAATGGAATATTATTTATGCAATATCAATGGAATAGATGTTATTTCAGTGTACATTCTGATTGGCCATTTTATATGTAAGAATGAGATATTAGTAGTAGTAATAATAAGTAGAAGGTGAAAAGATAACAGTTCCTATTTTTATTAGCTCTTATCACTCCAGGAAGTTGGATCTGTGAGACATTAAAAAGAAAGTTAGGGATATTTGTAAGGTGAATTAACAGTGGGTGGGGGTGGGGGGGGTGGCGGAACTCAAATTTGCTTATACCTAACACAAAATGGTTTCAGTTTTGCTAATTGGAATGGGAAATAATTTATGTATGATGTTAAGTGTGTGACAGCTCCTTTCAAGAAATGTTCAGTTGAGTCTTTATCCAAAAAGCAAACAAGGAAAGGCAGCACCTTTTGCAGGAGTAGGGGTAAGTGTTATGCAATTACAGGTTTCTTAATTAGGATTATGAACTCATAAGGATCTTCTTTTACATTTATGAATTGGACTGGACAGGAAGAGTTTTGTTTTCCACCCTAGAAAGTACCTTCAAGTGATGGACACTCTGGAACACTTTTCATTAGTGTCTCTGTCATTATGGTATATCTTCTTATAGCATGGACTTCTCTACTAATAATTAATCAATAATCTATTTTTTAGCAATAACATTTCAAGTCATTCTGAGTAGTTCTGAATTATTTAGTTTAGCATATTTTTCCATTCATTACAAAAGAAACTAACCAACTGTTGTATAAAAGAACTTGGTTTAAATTCTGCAAATCATTTTGCAGTCTCCAATAGCCCTGGAAGTTTTTCACCAACTGCTGGCATGTGATGGCTTTCTGTCTGTGATGGGAGTGGTACAAAAAAAGTAGAGCTACTATCTCAACTTCTTTATATGATGCCTGTAGGGCACAGTATGACTTTCTTAAACTTTATTTATTTGGAAATAGAATTAGTATTTGTTGAACAAAATAAAGGTAAAACAAGTTGAGGTTGGGAAATAACCTGTTTTCAGCATCCAACAAAGCTATTATTTAGAAAGACACAGGTAGGAAAAAGGAAATACCATCAGAGACACAGACAACCCTTGTTTTCTGTGGCCTGACTTTGGGAAACTCTAATTGAGGGTTAGAGACTGAGGTGGCCTCCCTTGCACCTAGCCTGTGGGTAATGTTCTGCAGGTGGGATTACAGCTGTGGTTTTCTTTCATCTTCTGTCACTAGAGTGCTTTAATTACTAAACCAGTCTCTAACAACTATAGCACTGTTTTAACGTTTGGTAGTTAAAGTGTAACAAATCCCATATCTCTGTTGTGTAGGGGCTTTGAATAAACCCATTGACATATGGTGTCTGAATTTTTAATGTAAGTAGGAGTCATGGACGTTAAACAGCATCAAAATTTAAGAAAATTTTATGTAGAAGCCCAAATATGGATATATATGATATTATATTGGTCTGAAAAATTGGCCTTAATGGCATATATATATATATATATATCTCTTTTACCCTTCAGGTCTAAGAAATGTTCCTCACTATTAACTACACAAGCAAAAGCTTTATGAGAAGCACCCAGGTATACAAAGACTGAAATGAAACTAACAGGAGAATCCTGTATCAGGCTATGAATTTGGGACAAAGTCAATTAAGTCTTAGGGTTTATGAGAGGAAGCACTCATTTAAGTGATAACTTTAGTTCCTTGAGTTCAATAAAAATGTGATTCGAAACCTCAGGGTTGAGGATTATTTGCTGACTGAAATATTAAATGCTTAAAAAAAACCCCAAAACGTTACGGGAAAGTAATTTGACCTGTTTCCATCTCCTTCTCACACACCTTAGTTTAATTTTAAAGAAAAAGTGACTTTTGTTTAATGAATGAGAATCTGGTGAGACTATTTATGACTGAATACTTCAAATGATACTTAGAAAAGCAATTAGAAGTCATTGAATGAATGCATGCTATTCAATAGCTAATCTATCTGGGCAATTTGTAGTCTGAGATTAGAAATGGGTGCTAAAGAGTAAGACCTATCTGCTTATCACACTGGTCTCATTAATAATGATCAGTATCACTTTTCCCAAATTTTGAGTATGGGGGAGCAAAAGAACATTCACATGACAGAGAAATCCTGCATAATTTTTTGAAGTATTTAAAGAGATATTTAAAAATAATTCTTCCCTTCCTGAGTCAATTTAACATGATAATTTACTAATAATTCAGTAAGAATGATTCTGAGTAATAAAATGTACATAAGGATAGACTTATAACTGGTTACCAGGGAAGAATTAAAAACAAAACAAAAAAAACGAAGGTAAATTTAGTGTTATACTATTATACAGGTAGATTTCTAGAGAAATATAGAGAAAATTTTCATATTTGCTCTTTCTTCAGGAAGAAATTCTCATGTTTTTCCTCTGTTGTTCAATATCTGATTTTCCATTGTTAAATCTAGCTGAATTTACAAAAGCACAGACCATCTAATGGTGGACTATTTTCCTTTGTGAAGAGTAAACCAATGACAGGATATTGTGTCACAACAGAAGGTTAAAAAGTTGCCCAGTTTTGAGAGGATTGTAGTTACTGTTCAGAGCACCAGATCTGCCTACTAACCACAAGAAATAAGAAAGATTCATAACAAAGCAGTTACAGTTTCCTTTGGTACAAAAGAAAACTTGATTCTTCTCTCAGTACTGTCAATCCATTCTCTGCCCAGCCTGTACTTGTGCCCTGACCCAGGTGCAGGACCTTGCACTTGGCCTTGTTGAGCTCCATGAGGTTGGCAGTGGCCCACCTCTCCAGCCTGTCAAGGTCCCTCTGGATGGCATCCCTTCCCTCCAGCGTGTTGACTGCACTGCACAGCTTGGTGTCATCGACACACTTGCTGAGAGTGTGCTCAGTCTTACTGTCTATGTCTCTGACAAAGATGTTGAAAAATTCCAGCCACAATACCGACCCCTGAGGACTGGTCTCCACTTGGACGTGGAACTGTTGACTGCAACTCATGGTACTGACAGGTAAACCCAAAAATATGGAGCTGTTGTACCTGCCACTTGCTCCCTGCTGTCTTCTCTGTTCCTTGTAAATTGATTGTTCAGAATTATGGAAGCAGAAGACCTAAACTAAAACTCTATCCTGTTGGTTAGGGCAAGTGCTGGGAATGTTATGTCAGTTTACTTTTAGACAATCCTGCAAGCAAAGCATCAGCACCCTAAATCTGATTATGTTATGATAGCTGACCACAGGACAGGTGAATTATTTAAGTGCAGGCTGGACAAAACATAGGCTATGGTTTAATTCTGCTGCTTTTACTAATAAGACGTGCACTGAAAAACCAGCACCTTTGCTGGTATGCTAATGGTTCACCGTCATGCATTTCCTCCCTGACTGTACATGTGATCTGCATAAGGTATTCCAGTGATCAAGGGCACTAAAAGATTAATCTGGCTTTTCAGACAGATACATTTCAATGTCTGTGTCTCTGTGTATATATATGCATATATACACACACGTATATATGTTCATTCGTATGAACATATGTATATCTATGTAGGTATATGCATATATAGGATTCTTTAAACAATGTTTTAGAATGTTGCATGTAGAAAAGCCTCCTACATAAAAATAGCTACTTCATTTTGTCTATTACTCAGAGGTGAATATTCAACCAGGTAGTGCTGTTTTTTTCTTTCTTTCCCCCCCTCCACCCCCAGTTGCCATCTGGTTCACTGAGAGAGATTTTGATAACAAGAATTAGGACCAATTTCAGTCTTACCTGATTCACATCACTTCTGGATTTGGTTCCCAGTGTATAAAAATAGAAAATACAATAGGATTAGATTGCTGCACTTTCTTGTTTATAAGCCATTATTTCTCTTTGTATTGTTTCATTTGTTTGTTTTGCCTTTTGCCTCCTGGTATGGCCATTGAAAATTTCCTATGGAGAAACCACTTACTCAAATTGCCCCTTGTGGAGGAAAGGCAGAGTTTTAGAAATGAAGCTTGTAGAGCTAAGCAGCTGATTCTGCCTCCTTTTCAACGTGGAGATCCTTAATCGACTTTGTTGCCAGTTCTGTAAGCAGCTGGGGATGAATCCAATACCCCTGTGCAAATTTCAGGTTGCAAATAAACAGGAAATGATGGCTTTAACTAAGGATATTTTGATTATTAATGTTATTTGGGCACAAAACTGGCTTATCCTAATACTCAATACAAATTATATCACTTGTTCTGTTATAAATAGAGGATTTGAGTGAGCAGTGGAAAATGCAGGGAGGCAGCAGAGGAAGCAGCTGTGGTGGCTGAGAGAAGACCAACATGAGCCGCAGAGGCCAATGCTAGTAACGTCATCCTCATCCTGCTACCAAAATGCTTTTCCAATCACTGAGGCTAAAGCTATACCCTGGCAAAATGATAGGCAAACAAGCTTACTCTTATCCTGTTGGAATCCTGTTGATTTACTGTAAAAGCCTGAAACTTTAGGTTCCTAAGGTGTCTTGAGTGTCTAAACAAGTAAGGGAGGTTTTCCTGAGCTGCTGTCCTGAGTGCGCAAAGAGCATTTTAGATTCCCAAGTGCTTGGTTAAGTGCCTGCCTGTGAGCCGTGATGAAATGAGACCACGAGGTTAACAGAAAGCTTTGCTTTACAGTTGCTTGTTCGTCAGCAAAGAGGACTCAGCAACTCAAAGGATTATGACAAACTGCTGTGTTTTTCTAAGTGCTGGGAAAAGGCTCCGTGTGTGGTCTTTCAATTATGCTTGTTATGAAATCAAGTAGCAATCAGTAGAAGTATGCTTCCTGTTTCTCTGTACTGTCAAATCCAAATTCAGAAACTTGACATCCCTATTCCAATTTTTTGATAAATAGCATTGAATTATTTCTGGATCCAAATTCCTGTCATTGAAACACCATGGACAGAAATTTTATATCTGGAGAAACAGCTGATTACTGAAAATTGAGGCATATTAATCCCAGAGGAATGTTAGAAAAAGGAAATTCTTGTCTCCCTATGTTAGAGGGCACCTTCTGCTACGTTAACATCCAACATTTTATCAGACAACATAGTTGTATATCTAAAAACAGATATCATACTTTGCTTTTGATTACACTTTTATATAGAGAACATCTGGTTCAATTGCAGGATATGAATAATTTTGCTCAGTATCTCTGAAAATCTGAATTTTACATATTAGCATATTTATATAAAAATGTTATTTCTGTCATCTATGCCTTGCTTAATCACTGATTCTTCTAGCTGATGTCAGAGGGCTACTTCCTCTGTGTGCTCCTCCTCTCCTTGTTACCAGTTTGAATGAACCCTAAAAGAATTCAGGACATCTAGGTAACTATGTAGTAATAGTTGCATGAAGGGGGTTATTTTTTAATAAAGTAATCCTACATTTATCAGTTACATAAAAGCTAAAATGTGGGCTTTATTACTTACAGCTCAAGTAAAGTTTTTATAAATTTGGCTCTCTCCATCACCTTCTTTAAATGTCTTTTCCTCTCAACAGTTTTATGCTAAATTGTTATTTTTCCTGAGGAAATTCAGAGTTGTGAAGAGGAATGACTGCTCTTCTGTGATAAAGATTGTTTAGTGCAGGAACCTATGCACTGGATGTCACTGATCAATAGTGGTCTTAATCAAAAACAAAGTAATTTTTCTAGCTTTTCAGGATATTTGGGTTTCTAGTCATTGCTGTACTAAATCAGATTAGTTGTCTCTATAGTTTTGAATAGTGTTTTAAACAGTGAGGAAGAGACAAGCAAACAGGCAATAGTACGGTAATATTAGCAGCGACAGGGATTCTTGTTAACCTCCACTATGGATAGTTTTGTGCCCTGTAGCACTGGAGTTGTTATGCCTCTAACAGATCAACCCCTGATGCAAGTGGGTTTATGCCATTTTGTTTCAGATGGGAACCTGGTATTTGGCAGAAGGAATAGAGTCTCTTTGTTTTCATTCCATTTTGTTCTTCCTGAGATATACTCATTGCTTTAAATAAACCTCCAATACTTTCTCTGAATCTTATTAAGCGACTGGTTTCTACAGTCTATCGTGGCAATGAATGTTAGAAGTTAATTATATGCCATATGCAATTATGTTAGTGATCAGACTTAAATGTAATATGCTCTGATATCTGTGTTGTTGTGTTCTGTCAAAATGTAAACAGAAGTTTTGGACCAACCTTCTGTCTTTATCACAGTCCTATGTGCTGCTATCATAGCTCATCTTAATTGAGAGTATTCATATCATCTGTGTTTGTGATTAAATTAGCCAGCTGGGCTAATCTGTGTAAATTCAAGTACTAATGTAAAATAGAGAGTACTCGTATTCTAGAGAGCTGGCTTTTTTCATTCTTAGCACCTACAGAAGTGTTCTTCATTTCTGCTCATTGTTACACTCAAAACCTTGTTTATAGGCACAAAAGAAACACCCCCTACACATGAAGTCAAGAACTCATTGTTATAATTGAAAATTTACAGTCTAATTCAAGAGCCACTATTAGTCTAGTTCTAATGCTTACAGAAAAGGAAAGAAGAAAAGGGTTAAAATTGTTATACACACACATCCTAGTTCTACCCTATCTGCTAGCCTTAGGATCATGTGTCCACTGCTTCTCTGGGTGCTGAGCTTCACAGCTTCATGCTGGTGGTGCTGCTGAGGGTGTTACAGTGAACTGTCAGCATCTTGAGTCCTTTGCCAGGATGAATATAGTGTTCGTGTTGATGGTTTCTTATTGCCCACTCTAGGATTGATTAGGAGTGGTTTTTATACCTTTGCTAACATGTTTTATACTTCTGCTCTGTCTTCATTGGTCTGCAATTCTTCAGTACACCCAAATTTACTACATATGGTGCTTTTCCATACGTTAGATACTATTTCTTTGTTACCCTGCTAAAATAAGTTCTGTCTACCTCCAGGTTTGCAATTTCTTTAACTGACCATGGGTGCATGGTTTACAGTAGAGGAGTCTTCAGTGCCAGCCTGTGCCCTGCCTTTCAGCATACTGTGCTTGTGGCCCTCTTCACTGTAGCCTGTCTTCACTGCTCAAGGGCTCTGCTGTGACACCAAGCTTGTCTTTCTCTGCATTGCAACATCATGTTAGAGTTGTAAATACCTCTTTCTGCAGAACTCTGTCTGCTTGTTACTGCTTTCTATATAAAAGTATATAAAGTTGCACTATACAATGATAAATAAAAGTAAAATAAATTACCTATAGACACATGGTCAAGAAAAGAAATTGCTGTCACAGCTAAACTAAGTAAAACAAAGCTGGAGGTAGGTCAAGAAAAGTTCAGACAGAGCACGCCTGACAAGTCTCAGTCCTGAGGCCGTGTAATCCTGTACAAAGCTTATGGCCTGTTACTAGCTGTGGCAATACTGCATTACATGGTTACCTGGTTACATCATCTTTTATTTATATCTCTTTTTGTTGCAACTTGCCTGAGACAGCAAAGGGAGAGCTGAACATTCATATAATGATGTTATAAGGATTTGGATCATTGTTCTGGGCAGAGACCTCTCAGTAATTCAGTTGCTGGGTAGCAGCTCTTGAAAAGCTTCCAGTTGAAGCTCATCACTTGCATCGTCTGCCACTGATTACTCTGAATGTTATTATTACTGTTCTTTCACCTACACTACTATGGCCAGGACACCACACTTTTTTTTTTTTTTTTTTTATAGCACATTATCTTCCCTCACTCTATGAGTCCCAGATGTCCTTACTGGAACCAGAAAGAGTAGATGAAGCTAAAAAAAGTGCTAGAAATGGATTCACAATGGTGTGAAAATCTGACCATAATCAAATAGTAAGCTGCATGAGAGCAGTGACATCCATGTGATATGCTTCTTCCAACATGACATCCTTTGAGGACAAATGGACCAGTCTCACTGTTTGCAAATATTTCAGAAATCAGCTTCCTCATAAGAGGCATGAATATAATATGATGCCAAATGCGTGAAAGTAGATGAAGGTGAAAAACTTCAGTGATCATAACGGAGTCACTTTCAACTCGACTGAAAGAAGTTTCGGTTAATTTGAGCCAGAGATGAATCAGCTGAGCTTTGTGAGAATTGTGCTGTCCAGGCAGCTGCATCCAGTTCTGAAAGGGGAACTGTACTGTTACCCCCGACTCTTGCTGTTGCTTTACCTCAGTCAGCACTGCATCTATTTCAGATTTAGTGAAAACAATTATTTCCAGTTTAGTGTAGGTGAACTCTGACTACTTTAACCTAGTTATGGTAGGTATTGATAAGAATATAGTCACAGCTGCCCAGAGCTGAACTGTCAGTGGAAAGTGTGCCTGAGCTCTTCTCTTGCTACATTAATGTCATTGCTGGTGTCTGAGCCTTCTAGGGGATTGCTAAATTGTATGGATGATGACTGTGCTGTAGGTACTGTGCAGTATTGTAGAGAATAATGGGAAGGGATTTAAATCCCATTTGTTGCAATACAGAGATTATTGACTTTGATTTGGGATTTGTAAGTAAAAGTTGTTTCTAAATGAGTAAAGACAGGAAAAGGTTAATTTAGGACTATTACCTGAATAAAGAAGAAACATATTCAGATCCAGAGAATACTTACTACACAGCTAACACACCAAAATGAGGTGACACTTTGACACCTCTGGAGCATGAAGTTGCAGCTGCCTACTTTTTTCAACCTAGGTGAAATTTTTTCTCCTCCTCAAGACCTGAACTACAAGTGGTGTTGTGGTGTAGGTTCCCCCCCTGCCAGTGGTTTAATCTCTGGATGAACTAAATTCTGTGAAAGGATAAGTTTATATGCTTTTTTTTTTTTTTTTTTTGTCCCAGTAGATAGGTCAAAGTGTTAGTTCTAGTAAATCCATCTATTATATTTTCTTCATATTTTAGATTGTTTTCTACACTGCATGTTTGGCTTTATATTTATGGCCCGTAGGACATGTGAAAGCAGATATTATTCCCTTTTCTTCTGGACAGGTGAAAAGATCTCTTTAGATGCCCCCAGAGCTGTTACATTAATTTTTGAGTGTCCATACCAGGTTCCAAATTACCAATATTAACTTAGGAAATGGGCCTGTCTGCTTTGGAGTACAGCTGGATGAAGAGTCTGGTTTAATGAAAAGCAGTTGTACAAAATGGAAACAAGATGTTACAGTAATAAAGAATCGGATGAGGGAAGGGATACAGTATAATGCTGCTATAGCAATAAATCAAAAATCTGATCTCAGCAATGACACTGTAATTCTTACACAGGTTCAGAAAGGATATTGAAAGACTATGGAGAGGTCAGATAGAGGTGACAAGAAGTTGTACAGGAATAAAATTTTAACCTGAAGACAGTTTTAAAACCTAGCTATGTTTACTTTAGAAAAGCCTCAAATAATAGTGAACTCAGTAGTTGAATAGTTTAGTAATTGAGATTGTCTTTTCTATCCATTCTTATGACACAAAGCAAAAGGAACTGTTGCATTGAGAGTGATGAGTCCTTGAATTGATGGATTTAGCAAAGTTCAAGGAGGAACAGAACAAGATTATTGGGATAAATAGTACTAACGAAAAGATATTACAAAAAATAAAAACTTTTTAAATTAGCTTTGGATCCCCCTCCAGTAACTGAAGATTAGAACAAGTTTCTTCGAGAGGTGATATTATCCCTACTTCCATTCCTCAGCATTAGAGCTGTTCTCGGGCCAGATCCAGGACTCCTTGATCCTCTAGTATGGGAGTTTAAGAAATTCTCATGCTGATAGTGTGCATACACTTATTATGTCTCAAAAGATCTTCCATTTAGTTAATACTAGGAACTTTCAATATATATTCTAACAATGTCCTCTCTCATCCCATGACTCCTGAATCTGCTCTATCTTTTATGAGATAGAGCAATATATTAGAAGAAAATGCTTGTTTTCTCAGTTTGTAGTGCTACAGCTTTTCAAACTGATTTCCAAGTCTGGATTTTAAACAAGAACTTTTAAAACTTCATTTTTAAAAACGTCAGTTGTATTATAATCATATGGGTTTTTTGGTGATTTGCCTACAATATGTTCACATCTTTTTCCTAAGTGGTTACATTTTTAGGATCCGACAATATGTAGGAGTAATTTAAGTTATTATGCCTCTTACCTCCTTAAATCTGCTAGATCTGTACTACAGCTTGTTACTTAGATGCTGCTTCTGCTACTAATTAGAAACTGCAAATCAAAGTCTAATTATGCATCTCAGCTACGAAAACTGTGCAGTACCAAAGAGTAGGTGGATTAAACTGTTTAATACTTGACACAGCCTGTGGAATAAAAAAATAGAACAATGAAAACATGTTCAAGGAATTGTGAAAAGAAGGTTCAGATGGTACAAGCTGGAAATCATTGTTATGCTTCTTAAACAATGCTGTTCTGTTTTTTTCTATGATTTCCACAGCCTCCTTTTTAGATATAGATGTTTCCACAGTTGACTGTCTTCTAAGAGCCATATATAACTTTTTTTTTTCTGCAGTACCACTCCTGTTAGTGTATACTACACTGAAGTTTTACCGGTGTAGTTTCATATTGGTTAAAAGGGATTTGAGTTGGTCCATCCATCAGGCTGCATTCTGCCTGTGTTGATTTAATCTGAGATGAAAATTACTTTAAAAATGTCTATGAAGTGTGAATTGAATTATAGAAGACAAACTTACCAAACCTCTTGTACTGTGGAGTTGAAATCGCACCTTTAATTAAACTAGAGCAGGTTTGACTAGCGAGAAAACCTTTAACTTAGTATGTAGTATGTACCATCATGCAGTCTGTCACAGAGAGCTAATGTGTTGAACTCAGTGGCTCCGAGCAGAATTATGAAATTCTGAATTATGAAAACATGACATATAGACATTATTATCTTCTTTGAAACTGCATGACTAAACTGTATTTTAGTCAAATGTTTATACACAGATGATTTCCCAGGTAATAGGGGAAAAAACAGGAAAAAAATGATTCCTGATACAGAATCCTCTTTCTGAATTTCTCTGATTATTAATTTTTGTTTTCCAATTTAGCTTAAATTTGAAGAAATTGCTGAAGTTTCATTTTTCTAGCCTACTCTAAAGCACACAATCTCCAGGATTTAGAACTGCTAACAGTAGTTGAATGCTATACAGCCTTTCCAAAAATATGAAAAGTTTTGAATGGTTTCACTTGCTTCATGAACTTTTTGGTAGTGGATTCCATGGCGTAGCAAATTTTAGTTACTCTAAAATGTGGAAAGCTAATTTAAAATTTATATTGCTTGTTCTGCATGCCAGAAATATGATTCCAAGATTACCAGATTTGGCACAGCAAATTACCATGTTATTACTGAATCCGATGCAGACAGCTCCAGTTACAAATATGACATTCTCCATTTAACTCCTTATAAAACTGCTTTCCAAATAATAAATATTCCTATAAAAACAACAAAGAAATTTTCTCTGTGAATCAAAGGGAGAAGTTAAATCTTGTAGTTCTTTCTCACATGATTTCTAAGCATGTTAAGTTGTTCTGTCTTTTCCAGTGCATAGTAAAAACAAATACTATTTTCACTTTGTACATTTTCTTGTTTCTAATAACACTGTTAAAAGCTGCACATGTTGAAAGTATGCATAGA
Source organism: Rhynochetos jubatus (assembly GCA_027574665.1). NCBI lineage: Eukaryota > Metazoa > Chordata > Aves > Eurypygiformes > Rhynochetidae > Rhynochetos > Rhynochetos jubatus. The sequence goes on along the minus strand of CM050653.1, from coordinate 54,533,004 downwards.
CCCAGCAGTCACACAGAAGGCAAATGAAAAGGATACATCTAGTGATGAAGACAGTAACATCTGATCTCTGTTTTCCACTATAGTAGCTGGCACAATATAGGGCTATTCCTCAGACTTTCTATTAGTTAATTATGCAGTGAAATTATTATTTTAATGGGAAAAGAAAATCCATTAGGAAGTACAAATTTTCTTTTGTTCTTGCTGCTGGTAAAAGAACCTTTCCATGCCTTCACAGCTGATTTGCTCAATTTGAACAATGTTGTTTTTCACCCCTAGTTTGAATGTGATCCAAAGAAATGTCTGTGCCTAGTGCTAATTAACTTTGCATTGATAGGGACTTTACACTTGAACTAAATAATACTTGATGGTTTAGATAGCCTCTTGCCTTCTGCTTTGATAACATTTAGTGAATATTTTCATTGGTATCTGTTTTTATTCTCAGACCACTACTAAAAGTAACAGGGAGAGCTAACTGGTTTAGCACCAAATCTTTCACTCTCTGCTCCCCTTCCTTCTCACACGAAAACAGTGCTTCTACTTGATCTGTGGAGAGATAAAAATTGCTGCTGATACACTGTTTTACTCAATGTTCAGATTTATCTTGACTATGGAGACACTATTTTTAGTCCAGTGTTGGCTTTTCCTTAAACTGCTTTTCAAATATGTAATCCCAAATTGTGCTTTGAATGCCATTTCTATTTCCGCTTCTCAATTAAAAGACTAAAGTCTTGTCTTTCTATAATAGTAACTGAGGTTGGTGGAGTTTCAAATTAATCTTTGGTGCGTTCTTTTAGTCAAAGTTTTAGTCGTCTTTCTTTTCAGCTTATTGGTTTCAGCGAGACTGTGTGTCTGACTCTTCGGTCACTGTCTTTTTTCCAAATTCATTACTGTCTGTGCCAGTCACAGAAAACACTATTTGAATCTTTCCTCTTGCTGTTAACAAGAAAAGCATTCTGACACCACTTGAAAACATAATAGTATTATTAGGTATTTTGGGCAACAAGTGAGTTTGGAGGCAACCACAGTTTGGGGTTTACCTTTCCCTTTCTGATCCCCAGTCAATTCCATCTCCACAGGCTGAGTCTTTAACTCATGTTTGTGCTAGAAGCACTGAATCAATGCTCCTGTTGTTCACAACTCCGTCAAAGGGTGCAGAATCCCCTTGCCCAACACAAACTATGGGTACCCACCTGTCGTTACAGTTCCCCTGTGCCTGGCAGTTCTGAGCAGAGGCCGAACAGACTGATGTGGACAAGGATACAAAGGATCACAGATATACAACAGCGCTGGTGCTTAGTAAGGCTGGGATCTTTCAGTACTGTGTGCACCTGGAAACACATTTTCTTTCTTTGACCTGACATATATTTTTGTCACTAATTTGTAAATGTCCAGTCATCAGCTTAGAGAAAGCTCATTAGTATTCCAAAGTCTGTTCCTTCTCTAGTTACTGTGGACAATATCAGCCATCTGTCACTTAGGCCTAAAACCTGGAGATCAAGTTTGGCTCAGACCACTACTAGCTTGTATCTTAAATCTTCCTTGATCTAATTTGTGTAATCTCACTAGGATATGATTTATTTCTTCTTGAAGAGAAATATCTCTTCATTTCTTTTCTATTATACCCTCTTGACATCCACCAAGTATATGTTCTACTGCTTGAAACTTCTGTGACGCTCAGTTAATCTCATATCTTCAGGGCACATATAGTAATGAACAGTATCATCCTCCTTAGGAAGAACACCCATGATTTGTTTCTGAAATACAACAAAAGAAAAATGTGTCCTTTCGTACTCCAACTAGGTGACCAGAGAAGCTCACCAGTTCCTGATTCAGACAGGCACCCAAGCCCCCTCTGTCCTGAAGAGGTTCACAGCTAGATCTCTCATGTTTCAGGTGCACCTTATTCATGAGAATGCTGGCTAAGCTGGTGATTTGTACACCTTCACAGCAGAAATATGACTACTGAGGAAAGAAAGTGTTATGTCCATCTAAAAGGCAAGAAGGGGGAATCTAGACATCTGCAGCATTGTCAGCATCACTTCTGTATCTAGGAAAATTATGGAGCAAATCCTTCTAGAAGTATTTTCCACGATGATGGAAGGACAAGGAAGAGGAACAGTTATCACAGATACAGATTGTGCCCGACCAAATTCACTTCCTTCTGTGATCGAATGACTAACTCAGTGAATATGGAGTGTGTGGTAGAAATAATTTAACTTGACCTTAGCAAGACTTTCATCATAGTTTCCCATGGTATCCTCAGCCAAACTGAGACTTATGGACTGGATTGGTAATGTATTAGATGGGTAGAGATCTGGCTGGACCAACATGCATACTGATCAAAGTCCATTCCAAGCAATTTCAGATGTTATCAGTGGTTGATAATGGGGCCAATTGTGCTGAAGATAGGGTGAGGGAAATGCATTTGTTTAGCCTGGTAAAGGTAATTGCAGTCTTCCAGTACCTAATGGAGAGTTACAGACAAGATAAAGTTAGACTCTTCTCAGAGGTCCATGATGAAAGGACAAGAAACAACAGTACAAAACTGGACTTAAAGTGTGCTCACTGTGGGTGACTAAGCAGTGTAAGAGGCTGTGGAATCTCCAACCTTGGACATTTTCAAAACTTATTTGGGCAAAGCCCTGAGTGACTGTGAAGTTAGATCAAGTTGCTCTGAAATTACATCAGGCTACTTTGAAGAGGAGAGTGCGGTTGGCTGCCTCCAGAGTCCTTCACAACTTAAAAATTCATATGATTCTAGGCTTTTTATGCGTGGAGAATTCTGCATTCTTTTCTCCACAGTATCAAAGTTTCAGTGGACAGGGTGCAATGTGGCTTCATTCACACTCCTGTGAAATAGACATGATGTGTTTCTAACCTTTCAATCTTCCCAAAACATGGAGTTTTCAAGAAGAAAACTTCGAGCTATTACATCCCATAGAATAGAAAAGCCGTGTACACACTAAAACATGTGCTTTTTTTAAAGGGATCTTTTGAATAGATTCTTTTATTTCAGAAGAGAATTTTAAAGTGTGGATCCCAGGGAAAGAAGGGTGCTCATTTTCCTGTGTTTCACATTTCCTACATGGTACTTTCTGTCAGCTTGCTTTCTCCTTATCCAGAATAGTTCTCTGGGTTTCTCCTGTGAGCTAATGCTTCTCCTTGACAGTGGATTTAGCTTAAAGCTCAGACACCAGGCTCTGCATTATGGAAGAAATAATTACTGGCTTGATGTTCAAGCCATTATGCAGTGAAACACTGGTAGTAAGAGGTTCAAAAGTGCACAGCAGAACATTCCTCTGAAGTTTATCTTGCAGGTAGTCTGCATCTTTGTTTTTAATCTCTTTTGTTGGCATGCTTTATGGATAGTTTCATATTTTAGGATTCGTGAACCAGAATTCTATGCATATGCAAACCTTTTGCAAGTTACTTTTGTTATAAGTAAACTATTTGTTAGTTTTGGTTGATTTGGATCCAAATGAAGAGTGACAATATTCTTCCTTCATCAGTGAGTGAAATTAACTGTTTGATCTACTAATTAAAGGACAGTGGCTTCTGAAGATATTTTGTTAAGACTGTATTTGATAAATTATTTATTTGACTTGAGCCTATTATAAGCTTTCTTAATTTGTGGCTTAGGCTTTAATATTACAAGCAAAATATATGTTACCTACCTCAACCATGAATACATTATATAAGTGTGAAATGAACTTTTCCCCTTCAGTTTGCTGATGTGAGAGAGTACGATAGGAAGTTCTCACAGCTGGCAAACAAAGAATTACTGTAGTTGTAAAGTGGTTGGAAACACAAATGTTGATTATTTCAATGAAAGAATTTAATTAGGGTTCCTAAAGAACAGGATATTACTGACATCACTGATTGGCAAAATGAGCAAAGTAATACAGTGCTTACCATTGCAATAGCTCTCTCTTAATGATGCCATTATTAGAATTTGGCTGGCATCCTGAAACGTGTACAATAGCTTGGCAATAGAATAACATTTTGGAAATTGCAGATGTAAGGCAATGATGTGAAAGCCAAAGGTTTACTGAAAAGAAGTCCAGATCAAGCATTTTTAGAGCCTCTCAAATGAATGGTTCTATAATGGACTGACTCTTTCTCAATAATACTGCAGTATATAGGATAATCTAAAAAAACCCCCAAAAAACCAAAACAAAAACCACCGGGTTTTTTTAGTCTCCTTTTCCCACAGGCTAGCTTTCATTCTTTTCTAGCTTTATGCCCTCCTATATTTAACAGGTTCTCTGGGAAGTTTCACTATTAGATCCTGCACTGATGCTCCATTAAGTGAAAGAAACTAGGTATAGGCACTTCCCTGGTCTCATGTTGTAAGTCAGCTTATGGGTGTTCTGTTTTCAGATGGGGTGGATTCACTGACCTAGAGCAGTTTCCGGATTGCTTTAAATTGCAACACTCTCTCACTATTCCTAGTAAAACCACAACAGGGGTGACTCCTTTCTTGCTCTAATTGACCCCATTGTTTTCTGACACACCTGGCAGACAGACTAGTAGTGCAGAGACATAGGTGGTATAACTGGCACTATTTGTACCTCTGACAAATAATCTTTACCTGCTGCTTATAGTCAGAGTACATAATTTCTGTAGTATTTTAGCAGTTTAAAAGTGCAGCAGGATCAGGTTCATATAATGTGAACTAAATAGTGCTAACTTAGTGTTGATCAGGGCTTTATAGAGTAAATGTTTTCACACTGAAAAAATAATGAAAATTTTTTAGAGTTGTGTGAGTTGGTGAGTTTCTTGCCCAGGGAAAGGTAGATTTCTTCTTAAGCAAAAATTTGGAAATTGTAAAATCAACAAAATTTATCATAATACGTTAAAGAATAAGTCAAAATTTAAGTGAAACTTTTAAAAATAATTCTGGTTGGACTGAGCCTTTTTTTGTTAATTGATTTACTGAGCTTTCAAACACTGTTTGAATTTGGATAGCCAAATGCAAGCCTAAGCACTTTTACTTTCAATTATTTTTAAAAAACTTATAGAGAGGATACATAGGATCAAATGAAAAGGAAGAGAGCTGATGAGACGAATGGCATGAAATGAAAGAATGAAGAGGTGATATCTAATATATAGTTGAATCTTATAAATTCTCATAGTCCCTTTCTCTTCCCTAGCAGAGATGTGGGTTGGTATGTTGGAATTTGAAACAACTGCCTTTAACAGAACCATTTATAGGACAGGCTGAATTTGGGATACTGTTTTAAGAAAGAAATACATTTGATATTCATATGCAGCTAATATTAGTCCTAGTAACTAGGAAAGGATAAATGTTTTGAAAAACTTCCCATGGTATGAACATCCCCAAAGTACTTTGGATTGCATTTTACATTGAATAGATCCCAATGATTCTTCAAATTTAATTTCCATCTATTAATAAATTGCAGAGAATTTCTCCCCAACCCCTCATCACTGAACATACAGCAATAACAGATAACAACGCTCTTTTGGTTCTATGTGCAGTGACTTTCAACTCCAAATTCCATCGCATGTTTTCAGCTGCTGAGACTCTGATTACATTCTGACTTCTCTTTGTTTAAACTTACAGCCTCTATTTAAAAAATGGAGCAGAGATATTCCCTTCATTCACTTGCCTGCTTGTAGCATTTCCCTGTTTGTGTCAGGTCAGCAAGATCATGCCTTTGCCCCCCCCTCCACTCTGAATCTGAACTGAGTCACCTTCCAGGTGATTCTGACTGACCTCTTCTCAATATTACTAGTCATACCTGTAGGTAGCTCCTGGTAAATCAGTGAAATATTAGAAGCTGGATTTCTGACTGTTTATAAACCATTTGTATAACAATTAACTATCTGTTAGCACTGTACAGTCACAGCAAAATTTGTTTAATAAAAGGAACCTTCCCAAACTTTATGTAAATAAACTCATTTTTATTCTCAAAACCAGGTACACAGTTCTTTCTGAGATGAAGATATGTATAAGACAGAATTTGGGCCAGAGTCTGTTTAACCTCTGAACATACCTGAAATAATGACCAGAAGCCTTCATGACTTTATTTCTTTTTCTGGTGGAAGAATTGGGTAGGATTTGTACCTTCCCTTAAATCTGAGAGCAGCTGAATATGTTGTATCCTGGGGGAAAGGCAGAAGCCTGTAGGACTGTCAACATCCAAATTGCTTCCTACACTGCACTGACACTTGATATGCTGGCTATCCCCTCCGGCGAGACTTACTTAGATTTCTGTTTGTCTGGCAGCTGATTGAGAGTTCTAATCAATAGCACCACTCTCACCTATCAAGTGAGTGTAATCTTGGAACTTATTATGATAAGAAACAATTTCAGAAAACTTCAAAGGCTTGTTTAGCTGCTTGGTGACAGTACAGTGCTTTTCCACGAACAAGGCCAGATAGCTTTAGAAGCACAAGCCCTAAGGTGTTTCTAAGATGCAGCCGAGTTACTATATGCATTATAGTAGCTACATCTGGAAATGCAAAACAAAAGTGGAAACATGTCTTGAGCCTAATAAAGTAAATAAAGTCTGTAGTAAAGTTTTGGATTTTTTTTTCCCCTTAAGAGAAAGGTATGACCTTGAATCATAACTTAACTATTGTTTTAGCTTTGTAAGCAGAAAAAAATTTTGAGGGATCAGTATAATTCATAGGTAAATGCTGACTTATAACAAAAACCCTTGCCACATTAAGGCTACTGCTTTTCTGACTTCAGTTATTGCTGTTGTACCCTGAACTGTAACTATCTTTTCAGTATTGTTATCTAGGAAAGCCTCAGTAGTAAAGCTGTGTGGCTGTGCTACTCAGGATGAGCATTGTCAGTCCTCTAAGCTTTAATTTTGAATACCTTTATTGCCTTCTCAGGGCAAATTTTCTTAATCTTTTATGGCACTTCTGTAGCCAACAGGCCAAAAACTCAGTGCTTCCATTATGAGTATCTCTTCATACCATCCATAGATTCTGATCAGATCTTCAGGTGATTTAATTGTAATTCTTCTTGTCTGGGTTCCGAGGTCGAAACCTATTTCTAAATGGTTGTCTACTGAAAAGAGCTGTACTGCATCTCTTATGTTGTGTGATGATTGTTGTAAGGTATAGTGAGAAATTTTTCCAAATGAAAAAAGCTGTTTATGTTGTATTTGTAACAAGATGGTTTATGTGGAGGAGGGATGATTGTTCTTAAGATGTGGCAAAGCTTAAAATAGATAAGTCTTTACTCAGTCATATCTCAATGACTGAATAGAGAAATGAATCTACAATGTGACTATTATTTGATGTATTGAAAGCAGCGCCTTTGAAGAAATATTGTTATACAGCAAATTTATGGCTTAAGTTTTTATTCAATGAGATTTTGAAACTTGAACAAATGTACAGTAGTACATTTACTAGAAGGAATGTGATTATAAGAGAACATACTTTAAAAGGACATAATAACCTTAGAACAGCTTTTGTTTTCTAGAAAAAGTTCCACATCCTGGTCTGTACCTGGAGACAGATGTACCATTTAATAGTGATGATGCTAGATGATGTTGACTTAGAGTGCAACCACAGCAGGAGCAACAGCTGTTACAATTTATAAGTGTTATTTTCTCTTTTTGGATTGCAAACTAAAAACCTAAGGAAATAGAGCTATTTCTGTGAGCTGTCATTCCACACCTGAGGCTCAGTTGTCCCAAGGCTTCCCATGAAGTTTCCAACCTCTGCTTGGCTGGAAATGATTGATGTGTGAGGTGAATTGATCCCACCAATGGAGAAAAGGGCAAAGGGTTTAATTATAATTTAATGCATACAGTTTTCTGGTTATTCTCTCTGTGATTTAAATTTTCCACTGCTGTCAGCTAGCTGATATCTGGGATGAAACATACATCACTATCTTCTTCCTTGTGGGGCTCCCTTTATGATCAGCTATAACTCTGCAAATTTGTAACATCACCTTTCGTTTAATTTCATGCAGATGTTCTGTTAGAAACCAGATTGTCCCATAATTTAATACAGTGCATCTTTGGACTTACAAAGTGTTTGTAAGCACTATGGCAGCTGAGTAGTTTTGAAGCAAAGAAGATTGACTTAGCTAACTCTCCTTGGCCATGCATACGTACAAGCTTAGGTACGTGGTAGAAGTTTAGGAAGTGTCTCCTGAGCGAGGTAGGAGGGGAGCAGAGACTAGCTCAAGCAAAGCTTCCCAGGGACTCAGTGGTTTGCTGTGGACTAGGGGTCGTGAGGTCCCTTGGGGGTGGCAGGACAGGGCCTTGCAGCCAGGCCACATCCCACTGTCAGGCAGTCCCAGCCCTGACCATCTAGCAGCTCCCTGGGGATGGGCAAGGGCTGAGGCCCCACCGGGATGTTGTCCCATGGGCCTGGTGAGGGGAACCAGTGTCCAGTTATAAGCTTGGGATAGGTGGACAGAGACTCAGGACAAGGCTGGGCTGAGGCCAGGCCACATCCCTGCAAGCTGGAGACAGGGTCTGGCTTAGCAGGGCCCAGTGCAGGCCCAGGTCCAGCTGTGACTGGATGCCCAAGCCAGGGTCCCACTGGGGCCTCAGCTGAGAGCAGCTTCCATGGGCCAAGGATCAGCTCTGTCTGTGGTCTCCCCACCACATGTTCAGGAGCCTCTCCTCAGGGCCACAGCAGAATGGGGCACCCTTGGCTGTGCCAGTTCTGAGATGCCCTGCAGCCAAGCCCTGTTCTTCTTCTACACTGCACCTATCAAAGCTCATGAAGCCAAAGGTCATAAATTACTCATAAGGTGTATACTTTTAAGAATGCAGAATGTTTTGTACAGTTTTCAGAGTAATTGAGTCACGTTGTGTCTGCTGAGGAGAGATAACATGGTGGTGTCACTGAGGACTAGCTCTGGAAGCAGTAAATCTACTAGCAAACATGTGATCAGAAGTTATAAAATACAAATAATGGATCAGAACCTTTTTGTTTGTAAGGAAGATGATATATATCTAACATATTATTATGGGACAAATCCTTCTAACCACTACTGTATAAAGTTTGGGCATTATCTAATATAGCACAGACATCACTAAGGCAATGATTGATCAGACATGTCCACTGTTAGTTTGTTGTTAATGGTAAATCATGCTCAGTAATATCAACAAATTGATTTTTCTTTTACTGTAATGTACATAAACCCAAGAATTACCTTTGAAGAATGTCTTTAAAATTTTATTTTCTCTAATAAGTCTATCTGAGAAAGGAAGAAAACCCCCCATTGTAACCTGGGTTCAAGTCTCACATCTGGAATCTAATATTTCAACTTTGCTTTTCACAATCTAATCTAAATTTTATAAATTAATTTAAAAACTCTGAGATTACACTGTATACCCTTTGCCATGGAAATTAGTTCGTAGAACTAGGAGAAGATTGAATATATTCTGTCAGGATCTAATTAATGTCTTTATTTACATCAGCAGTGTGTAGCTTTTTCTTCCAGAGGGCCAATTATGCAATTTTATGAAGGTCAAGGGGCCACAAATCAATATTCAAACTGTTTTTCCAGGCTCAATTAGATTGAGTAAGTTTTTGATCATTTTCTCCCTCAGGCTGCCTTAGTTCAAATGGAAGTGCAAAGTGTCTGTTACTGTGAAGAGCAGCCCCTTCACAGGACCACAGGCCCCAGGGAAACAATGGAAGCTGTTGAGGTCCTGCAGACAGAAAGAGAGCAGTGGCTCTACCTACTTGTGCAGCTTCAGTAAACTCCTCATTTGATGAAACATCTGATAGAAACTTTTAAATAACGATAGCTGCACATATTTATTGACTCTATTACGACTTGCAGCTCTAAAATTACCTCCATGGACACGTCAGCTTTTGCTATAGTGGTTACTATGTAGAGGTAGACACACACACAGAGATCAGTTTCCTTATTTGTCCTGTGAAACTAAAATTGGAGCCCTGACGTTAGTGGTGCAGAATTGTCTTGCACACGAGTTGTAAGTCTAGCGCATCTACGTTTGTTAGCCTTGCTGTATGTGTACACTGAGCACACCTAACTGGGTGTGGGACTATGGTCATGGAGGACACGGGCCAGGACAGGGACACCCCTGAGAGACTGCAGTCCATGAGCAAGGCACAAGTGAGGGACTTTGTCCACAGGAGAGCCACACTGGGACATAGAAAACCCAATTAGAAGCATGGAGGAGCAGCAGAGAGAGGCACATAACCTCTTCCTGTGCTGTCCATTGCTTCTCCAAAGGTAGAAGGATGGACTGACTGGAACCTGCAGTGAAAACAAGTCAAAACGAGGAAGAGGAAGTGTAAATATTTGGCTTAAATTGAACTTGGAGAAGAGGGATGAAAAACATTTACTTAAGTTTCTGTTTTATTGTGTATGTTGGTTTTTTCCCCCCAGTACCTGAATCAGTAATCAGAAGTTGGTGATAACTGGCAATGAATTAAATTACATACAAAATCCCCTAGTTAAGACTATCTTGCCCATGACAGATGTTCAGAGTAAATGCATATGCCAGCTGTCCTACAGTCTCGAAGGTTTACCTAAATCCAATCAATAATCAAATGGAATTTGTGGCTTCTTGCTAATGCTAATTGTGTACCAGAAGGAAAAAATTGGGAGATGGAATATTTTGCAGATGTTCAAATAATTGTTTTCTTTGGCATATCAATCTGAAGCACAATAATTCCATGCTGATGTTCTGCTTTTCATGAAGGATATACAATATAAACCAACTTAAAAATTAGAAACTGACACAGCTATAATTTGTAAACATATGCAATTTGTCATTCCCTGAAACCATTTGGTCAGAATAAATCCAGATTAAAAAAAAAAAAAAGTAATAGGTCATTATCAAGGAAAATAGCCATACCCATGCAGAAAAGTAGGTGGTATAGAGTAAAATCACCTCTACACAGTGTATAAGCCTATCTTTATTGGTAAGCATATATTATCCTTGGTCTCCTATGGGAAACTTTATGATATTACATCTATGGTGATGTGTGTTTGTTTGCATGCATTCTTACCTACCACTCTAATTTATAATAGAATATTCTAGTAAATTATTTTTTGTTTTCCAAATTCTTGATAAACAAATCAGAAGAACCTAAATCAGCTTGAAAGGTATTATTGTTTTGTCTTCATATATGATGATCTGGGACAAAGACTGTTCTTTGTGGAGGAGAAACTACAAAAAGTATCTTATTTAAGTAGTTCTTACAAAGAGCATTTGGGGAGTTAATGCTATGACTATCCATCTTAACAAATAAAATTATAACTTTTTCTAATGAATACAGTTTATGGCTCCCTGGAAAATAATGCTACAGAGATAGTATTTTTAACTGTTCTATCTGTCTTTTGTCTTTTCCTTAGGACTATGACAGCAATTTATGCATGTAGAAGACTCAGAGTTCATGCTTTACTGAGCAGAAACCAGTGATCTCTTCTTGCCTTTACCTCTGCTTTTACTTTTGCTGTGTGTTGTTCCATGCTCTGGAAACTCATGAAGAATTGTTATGCCAGTTGGACAGAATTTTATCCAAAAATAAGCCTTTCATTTGATATCCATCATAATCCGTTAAGTCTAGAATCCTGCATGTTATCTGTCGTGGTGTACCCATTAGATTTGTAGGGCTGGACTTCAAAGTACCACAAATTATGTCTATATGCAAAATATATATAAGGGACTTACGTATGTTTCACTTCACACTGTTGGAGTCAAGCTACTGATTTAATGCATACCACCTTACTTAAAAGTAAATGGTAACAAGTGGTGAATGTGTGCTAGAGACCATTGAAGTTACAGTACTTAACACAGCCAAGACCTTGGAACAAAACAATCAGAAATATAAAAGAACCTTGTGTGCAGTTGCAGATATAATTCCATATTAAAAGATGCATAGCTATTGAGCCTTTTTGTTCATGGTTCTAAAGTCCTTCACATAAAAAAGGAAAACTCTACAAGCTCTGCTCTAAGACAACTAATCCCAGGAGTAGCCTGAATTTTGACATGTAGCCCAACGTGGTGTCCTAAGATCCTTCAGATCCTGTAAAAGACATGACATCATTATGAATTTCAGATACATACAAATACCACTTAAAAATGGGACAAGCAGTGTTGAGCCCTTCTTAGGAGGAAATGCAGGATATTTTGTCTGTCTGATGGCAAGGAGTTTGTTGTCTGTCAAGCTGATATACAGGGGCTGTACATTTGGCTTAGAGCCTGTCCTTAAGGCAGTAATATATCTTCAGGATAAAGACAAGGCCTATCCTTGTAAAACACAACAGACATAATGACTGTTCTCAAACTTCTTTTGAGTAAAGTAGAATGATCACATTTTTACTTACATAAACTTAAATTTTAGCAAAAAGGCTATCTACACAGTCAGGTGATCCGCTCAAGTGGTAATGCCATTTTTCTGAAGCAAAGGCTAATTTGCAGTGTCCTTTGTGTTGAGCTCAGTTCAGCTTTCTTTGCAGTGGCTGCGGTCACCACCATTCATGAGCACATCGCCTGTGCCCACCTTCTCTTCATCTTCTTCTAGGGAGGGCTTGTGTTGGCCACTGTGATTATACACCCTGGCTCAGGCCAGTGTTAATGATTGCTGGTGTTGCACAGTGAGATTAATACATTAGTCTCATGAATGACCATCTGTCTTGCCTGTGAGAGTGAGAATATATTCCAACAGGGCATACTGGTGTGTCCACTTCCACAGGTTCAACCCTGTTGTTTGGCTCTATGGGCTCCACACTGTCATCGTTTACATGGACACTGCCAGTGACTGATCAGAAATTACATCCCAGAGGCCTCTGTCCTTAATCTGCGGCCTTCCCTTGCCAGACTTGCCAAATGCCTCTTTGACATGCCACTTGAAGGACAGTAGCCTCTTCTTGTCTGGATCCTGCTTGCTGCAGGTTTCCTTGGTGCTACAGAGAGGAGGTCAGTTGTAAGAAGATTAGAGCTAGTCAGCCCTGTAACATCTAGGAGAATTGGTGGCTGCTTGTCCTGACCTACAGTTTGTGGTCTCCCCAACATGCCTGAGAAGGCAGGAGGGCGCGTAATGTTTTAATACCAGATTTACTTATTTGAAAATATTTGGTGTTATGTGGGATTCCCAAAATTGTGTGCTCCATCATCAGGAAAAAGGGACATTTTATCCTGATTAGAGAGGTCCCAAACAACGGATTGAATAAAAAATAGTCTGGAAAACTTTAGATGTAGCTTGCATAGTGAGGCATTCTTAGCATTTGTTTCCTAATTGTTTGCATTCTCCTGCTTAATTTGCAAGAATGGATTTTTTTTTTTTTTCTTGTTAAGTTGCAGCTCTCATTTTAGCCAGTACTTCTGCAGGGTGAATCTTGTACTTCCCTGAAATCAAACCCTGGAAGTTGTCAGGGGGAAGATGAGAGCTTGCATAATGCTGGGAGCTATCTGAAGATTCAGAGTCAAGGTCCCTATGGTAATTATTCATGACGTTTCAGATCCGAGATCTGTCTGCATCACAAAGGTCTATCTGCTCTTCAGATATGTCAGTGTTCTTATTTCAGTGACTCTGCTGTGTTTACGATTATGTGGGCTTCCTGATTAAAGCAGTAGTGAAGGGGGATCAGATTGTTAAACACAATCATGAAGTGTCATCAAAACTCTTGATGAATCATAAATTTATTACCGTAAGAGAATTCAGAACAGTTTGAGAGGAAAAGGAGGTCCATATTTGAAAAGAAAAAAAATATTATTTAAGGAATTATCTTAATGATTCATTCTTGAGGAGTATATGACATTTTATGTAAGGTTGTATGAGCTTGTGTCTACCTGGTTTCCTTGGACTTTCACATTTAGTTTTTGACAGATATAACTCAAGAACCTCATGAGGGGTACATGATATGTAAAATTAGAAGTGAAATACAGAGTTTTACTTGGCTAAACTTTTTCCTTGTTAGAAATTGAGTTGAAATACACTTTCATGAAAAATCTATTTGGAGGTTATATGGGAAACTGATATTTGGTCAGATCTGATACAGTATCAGTCACCAAGGAAGAGATTGAAGGCCATATATGAACCTTTTAAAAAGATTAGGTCATGTGTCTTCAACCCTTTTGGTTTAGTTGAAACGGAGTAACATAAAGCACATCTGTGAAGGTAAAATTGAGAGGCCCCTTCTGAGCACAAGTTATTTCATTTTATTCAGATTACCTAGTTCAAAAAAAGCAATGTAGATTTGAATTCAGCACTACGTGGCACTGTTGAGCAAAGTTATGAACTATGGGAAATGAGTTCAGCCTTGGGATGTGATGGATCTGCAGGGGGCTGTGCTTGCCTGCACTTAAATTCCCTCCCCTGTCTCCTTAGCAGATGAGAAACATTTTCAGGTGCATACTGTCCTGGGATGATTTCATTCATGTTCTAAACTGAGAAAAAGATTAATATAGACTCTAAATCTGTTGTTTGTGTTGCCCTTGTGCAGGTCCAAATTGCCAGGATTTAGAGTAATGCACTTCTATCATTATGTTGATTCTGTTTTTTTTGAATCTGGTGTATTATTTAGTCCAAGCTTTCGTGTAAATATAACAAATGTTACATGCTACAACAACAGAAAGGGTGAAGAGTGGGAGCTAACTTGGAGGAGCAAGGTGACCGCAACAATTTATCTTCCAAAGGTCTTAGCACTTGCAATTACTTTGACGTGAAATTCCTTGTTTGTGCTTGTCCCTTACAGTCAAATGAGCAGTAGGGTTTTGCATGGAAGATGGGAACAATATTGTTTGTTTCAGGGCATTTCTTTTACTGGAAGAATGTGAAATTTAAAAGAGCAGAATTAAGTTCATAGGTTGATTTTTCCCAAGTAGTGCTAAGTAATTTCGTATGTATTCCCATAAGATTAATGAGTGGTGATCCTGCAATGTATCTTAAGAGACTCAGAATGACAAGGCAAATAATGTTTTCTTAAAGGCTGTTTGTTTCACAGATGTCTACAATTTGCTTTCTGGAACTTTTTTTTAATGCATCTGATACAGAACATTGTCTGGGGCACACTGGGCATCAATCTGTTCAGGTGGATCCTGGTTTGTCACAAGTGCTAACTTCCATTTGGGTCCTGTGTTCCCCTTTGCTGTCCCTTTTGGGCTTCCATGGCAATATATAAAATGAAACTGGGATAATAGCTACCACAACTCTTTACAAGCTAGAAAAATAAAAATAAAATAGTTATTATTCAGAACTATGAATTGAAAACCTCCTTAGTCTATGAACCCAAAGGTTTTCCCTTTTTCCCCCCCTTCTCACTGCTCATGCTTATGCTTGTTTTGTTTATTTCATATAATCTTATCTAACACTTTAATGTTTGGGTTTCACATACTGAATTTGTCTATGGTTTGGAAAGATCCTAGAAAAAAATGGGGCTAGGAACTATCAAGTGCTACTACGATGCAAGGAATGGTTGACTAAAGTCAGGTTAGTGACTTATTCCTGGTCAAGAGAGTTTCATATCCTTTATATTAAGCTTCAATGATGTGTAGCATACTTTAGTCAATAAATAGAATTTTGCTGTTCATGCCCACTAGAAATAATGCATGATGCTGTAGGTATTAATCAAAGAGCTCTTGTATTCTGTTAATACCTTTTCCTGTAATGATGTTAAATATTTGCAGATTCTTAGTATCTTGTACTGATCACTTATTTCTTTAATACATTAGCATGTTGTGAATGTATGCACTGATCGGAATGTACTAATTCAAAGTTAAAGAGAACACCTCAGAGATAAAAACTATCAGTACCTCATCTCAAAGTGGCTGACATAGGACAAAGAGAGGCTAACAGTGTGCAGTGTGTTGTTGTATTGTCAGAAGGCAGATAACAGAGGCCATGAATACCAAGTTTATTTACCTAAATATTAGTGAGATTATCTGAAAAATATCTGAGCATGAAAAACTGAGTAATTTCCCCCTTAACTGCTTATTTTGTGCATCTGTATTCTCATCAAAAAGTCTCTGACAGTCTTATAGTAGAAGATACAATGGATCCTTTACACTTTCTGTCTTCTGTACTTGTTCATTAACCTCATGTAAATTTAATAATTTATTGCCAATTTTTATACTAACATGTTGAAGGCAGATTTGATATTGTCTGATACGCAATGGAATAAGCTCCAGCAAACCTTCCTTCCGGTGGTGAGGTGACAAATGAAAAAGAAAATAAGAATGGGTTTTGCCATTTAAACCACAGTATGCTCAGGGAAGAATGAATAGCCAGCTGTAATGGGGTATGGTTTGTTTCTATATATGCAGGGGAGAATATTACACTAAAGCTTTATGGGATATATACCAGATACTTAAAGTAACATGAAGACTATTCAGCCTAATTATGCTTATCAAGAGCTAGAAGAAAGGTTTAAATACTTGTGTTTGTCCTTTTATCTTTCAGTAAGATATCAGATTATGCTTTATTCCATACCTATTTAATCATTCTTTAAACCTGTTTCTGTGTTTAGAGGGGAAGGTTGGCAAAGAGAGTAAAACAAAATGCATACATGCTTCATTTGCTTAATCCCTGAAGATCTTTTTGATACTTTAGAATGCATTTGCGGTTTAGATACATATGAAGCTGGTGTAAAAGAAGTCAGTGTTCTAAGCTGAAAACTTTACATGGCTTTGGTGGATTTCCTCTTTCTTTAGGTATTTTGTAATTAATGGCATGTGGATTTTAATGGTTTGAGCAGCAGCTGTTGCTGCTTGGGTAAGATTTGGGGCCACATTTTGTTCAAAGTTCAGGTTTCATCTGAGCACAAACATAAATATAAAGCTTTTCAAAACTTTAAAGTGCACTTTTAAAAAAAAGCCACATGGAGAAAACAAGGGGAAACGAGTACAAATTGCCCTTGAAGAGATTTCATCTTGACATAAGAAAGAAATCTTTCACAGTAAAAACATTCATTCACTGGAACAATGTCCCCAAGGACATAGTAGAGTTGCCTTGCTGAAGTTTTTCAAGTTGCAATTGGATAGAATGCTAGATAATCTCATCTAGGCTCCCTTTTCCATGAAACGTTAAACTCGATCTTTTGAGATCCCTTCCCACCTGGTCTACTCTATGATTCTATGAAAAACCTAATCTTCATCTAGGTTATTTTGTAGGGTAGAAGCTGTATGAAAACCTGGCTATTACTGGGGACAAGGCTTGGGGGAGTTCTGTAGCGGATAGAGTGGTAAATAGAGACTGCATTTGTCTTTCTTTTCTCCCTGCATTTCTGTCTTTTTTGGATACAAAATTGTTCATGTTTAAGGACCAGAACAGTGATGCTCTCTTCTCTGTCCATTCTTCTCCTCAGATTAAGAAATCTGATTTTATTTAGCAGTATTTGGGTAATGTTTTATGAATATCAGTTATTTTAACTTCCTTCAGTTCCTGTATAAGAGGAAAATATCCTAGTTTCCACAGTAAAGAAACTAAAGCATGGATAAAGTGAGGTGGTGGGTAGGAACCCTTGACACCGTTTACACTCAATATCCTGCTCAAAAGAGTTAACTTGGCCTTCCAAAGACTCCTGTAAAATGCATGGAAAACTAAAGCCCCTAAATTTTGTGCATTAAACTGCAAAGACAGTTGCAATGTTGACAGTGTGTAAACCTCCCAGCATGATTGTCTAAGGCCAGACAGAAACAGAACCCAGATATCTAGGTGTCTAAACCTAGGCCTTAATTCTGAGACCAGAACAAATGTTTGTAATCCTCTAGTCTCTACTGACTGCCTCTCAAAATAGAGTAAAAGTCTTGGTATTCGTGAGAACCGGTTTTAGTTTAAGTGGTTGGGACCTGTGTTTTTTTCTGTTTAAAACACATTTCACTGATTTTGTTAGTGGGGTGTTTGTATTTGTGGCAGACAGCTGTAACTGGTTATATGATTTATTGTTTTGTATTAAGTTTTTGAACTGATTTTTCATCATCTATATGTAAATAAATTGCACTGCTGAAGTTGGGAATTGACCTCCCAAGGTTTGCCTGGTAGTCATGCCCACATGTATCCTCAAGTGAGTTGACTGGATCATTAAGACTAATGACTCCACACTCTCCATGCAGGAGGGTAAGTGCACACTTCTGGGAGTTACAACACCTTGTTTCTTTCATCAACTCTCGTGGATATACATCAGACAAGAATGGCATCGGTGAGTGAGAGAAGCTGTCTCTCATCTGTATACAATGATGCATTTTGCTATGTAAATGACCAAAAAATGAAGCTTGAAACATTTCCTGATTTTTTTTTTTTTCTCAATATTTCGTGCTGTGGCATGAGGAAGTGGCCTTTTTTGAACCTTGTACCAATGTGGCCTGACAGAGGTGTGTTTGTGTCAATGGTGAGTGATTGCATGCTTTCTGAGTTATTCATATTAACATTTGATTGTAATGGTGAGGTACAGAGAATGAGCTGCAGAGACTGTGATGTTCACTGGAATTTACTAACTTAGATGAAGCATTTATCTAACTAAAAAGATTTGATGCAAAGCACATATTTGTTAACAGATATTGTTCTGAAAATTCTTGATAGAATAAATTGAGAGCTTCAGCAATGCTTCTTTCAGTCATGCCAGACTTAGAGACACTTAAATTAATTTTGTTTCTAAACTGAGTTTCTTTCCGAATTCCAGGCCAGACTAGTAGTTATCTGTGTTTCTCAACCTTTCCAATGAAAGCATCTGCTATACTGGACTAATGTGAAAATATTAAAAAAATTGAATAAAAGAAGTAAGGAACAGACTATGCTGGAAAAAATAAGAACTGGACCTGTGATGTCAATCAAATATGAATATCTTCTGTAGGTTAAGTAAGTTGGGCAAAGGTGATTTCTGTTGTTTTATTTTTTCATCTTTCTATATGGTGAAGATAGTTTCCACAGTGCAAAACCAACCAGTCAGAAAGAAGGAGATACTGACATCTTTATTAAAGACACTTTGTAATTAGGTCCTCTGTTTTGCTCAGTAAAAAAGGCTGAAAGGAATCCTTCATCCTGAACTGTCATTCACATTCATCCATCACCATGTCAGAAATAAGACCTTTTAAGCTAAAGGGTAAATTAATCTAATGGTAGTGTTACCCAAAGAAGGGAATGTTGTTCTATGCAAGCAGCTTCGTATGATATGAGAGAGAGCTGATACACATGCATATATCTAATGTATAAAATGAGGGTTCATTTTCATTTTGACTTTGGAAAATGAATTCTGTTTATAATAGAACCAACTGACAGAATACTGGCAGTGTAAAGTGCTGTTAGCATAGATGGAAATCAATGACATCAACTCCTTCCATGTCATTAGCAAGCAGCCAACAAATACAGTTTTTCTTAATCAGTTTCACTAATTTTCATACCTAGAGTGCTATTTCCTACTTTCATAGCTGATTTTATAATTTGGCCATTCTTTCATTTCTTTCTTACTTATTTTTAACATTATAGGAATATTATATTAAGTATATTGATGTCTTTACAGTGTTGCCAGCCAGAAAGATTAGAAATCTCACTCAGTTTTGGTGAGCACCTCTATGAATAGCAGCTCTAATCTGCAGGCTCAAGAGACTGAATTTAGTCATCAGACTGGATGTGGAAGCCTACATCCCACTACATCACCTGCTGTCCTCGTACAGTCAGTAAGGAGAAATAGACATTTTTGGCTTGTGATTCTTCTTATCCTGGAGTAGGCATCTAAAGTTACTTAAATGCCTCAAGTCTTAAGTCTGCCCTTTTTTTCTTCTCAATTGATTATAGAAGAATCTCATGAGGATAAGCTGACCTGTGGGGGTCTATACTGCACATACCTGATTTAATATGAAAGAAACCCCCTATAAAAATTCAGTAACATGGGGGACAATGCTTAGAAACTATGGAGCTGGTATCAAAGGCAGTTTTTATTCTTGATGTGGTTCTACCATTTATTCTTTTTATGCTTAGCTCTGTCAGAAATAACACCTACCCTAAGCAGGGTTTCACCCAGCAATTATGCATATAGGCTTTACAGTAAACATGATATTGCTAGGTGCAAAATGTAATTTGATATTAGCTTCTCAGAGATTGGAAGACCCAGTGCCATTTAACATCAACAGTTGTCCCTAGTGAAACCTGCTTAGTTTTATTTAGGTAGAGTCCAGCAGAAGCAGGTCATCGTAATTTCTTAGTATTAGGCATTGTTTAGAGAAATCAGCCTGTGAGGCTTCTGCCATACACTCTAACTAGCTCATCAATTTTACATATTAGTAAGCATTTAACTGGTGTTCAGAGTGTTTTTCTTAAAAAAAAATTTGTTCTGATTGTACGGAGCAAGTTTAACAGCAGCATTATTTTAGACAGGTTTCTTAAATGTTGTTTGGAAAGGTCTCACCTGTAAGTGAGAAAGTAACAAGTTCAATATTCAGGCTAAAAACTGAGCGCAGTGGAATTTAGGGAACTGCTTTTGAATTAGGGGAAGCACAACGCAGTCTTTCGTTATGGACTTAGCTGTAATGAATACCTCTTAATAGTTCATTTTGGCAGTGATGAGACTCCCCCGTTTCCTCCCTCATAATAACAGTGAGCAGATGAATACTCTGAGCTTAGTCTAATATCATGGGTTGTAATGAAATACACGATAACACAGCATGCTTGGCTTGAGGTTGGTAGTTTTAAAGCAATAAACATTATTTACTCTTTGCAGTGAACACAAAATCCTTGAACTGAGTTATAATGTAGCCCTGTGGTAATAGTGATTGATTCACAAGATGTCATACTGTAAGTAGTGCATGTTACTGCTATCAAATCAATAAATTCTGGGTTAGAACCCTTAGAAGAAGTGCAAAACCAGTGAGGAATATCCAGGGTTATTATTACCATTCATACAATTTTTCTTTATTTAAACAAAAAAAGTATGTAGTGGTATGGCTTAAAATGCAAAAGAAAAGAGGGTAGGTAACTATCAGCCCCGTGTTTAGGGACACTTGAGTTTTGAACTACCTGCAGATACAGCAAAAGGTGAAATATATGGACTCCGTAGAAATCTGGATCTAACCAGCCTCTTTGTTCTCTCTGAGTTCCCAAATGTATGCTACAAGCAGAAATAAACACCTACGTAGAATTTTGTGGTGTAATATCTTTGCAAATTTAGCAGTCTTTCTGCAGTGTGTTAAGATGTGTCAATTTAGAGCATTTAACAGAAAAAGAGCACAAAATGTTTATATTAAATAGCTGTTATTTTCAATTTACGTATTTGAAAATGTACTATTGAAAGGCTGTATGCATTTCTCGTTATATTGTCTCCTTAATTTAGATTGTGTAGTCTTTGTGGCATAGATATTATCTTGGTATTTTCTGGGGCAATATGTACACACTACTGGCACAATTTCTACTGCCAGTAATAATTCAGTGATCACCTACTGAGTCTTTTCTTATTTATAAGATGCATACTGGAGAGATATGATACAAATAGTTGTTGGCTTTGAATCATTCTAGACATTATTAGGATATGCTGACATGGGATTTATGTCCTTGAACCTATGTGCAGTACTTTGCTTTTGTTCTTTCCAGAGAAACACGAGGAACAGCAGACATTCCTTTGCTCAAGTTTAATATTAGAGTAAGTTCCAAAGTTCAAAAAAATTCAAATATTATTTTCTGAAATTTTTCATAGCTTAAGAATTTTGTTTCATAAGACAGGAAAACGCACCAGGTTTCGGTGTTTCCATACCCAAGAAACTCTAAAGCACAATATTTGTCAGATATGGAAAAATGAAAGTTTTAATAAAAACACTGAGAATAAGTGGAAGAAATCTCCTAGGTAAAAATGATGAGAAAAAAGACTCACAAAGAATGTGTCAACAGCAGCAATGCTGATCTTCAGCTTCTTTGATCTGATTTTCGTTTTATCACTCAAAGCAGAAGAAGTTGGGGACAAAGCTAGATGTCTCTGGACAGGGACACATATCACGGAATTCAGAAAGAGTTGACAACCTCTGAAAGAAGAGTTGATTTTTTTTTTTTCCCATTTAAAACTAAGATGGAAACTTTTAAGTTGAAAACTTATTTCAGAAATCATGTGTTTTGGGAATGAGACCAGTACTGGCAAATATACTAATCTGCATTCTGATTCCTTGCTCATTCTCCATCCTTCATTTACACCCTAACTAAACAATGAGAAAAAAAATCAAAATTACAAATACTTGAAATATGGAATAGTGAAAGTGTTGTACAAGCTACCTTATACACATTTTACTTTAAAAATACACATTATAATAGGAGTAACAGATGTCAATATGTAAATACATTCTTCTAATATTGACTTCAACCAAGTAAAGAAAATATGGTCAGAACTGTGCTTGGTGAATTTGCATAAATGCACATCTGAAAGTCATGCGTGGCAATAACCATTGTTAAATTACTTTGTAATATGATTTTTTAAAGAATACAAACTAAAGTTTCTACAGTTATTAATTGAAGGGAATTAACTAGGCATGAATATTAAAAACAAACAAAATTCATGATCAACCTGATCTTAAAAGTGAAATAGTAATTTTTCTTGTTTACCTTTGCTGGCTTTTTGCCCGTCAATCTTTTCTTGTTGTTCCTGGGGCCAAAGTTCACATATTCATATTGATCTCCAGAAAAGCCACATAAACTTTGCTATGAAGATCTGTGGGATCCAGCGTTCAGAAGATGGGATGGGAAATTAGGATTGCTTTCTGGTGATTTCATAGCATGCTTCCTATTAGCAAGCTGAATAAAACCATGGGATGCTCTTATATAGACAAAGCAAGAACACTGCATTATGTGCTAGTCCTCTTGATCTGCAAAATATTTTATTCAGTATGCTTCCTTAATTTTGAAGTAAGGTGGAAGACTGTAGAAAAACAGAAGGTGAGTGTAGAGGAAGGAGTCATGTACGGTGTCACCATGCCTGAATCATCTTTATGAGGTAAAGTAAGTCCCACAGTAAATTGGAATATCCTCACCTGAAGTGGATCCTATGTTATTTTCCTGGTTTTGTTTATTACAGTAATGTAAGTGAGGGAAAATACTGAGACTATGTTTGTTGGTGGGTTATTAAAGATCCCTGTCATGAGAGTCCATTCTTATAAAACAGTACAGTCTGCTGTGAATAATAGTGTTCAGATAGAACAGAATCCATAGCAATTGCATTATGTACAGAGAGGCAATCTAGGTAGACACCTGAAAGGAAGTTATTGCTGGAAGCAGGGAAAGGACTACAAAGAAACAAGGAGAAACCTGCAATGAAAAATGTCAGAAAGACGCTTTAAGGGAAAGCTGGTGAACAAGCTAGTGTGAGAAGTGATCTAAATTGCATCTGAGTTCTGAATAGAAGAGCTTTCGAAGTTGGCTTAACTTTCTGCATTATACTGAGGCAGAGGGAAGATCTGGGTTTCCATATGGGACCACCTAGGGAGCTAGAGATAATGGCACAAACTTGGAAGATAGTATTTTTCTTACTATTATATATAGAGGGAGGCTTGGTGCCTGGTTTACACTGTGTACATACAGCTTGGACGGGTGAAATTAAGCAAGTTGCGTGTCATTTTAAGTGAAATTCTAAATTTGCATTTCTTTGAGGAAAGAAAAGAAAATCAAGCAATAAAGAGTAGTTTATAAGCCAGCTTAACGCTTGTTTTAATAGTGTGAGGGAAGAGAAAAAGCAGATGATTTATTTTTTGTTTTATTGCAACACTTAAACAAAAAGGTGGATATTTCTTTTGCCAAAGACTTAAATCAAGAATGTACTGTATCATACTTCTAGCCTGAGAAAGAGAAATTGAGTGAGCAGGTTTCTGCATATACAAACCCCACTCATAACTAGATCCCAGGGATGAACACTTACCTTAGGGCAATCAAAAAATACAAGGTTCACATTTGCCAGAAATACCACATTAACTTTCTGAAAGTATCCTGAGAAAAACACAAAGATAAAATAGTGCTTAGGAGAGAATTGTGTGAGAAGCTGTATAAAATCTCTGACAATATCTTTTTCGTAAAATACTTCAGAGATTTGAGATTTGTTTCAAGAAGCAAAACGTTACTTCAGAAATGGTAAGATTATATTCCCTTACCCGCCCGGGTATGAGTCAGTGAAGTCAGAGCTGTTTCAGCAATAGCCAGAAGGTTAAGTCTTATAAAAAGGAGGGAAACTGGATTTCTCTCAGCAGTTTACTGCCAGAATTTTAGCAATATACAGCTCCCTTTAGTACATCAAAACCAGTAACATTGGTACTGTTTCGTGGGAATCTCCTTGGCCTTGTATGTGCATAAAACATTTGAAACGTACTCCTATTTTTGAATGTGTTGCTAAACAATAGAACAAATTTATATTATGCTTTGTTGACTTACCAAGCTGAAAAACATTAAGGTCCAGTTGGCCTGAAATAGAAATAAGTGAATGGAGACTTTTAAGTACTTCCAATTCCACTATTCTTTTATTATTCAAAGATTACTAGAATATTTTATTGTTTAAAAACATAGGTGAAGTACATGTCTGGTAGAAATCTATTGTCAGTGGCAAATACATGTTTCTTCCCCTGTCCATTGTGCTTTGTTTTTTTTACAGAAGCATTTTCTTTGAGCAATTGCAAAGCACGTAAGAGAGAAAGTAGGGGGAAAAAAAAAATCACTGTTGTCTTCTGAAAGCAGACTAATTTGTGCTTATCTAGGGGAAAAAAAATAAGTCCTCCTTATTTTTGAAAAACAGCTGAATCTATCCAGAACAAATATTTTGATGACTTGTGTATGTGGGCAAGTGCAAAGTCCTTTTGGCTTGCAAAAAATAACAACTGGGAGTATTGTCTTTAGGTCTATGTTCAGGAGATTGTCCCCAGCCATGTTCCGTAATGTGTCTTGCCTGTTTTCCAATATATCCACAGTACTTCTGCTTAGAGTCATCACTAGAAAATAATGGCTATTTTTTTCTCTATACATACATTTTGCTCAACAGAATTATTCTGAACTCCTGGCAATAAGATCAAAGAGGTCTTTCACAATTCATCTCTCTTGCTTAGCATGTAAGCAGCTCACAGCAACTTCTGAGGGTTAAGTATTAAGTTTACTTAGTAGAAGTATAAACATGGAGAAAAGGGTACAGAGAGTGAGAATACTTTTTCAAATTATTTTTCTTTTTTCTTAATTTCCACTGTGCGAAGGAGCTGCTACGAAAGTTGACAAAATTTCTTAATTGAATTCTGATCCAGGGTATGCAAGCAGCTGAAAAAAAATCTTTTTCAATCAAGTTGAAGGATCTGTCATGTCCAAGGGCACAACTAACACGCAAAATTATGATGGAGGTCTAAATGTTCCAACCTGTATTGGTCCCTTCGCAAAAGCTCTATGAATGAACATCCTTAGTAAACAGAACAAATCCACAAAAGGGTGAATTGCTGTGCAAGTGGAATTCATAGGCCTGCTGAAGTCTGACTTCTTGGATTAAAAGAGCCAAAGCACTCTGATATCACCATGGGAGGATTCCCTTGGCTCTTTACTGAGCAACAGGTGCTGATTTCCTCTGGGGCAACTGGGGGCTGCAGGTCTTGCTTGAGACACTTAACAATAAGTTGGGAGCTTTATGAAGATGCTTAAATTGCCCTGTCACTTTATTCCCTATTTATTTATTATGGTTAAGAAATTCTTCTTTATATTTATCTCATTTTTAATTGTTATTCTTGGGCAATGGACCTAACCTAATTACTGTTTGTATATGCTGACTCAAAGACTTTTATAAAAGAAATTACTATGATGGAATTGGCCTAAAGCTCTTCTTCCTACTAGCATGCCAAATGATCAGCTGGAGACGCAGAAGGTGCAACCACCTAAGTTATTTTTGTGATAACGCGCATAGCCTATTACTGATGCAACCCTCCCACCCCACACCCTATTGCAATTTGAATCAGGGCTTCAACCAGAGAAAATCAAAACATGACCACTGAATTCAATTAATTTATATTAACTTTTATCAGCTGAATACCAGGTACAGTATTGACAACTTTTAGACATTTAAGTAGAGGAATTCTATGGTTCTGTTATGTACAATTGATGTGAAAAACTTCGTAACTTGTTAATGAACATGCATTCTATCCATCCATTCTTTCTCCTTCCAAACTTCCTAAGGAAATGAAAGATGGCTGGTATTGTAGAAATCCTCATGGTACCATCCAGTTATGACCTCTAGATGTCAAAGCTTTCACAGTAAAGCAAACAAAATGGATAAGTTACCTTTTAATTCAACAGAGGCAGGCATGTTTTGTTTAAAAGGATTTAATCTTAGTAAAAGAGATTAGAAAAGGGGAACAGCTACAACTGAAATGTCTGAAATGTATTTATTCAGCAGTCATAATCTAATGAGGGAGAATGAAGTATACAGCTCAGCATGCCAGTGTTTAGAATGCTGTATTCTTCTAACGGTGACATCTTTGGGAAGCATGTATTTTAGTGTCCCTGAGAGGATGCACTAAATATACCTCCGAAGTACAGGTAATGCTGCAGTAGAATAGTGAGTAACTATGCATTCCTATGACATTATGATAACTCCACAGCTTTTCTTCAGACACGTTTCATGTACGTGATTGTCTTCAGCAACATCTATACTGTCATGGTACATCGTGACTTTATTCTTCATTTTTCCTATGTGGTGGCTGTAGTCTGAAGTGCATTGGTATTCCTAGCAGGGAACCTCAGCCACAGGAAGAAGGGCAGGGGTTAAGGGAGGAAGGATAACACCTTTTCAAGTTCTGTCTCCCCAGGCAATGTGACCGCAATTGGGGGACAGACTTGAGCATGAGCACAGCTGCTAAAGGCAGTGCAGATAAGCTGTTGTGAGACTTGCAGAGTGACAGCAACAAACTAGTAATGTTTGAGTGGAATCATATTAATTTTTTCATTTTTTATGTTTTTTTTAACTGTACGTACCTGTCTAAAAATTGTGCTATTTGTTACCTAATTTTTTTGTTTGAAATTAGTTTGCAAGGTTAAAAATTCATACAATTATATTTATAAATCATAGGATAAGATGGCTTTTGATAGGGAAGGTTTGTCACCAATATAAAAACCAAAGAAGAATAATCAGCTCTCTTATAATAAGCACAGATTGAGTAAAACCATGAAACCTCAGAGCCCGTGACACAAGAACTAGTTAGATAGCTTTTTTCCTGAGATTGATTCAAATAATTCTATGATGTTAATTTGAACCAGTGCAATGAAAATAAAAATTTCCTATCTTTGCCATACATGTTAATTATAATAGTCCAAAATACCATCCAATGTTTTAGCACTGGATTCAATTAAGAGTACTAGTCATATTACACAGTGTAGCTGTAGGGATTTTTTGTGTTTTAGAGGGAAAAATAGGAAATCTATTTAATTTTTATATACTTGTAATACATAGAGCTTTTGATCTTCTCAAAGGAACTTTGGCGTCTCTAAAAATGGGTACCACACCTTAAAATTGTGATGATGTTACTTTATTTCCTTAACTCCTGGTGGAGGACAAGATTTGAATTTCCTTTAAAAGACTTTCTTTCCTGAACAGACTAGGTTAAGAGAGTGTGTGAATAAAGAAACGTTGACAGAGTGGGAAATTAGTGCAAATATTTTGCCAGAGGATGTGCTGCTTGTCTCCTGTTTTGTAGAGAGACGGTTCCACTGGATGACTAATTCAGCTGCACTGTGAATCTTTGGGTGATAAGGTTGTTTACCTTCCTCATTCATTTTGATGTCTTTGGAGCTTCATCATACAACTCCACAGATCAGAGATTAGTACCTTAAATCACTGCTGTGTAATACCCTACTACATTTCCTGATACCAAAACTAGTTTCACAAACATACTTTGGGATAAACAAGGAGTGCTTGAATGTATGATTGAGATGGGGTTGTAGCACTTGTGAAAGGTGGTGAAATAAAGCTCTTTGCAGTATTGCTCTTTGGTATAAGATTAATATTCCTCACTGTTCAAGCTTACTTGGCAGATCCACTAATTTTCTTAAAGATGCATTGATGTGGCCATATTTTGTGAAAATTTAATGTATTGATTTTTTTTTTCCCCCTGACAGTTAATGGTAGACTAGGAACAGACACGTATTGCAGTAGCAGGTATGCACCAGTATATTTGCTTCTCCATCAAAATCTAATCTGGGTCTACCAAAATCAGTAGCAGGACTTGAAACCCAGCACTGGAAGTTCTTTTAGCATTCCTCAATAGTTATTCTAGTGCCTTTGATTTACAGAGGAATTGTTAGCAACGCCTTAAGGTGAGTAAGAAACACTAGATGAGCCTTTACTGTTGCCACATAAGGTTGAACATTGCAGTGAGAAGACATGTAGAATACTTCTCTGTTTCTGACTGTTCCTCTTGATCTCTGTGTTAGCAGAAGATAGGTATGTGTTAAGAGTTTTACATCTGTATTTTCCTGTTTCCTTTAAGATGTCCAAACATTCTTTAATATTGGTTTTTAAATGTGCCTGAGAAAATGATACAGAGGATATTATAATAATTTGTTTTGTTCTATTAAGTTACAATTCCTTTAAAGATTTTCAGTCTCTTAACTATTTCCATCTCGTTAAATGTAACACAAGTTAAACCAGCAGATTCTGCTGAGAAAATGAAGCATTTAATGCTTGTTTTAGCTTCTGTGTAAAACCAGAGTACTGTAGCCTACCTGTTGTCTAGCACTTCAAATAACCTCATGGTTATGCTTTGTTATGCTTTGGGTGTTTGGAAGAAAAAAAAAAAAAGGCAAAATGTTATCAACCAGTTCTTCCACAATTCCTGAATTTTTAAGTAATAGATCACCCACTTAGTACAATCCAGAAAGATCAATTTTGATTAGTCTTTAATACAGCTATTCAGCATAGAATACGACTGATAATTTATGACACCTTGCATTAGCAGTTGTTAATGTTGTGGTAAAGAATTAAATAAACACTTCTATATAGTCATAGTCTCTTGGTAAAAAAATTCCACTAATTGCAAAATACCACTAAAAGCAAAGCCCTGATATCTTTCCAAATCCAGGCTTGTTTATGTTATGATTAATTTCTAAGTGGTGTTAGTCTAAATTCCAAGTCTAGCTTTTATATTTCAAAGTCTCTTTCTTTGTATCGGAAAATATCAGTATCCAAGGATCTATTATTTATAGAGGAACACTGTATAGCCTGGATTAAGTGACATCTTTTGAGAATGCAGATGGCATAAACGCTAGCCTCCATTGGGTAAGTCTGTAAAACTAAGCACAGTCGTAAACAACTGGCATCGCCTGTGTTAAGAATATACTTTGTCCTGTCTTATAAAATGTAACAGAAAATTTATGTTCACAGTGGATTCTCTAAGTTACTTGCATGATAAGCTGGAGAGGGGCTTTTTACAAGGCCATGTAGTGGTAGGACAAGGGGTAATGATTTTAAACTGTACAGGGTTGGTTTAGACTGGATATAAGGAAGAAATTCTTTATGGAGAGGGTAGTGAGGCACTGGAACAGGTTGCCCAGAGAAGCTGTGGATGCCCCTGCCCTGGCTGTCTTCAAGACAAGGCTGGATGAGGCTTGGAGCAACCTGGTCTAGTGGAGGGTGTCCCTGCCCATGGCAGGGGGTTTGAACTAGAGGATCTTTACAGTCCCTTCCAACCCAAACCAGTCTATGATTCTATGATCATATATAAAGGTTAGAAAAGAGGTGGAGCATCTGTGCTGATAGATTCAAAGAGATATAGCTGAGTAAGGGACATATTTCAGTCTATAAGGTTTTGGAAGTTGTTGCCCATCCATGTATTATAGACATCTGCAGCTCAAACACATAACTGAACCGCAAGTACTAATTTAAGCTACTCCTGACAGTCCCCTAATAAGATGAAATCTATCAAATTTTACATACATAAATGTTAGAAACTTGATCAAAGCTAGTCATGTATGCTTACTCTATTGTTTTTGGAGAAACCTGCAGAGAGCTATCCGCCTAAATAACGTCTAAATTGTCATTTGGAGACAATTGTAGCGGTGTCTAAAGACAGGCTGATGATGCTTTGAAGTGAGCTGGGCACCGAATCCCATGGTTATCTAAATAAGAATCCGTTCAGAGCATGCTGTGTCTCCATTTTGTCCCCCACACTTGGGTATGCTTTCTGTGGAAAGAGAGCACACAAGGTGTGATACAGATACAGAATTTATCCTGATAAAGGGTTGGGGCACAGAGGGGTGGTGCATCCACTCATGTACATTAAATAAGGCCATTCTCCCTTGTCTAGACTACAGTGGTTTAGAGTAGGTGCCTGAGTTTGAAATCTTTAAAGCTATTTAAGATGAATATAGTTCGAAATTTTGATCTCTTATGGCATCATTTTTCCTCTGGGCTATGGTTGGAATTTGGAGTTAGGCTGTACATTTTACTCTTTCTGCCCTCCTATTTGCAAGTCTGAGGAAAGCTTTCTGGAAGATTTCAGGCCTGCATTTGCTCTCAGTATAAACAAAGTTGATTCAGATCTTGTTATAGGGAATTCCACGTTTGGGTTCCTGCAACTGGAAAGCATGGTCTCCGATTCAGCGATCTGATTCATTCTATAATCACCTCATGCAGTTGCTTATGTTCCTTGTTTCTATAGGTTATGCAATGTAAATGTTATGATTTTTATCTCCTGTGTACTTAGCTTTTAAATATTTAGGTGTGTGGTGGGTTGATTAAACATGTTCCAAAGAAAACGCTTCTCAGTTGGCCATTTCCCTCCTTCAGAAACAACAGCTATGAAAATCCTCCACATCGTGTGTAAACGGGGAATGTAGAAATAACAGATCACACCTTTTCCTGGCCTGATTTCTCTGTTTTTTCTGTCTGCCCATTCCTTTCTTTCATGTTCCAGATTTGAGTGTAATTATTTCAGATTTAATTTTCCATCTTGGTGATACACAAAAATTCTGTTCTTTGCACAGAAAGACATAACTCTTTTATCACCTGGATTGTGAGGAATGACCATTCTATCATTTTCTTCTCCAACAAATGAGAATAGCTCGCTTTTTTACTTTCTCTCTCCAGGGTTTACAACATTCTTGTGCTCTCTGTTTACTTCTTCCTATGTTTCTGTCTATTTTGCATCATAGTTGGCACCCCTTTCATGCTGCATTAGCCTAGGTTCCTTTTTATTTACATGCTACCTGTTGCAATTTCCTGAACTACTCTGCCTCCTGTTCTGAGGGCGAATTTGATTTTTGGTTTTAATTTTCCTGTTAGTATGGCTTAACATATGCTCTTAAACTTCGAAGGTCACATGTGCTTGTCATGATGATGTAGCCTACAAGTTTATTTGTTTTAGCAGCCAGAGAGTCATACAATATCTCGAGCTGGAATGGACCCATAAAGATTGTTGAGTTATAAGGGTTTGTGTCTGGGTGGCAAAAGCAAAGCTTTGATATTAAAAGAATAAATCACAAATTACTATGAACCCCTAAAACCAGATGTCACAGTTGGCATCAATATCCTTACGGTTTATGGGGTCTTTCTTAGCACAAGGAAATATATAATCTGAAGATAACTTTGTGGGGAAAGTAGATACTTCATGTAGTTTTATACATGCTAATTTAACATACTTATACCTCGCAAGAAAAAAGTATGACCTGTACTACATTTTGTTTGCATCCTGTTGGGTAAGTGGTGAGGAAAACTTTCTTCCTCCCTTTGTATATCTCATAATCGTAATTCAATGATGAAATGCATTTGGGTATTAAGAGAATTTCGTTTGCACCATTGGGTGAAATTAGAATTGAAAGATGTTTGAATAACATAGACTACAAAATATCTATTCAGCTTCACTGTACATTATTTAATCCAGTGATTTTAAATAGCCAATTTTTGTCCCATATAACTGAGATACATCTGAAGTTTTGTAAGCTTTATTTTTTATGAATTTTTATCCATGAGATATATAGGAAGCATAAAGCTTCATCTCAATGGAGAAAGGTAAGGTAGGGTGGATAGATGGACTCGAGATTTTATCAGAAAACCATGGGACAAGTAGATGACTTTATACTGTATTTATGAAGGTATATTTTGGAAAATGTTTTGTCTTTGACTAGCTTTTCTACTGTTGTGGCACACATTCACTAACCTTTAGCTTGTCAAGACAATTCAAATATTTTTTAAAACCCTCACCTTTGGTTATAAATGGATCTTAATGAAATTTATTGTAAAATTGAGGCTGGGATCATTGAAATCTGAGGCAGATCATTGTTGTGATGCACAGAGTGTGAGTCAGGGTCTCAGATGTTCACACCATATAAACCCATCCTGAAACAGAAAAATGAGAAATCACCTCTTACAGTCTGTCTTTTTCTTCCTTATCCTCTAATGACTTGGTACAGGATCCTGTCCTTCTCTTTCACATTGAATTTGCTAAGCAGTCACAGTATCCTTGTTAAAAGATGAATGCATCACAAAGTGGCAGGCATAAAAGTGGTTCTGCACACACCTTGCAGTCTGTCAAGAAACAACAAAGCTGTGTTTTAAGTAAAAACTAGTCCTAGGATTTTTGTCATGAGTCCAAGTGAATACCTTCTCATTATCCTAGCTTTGCTGCTCTCTTCTTGGGATCAAACTTTGCACTGTTTGGGCCCTTGGTCCAAGGCATCCCAAAGGTATTTAGTCAGCTAACTCCTATTCACATTAACACTGTCACCATAAGGTGTGGGATTCTTATCTCTCTGTGGAAAAATGTATGCATAAAGGGACTTTTGCAGGTGAATGAAACCTATCTGTGGCCGTTACTGGAGCTGGTCTAAAACTACCTCTTAAGGACAACACAGAAATTGTGCTTATACCTAGCACTCATGGGTGTAAGAGGAAATTACTTAAACTAGCTTTCCCCTGCTCCTGTGTCATACATAGCTAAGTGAAAGCAAATCCATTTTCAGAAAATGAGATTGGTTCCTTTGAAACAAAGAGCCTCTGGGATAAAAAGCTGTTTCATTGGTTTTCTTTAGAGACCCGTAAAAAGAAAGTAGGATAAAGAAGAATTGTCACCCAAATATGGCCTGAGTTCACCCCTCTCTGCCCAGGAAAAAGAAAAATCTGTTTCAGAAATGCTGTGAAAGGAGGATTTTCCTTTTTTTCTGTTTCACTAGGCAATAAGTTTTTGTTTGCATTAAAAAGTGAATTAAAAAGTCATATAAAATGCTGCAAAATCCTGCTCAGTAGCAGTTGCTGTTATTTAGCACACTAGGAGATAGCAACATATAGCACCTAGAAATATGTTAATATGGGAAAACAACACTAAGAAAATAGTGAAAATAGTCTTGTAATTAATTTTAGTAGCTAAAAATATAACATGCATGATCTGTCTGACTTGCTGGCTCTCTTCTGATTAACATCTAATTGTTTTTCTGATCCTTAATGCTACAACGCAGACTCTTTTTCACCCCGTACAAATAGGAACAAGAAGACACACTTCTGCTTAGTTAGAGTTTAATTCCTTGATGGAGAATACACAAGGGAATTATTTTTCTGCATTTTGCTGATGTTCATGACATATGCTCTGGTGGTTTGCTCTGCTTAGATCCCTACAAGGGATTCATGGCTTCCCACTGATTTCTGTTACTCTGAAGGTAAAGCAAAAAAGACAACTGTTTTGTGTAAACTTCTCTTTCCTTTCTCCATATAATTCTGTGTTCTTGTCTGTATAAAGGTGGATTTATATTTTTCTCTGAATAGAAACATAATTCCCAAATCCTAACACAGAGCTGTGTGGATGTTTGCTGTGTTTAGGCAGACCTATGCTGAGATCTAGCAATTATTTAGAATATCATATTTGAGATGAAGAAAGCCCAAAGACCTGCATCCTCCTCTCATTCTTGACACTTCTTTCTTTTCAGTATCTTTTAGGGGAAGAAACAGGCTCCTTGCTCTCTGTAACTGCTTAGAGGCAGTTTCACTCCCCATAGCTAGCACTTAATGTCTTTTTTTTTTTTTTTTTTAATGCTCTCTAAACCTCTTTCCTCTGTTTCTCTTTTCTTTATTTGGACATGTGATTTTGCTGTGTTTTTGCAAGTCTTGTATGATCATGTCCCAGAATCTCAAAAATGTATTGTTTATCTCCAAATACTCAGAAGTAATGTTCTTTGTTGTTAAGCTAGTAACCATAAATAGCAACCAGCCACTGCTTCTCAGTTAGTCTCTTGGGATTCAACCATAATATTGTCTACTTCCTTTGCAGCACTCTGCTGAATGAAGTGGGTCAGTTCTGCATATTGGATGCACGTAATTGTCATGGTGCATTGACTCAAGGAACTTGAAGGAGTTGAACACTCTCTGAATAGATTCTGGTACACAGACTTGCTATGTGTTAAAGCAATTTGAAGTTAAAAAGGTTTGAGAGTCTCTAAAAGAATGAGTATATACTGTGAATCAAAAAACCCTGCCTTAGCCCTTTGCCTAGATATTCCACATAGGTAATGCAACCCAGTGAAGAACTGTATTGTTATATTGTTCCTTAGGAGGTGATCACGCCCTGAGTTATCTGTTTAGCTAGTCAAGCTGTAGTAGTCAATCAGTATCTACTTAGACAATACTGAGCACTTTTATATTTAGATGGAAACCTTCAGAAAACCATTAGACTATTAAAGCTATGAAGCCTACAGACAAAACCAACTATTTTGATTATATTTGAATTAACTTCCCCCAGAAGTTCATTTTTCTTCATTTCACCATTCTTGCATGCATTAAATTGATACAGTTTATAGAATGCAGGTTAGGGGTAGCGCTCCCTATAATTTCTCTAAAATGATAGGTGAGATGCTTGATTCAGCACAGTATGATTGTAGTACATGAGTTTATAAACAGCTGTCACTAGCTATCTGTCTTTAGGATCAAAGCAGAAAGTTTCTTTAGAATTATTTATTTCAGGCAGAGTCTATTTTAGAGTTAATTTTTTTTTAATTCAAACGAGCAATTATAACTGAACGCATGCAAGAATAGGGGAGAACCTCGCTCAGCTTTGAAAAGGAATAGTAAAAATGTTAGTGTTTATGTATCAATTCCTAGGAGATACAGCTGCATGAAATACAGTGCTCACTGCAGTATTCTGCCACAAAGCTCAAGTAGCATTTGCTCCAACAGGGGACTTGGTTCTCACCAGCATTTTATATTTACTTACAGCATTGCAAGCACTAAGGTTTCTTTCTGTTACAGAAACATTTCTTTATGTTTCTATGACTGGGGAAAAAAAAAAAAAAAAGAATGGTTTGTAAAGCCTACTACCGTTTCTTTCAGATGACTTGCTTCATGTGACTATAGCCATTTCCAGGGATACTTTTAACCTAGATATAATACAAGCTGATGCTTTGTTCCTCAAGTAAAAGCCTGCGGTCTGCATTTATTTCTTGTGCCAGTGGGAAATCCAGACTTTCTCAGTGGATTATCATAAATACACTCTAGACTGCTCTAATGCTTAATCCAAAGAATACCTGGATATTTTCCATCATTATAAACAGCACAGATGCCCATATTTAGAGCAGTGCAGTTCCCACATTTAAAACATTTTTGGCATTTTCTACTGTAAAAAGCTCTTTTATTCAATTAAAGCATAGACACGCTTGAGGTTTAAAATATGTTTTGCTGCTTTTCTATTTCAGATAAAAAATTAAATTCATTAACTTTGGTTTGCTAACAGAATTTCGGTGAATTTTCTTTTGAAGTACTGACTAGTTGAGATATGATGTTACTTTGCTATGGTGCAGGGACTTGAATTTCAGTTTGCTTAGTTTGTCAGAATTTTGATTATATGGATCACAAAGTATATTGTATTCTCTGACAAATTAGGCTATAGATATGTGAAAGTGGGATTCCTAAATTAGTTTAAGTACTAGTGATTTTACAGTCAGTTTCTGATGTTTTTGGTTTTATTTATTTTATGGGTATAATATGCCTTTATGTTCCTTGTGAAGTCATCATCTTGTAACAACAGAAAAGTCCTCACTGAAATTACCAGCTCTGACTTCATAACAGTATTTGAAATGCGGGATGTAAACCATGCTTGCAAAACCAAGTGTAAACAAAATATTGGATAGCTTCCCAGGTAAACACAGCTCACCCATATAATAAACGAGGCAGACCCCTGAAATAACTTGTGGTCATGTAAATAACTGTTATTTTAATACAGACAAGTTTTTTTTTTCTTGATAACTAATGTTTAAGTGTCTGCTATTTCAGATGTAATTTCATGTAATAATATTTTGCTTTGTGTTTTATATAATTTGTACATAATATATATAGTAATTAATAGGACATAATTATATTTATATGATAAATATGTTTTAATATTTTATTATTCCTATGGCAAATGCTGCTCTATGCTCATTGAATCTCAGCGCCATATGAAAGAAATTACTGTTTTACTGAAGAAAATGTACAACTTTTCTTTGATTTTTGTGAATTTAAAACCAAAAGTGGTGGTAGTAGTTATGCTAGATTTACATATCATTTAGTCTGTCTGAATGGGGACACAATGTACTGCTGTGTCTGAAAGCTTACGTTTCTGAATTTGGGAAAAAGAAGCAGCTCTTGTCATTCTGTCTCAACTTCTATAGGAAAAATTTAGTTGGAAGAATTTGAGGAAATTAACTGTAAGGGAAACCTTTCATTTAGGATCCTCTGTGATTAGAACAGAACTTCTGTAGGCCCTCTCTGTGATCAGTGGAGTGGTGGAGGATTTCTCACTTGTTTCAGATTACACATAGCCACACCTATCTTTAGGGTTCTTGTTGCGTTGCAGAACTCCTACACTCTGAGTTAGATTCACAGGATACTAGTGAGTGAGGAAGCTGAAGAAGTAGTCTATAAAAAAGGCTGAAGAAGGATAGATCCCCAGTTCTTACAGCAACTTGGATAGCCATTGAATACTGTTTTAGAACATGAAGAGAAGCTCAGACTGTGTAATCTGACTTGAGCTCTCTCAGTCCTTCCTCTCTGGTAATCACTGAAAGAGCAGTATGAACTAGAACTGAGTAGTCACTGTACTGACTAAAGCAGAGGGAGAACTTGACTGTATTTTTTGCTTCAGGTATTTCATTTTGGCTGTGGCTGGAACGAAAGTCTTCCATGTGCAGTATGACTGATCTTAGTACTAACTGTCTAAACTTATTGGTCAAAAAAAGGACAGATATAGACATGATATTGGGTGAGATATCATTGGATTTGTATGCTGAATTGTGCCAATGCTTGCCATTGTATTCAGCAGATACCAGTTAGACACTACTGCTTAGTGCTGTCAGGCCTTGTTGACTGCATGTCAAAGGAGAAATCTGGGAGTATTTAGTGCTAAGGGAGGCAAAAATGTAGCATGGAAAAGATACAGGTAGGGATTTTGAAAAAGGAAGGATGCAAAACATGCAGAAAATTGTGGTTTTTTTTTTTCTGGAAGTATACTTTTAAAGACAGAGTTGGGCTGCAGAGTTGTAATCTGAGGCCAGTACTCTGCCCAGTACTTGATAGGTTGTCCAGGTCTTTCAGGCAGCAGTGAAATTTAGATCTAGAGTTGCACTTGTCTGAAAGCAAAGAGCAAAAGAATTCTGGCACAAAACTCCACCTGCACTCATTAGAAGTGTGGCCTCTGAATCCCACTGTGAATCTCAAGATTGGGTGTTCCCCTGTCTCTGTGTTGCTCTGGACAAGAATTTTGGTTTGGGCTCCCCTTTGATTACCGGTTTTATAGGAACAAAATCAAATAAGGGTATCTGAGTAATTGATATTCCTTCTGGTTTTATTTAACTTATTCTAAGTATTCTTCTTCACTACCTAGATTTCTCCTTTCACCAGAAAACCCTAAACCCCCCAAAACCCAAATAATTCACTATCATGTGATTAAGGTTCGGTCTGCCTTTTGACATTTTTCTTACAAAATCAGAACTTAGAGTTACTCATTCTTCAGACTGTTAAGTAACTGTTCCTGAACCCATTCCAGATCTGAAGGGCTATTCTTAGGAATGTGTTCAATATTTACTTGGATAAAAAGATCTTAATCTTGGCTCTTTTTAAAAATGTTTTTTCATATCCTCATTCCAAAGAAAATAAGTCACTATCATATACTGCAAGGGATTGTTATATAAATTGATTTGGCCAGGTGAGCCAAATGATCTCTTGGAGAGAAAAGAGTCTGAAATATTTGTTTGATCTTTATTTTCATATTGAAAAGGCAGGTCACAGAAAATGTGGGGAATGTCAATTTCTATTGTTTAATATAACTTCTCTAACTTGGTTTTCAGCATAAGGCAGAGCTGGAAAAGGAGACCTGCAAATAACTTGAAATCAGACGAAAACACATATGCACTGCCCAGGTACTTCAGGTAGAATTGCGACTCTGTATCTAACTGATGATTCAGATCAGGAACTATTTAAAATTAAACATTTATTCTTTTATATTAGAAATGCATCTTTTCTGGAGGGAACACTATTATAAAGTCTAGAATAAGTTAATGATCTTTCTTTTCCTTTCAGTGTTTCTCAGCTTTCTGTCACAGTGTACTAAAATATATGAGTGAAGGAATGGGTCCTCTGTGCAGTATAAACATTCTCCAGGATAATTATCTTTGCTCAGACATCATGAGAAACTAACTGTGCCCCAACAAGAGACAAAACAAAGGATTTCTATGTAAAGGTTTGTGAATTGTGAAGTAAAGCAATTCTATGTTACCTGTGAAAATAGCAATTAAGTGTAATCTGTTTTACTCCATGCTGCAATTTTTAAATCATAAGACCATGACAGAAGTGGACTTGTAATCCATTTGAATCCCAGTCTAGTAAAATTATACTTGAATAAAATCTCACACAACAACAATTCTTTTAGTGCCTACATTCCCTCATATAATATATGACAGTATGTAGTCTATATTCTCCATTATCCGTGAGCTACTTGTATCAGGTATTGATTGATTGTAAGTGCAGCAAAATCCAAGCTGGCTCCAGGTAGAAACAACTTCAGTTTTAGGTAGGCTCATTAATGTAGGCCTAGACCTTCATAGAAGAGTCTATATTGTCTCCAGGACCAGCAAATCCAAAAGCAGCTTATGTGGTATTGTACAACACAAAGCTGAAGCTTGGTGTAAGTCCTATTAGGTCTAAGTCAGCAGCTTGAGCATTTCTGAACCAAGTTACGAGGGTTAGAAATGCTGTGGAGGGTGTGGGGACACCCCTTCACCTATGTGAAGACTGCTTGGATATAGCATGAACTTGTCAGTATGCTGTAGTTATCACTACATTACATTTTAATACTTCAGTTGTCAGGACAACACATTGATTTGGATATGGGAAATGCCCCAGAATTTTGGGGCTGCACCTCAGCTGAGAAGCCCAACTCAGACCAAGAATAGAGAGGCAGGACACAAAGGCATTCATGTGAATATGAGAGGAGCCATTAGCTCACCTAGATAATTAGTCCAAACTAATCAACACCAGTGAATGACCACATAGAGATCCTCTGTAACACACTTTCCCATTATTTCTGTAGTACTTTTATTACTGGGGTTACTCCATTTTCCAGCATAACCCAAGAAACCATTCCTCCATATATGTGAGTCTTGATAGTATTTTATAACCTGACTGGCATCTTGTTATTAAAGGATAACTGCACTGATGTCAGTGGAATTACACTTGCATGAAGTAATAAATTGGTGCAGTTATTAAAAAGAAACAAATTGTCAAGCCTGATCTGAATATCCCTGCCACCCCTACTCCACCCCCCCCTTGCTAAAACCAAACCATCTGGAGCTTACATTAAGTATTTTATCATCTTTAAAAGTTGTCCTTTTTACAATTAAAAAACAATCAACTAAATTAAAGAAGCACACCCCTGCTATTTCTAATAAGATGTCTTCTCTAACATCTCTCTAATATATCTGCGAAGCCCTATCGTCTGTGAAATTCATCTAACATAATCATGGAGGGATGCACTGATGTTTTCTTTATAACAATTTTCTAAAATGTAGCCATAGCACTGATTACAAAAAAGCCAAATCCGGATTTTTTTTTCTTGCTGCTGATCAGCGTAGACTGGACAAACTATAGGGCACAAATAATTACTCTATCCCTTAGATAAAAGAAGTATTTACTGTCATTGGCTTTAATGTTTTACGTGATCCAGCAATATATGTTAGCTTTACGGGTCCTGCTATGCTGAAATATAATCTTGATCTTAAATGTATGTATGTATGTAGAAATTGATCAGAAAATTAGAAAAGACCTCCTCTGATAGCATCCCTCACTGAAAATTTGTGGAGCATTCACGATTCAGCAATAAGTAAAGCTCATCGGTCCTTAGTATATGAACCCTAACCCTCACTATAGCCTAATGGTATCTGCCTGGTGAAAACCACCTGCCTACGCTTCTTGCCAGTAACTCTTACTCAGTTTGCCCTTGACATTCTGCTATTCACAGCTAGGTGAGGGGCTAAAGAGTAGTAAGGGAGGATTTTCTAGAAGTTCTAACAACTAAGCATGACATGAATAAAAGGCAAACAAAAGCAAGCTTCCTTTCTGCTTATTAACCTCTGTGTAATGGGTTGGTTTGTGGTATATCACTGCCCTTATCCAAAAACTGAGAACACCTAGGGTAAAAAAACCAATGGTTGGGATAGTATTTTCTAGGCTATTATGTGAAAAAAATCTGCTTAATGAAATTTTAAAAGATGATAATCAAGTACATTTACCGTCAGATGTCTTGAAACCGCATCAGAGTGAAAATGTTTCAACTAAGAAGGGAAAAGCAAGTAAGACTTTGAATAATGACATAACATCGATTGTAAGTGTATGCACTGCAAAGTCACCAGTACATTAACACCTGGTAATGACTGCTGTATCCTGGGGTTGTTGCAGGATTCTTTTCCAGTTGTTTATGTCAGGTCTGCTTACTTTGCCAAAGTCTAGTAAACAGATAAGCATAAACAGAGCTTCCACAAATAGCATCTCGTTAATAATCAGTACTAGGCTGGGTACATAGAGAAGTAAAGAGTAATCATATTGGTGCCTAGCTTTTCTCTGGACTGTCTCTCCAGTGAATCTCTAATCCATACCATAGGTGCCCCAGTAGTTATGTACCCCAATAATAATATAAGAATATGGAAATGAACATACTGGGATCACACCATTGGCAGCCTGATAAATGCAAAGATCAATATAACTGTTGTTATGTAGACTTCACAAATGTATGCATAAGGACTTGGAAAGGTCAACTTGCATCTGCCAAAGGCAAATGCTTAGCAGCGTCCTCAACTTCTGAAGTTGTGTCCTGTCACCTCCTATAGTGCACAGTGAGACCCTCAGAATAGGAGGGCCTAATAGAGACCATTAGGCTACGCAGAAAACTAGCAAGTATGAATACTTCAAGAGAAGAATAATAATATAGGTAATCGACTACCAATAACTACCAATAACCAATTGACCAGAAAAGTCAATGAGGTTTTCTACTTGCCAGTGTTACCTGTAGGTTTGATAAAGAACTGAAGACTAAACCAATTAGTAAACTCCTGCAGAAACTAACTGCACACCTTCTCTGTGGTAACTTTCTGTTTCATGACTTAAATGCATTGGTTTTGTCCATTAGTAAACTGCCTTGTATTGCCTTGCAGGAAAGAACAGTTCAATTTAAAAACTGCACGAGTGTTTCCATCTGAACATAAATTCTCTTGTTTCTCAAGCCCCTATTCAGTACCATCAGAGGATAAGAGCATCTCTCCTTTAAAAATGTGTTGAGATATTTTGGGTTCTTTCAGCACCAGTCCATAAAAATATCCTCACATTCTATTTGGAAAATAATTCACGTTGCTTTTTCTATTTCAAGCTGAATCAGAATTTCATTAGAGAGAGAGGATTTGGGATGCTGGGGAAAAAAAAAAACCACCACCTAACAAAACCAAACCCCAATTGAATTATAGGGTAATTATTCACAAGTATAGTTCATTATTCAGCCAGCTGTGTACACAGGACATCACTACCTTTAAAAGCTGTGTTTTTTTTTTTTTTTTTTTCTCAACAC
The DNA here is from genome assembly GCA_027574665.1 of Rhynochetos jubatus. NCBI lineage: Eukaryota > Metazoa > Chordata > Aves > Eurypygiformes > Rhynochetidae > Rhynochetos > Rhynochetos jubatus. The sequence continues at coordinate 54,491,044 of CM050653.1, read as the reverse complement.
TTATGGCTCAAACTGTTTTTGAAAAATCATAGTGAAATTTGCATTTGTTATGGCTTACACTTGTGGTCTTAAAAGGAAACTGCAAATTTATTTGCACTGTAAAGTCGTGCCTATGTGCTGCATTAAAAATGGGTCTGTTTACTTTCTTTGGCTCTGTAATAGAAAAATAAATGTTTTAATCACTATGGGGAAAAGCGCTGTTTATTTATAATTGCACCTGTTCTTGCATAATGGGAAATACAGTTTGAGCCATGCTTTCCTGGAATTGTTGTCTGACTGCTACAGTAGTTCACTAAATCCAATACCCTTGTGTTGTCTGTCAAGGGATGTTTTATTTCTTCTCTTTTATTTATTTAATTTTTAAATGCCTGGCATGTTCCTCATTACATTAGCATCCTAGCTATGTTTCCTGAGTTGCCTCTGTGGATGTCTTTCAGGCCTGGACAGTAGCATCCAGTGTCTTCAAATTAGCATTCCTTGATGAAGTTGACTTAACAGGTCAAACGCATGTGATTGCGGGCCAAGTTGAAGGTAAAGAAAACAGTGTTCTACAAATTATAGGAGCTGCTTGGCAAACTTTTTTTGGTTTTTTGCCCTCCTTAGGATATTTTTTTTACTTTTAATCTTAAGGTTTGAAAACCAGCTTTATCATTTCTACCACTTGCAAGAATTGTACCCTCGCCCAGTGGCACTTCCTTCCCTCACCCAGTGGGTTTCAGTTTTAAAAGCTTTCAGGAAATATTAAGAAGACTTCATGGTGTATGTTTTGCCAACCAAATAGAAGGAATTGAACTTCACACTTGGCTTCTTTCTAAGCCCAGAACCTTTAATACATTCACATCTGAAGGAGGGGAATTGCCTATGCCCAGGCGCAGACCCTTATTAAACTCCATCAGCAAGAACAGAGATTTAAATAAGCAAAGTGATTTCTCCTGCCTAAGTGGTAAGAAAGCACACAATTTCATGTTTCTTAACAAATCAAGTAAACTTTTAATGGTTCTAAAGTTTGGCTTAAGTGCATCCATGGGACATTTCTTTTTTTTCCTCCAAATGCAAACAGAAGTTCATAGTTGTAAAATTTCGTGTTTGAAAACAAATTTGGATCAGTAATTTTTGGTTATTTCAGCCTGAAAATCTGGATCAATAGAAAAAATAATCTAGCTGGGAAATTGAATGTTCTTAGATGTGATTAAAGAACAAAAATTATTTTTTCTTTATCGCTTTTTTCTTCTCAGGTTTTGTGGAAGGTTATAAATTCATGTTGACAAGCAAGAAATGATGAACAGACATAATAAACCCAAACAGAAATGTATAACAGCTAAACAGTGAGTATAACGAGTATTAGAAATGGAAAACATTTTGCCAGACCTGTTTTTCTTATTTTCAAAGAAGGTATTGCTTGAAAGGACCAAGGCTGAAATTTAGCAACCAAATGAAATAAGACTGTAGAGGCCTGAGACTCAGACCTTAGCGAGCTTATAAATTACTGACTGCTACTGGATGGAAGCTCACGTAAAGTTAGTTACCTGTGCTGCAGATGTTGCCAAATGGTCTGTAAGGGAAAAGTGATCTGTTAGTATGGCTATGCAAGGAAAAAGCATTGATCAGGTAAGACAGGCAAATGTTTCTGAAAGCCTAGAAGAGAAGCAGATGGTGTAGTGTTATAAGCATACTCTTTAATATTGCAGGTTCCATGATTAGTGGAGTATTTCCTAGTTCAAATCTCCTTTGTTGTCATGCTCTGAGGAGCTATAGTGTCTGGTGAGGCCACGGGAAGGTTATGGTTTTCTGTCTAAATTGTGATTCACTCTGTGGTGGTTTATGGAAAGGCTGTGATGTCCTTCACTTGCAGGACTAACATCATAACTACTATTCCTTTAAAATACACATAAATTACAATCTTAATAAAGACATCATGGGATTATTGGTGAACAGATAGAGCCTGCTTTAGGTAGCTTTGCTAAGGTTGTGTAAATGTGTCTGGCATACTATCTTCAGTGATTTAAGCAAATTTTCCTCCTGGTACTGATGATCTCCCTATCATACTGAACTATCTTCTGTCTGCTTCTAAATGGCTTTCACATGCTTTGGAGGGAACAGACTGCTTTTCCATAACTGCAATATATTCTAGAGGTTATGCTGTGTCATTGTAAAGCTGAAGAGATCAGAAATCAGTCACCTCGCTATGTGAAATGTTATTAGTGCAGTATGACCTCATCTGGAGAAGATGAATTATTTCTATGAAAAAGTTTTTGGTTTTAGAAGTCAGATATGATGAGGCCATTTCTGGCACCTCCCAACATTAGTCAGTGCATTTATGCACACCGCATGTCTTTCCCACTTCCTCAATGAAAGTAAGTTGAGTTTGGGAGCTTAAAATCAATGTTAGCTTCTACTCAGAGTTTTCATTTTATTTAAGCACATTTTGGCATCTGTCAGGTTTAAGGCAGAAAAATATGTTTAAGTTGGCATTTCTGATTGTTAGCATCTATAGACAGGCAAATCCCCTGGAGATTGGGAAGTGTTTTACGGAAGACAATGACTTCATGTGACGTAGCCTGTCTTCTTGACAGCCTGGGTTGATTACAAGGTTTTTCATTAAATAGATGTAAAAATTGAAATTATTCTGAAATCTTTAGGAATAAAAATAATAAGTAATTATTACTTCCCAAATAGTTTACTTTGGAAATTTTATAATTCTTAGCTTTTTTTAATATGATCTATTTTTGAAACTATTTTTGGCTTAGTTTGAAACTACATTTGCACATATACCTGCTATAAGCCTTGATGCAGTGAAATCATGATATCATTCTGGAGGGAACATTTGTTGTGATTGGGGTTGTAAATTGTAATCTGCTAATTTAAATCCAAGGTGGCATTACCTAACGATGGTGTCATCGGACCACGTTCCAGGAGAGCTGAACACTACTCTTGGCTTGCACGCTGGCTTATTGGGTGAGTTAAGGCAAGCTTCTTGACATCAGTCAGTATGACCATTAGTGGTCCTTATCTCCTTTGAAAGACAACTTGAGGTCAATTGATGAAAAAGATTATTGTTCCTTATCCATATTTAATGTCATATTAATATTAATCGAGAAAGGTGTTTTCTTACAAATGAAAGCTGTTTGCTTTAGGAAGATTCAGTTATAATGGATAATATATTTTCTGAAGATCTGTTCCTGTCATTGTAAAAGAGCCTAATGTTTAGTTTTTTGCACATATATAGGTTTAGGAAGAAACAGTAAATATTAAATAATTAATATGGTCTTCATTAACTACCTAAGAAGGTATATGGACTAGGTAATTAATGTTAAACATTGCAGCACTTGGCATTTAAAGACTACATCTGCTGCCAAACTGAACAAAGTACTTGCTTAATGGACCTGAACACTGTGCTACAATAGTTTCTATAGTTCAATGGGAAGTAGGATCCCTGATGTGTGGTTTTTGTCTGTGCCTACTGGCGCTCCCCAAAGCAGTGATCAGTTCTGGGGAAATGACATGCCAGTACTGATAATTAGGTTAGCAGTTGCTACCATATTCTGGAAAAGAAAGACTTTTGCAATGTGGATGCAGCAAGGCTGTAATGCTTCCTGTTGGGACCAGGGGACTGGTATTATTTAGAGTAGTAGTTGAAGATGGCAGACAAAATATGGCCTTTTGTGACTATAACTATACATCATATTTTGCTATTTCTGTTGTAGTTTTATCATAGCTCATTCTGCTGAGGTGAAAACACTGAAATAATTGTGGTAGTAGCAGGGGCATGGGTATGCGTGTTTTCATAGAATCATAGAATGGTTTGAGTTGGAAGGGACCTTAAAGATCATCTAGCTCCAAACCCCCTGCCGTGGGGTCCGTCCTGTAGAACAGGTTGCTCAAAACATGAATCTGAATTTTGTAGACAAAGTAAAACTTAAGAATTTTGTAATCTGCTACTAGGGAAACCATAATCCTATCTAGATAATATCCCTAAAGAATGTATCACTAGATAAGGAGTATTCCTTAAGGGTATATCTACTGTAAATGCCTGGGAATTTTGTCAGGGTAAATCTTAGCTATTTGTCTATGGTCTCTGGAGAACTAACTCCTGTTGGTCTACTGAGCAGTGAGTCAGTGGCAGTATCTAGGGAAGACTGGAACTACTGTACATTCTCAACCAGCTCAGTGTTACCACAACACATTAATCTGTAGATTGGCCTCTGCTCTTCAAACATACTGAAGGGCTGTCACTGTGGAGGTGGCAGTTTACTAAGGAGATGATTGTCTTGGGATTTGGCAAGGGTAGCCAAAGTTCACTAATCCTTATCATCTCAAAAATACTATTGTTTTGGGGAGACGGTCTGTCTGTCTGGTTTTGGGTGCTATACTTAACTGATTAGAAGGGAACCTCTTTTTTCTCTTTCCTCTGGGTCAGGTGCCTGTTTTAAACTTTGATCTAGAATAGAGAATGGTTCGTAGCAATACCATGTGGTTCATTGCAAAGCCAGCTGCTTTTCTTTAAGGGGTCTGCTCCAGAGCTAAGTGCATGAGCTGTGAAGCTGATTTTTGCATTCTTATTAGTCACATGTAAAGAATTTTTGAACATCTGATTTGCCTTTTGTAGCTAGGAAGATATGTTGAAATCTCTGCCAATGATTCAAATCTCTGAGTTATACCTGGAAAAAATTTTGGCCAGGATAAGGTTAAACACTCAGAGAAATAGAAATCCAAATACATTTTGACCCTATCCACTCCACAGATTGAATCTGGCATCTCTCATCACAATATAAGAACAAACTAATTCTTGTCAAAATGTAAGTCTAATTGGATGTAACCAGGGGGAAGAGGATTATAAGAATGATGGCTCAGCTCAGGAGACATCTTCATGAATTTGCCACTTTCTAACATAAGCACAAGCTGTACCTCAGAAATGTTTGTTTGACTTTCTGAAAACAGCAAGGAATTTGTTGTTACCTGAGGCAGGGAATTTCATCTCAATTTACATAATATTCGGGGGTGTCCTGATGAATAATACCCTGAATAACTATTGCAGCAATTCCTGTGTCTTTGAAATACCATCGCTTAGCTTCATGCGGACTGTTAAACTGGTGAGAAATTGCTGAGAGTAGAAATACCTCTAACAACTGATTTGATTTCTAGAAATTGCATCATCTTCTTTTGAATGAGACACCAAAAAGTACGAGAACTTTTACACCAGTATTTCCCATAACAGTCTTCCCTGCAAATTGAGAACAGTTTATTGTAATCAGAATATTTTACTTCCTTGTGCTTCAGTTTGGTTGGTTTTTTTTTTTTGACCACACTGTGCAGTTTTCTTTTTTAACCAGTCTTTAATGTGATACTGTAGCTTGCAAAATACAGAGTTCTCTGGGTTTCGCTCAGAATATGTGCTGAAAAGGTAAATTATCATGTTAAAAATATGCCTTAAAAGTGCTCTAGGAATGAGGAGAAACTATATCCAAAGAGGAATTCAAACCAGAATTTTTACAATTTTTAAACTTTTACATTTCCTGAATTTGTGTAATGTATTTTATATTCCAAAATATATGGGGCCAGATCTCTGGATAGCATCGCTATTATACCAGTGCTTTTGTTTCCTCTTTGAAAACCATCACAAGAGGCTCCACTAAAACAGGAGTTGAACAGCACACAGGCTGTTCACCCCAGAGTTCTTGTGATGCTACCATTAACCATTATGTCACAATATACTTTTAATTCTTACTTAATCTGAAATTCTGTGATTTCCCTGCCAGCTTAATATTTGATAATATTAATAATAAAATCACACTTGTAATTGTTGAAAGATGTGGGGAAATTTGGTGGATGATCGGTTTTGTTATGATGATCTCATATCAATAAAAGGAACCAATGAAAGAGCTGTAGGTATAAAATGTAATGCTAGCTGTGTTTTAATAACAAAGGCTTCAGGTGTGCTGAGTAACAGGCATGATACAAGGCAGTATCTTTTGCAGAATCTGAAGTTTCAGCAACACATCACACACAAAGTGCTTATATTAGCATTCAAAGCAACAATGTAAGTTCTATGTTGTCTAGGCATTATCAAAGAGTTAAATTTTCTAACATCTAAACATTTTATCTGACATTCTGGGAAAGGCTAGTTTTAGAGGAGCTTGAGGCTTCATAGATTTGAATGAAATGGGGTAGGTTTTTTTGTTTGCAGTTTTTACATGTACAGATTGCATGCAGGACTAGAAATAATTCTGGAGGAAGCAAACAAGTACAGTTGAAGCTCTCATCACAGACACTCAAAATGGAACACGGGTGTCTTTAGGATCACATCCCTGGAATAGATGAGGGGGCACTAACTCCTGAAAGAGTGTGTGTGTGTCTTTGTAGAATGAGAGAGATAAGGAAGGAGAGCCAATTAAGAAACAAATAATTGACAATAAGCCAATTAGAAGACTCTGCAGATAAATTTTAAAGGACTCTCTAGGATGAAAAGCTGAAATATCTAAGATAGAAGGGTGTGATCGTACTGTAATATTGTTATACTACCTGGATAACAAAAAAAATCCAAAACAAAATAACATTAATCTTCTCAGTCCAATAGATTTGATAAAGAAAACGAATATGAAAGTAATACCAAGTATCCTAAAAAAACCCAGCCTCCTCTTTAAGCTTTAGATAATGAATTGACTAATTCTTTTCAGCAATTAACATTTTGGAATCATATTCTTCCTTTAGCTCAAGAGACAATTGTAGTAAAATTAGTAAAATTGTAGTTTACTTCAGGTGTATTGGATTTTCTTCTCAGGTTGGCTTAGAATGAGGTTCTTGGAGAAAATCCATTCCTTCTTAGCAGGCAGGCTCTGAAAAAACAATCTGTTTCTTCTCTGTGTGTCTAACTAGATTTTTCATTACAATGTGGTTTTCTTCTGCAAAGCAAAGCAGAAGGCAAAAGACTGCTTTTCTGTAGGGATCTCTGTGAAGTAAATAACTCTCCTTAAATGCTTTATGAATGTCAAAGCTTTTATGGCAAGCACATTTACGGGCTTATCTCTACAACTTTACTTGAATAAGAGCTCCTTATCGATCACTTGAGTTCAAACATGCTGTCTGACTTTTATATATATTCATAATATGTGACACTGTGAAAATTACCAGGATTTCCCCAAGATCTTTTTACCTTTGGCTTTGACAACACCTAATGTGTACAAACAATTCAGAATTCTTAAGCAGCATGGAAATTGCTTGTGTTATTGACTAAAGGTACTGTATTTGAGAGGATTCATGTCTAGGACTTGGCCAGACATCAAACATATACTCATTCAGTTCAGTTGTTCCTGTGACTTCAAAAATTCAGATAAGATAAATATGCTTAGGAGGAAGGTGGAGGGAAATAATATTGTACAGAAGCCAGACAGAGGAGGAGGGGTTGTTAGAGTGTGCAAAAGCAGCCAGGTTCCTATCTGCTTGGCACAGGCAAAATGTAGGAGAGGCCTGATGGTATGATGTAGTGTCACAGAGCTGTGGATAGATGAAGTGAAGGGGAACCAGCTCTGGGGTAGGAGTAGGATAGTATGAGTGTTGCAATAAGCCTTAGTTACCAGACTCAGGGTGGGGAATCTGATATCAAACTTGTAAGTTATGACTGAGAGAGGGATCCAGGGAGAAGTGCACTTCTGGTAATGCCTGAATTGTGTCCTGTTCAATGATCTAATCAGATGTCTGTAAGAGAAGACAGGGTGAGGACTTTTCACATTTTCACATTTTATAGGTGATTACAGCTTCTTTCATAAAGTTAGAGAGAACACAGCAATTGAACGTGTTGGTGCTGTCTTTGCACTAATGACTGTACCAGATGGCAGAAGTGCTGTTCTACAGAGAGTGGAAAAAAAAAAAGGAAAGAACTGGTAGCTTCTGTGAAACAGCAGGCGTGTTATGTTCCTTGTATCTGGTCCTATGCCCATCACATTGTGAATATTTTTGTCAAAAATTGGTTCCATTTTGTAACTTGAATTTTCATTTAAATGTGCTGGTTTCAGTTGTTGCCAGAAAAGTTGTCTCACATTAAAAATACTATTTCTGGTCAAGTCCAGAGAAAAATTTGCCTGAGAGCAGTTCAGCAGCAATGAGGAAAAGAAAAGGAGTTAGAGGTTAGGAGCTGGTATTAAGTCCCAGCCTGAATCCAGTGTATGGAATAAGAAGCTTCATTTTTCTTTATCTTAAATAAATATAGTCACTTACTCAAGGCTGAGATTTGATTTCTGACAGACAACTTCAGTAGTCTAAGATTTCCCTCGTGCAGCATGGAAATATTTCTTTAGTAATTTTCTACTTTTGATAATTTTAAAAATTAATCTACATTTCCAGTGAAACTGAATGCGGCAAAGGGGCATGAGAAGTTTGCCTCTGTTTGAAAGATGGGAGTTAGTCTCCTAGCTTCTCTAGCTTCTTTTGAAAGAAGTACTTTGAATAGTCATTGCAAAATAATTTAATTCATCAAGGATGTGACCTGTTCTCACTCTTAGTAAGCAGCAGATCGTTCTAATTCTAGAATTTCCTGAACTGTCTGGCCTTGCCTGATTTCCATCAGGTTCCAGACATCTTTGTAAATTTAGATAAGGGTCAGATAAACATCCATATTTTCATGAGCTTACTCAGATCTCTAGCTGAGGTTTATTCCTTTACTTTTGTTTTGTAATTGTACATTGACATCTATATTAAAAAAAAAGGAAAAAAAAAAGAGCTCTGAAAATTTCCTTATTCTTTTCTCATTGTTCACAGTGACAGGATAGTCGTGATGGGACTTACAAGTACCTGCTTAAAAGTCATTTGCATTCTCATCTGTGCATTAGACATTTGGGGAAAAATATGTGATGATCCTAAGTGGATCTGAAAAGAAAAGCTCATGGTACAGATAACAATTTTCATTACTATTAGACTAGTATGTCCCCATGTTTCTTCACCCCTTCATTTAGTAATGTCAACAACTACAACGTTTTTAGAATACCCTGGGAAAGAGGCTGCATTTTGAGCAGTTAAGACCATAAAAAATGTACCTGCAGAGGAAATGTTTTTAACAAGACTTGGAAGTTTGCGAATATGTCAGGGATTTCTGCTGCTTGTTATGAAGCACGAGCTGCAACATTTACGTCACTTAGCCTTTACCCAACTCTTTGTCCTAAACGGTATTTTTTCGTCTCTCCAAGTTCCAATCAGTATTCTGTGTATAACTGCATGGCCTCTACCGAGAGAACAGGATTCTCCTTAGGTTTCTAAGGGAATATCCTAAAAATCATATTTATTAGATGTGGCTTTATGTTTCCTTACATTCCAGTTACCATGCTGCCTTCCAATCATCACCCATTGTTTTGTGAAGCAAATCAAACTGTTGGAACCAGATGCTGTCATGAGGATTAAAGCGGGTGTGTGTGTGTGTGTATGTAAATCACAGATTGACTGATAAATAGACATTGATGATAACTATTTTGAGGGAAAGAGATGCAGCTTACTTTGCAGCATCATGATTTGGCATCCAGGGAATCATGAACTCGAAGACAGGATAATAAGCTTCTGAATTTTATGACACCTGCAAAAAAGTTTGCTAACGAGTTAGAAACAGAGCCTTGTTCTATTTGGTTTTTTCACCATGCCCCAGTAAGACAAAACATGATTCAATGACTTGTTGAAAATCCCAGGTATCTGAAGAAATATATGGTTGGTCAGTGCTGCAACTCCTTCCAGCCCTAGCTTTAGATTGCTATTAATTCTGAAATGTTGTGTCAGAATCATCATCATGTTACATGTTCTGAGAGACTGCCAGTACTATAATAAAGTTTCGTTTAAAAAGAAAGTCTGACAAAATATGAGAGGGAGGTAGAGTCCTGGGAATGGCTTGTGAGTTCTTATAGCTTTGATCAGAAGCAGGACTAAAAGATTTCTCAGATAGTCTGATTCCTTTTCAGTTCCTAAAAGGAGTGGTCAACACACTGCTAAAGTCTGTGGACAAGCCTGAAATAGCTGGAATCAGTGCTGGCATTTCCAAGAAACAAACTTGCAGAGCTGATTGGTTGAAACTACATTCTCCAAAAACATTGTCATCTGTAAGATGTGAGTCACTTTTTGTCTGTCACTGTAACGCGTAAGAGAAACTCAAGGTGTATGTAAGAAAAGAAACTCTGAAGGCAAAAAAAATCCAGCCCTTGACCCTCAGAATTTGTGTTTCATTGGTGTTTTCTAAAAGACATTTATGCTTGAATTTAAATAACTCGTTTGGAAATAAGGGTTATATAGCTAGTCAAAAATAAAACTGCAGTATTAAATTTTTGCTTACCCTACCACTTCATGTACTGTAACGCAATGTTATATGTGTACCTCCATTCCCTCTCTAGACTTTATTTATGGATCATTGAGAGTAAATTCCACCTTGAAGAGTTCATGAGGTTGAGTATTTAATACATGTTGAAATAGATTTTTTTTTCCATCTTGTTTCTGAATGAGAACGGAGGAATTTTAAACTTCCTTCTATGTTAACTGTAAAATGCTATTTTGTAGTTCAGAGATGGTGACTGATTTTATTACCTGTCTTACTGCATGTGGTTAACACAGAGTAATGATACATTAGCTTCACGGACAGACATAAACCCATGATATGCTCTTCTTCTGTATTCTCTTTACAGAGTGTTATTTCAATCTGGTTGTGTGCAGTTTATATTCTTTGGGACTTTGTAATCCAACAAGTCTTCTTTATTGAGGCTTAAGATCTTATTCAAGGAAATATTCAGAAGGTGAAAATATCGTACAAGAATCTGCTGTGAGTTAATTCAGAAAAATGCGAGTTAGTCTTTTACACAGAGTGAGCGTTCACTCTTACACATTCCTTGGAAAATTATATTTGAATGGGTTCTAGGATGCTGTGATTTTACAACTTCCATCATAGCAGTCATATAATTGCTTCTTTTTTATTTGCCCTGGAAAAGCTGTTTTATTAGCACCAGAGGAGTCTCCTAAAGTAAGGACCAAAATCTTAATCTCATTGGTTGTATTTCATGGGAAATTTTGGGGAGAGGAGAGGGTTGAATTTTCATGGGGTTAAAGTTTAATGTATTGTCTCCTTAAGTCTTTCATAGGCCCTTATAGAACAGTGGCTTAGGTTATACACACTTTTTTCTGATACCTTTACCAGTTTGTCATGATTCTACAGTACATTTTTAATAACAGGCATGCAAATGAACCTCTTGATTTAATGGAATTAGCCATGCTCTTGAAATTAAGTCAAACACTTCAGTTCTTTAACACCTAACAAGTTCAGGTTGCCTCTAGTACCAGAATGAGAGATCAGAATCAAAATGTGGCTCCCCTGCATGATGACAGAAATCTGCACAAAATGTTAGGTACTATTATTAAAAGATAGTATTTTGCTTATAATTTGCAATGTGTCAAAACTTAAAAATACACAAACCCACACTACTTTCACTGTGAGATTACTACATGTGCAAGTGTGCATTTTAGAAACCTTTTCCTTTGTTTTACTTATTAATTATTTTCTCTTGCTCCTTGTCCTCTCAAGTCTGTCAAAAATATGTCCAAACTCCAAGTCATCAAAAGGTCACAAAAATTTAATAAAAAATCCATTATGGTTTTTTCTTTAGTTCTATCAATGGATGGGACATTGAGGATAAACTTCAAAGAAAAATTGATTTTCACTTTTTAGACTGATTTTAAAATTCAGTTAACCTATTAAATATTTAAAAATAAGAAAAGCAGAAAATTGAAGATTAAAATGGGAAATCTTCTAGCTTTTTATAGCATTGAGCAGATAAATTAATGCAATTTATCTCTGTTATGAATTCTACACAAAAAAAGCCTTCAACTTAGCACAGAAATAATATTGTCTTTGAATAACAGCTTTACAACAATAGGATTTATTTTATCACTTGTCTGCATTTAATATAAATTTTCTATCTTTATCATTAGCTAATGCATAATTTCTGTACATGGTAATGAAAATTTCTCTCTTATTCTTAAATAATTATGTGCATGCAATCTTGTACATGAGAGTGAATGTGAGTTATGTCCTGAATCAGTAAAAATGATAGAGAAGACTGAAATGTAGTAGGTACTTCAGTATCAACTGTTGCACTAAGTCTTTCATTTAAGTGTAATTAAAAAAAAAAAAAAAGTAGTAGTAATAAACTTATAATACATTTGTTTTAAAATGCAAACATATTTTAGCGCTCTATAATGACAGATAGAATTTATTAAATGAAAACAAATTAAGTCATAGCATGCAACATTTTTTTTATACAAAGGATTTATTTTCTTTCTTAGGGTCTGAACAAAGATGAGATCTTGCAAATGGCTTTCCATGCTGCTGTGACTCACAGACAAAAGACTCAAATATCAGTATGGAAAGGTGGGTATTTGGTTTTAATTATTTGAATTTCCTGATGGAGAAATTATAAAGGTGCCCTATACACTGGCTTATAGAATATGTTCAAGTATTAATGTGTTTTAGTGTGTTACTAAATTAATATTATTTTATATTATCCCAATTCTTTAAAAAGATCATTTTTTCAATTTAAAATATAGGGACAAATTTGTGAGGTTCTTTTTCCTTATCTTCTACTGATTAGGGAGATATTCTTTGCTTGTATAACGCCTTCCATTTTCAGAGACCAAATTATTAGAAACACAAATTAATTTATCCTCAGGGCATATTTTAAGAGCTACAGAGAAATGGAGAAATGAAAGAAATTAGGTGATATTTTCCATCATTAACATGTGGCGTATTTATAGTCAATTTAGATTGTTTGTTGATCCAAGAACCTGATTTGAACCCCAATTTGGTTATGTGGTAGTTATACTGTTTCAAAGAATCCTTGGGTAGCATTATGAGAAGGAAATCCATTGAGAGTTACTACATACGAAGAATCTGCATGTATTTTCAGGAAACTAAGCTTCAAATGTTGGAGACTGTTACAATATCCTTGAAAGTCTTGCAAAATGTTTACACTGTTCTTAGACTCTTCCTTGCATTTCCACTTCTGACAGTGTGGAACATTGAGCTATGTGGCAAAGATGGACAAAAAAGTCCTCACATTCACCCATTTTTTCCATTAAATATTAGCTCTAACACTCTTCTTCCTCCCTGACATCCTGTATGTGTAGCAAGATGAACAGAACTCTTGCTTTGCACTGCTTGCCGTTTGAAATATACCTTTCCAATGACAATGGTCATTCCTGAATTTAGGATGGTTTTGCCTCTGCACAAGAGAAAAAAGTGTGTTATATGATCTAAAACTTTTACCTATCCAGAAAAGGCAAACTCTCAACACCCTCTTATTCAGTAATTTTGTCCCCTAGTATCATATTTGCAAAAGATTGTTGTCCATTGGCTCAGTGGTGTATGGCAATTTCAAATATATTTCACAGCAGACACCTACTAAAAAGCTCTTCACTTTGATTATTTTCGAAAAATAGTCTGGGCAAAATTTGTGATTTATTCTAAACACAGAACTTCAACATTTTGATAGGTCATTCTGTAATATTTTTCATCACTTCTGCACATTTGTCTCCATTGCTTTGGAGTTGTTTCTGATGTCAAAGAACTCAAATTGTTCTTAAAAAAAAAAAAAAGTGTGCTTTAAATTAAAAGGATCTACAGTACTGAGGGGTACTGTATTCTGGCAGCATCTCTGCTGCTTCTCAGTGTCTCTTGTAACTTCATTCTAGGTCTATCACCAGTGAATAAGAAAAGCTGTCCTAAGGTTGTATGCTTAGATTTATAGCCTAAGTATGAATTTATTAGAAGCCTCTGACATCTTTGTCAGTTGTGCTATAATGAGAATTCTTTCAAGGCAATGATTAGCAGAACCCCCCTAGATTTAGAGCTTAGTTGATTTCTTCTGTTTGTAATCACTTGGTTAAGAATTTTCACACTCTCATTGCCAGAGGATGAATTATATAAAGTGTCAATGTCCGTTTAATGGCTGGCCCTGTCTGCAACCTGTGAGGCAGCAACAGAGACTTGGTAATTTTCAAATGCTAAGGGTGGAAATGATGTGGGGAGAGCGGTAAGTTGTCCTACTTAATCAGTGTTAGACTTGAACTATATAAGATATTAATATCTCACCTTCCTCCAAATCCCAGAGTGGAACTAAGAGGCAAATTCACTCAAATTATTCAGCATCCTGGAATAATCAATGCTCTGGGACATTAAAAATAAAACCCTTCAGTTTTTCCTTGTGCATTTTAATGTGGCTATATATATATCTGTACATGCACAAATCAATAAAGGTTCCCTGCTGCCTTTGTCTTTTGATTTTAGGAACAGCAACAACATGATAGGGATTCAGTAAACAAATCATGCTGATTCATTTCCTGGAGGGATGAAGTCACTCAATGTCTTAGGCTGTGGTGTTGGTCCTGTTCATTAATTATTGACTTAAGATTTTAAGTGGGAATTGCTCCTCTGCCATCATAATTACAAAAGAAGTGTAAAAACACGAGGGGTGTGTGCATTTCATAAAGATTACAACTTCTTTAGAAGAAGGAAAGTAAGAAGGAGAATGGCTGTCTTAATGCACTGTGGAAAGAGTATGGGAAGAGAGATAAGGCTGTAAAGGCAGGAAAAGGACATGATTGCTCTCTGAATTGGTTTTAACTCTTACAAATCAACAGCACTGTTTTGCAGCCTCACATTGGATGATGCAACTATGTGCTTCTAGACTATATTTCTATCTAGGAGGACTGTCTTGATTTAGAGATCTATATCATGCTTTAGAATAAATATCTACTTTATCTTACCTGCACAACCAGAATTTATTTTGCAGATCCTGGAATGTATGTGAAATGCTTTAAATTACAGTCATTTTGTATTTATGTATTTTAAAATATATAATTTTTTCCTTTATTATTTGAGGCTGATACTCTCAGAATACAAAATTTAACACTGTATGTAATAGAAAGAATACTCAAGCTCTCTTTGTGTAAAAGAAATTTTTGTAAAATGAGGACTTTGGAATTTGATCCCCACACATTTTTTCCTTGCAAGTTTCCCAGCAGAACACGACAGAATTATCCCCACAGTCAAGTGGAGAGAGTCCAATAGTCCAACCAATTACTCCTAGCTAGATGAGTCTGAACTGTTCAGTTATTTCTTCCAAGTGAGATACAATGACTGGCAAAAATGTTGCATTGATAGCCATATTTCTCAGAACAGGAGAGGTAAGTCATATGGGCTGTTGCACTACCAAGCCATGAGGTGTCAGCTGCACACCATCTTCTTTTTCAAGGCAGTGGGGTCCAGAACTATGTGAACTATTCCCACAATTCCCCTTGCTGGGTCTCCTAGTGATATGCAAGCTGTTTTCTGTGGCTGTTATATTCTGAAAAATGTTGGAATGAAGCTCTTTGTGAACAAGGTTGATCACTCGTTCTCTATCATATGTCCAAGAAAAGGCAAGTAACTTTTCTCATTTGCTAGCAAAGAGCACACTCATTCATTAAACTCAGAAGTACAGAGCTGAAACTTTACCAATACAGTAAATGGAAATCAGTCACCCAAAAGAAGGTGACTGATTCAGACTTACCTGAGCTTTCAGGTGATTCTTCAGACCTATCATTTGTATACATTATTACTGTTACCCTGTATTTCCACATCGAAGCTTAATTTGACATGTTCGCTAAACACTCTTCTAACGGACTCCATGACACACAACTGTGTGGGAGTCCCTTTTTCTTTGGATGACTGCAAATATAGGTTGAGCTGTCACTTTACTTGTACTTCAGTTTACTTGTCATTTTTCTGTTAAAATATGTTGTTTTCTGCTGCTTCTCATGTTACCAAAAAGTACGCATGTGGATTAAACTTTCCCATTGATGGCATTTGCTACAGGAAGAATTTTACCTTGAAATGCTTCATTTTATGTAGTTCTTAGTTGACATGAGCTAGTGCAAAGAGTATGAGGGAACATATTTGTTTTTTTCCTATAGGAAAAAATGCAATATGTTCACTGACAAGCTAGGGAACATCTATTCTTTCTGGTAAGGACTTGATATCCCACTCAAGAATTGTCAGTCAGGAAGCTTATTTTTTGCTGGCCTTATCCTGAAAAATCAAGTATGGTCAGTACAAGTTTATTTGCAAACATATCCTGTTCTCTGAAGCTGAAATCTACATCTAGCCTGAAGACCCTACATACAGTATATACACAAAAGAAAATAAGTATAGGTAACAACACATATAGGTAGAACTGTGCAAGATCTTCCACTGAAACCATATTTCTGTTTGCTGTGAATGGTCTGGTGCAAGTTACTAAATCAAATGCCTTTTGCCAGTGCTAGCCATTTCCCACCTCATATCCAGGCACTGAGGAAAAAGATTCAGTTGACCTTAATCCTGCTCTTTATTTTTTTCCAGGTGCTTGAACATTCTTAAAGATTTTTTTGTCTTTGTGGGTGTTGCTGTGAGTTGTACATAATTCTCTTTATGGCCAGTATCACTTCATAAGATGCCCTGAAAGCAAGATAACTTCTAATTTTGAGCAAATGTACACATCATATACTATTATATGTTTATATGTTTATAGCCCCACTTTGGCTATAAAACTTTGAAGAGAGGCCATAATCCACAATATCAACATAAATGGGCAGCTACACCACTGAGGATCCAGAGCTGAGCTGACACTTGAAGATACGGAAATGTGTGAAATGAGTATGTCATCAGTAATTTTAATTATATTTGAAGAAGGTAGCCCTCAGTAAGCATTGCTTGTTTGTGACTATCTCATCTGTGAGTGCCATTTGACTAGAAAAATTGTAACTGTTAGAATATTGACAATAGTTTTGTAAAACTCTAAGAAACTTAACTACACGCACAAGTACAAAATTGCATATATAAAATCACAGTGCATGTACACACACAAACACAGAGCTACAGAAGCAGATGTAAATTATTTTGATGCTCTGAAGAAATATAAATAATATGCTGACAAAAACTACCAAAACCCAAGTAAGTCAACCACAAATGTTATTGAAATATATTTCCTCTGTGTCTTGTAATAAAATCACCAATAATTTGTAAAGGTCATTAACTTTAAATTGCTTTCTTCTTCAAGCAAGGATTTTATACTTTTCCTTTTTCATTATTATTAAGATTAGCAATGTTAAAAATATAGATTCAAACCCCTCCATTTTCTTGGAAAGGTTAGTATAAAAGCACTACCAGCATTATTTATTTTGACTGATGTTTTACAGAGAAGAGGAAAGCCAATGATTAGAAATCAATATTTTTTTGGCTGTTAAAATATATTTCCTATCATAAGACGCAGAGAAGATGTGCACATCAACAAGTGTAAATAGTCTTGTCTTCTCTTATATAGACTTGGAAATGGACTGGAAAAGTCAAGCTTGGATCTGCAGGCAGTGTTACTGTGGAGCTGCTCCTGAGCTAATACAGTCCGAAAGAATGACAGTATATGTTAGTTTGTGCTCAGTGATACATTAATATGGTTATATTTATGGAGCTGACATGTGACAGAATGAATACTTGTATTCTGAACTCATCCATGGAGTTATGGAGTTGAAGTCCAGACTTAGATGCACCATTATTTCTGCTATATGATGTTTAAATGTTGCAAGTTATGATATTTTGATATGCATAGCATGTATAAATATATGCTGTATATTTATTTTATTTTTTGTTCTTTGGTAAATGCTAGATAATCTTGGCTGTAAAAAATGGAGTCAATTGTATTTATAATAAGTGAGAAAGAAGAGAATTCATGCCATATATCTGTAGGCCTCTAGTTCGCTTGTCTGACAGAGGAATTTAAAATCTGAAGAGAATACAAGGTATATTACAGTGCAGTAAGGAGAAAAGGTTGATAGTATAGGTATTATCTATAAGATTTTTTCCTGTTCTTTGACTTCACATGAGGCTTCTGAGCAGCAATCACTGTTGGTTTGTTCACAGCATTCTCTGGTAATTCGCAACAAGCTCAGATTTTATCACACTTTTTAACAAACTCATATTACTGTGTTCTCGAAGAACGCTCTTACCTTCCCTTTGGGTCCAGCCAATTAGATTATTTTCTCACACTAAGTATCACAGTAATGCATAAGGATCATTCAGGAGCTCTATGGGTTCCATTCAACATGTGTGAGGCTATCAGAATATCTCTCTGTATTTACTGCAAACACTGACCAAAGAGCAGGACATTCTAAGTGCCATGTGAAGGATTAATTTTTTACTATGTTTTTCATTAATTTTACTTAGACTTTGCATAAGACTGTGGATTTGATGCAGCACCAATGAAGCAGTGGCAGTTTCTATGCTTTATTGAACTTGGTCAGTTCTCTGTATTCCCATGTTTGTATTTCAAATACTACTGAGTGACTTACATTCTGACACGCTATTTTTAGTAGCACATTGACTCCAAAATTCAGTTATTCCTGTCTCTTATGCGCATATGGGAACAAATCCATATTATAATTAGACTTTGAAATCTTATTCCTATTGTACTTCAGTACTTCAAACTTACCACATTCCGAACTATGCTTTGTGAACTGGATTGTTTATTTCATTGTGGTACAGTTTTTATATGATTTTTTCTAATATAATGGTTTTCTGTCTGTGGTCTGTAGATATCTCCAGACAAGAGGTCTGTAAAATGTTACAAAGGAATAGTTTATTGTCAGTAGCTTTATATATGTTATATAAGGGTCCAGTGCTCTACTGAGAATTTTTCTTGGACCCTTAAACAGAAAAAGACTAATATCTCTCTGATCTTTTGTACGTTAAGAAAAGACCACTTAATTACATTTACGAGTGTGTTTTTATCCTTTTTCTTTTTAAATAATTTTTATCTATTTGTAAGTCAGAGAGAGAGAAATTAATTTCACCAAATAGAGGTAAAATATCTGAACTTTTTATTTACTCATTAGAGAGAAGCAGGCGTTGCAGGATGCAATTGCACTCACAAAGATAATGTTGAAGAGAAAAACTAACTAGGCAAAATACGCCTAGAAAACATGTTTTCTTTTACTTACACTTGAAAATATTTTTTTTTTTTTTTAGTTCATTGCAGTTTTGATGGTTTTCTTAAATATTCTAAACAAGTAGGTTGAAATATATTTCAGTGCAAACATTTTAGAAAGATTAACTTAGACACCGTTCAGTTAGCAAATCAGTGAATCCAAGATTTCATAAACCTTTTTGGTTGGAATCCAAATTCAGTTCTTAACTTGGATAAGGAATTTGTCCCCTAATAATGTGCTCTTTGTGCTCCTGTTAAACTCAGTTCAGAAAGGGAAGGCCAGTAGCAGAACAATTACAAAGATCATTGCATTGGGATGCCATATGTTGTCATATGACATCAAGGTGCTGCACGTCTGTAGAGTTCTTATCCCTTCAAATAAATTCTGAATCTGTTCTAGGAAGTGCATAACAATATTATAGTCTAAAATCTGGCACACTGTGTAGAAATCACAGCCAAATAGGCTGCCATTCATCTTCCGTGCAAGTCAAGAACCATGGCCAGATTTTCATGTCTCATTCAATATTTGCCTTTGGTAGCATTATTCCTATTAATGGAAGTAGCTAAACTACATACTGCTGCAGACCATGATAAAACTATTTTATTTTATACAAGCAGAAACATCTGACATGCTTGTAAGTGTTAGATATGGTTTTCAGAAACTTCATAGTTTTGTAATCTCGGTGGGGTTTATCTTTCATTGATATGAATTATCACTTCATTGACCTTCTGTTCCATCTTTGTCCTCTGTAAGGCCACAGATAATTTTCCATTGAGGAATATTTTTCTAGGCTGCTTTTTCTTCTTGGTTTGCTATCTGTCTTTTGCCCTGGATAAGTACAGACTACTGTATAAATAACGCTACTGATAAGATAGCATTCCAGTAGCAATTTTTGTCCTAGATTAAAACGCACATGTTCTGCGTAGCAGCATAAATTTCTGATTATAGAAAACAGATGAGAACCTACAAGAGAGTAGCATAAACTCTTTAACTGTGAAAAATAAAATGCAAAGTTGTACTTGATATGCTACATCCTTACTTTTCACGGCATGTGAGGAATGTCTTCGTAATTTGTCAAATACATATGGGGTGATTTGGAAAAAAGGGCATCTGCCCTGTGGTATAACACAAATAAAGACATCTGTTGCACTCAGTAACATATATGACTAAAATAATTCAATGCCCCTGAGATCCAATTGGAAATGTGATTGCAAGAAAATTGGATAGCTTTGCTGATACTCATCACTGCAGAGAAAATGTGGTGAAAGGATAATCAAAAGTGAGACCAAGATAACTGTAGAACGGAAAAGAAAGAAAATATGTTTTTATTTAGCTAGGTTCTCTCTGTTTGTTGCATTTTGTAAAAATATTCATGCTACTTGTTTAGGGGGCGGTTCAGATCTGTTACCTGTAACCATGCATTGTGGATGTAGGGAGGCCCCACCCTGAGGGGGTGCCACCATCTGTCTTGCACTGTGACTCTGTTCCACTCAATTCTTCCTTGAGGCCTGTGATATTGTGTCTGCTTTCTTCTGTAAGACACAAAGTGCTTATGCTCGCTCTTTCTGTCTGTCTGTCTGTCTTTCCATGAAATGTATCATTGGGCTGTGACCATATTCTCCCTCAAACTGGGAGAATTCTGCACTCCAAACGTTGCAGAATTTTAATTTTGCTCACATCGTTAATATACCAGGTGCTCTAAAAAGAACTAAAACTATTAACAGACTAAGAAGACTGCCCTGATTCAGTCAGTTGTATGTGCCGGGATGGTGTCTGAAGTCCATCATTCTTCCTATGCCACTCCATCTCATCAGAATTCATCTGAGAGGCAATGCATATAAAAATTCTAGTTTTACAATTTTTCTTAGGTTTCCTTCTGCAGAGGAGGGAAAGGCATTTGGGCCCTTTGTCTATAACTGTACTAGTAAAACGAACATGCCAGATCACACGCTGTCACAGAAGGCAGATGGTATGGTACAGGCCACATCTACACTAGTAAACTTGTGAGAGTGTCCTGCCAACAGCAGGTTAGGTAGCAAAGGTAAAGAAAGAGAATATGTCCCACAGGTTTTTGTACCTACTCATGTATACTCTCATACATGCCTTGCTCCCTTTCATCTTCCTGATGAATATCACTTTGTTCTATCTTCAGATTTACAGTCTCTGTACAAAATATTTTTGTTACGTGTTGTTTGCAGCTTCTACCAATCTATTTCAGGCTGTTCAGGCACCTGAAGCCCTGCTTCTTATAGCAGACAGATTTTGATACCCTCTCAGGACCATGCTGGGGGACCTTTTACTTCAAACAGTATCTAGGAGACCATATAGTCTTCACACCATGTAGGTCAGGTACCTAGTTTTGATTGTGAAATACGAGGAGAAAGGGGGTCTTGATGGCGTGCAGATATTTCAGCTCAAGTCAATGGCAGGATGCAGAGCTAGGTCCTGGAAAGTATGTGGAGGCCAAGCTTCATGTTACAGGGCTGATTGTACTCTGATACTCAAAGGTTCAGTGCCTTGTGCATGGAGCCCACTTTTGCTTTCCATACAATCCGGCCACCTAGCACTGAAGTATCATATTCTACAACCTTACAGAGCATGGTTGGCACCTCTGTCGCCTTGCTAGTAGGGACTCGTACTGGTCAGGAGGCAACAGGCTTAGCGCTGGCAAGTCTACAGCAGGTGGAGTTATGTTGAAGGTCACTTAGTCCAATAAACAGACCATACAGTAAGGAGTTGTATTCACCAGCAGTGTTGGTAGTGCCTCATGCGCCAGGAACCACCACAATATAAACCTTGACTCTCTCCTACCATCCTCACTTCTACAGTATTTGCAAAACAGTCCTGCTCTCTCAGACCTCTCCGCATTTTGCTTGTCTCTAAGTCCCCTGTCTGTACCACACACTGCCAATCTACTTCTAGCAGGTACTCACAGCCCCTCCGTTTTTTTTCCAGTCTCTGCATTTTAAAGTCTCACTATCTGATTTTTAGCAGTTTTCCACAGCTCCTGCTCTGTTTCTCTTGATATCTGTCATACCTGTCAATGACATCTCTCCGTTTTCTCCTTCCAGACTTTAGAGAGATGGATTTTTACAAAATACTTTTCACTGTCACATAAACTCATAAAATCAAAGCTCTCACCATCCATACTTCTTATAGGTGCCATCCTGACCCAGGCTCTTAAACAACTCTTAGTCTTAGTGACTTCATTTTACAAAACTATAACAGAAATCTGAATTATGTGCAAACTTTTTTTATGTAACCATTAAATTTAATTATATGAACAAAATTTTGTGAAGGACTGGGTGTGCATCCTCCTGGCCCTTGTACCTGCCAAGGGCAGATCGGTGAACACTCAGATGTCTTCTCAGCAACATATAGTTGCTCCTGCCAGGCTAGATGCTGGAGGGCTGCTGAGATGCTCATGCAGAGGGGCTAATGTCAGCACTGCTTCACCAATCTTCAGAGTAAAAAATGCTTCAGTCAGAAAAAGAGACATGGAGGCAGAACTGTAGGCTCAGTGTGCCTCTGACTGGGTTGTGGAATGTGACAGGTGTATTGGAAACCTGCTGCAATTATGCTGGGCTAACAACTGTTGTCTTGTGCTCCGAGTAAGGCAGCTTTAACTTTTAAATTTACCCCTGTACGGTAGTGACTGTGTGGTAGTCTCCAACCACAAGCTTATCATTAGTAGTAGAGAAGATTGAGTCAGAGATAGAAAAATGCTACATGAAGAAGCTGGATTGCTGAAGGAGTTTGCTATAGGAAGTTACACTGGGTTCTTTAATGATGGCCTTAACACAGAGGGTAGCAATCGGACAGGTACAGAATTACTCCTTTCTTTGTTAGTATTTCATTTGCTAAGGAAGAAGTGTGGGTGAGAATAGAAGATTGGAAAAGTGTGGGTGGTCACTATCTGCTCTGCAATTTTCTTAGGGTTAAGTGGATACTGTTGGGCTACAACAGTCTTAGGCAATGTACAGCAGCACTACCCTTAGTTAAGGAGGATGAAAAAAAGATTTTTTCTTTGCAGATAGGTTCACATCCACATAGTCTTTCAGAGTGGGAACACAATAACTGATTGCCAATAAATCACCTTCTTTTTTTATGATAGTAAATTTTCAGTTGTGCTTTGCTAGTAAATAGAAAGATGTGATGCCATTTCTGCCTCTTCCACTATTAGTTCTGACTGTTTACATTGATACCGTCTCAGTTTCTTTGTGAGGCGTGTGGTAACGAATTATCAGAAAGTCCTTCACTCACATCCTAAGGACTTCCAGTTGGTCAGCTTCAGGTCTTAAATGTGTTTTGCATGTCCATCTGTTAGATCTCAGTCACATTTAATTAGGGCAATTGCAAAACGTTTTCCATTTTCCTTTTATAAATAAGGCTCATGCCCCTTCAAGGCTTGGGGGAATAAGACATGTATAAAAACATATCAAAGTGAAGATCAAAGCATACCAAAGGGTGAGCAAGTGGAGTGCCTAGAAGGCATTGTCTCAGACAAAAGGATACATTGCTGCGACCACTAACAGCTGAATCATCTGAAAGTGTGCTAAGACCTGCGGGCTATTCAGTTTCCTATTAAGTGATCTCATGACAGGTCAAAACAAGACAGATTACTTCCGATAGACCTCTAGTCACAGTGCTGTAGCTAATCTTGTGATAAGGCTAATGTCGCTACACGTGCATCTCACTACTCCAGATAATGCGATTCAGTAAGTTATATATTAGATAGTATAGGTTAGGTGTGCATGTTCACTCTGGTCAACCTCTGGATGAGTGCTTTGAGGGACTCCAGTTTTACTCTTTGACTGAAGGACATCTGAGGAGATCATTAAAAAATGTGGGATGTGTGGAAGTAGCAGAATATTTTTAATATAGCCTTATTAATATCAAACCTTGAGAGAGAAAGGTGTGTTTATCATGTCCAAAATGCTTCCAGACACAAAATGTGGGAGGGAGAGGCAGGCCTTGGGAGTAAGTAGCTGCCACCTGTCTCTATAGACAGGATGCTGGTAAGGTCACCTTGGCTGCTGAAATGGACTGTTCAGCCATCCTTGTGACAGAGACAGGTAATATCACTATGTATTAACAGGTTACATTTTTATGTAAGCCAGTCAAAGCTTGTTTTGGGTCTGAATTTCTGGTATAAAAACAAACATACAAATAGTCACAATTGTTTATTTTATAGTTAGCATGTCAAATTTCTGGAAAATTTGGTATGAGCTTATGAAAATTATTTTATTTATATGGTGCATTTGAATTTGACAGTCTGTTTCCCTGAAGAGACTGTTTATATTTTGGTTTAGATTTAGGCTATCAGAAACTTGTTACTCTGTGATACTGATTGCAAAATATTTCAAAGTTTATGAGTAGTTTACTTGAGCCTGTAAACAATTATGATGGAGGATGGGCAGCAGCTTTATAGTTCTTTATCCCTTTAATCATTTGAATGTCTTTCTAGTATATACCAAATGAATCGGATATTGCTGGCTTGATACAAAACTTATGTTATCTTGCAATATCTAGTTCAGACTGGAAAATGATAATTGTTTTCCTTTCTTTTAGCATGATAAATTACATATAATAATAACATATTATGATTTTCTGTTCTTTTTCTCTTAGACATCTATGCTATGTAATTCAGATGCCCCAGATAGTGTATTAATTTTATCTGAGAATCTAACCATTCCTTCATTTATCACTATGCTTTTGGAAACTACAGACCTAAAGAACATCACATATGACACATCCCCTCTTTGCAGCATAATTTTTAGGATGCTTGTACTGAGAAAAACACAATTTCAAAATGTTGTATGTCACTGAAAACATGATTTGGTGAACTTTTCTCAAAATGTTATTACACAATAATGTTATCTAAATGCTTAGGTCTGCAATGCTTCAAATGTCCTGCTTCCAGACATGTTGAACTCCAAGTAAGATTAGTGCAAATCTATGGTATGTCACCACTGAGCTTTGTGAACCCCTGGCCTGAGCAACAGCAGAAAACCAAAGGTCTTGAGCGAGGCTTGTGGAAAGTGACAAACTCAGCCTTGGGCTCTGAAAATGAGAAATGGAGTGCATGGGTGACAGTGCTTTCCCTCTAAAAATGTGTGTGAGCTTTCAGATATTCTTGGTCTGTGTTGTGCTTAGCCTTAGATTTTTTTGACAGGGAAAATCGGAGAAAGTGACTGTAGCTCAGTTTCTAGGCCTTGGTTTGTTGAAGGAAATGTCTCTTGACATTATTTACGGAAAACTATAGTGGCTACAAACAAGGGGTTACAGTGAGAACACCATTATGGAAAAGTATAAAATACAAAGCCTTCCCTTAGTATATGGGAAGCTCAGGTTTAAGTCTGTCACCTCTGACAGTGATCTGGCAATTAAACTGATATTTTAGATTCACAATCTCACTTGTTCTCTGGCTTTACCTGGGAATGTCTTCTTGATAAAAATGATCTAAGCCCTCCTGATAAAACCAGGAGGATTTCCAAATCACTCTTACAAAAAGGGATGTTCTGTCAGCTTGCATACACAACTGGTGCTCTTGTTTACTCATTATGTGCCTTTCATAGTTAAAACCAGTAATAACAAACTATCAGAATTGGTGTAAAGTGTAGTACCATCAGAGATTTTTGTCTAGTAGCAGTGCTGGTGAGTTATAATCCTTTAAATAAAGATACTTGATAGCAGCATTTTCATTATTGCTGGCTACAGCTTTACAGGGAGGCTGTCGTGACATGCTGTCACTGCTGTCATGCTGTTGACTGAAATTCATATGTTGTGATATACTTGAGTTCTGGGGTGCTTACCGATATAAGCACTATACTTCAGATTTATCCTGTTTTCTTCAGCCCTACGTGAGGCTCTGATCTGCTGCATGCCACAGTACATATTCTGAAGCCAAAGTTTGTTGAACCGTTTTAAGTTCGTTAGCATAAAGAGCATACAGCTGTACATAGTCCTACACCTGTGCTATCCCATCAAAGTAAATGCATTCCTGAATACCATGCTTTCTATGTTGTTCTTCACACCAAAATGGTTTCAAAAATATTTAATTTTCTTAATTTGATAGGGATATTATATGTATGATAGCAAAAGATCAGAGAGAGGGTGGAGGATTATTCTTTAAATGGTGGTTAAAAGATATTTCAATAATTCTAGAAATAATTTCAAAAAACACTTAATAAATTCCTTTCACTACACAGAAAAGATGGTATGGCTGACCTACACATTGTACTTATAAATAGCATCTGGTAAAATTGCAGATAATTACTGAACAATGGTATCTTTCCCTATTTCTGTACTTCTAATATAACAGAACCAGCAATCGTTCCCTGATATACATAGCATTTGGCCCTGTGTTTCTTCCTGGCCCCAGTAACCCAAAATGAAATTATAACTGTGCGTGCATTTGGGTAGAGGGAGTAATTTTAAAGTGTCAATAGCATAAAATAATGCGAGGGCTGTGTGAAACTCAGAATATGTGTTGTATGCCGTGGAATGTGGCAGGCAGGCATATGGAGATGTTTAAGATATTAAATCCTACTGGAATAATGCTGGAGGATTACCCGGAGAAAAAGGCACCCAAACTTGGTCTTTTCTCTTCTCTATACTGACTACTGGGAACTGTCTCTAGCACATCCAGTCCCAGTTGTGCCTGGGCATTGTCCAGGGGAAGGCTTGTTGACACAGGCCAGTGTCTGAACAGTAGCCCGCAGGAAAGTGGGCTACTAACAGAGCGCTTGGCGTTGAGAGGGCCCTCATGATCCAACTTGCCCTCTGGCCTTTTGCTTTATGTAGCGTCACGGATGTATTATGGGAGACCAGTTTTATTTTATAGTGAAAGAATACCTCGTAAACATGAGGCTTTATACCTAGATAACTGTGGATATGATACTATATCTGCTCATCTAGTATTATCTAGCATCATAATGTGCTATGCAGAAATGTTCATGGGCAAGAAACCTTTTCCTCCTTTGAGACAGCCACACGCCATCTGTTGCCATCAGGCCTGGTGCTGTGTACACCTCCCTAGCTTATGTAAATAAGCATTAACAGGGTAGCTAACAATTCCCCATCACTTTTTCCCCCCATTCTCCTCCTTCTTTTTAGCCCCAGCCAGCATGATGTGTGCCTTTCTGAATCTTGTGAAATCTCTGTATCCATATAAATACCGAACTCAGTAGCCTTTCAGACTGTTGGCAAGGTGTTCTTGGATGGAGATTTGTGAAGAAAAGAAGGTTAGGAGTGTGAATTTGAGTATATTAGAGGTTTATGGGTGAAGAAATGGCTTGGGCAGAGTGAAAACACATTGAGATATATTCATTCACTTTAAATTAAAGTGGAACTGAGTCATCATTCTCAGGTAGCTGCCATAGGCAGTGATCTGACTCGTTATCAATTATAAAACTATTTAAGGCACACTTTCTGAAAGTGATTTTTTCTTTATAAGACGCTCTAGGCAGAATATTGACAAATGATATTAGATTATTTTTCCTTTAATAGGATTCTATATGTTGTACTGCCTTGTAAATCAATATATTAATTC
Organism: Rhynochetos jubatus; assembly: GCA_027574665.1. Classification (NCBI taxonomy): domain Eukaryota; kingdom Metazoa; phylum Chordata; class Aves; order Eurypygiformes; family Rhynochetidae; genus Rhynochetos; species Rhynochetos jubatus. Next base: position 54,463,482 of record CM050653.1, on the reverse strand, counting down.
TGAAGGAAATCAGGTTCCTTGGGCAGTATCAAAAGTCAGAGGCCTGTTTGTCAGGGTTAATAGTTCAAAAAGGTTTCAAAATGCAGTTAAGTAGCATAAAAGGAAGATGGCTATCAGACTGTAACACACATAAACCACAGGAATATTGATTCCTCAGGCTTTAATCCTAGGTGGGCCAGCAAAGCAATTTATTTTTATGTCTTTTTTCCAAATAAAGTGTTTTATCAATACTGTTTTGCTAAGACTGTAAGAATAAATCTTTTCTATGAGGAAATTTAAGTAATGGGATTAGAATTTGTGCTACATAATCTTATACGATGTTTTTTTTTAAAATCAATTTGTGTTAGCTAGTTCTTACTGTGCTCAAAAGCCTGAATCAGGCCAACATGTTAAGTGGGACAGATTTCTCAAGTAAAAAATTTAATGATCATCTTTGAATGGTAGGTTAAGACATAATCAGTAACCTCCTAGGGATGTGTGTTCAAGCTTAATGGATTTGACCCAAGCAGATTTTCCTAGTAGTTGCTCTTCACTAGATGGTTAAGAAAATATATGTTGTGTAACTGAAAAAAAATAAAGAAAACACGTAGTTTTATTGAGGAAGCTATTCATGATAGCACTTTTCAGCCCTCTCAAACTAAGGTAACTTTTTAACATATTTATCGGGAATTTCAATGTGTGGTTTTAAAGCTTTAAGAGAGTGTCTTAATCTCACTGGGTTTAGATTGGTATGCCTTGACATGTGGTTAGGCTGGTGTACTCTGAAAAATGTCTTGTCAGTTGTTTCTCTTGGTGGTGATAGGCACTGCTTAATGATTCTGTATATTCTTTTCATCACATGCTCTCTAAAAATAAAAATCATGAGATCCCTTAGGTTTCATTACTTTTTTTTTTTTGAAAGGCACTTTCCTGAGAGTCGTTTAACTCTGAAGAATGTCTAGGCACCCTTGCCTGTAAAGAATACTCAAGACTCACTCAAGAGTTCTAATAATCTGTTCTTCATTGTTTTGTTTTCCTTCCCAAAGAAAACTTTAGTCTTGCTTGCCACATCCACCCGCTGAAGCGAGTAAACCCTTTGCATGTGCTGTTTGAAAATTAGATCTTGTGAATGTACTAGTAAGAAGGCACTGAGCATCCTATTTATTGGGTATGCTAGATATTATTGCTGTCCCAGTGATTGTGTTTACACTCCTGCAAATGTACCCCTGTGAAACTCCATAAGTAAAATTCTGTAATTTTCAATGGTGTCTTGTCTTTGGATCACTTCTGGGGCATTGTAAGAGTGACTTGGTTGGTACAGCATGGGGAAACTCCAGAAATGTCCAAGTCTTAGAGATCCCAGGACAAACTCATAGGCAATCTGGGTGAAATGGCACTCTCTAGCACCTCAGTCTTGACCAACTTTACTTGCCAACATATACCCATCATGATGTTACTGCAAAGACATATTCTAATGCCCATACTCGTATCATGCCACATTGTCTTCAGGAGAAAAATGCCTTTTCCTATAACAAGCTTGGTACTAATTAATTTTCAGTCACTGGGAAACTCCAAATTATTTAATTATCAAGACCATTATCTGGCTTGAAAAAAATTAAAGATGTCTGAAATAACAACAGTTTAGTTTTCATGTCTCCTGAATCAGATACGTTTCTTAAAGGAGAACACACAGATTATAACATTATGCAAGAGAAATTGTTCCTGTCTCTAAGCTCAAACCTCCTCCCCCCCCCAAAAAACCCCTATTGAATACTTTATAAAAGCGTTCTTCGTAGTTTAAGTATTAGTCAGTGAATTCTAAGAAAGACTACACTATTTTCATACTTAATTGCATGCACATGCCTAAATTAGTTTATCACTAGAACGGCAGCTTATATTTAGTAAGCAAAGCATCTGTTAAAACTGCAATTTAACTCTGAAAAATTACTTCAGAGTTCAACTAAAACATAGATCTACAAAGGTAAAGACACGTTCCTAGTGTCACATTTAAGTCTAACTTGACATGAGGTTCACTGATATTAGCAGAAAATCTGAAGTATTTCCAGATGTTGTCTTCGCATTTAGGAAAGCAGGTAAACAGTTCTGAGGTCTGTATGGGTATTGTCCCTCTCAAATATTTCAATGAGATCTTATTAACTTAATCCTAAACTTAATCTAATTCATATAATTACTGTCATGCCTAACAGACAATATCTAGTATATAGAAATGAGGCTCACCTCTTTTCACACTTGAACACTGTGTGTGAATCAGAAAGGATATTAAACACAACTGGTCCCATTGCTGAGTCTTAGGGAACACCATTTGTGACTGGCCACTAACTGGATTTAACTCCATTTACCACCACTCTTTGGGTGCGGCCATCCAGTCAGTTTTTCACCCAGCAAAGGGTATGCCAGTCTAAGCCATAAGCAGCCAGTTTCATAAAATCATAGAATGGTTTGGTTGGAAGGGACATTAAAGATCATCTAGTTCCAACCCCCCTGCCATAGGCAATGACACCTCCACTAGTCCAGGTTTCTCAAAATCTCTTCCAGCCTGGCCTTGGACACTTCCAGGGATGGGGCATCCACAGCTTCTCTGGGCAACCTGTTCCAGTGCTTCACCACCCCCTCTGTGAAGCGTTTTCTCCTGATATCTAATATAAATCTATCCACTTTCAATTTAAATCCATTACCTCTTGTCCTGTCACTAAAGGGCTTTGTAAAAAGTACCCCCCAGCTTCCTTGTAGGCCCCCTTCAAGTGCTGGAAGGCTGCTATAAGGTCTCCGTGAAGTCATTTCTTTTCCATGCTGAACAAGCCCAACTCTCTCAGCCTTTCTTCATAGGAGAGGTGCTCCAGCCCCTGATCATCTTTGTGGCCTCCTCTGGACTCTCTCCAACCAGTCGATATCCTTCTTATGTTGGGGGCCCTAGAACTGGATGCAGTACTGCACGTGGGGTCTCATGAAAGCAGAGTAGAGGAGGAGAATTCCCTCCCTTGACCTGCTGGCCATGTTTCTCTGGATACTCCCCAGGATACGGTTGGCTTTCTGGGCTAATCATTCTCCTGGTTTCTCCAGCAGAATGCTGTGGGAGATTACGTCAAAGTTTTTGATAAAATCTAGATAGACAGCATTCACAGCCTTTCCCTCATCCACTAAGCTTGATGTCATTATGTGTAGTTACAGGAATACTGTATGTTGTTTTATGGCTTATGATGTGTCACATAAATGGGTTTGTCAGGATTATGCACCGAATTCTAAAATTAAATAACAGCAAAATAACATTATTAGCATTGCGCTGAGTCAGTGAACCTCTGGAACGTTACATTTTAATTTTTGTAATATAAAAATGTCTATTCTGTTTTTTCCTCCGGTCTTTTTAAATTTCTTTTCACTTCATACAAATGAATTATCTGGATCTAATGTCTCGTTATATAAGGAACACCAAATAATAAATCATTAGCCTATTTTTTACATACCAAAGAATACATTTTATGTGGTTTTTTTCCCCAGTGACACTGTTATGTTCATATCGCACAATAAAAGGAAGCCATTAGTGAGTGGATAGTCTTTGGAAATAGCCAAACGAGTAGGAGACAGTAATTTCATTTTCTTGTTCTGCGTGAACTATCTTTCCTATTTATAAAAGGTTTAAGTGCACACTATTAGGGGTTTTTTAGACACCTCACACAAGGTAGCATTTGACTAGTCTTCCATGCATGTACTTTCTGATTATTTTCAAAGCATAGAAATTTTGTAAACCCTCAGTATTTGAGTCACAATCAAGAGTACTATGATAAAGGTGATGACTAATTTGCATTAAGGTAACTTCAGATGCAGGAAGTTGAAGTCCCTAATTTCGCCCTATAGTCAATGGAGAGAAAAATATTTCGTCAACAAGCAGCTGAGCATAGATTTAAACTGTCCTCTGGTGAGGTCTTTCAACTGTCAGCAGGGGAGCCTGGGGAGCCTAACCTAACATTAACTTTTGTGACTGCTTCTCAAGGCATCAAATTTGTCCCTTTGCAAAGTAAGAACAGTTTTTACTGAAGTTTGTGGTAATTTCTCACAGTTGCAGCAGGAGAAAGTTTGACCAACAGTAGGCATTAGAGCTGGCAAATAGAGCTCTGTTGACTGGCGCGCTTATTTAAGACATGAGGAGCTATATAAGCTTCCTTACATTTCCCAGATAACTTGCCTGAAATCTGGGCTGTAAGTACCGTCTGTGCACTTAAAATATGGTTCTTTATACTGACTGGCCTTGAACTTCATTTATAAGTACTAGCTCAGGCACTGCTTGGCAATGGCTACAGTTCTAGATTTAAAGTGAAAACACTGAAACTACTGTATTTTTCACAGTAAATATGACTACTTTTGACAGTCTAAGAAGGGTGGTATGGGAACTGCATAGAGACTAGTGTTCCCTGGGGTGTATGTTTCTGGAGCCATCTTTGAATGATGTGGATACTCGTACACAGATTCAGAGTGGTAGGGGTTGGAAGGGACCTCTGGAGACCATCTAGTCCAACCCCCTGCCAGAGCAGGATCATCTGGAGTAGATCACAGGAACCAGTCCAGGTGGCTTTTGAAAGTCTCCAGGGAAGGAGACTCCCCCCCTCTCTGGGCAGCTTGTTCTGTCAGCCTCACCGGGAAGAAGTGTTTCCTCATGTTCAGGCTGAACCTTCTGTTTTCCAGTTGATGGCCATTGCCCCTAGTCCTGTCACTGGACACCCCTGAGCAGAGCCTGGCCCCATCCTCCTGACACCCCCCCTTTAGATATTGATCAGCATTGATAAGATCCCCCTCAGCCTCCTCTTCTCCCAGCTGAACAGCCCCAGCTCTCTCAGCCTTTCCTGCATCATTACTGTGCAGACACAGAAGTCAGGTTGTAGTTGAACTATCTGGTTTGTATCAGGATCTGCTTGCTATATTGTTTTATTCTACAGATGGTCCACCGTGGCCTTCGTAAATGTTTTTCTTGTCTATACACTTATTAACAATGCAGGAAATAGATACTGCTACACTAATTTTAGAATATTTTTGCAGCTGACTACAGATTCCAAGAAAAAAATCTATGCTGGGGGAAACACTTTGGTCCAAACACTTGCTTAAAGCAGGCCATGATGAAACTATATAAAATGCCACAATTATGTACACATTAAAACATCATGGAATTTTATCCCTGTAAATCAGTCTGCCCCAAATATCTGCTTCAGGACTGGGCTCTAGGTTATTTTGATATTTTGGGGTTTAGCCATAATGGAGTTAAGTCAAACCCAAAAATTGGGAAATCTGATTTAAAATTTCAATAATTACCGAATGGATTTTAGAGTACATATAATGTTTGAAACTGCTGATGCATGTAATAAATATGAACTTTTTTCCAAATACGTTTGTTTTAATAAACAGAGTAATTAGTAAGTGCATGTTTTGAAAAAGCATTCACTCAAGCTATCTTACAAATGTCATCCTCAATCATCTTATTTGATGGAGGTCATAATCTAATTTCTTATCTGCAGAATTCCTATGTGTCTTTTGAAGTAGTCTCCCTTTTCATATTCTAGGAGTACTTTGTGTGATGTTTGCTGTAGATGAGAGCTGTGATAGAAAGATTTATGTGAGTGTAAGCTCCTCAAAAATTAGATACGCAGCATACCATCTCTTTTATTTGACAGACTCTGGATGCCTGGCTCACAGGAAGACAAAAATCATTTTTTCCTGCCTGATTTCTGATGTACACTGTTGATGAAGCTCCAGATTCCTGAAGCTGGCACAGAAAATCAGGTATTCATGTTATATTAAAGTCTCTGCATAACATTATCTCATTTATAGTGTTACCTTTTCGGCCATGTTTTTTGAGCAGGGAAGGAACATATATTGCCAAAAAGACATGTTATCAAACTGAGGTTTTTTTAAGCATAATTCCCGATTCTCCAATGATGTCTATACAAGGAGATGGCTGTCCAGAGTGCCAGTGACTTATGTAAGGCTGTCTATGCAGGGAATCTATCTGTGCGTGCTTGCTGCAAGAATGAGGCCATATACTGACGTAAAATCATCCATGAAACCCCTATTCACATTCATGTCAGACTAAGGGCAATAAGCCACATGATTCTCATATGTAAAACTTTGATGTTAAATCAAAATACTTCGTCTGTTCCTCATCGCTGTCGTTCACATTTTCTTAATTAAAGGAGAGTGTAAGTGCCCCCTTACCAAGATACTTGCTACAGTGGTTTCAAAAAATTGTGTTTCTTATTCTAGTACTACTACTTTTTCATTTGAAGTACAAAATTTTTTTCTCTGTTTCTGCTAGGAGCTTTATCCCTTGGGAAATACCTGGCAAATGTAAATGCACTACCATATCCGTCATCTTTCTTAACAGAAGTATGCTGTGCACTCATGAGTAGTTCATCAGAGAGCTGGGACAATGGTGTTGTTTAATTATTAGAGTGATTAGAAACTAACTGATGCCTTTGATTGATTTTCTACTTTTCTGCACTTTTAGAAGCCGAGTGAAAAAGAAGGCCTTGATATTCATCAATATCTCTGGTTTTTAACATTAATACTTGTAGGGTTTACTTTTATGTCAGCCCAATACATTTTCCAGACACAAGTATAAATCATTATAGATTTTACTAGCACATTTTCAAAAAAGCAATTGCAAGCATAATGCTAAATTCTTCTTCTCCATTGTCAGAAACTTTGAAGAGTGTGCGTCTCCTTTAACAGCAAACCAGCAATTTAAAATAAAACCTGATTCCATCTATTAGTTCTTATTTCACAAAACTCTTTGAGCATCAACTATAAAGTACATAACGAATGTAAAGGGTTGCTGATAGCATATGGATCCTCCATGGAGGGCAATTCTCTTATGTGCCATAGTTTCTGTTCTGGTCTTAGAGGCTCTTGCATAAAAATTGCACTGGTAACTGCTGCTGAGTTCACCTCTTCCCACTTATTTTTTATCATCCAGTAACATAAACTTTTAAAAAAATGTCATAATCTCCATACCAAATAATCATAGTATCATCAAGACATAGTTTGTATGGCTTCACTCTCTGTAACTTGTGTTAGGTGTAGGAATTGAACTTCTGTCCCCTGAAAGAATTTTTTCACATTAGGTACTTGTTTTTCCTTGAAATATGCTTTGGGTTAGTTTTACTTTCACTGGTGTTTAATTATTCAAACAAGTGTTATGCTGAATCAAACCACTACATGTAGAGGTCACTGGCAGCCAATTGGAACAAAGAATTAATTGTTGGCTCTTTAATTAAAAGAAAAAAAAATCTAAGTATATATAGAAAAAATAAACTAGTTTTCACATCACCACCAATATAGCAATGTACTCTCAATTCGTGCTAAAATACCTTTTAGGATCTTTATCTGGAAAGAGTGACAGGGCTTTTGATTACTTAAAATGACAGAAATCCTTCTGGTTCATTTTGTATTATGCACTGAGTAGTATCTTTGTTTGAGAAAGAATGAAATAAGGGAGAAAACCAACACTTAAGCTCATTGCAGTTGTGTGGTTGTACTGTCAGACTGCAAAATAACTCAACCACCTTTCATATCTAAATTTGACTGTGCTACATAACAAAAGATCAGTACTTCTCAGTTACTAAGTCAAAAGAGACTATTACATGTCTATAGAAAGGTGGAAATTTCGGCAGAACAATCATCTGGCTATGTGCAGAGACACCTATGTGATGGCTTGTTGTAACCCTGGACTGCATTCTGCCTCTTTCTATAGAGAAATTTAATGTCCTAACCAGTCCTTATTTATGGTCATGCCACCTTCTGATGTTCAGGTGTTCAAAGGAGTTTAAATGCTGCATTGAATGAAGTGTTAAAAACTCCCATTTTTACTAGTGCTCCAGTATAATTTCCTTGTTGAGTATGTGTGAACTATCTATTGTTCGTGGCTGCTCTCTGCAGCATGTCAAGTTTCATGGGGAGTGACAGAACAGTGATGGCAGGAGATATGGGATACTCTCTGGAGGAGAATACTACCAACAGTGTTTGTAGATCTTCAAAGTGTCTGCCTAAGGCGATAGCATATTGGAGTGTGTGGCTGAAGACAGGTAGAACACAAAAAAGGGGACCGGCCAAAGTGCCAGACTATAGGAAGGAACTGTACCCTAATGACTGAAATGTCCCACAGCACCCATGTTGCATCCCAGCTTCACCCTCACTCTCTGCAGTATGATGTGCCAGACATCCACCCACCAGTCTGACCAGCTGGGAATGGTATGTGTGATGGCAGAAAGGAAGAAAGGTCCATGGACTGATTTCCTGATGGGACTATGGGAAATAGGAGTTGGGATTCTATGGTGTAAACCCCATAATCTGTGTATGGGATTTGAGGAGGATGGGCTTGCTACCTGAGTCACAAAGCAGCTTGGCCCCTATCCAGTTGCCCTCATGTCATGTGCGGATTTATGATGATGGCTGGTGAATACTAGAAACTGTACAGTCGGCACTCATGCAGCACTGGTACAGAAATTACTGTCTTTTTATGTTGATTTTGGCTGGGATAAAGTTGTATCCCAAGATTGGTGCTAGTATGGTGCTATATTTTGGATTTGTGCTGAAAACAGTGTTGATAATATAGAAATGTTTTCATTACTGCTGAGCAGGGCTTGCACAGAGTCAAGGCCTTTTCTGCTCCTAACCCCACCCCACCAGTGAGTAGGCTGGGGTGCACAAGAAGCTGGGAGGAGACATAGCAGGGACAGCTGACCTCAACTGACCAAAGGGATATTCCATATCATATGATATCATGCTCAGCATGTAAAGGTGGGGAAAGAAGAAGGAAGGGGAGTGACATTCTGAGTGAAGGTGTTTGTCTCTCTAAGTAGCCATTACATGTGATGGAGCCCTGATTTTCTGTAGATGTCTGAACACCTGCCTGCCGATGGGAAGCAGAGAATGAATTCCTTGTTTTGCTTTGCTTTTGTGCATGGTTTTTACTTTATGTATTAAACTGTCTTTATCTTGATCTCCAAGTTTTTTCACTCTTACCCTTCTGATTCTCTCCTTCATCCTGCTGTAGGAAGAGTTAGCAAGCAGCTGTGTGGTGCTTAGTTGGTGACTGGGGTTAAAGCATGACACTGTTTCATATTTCCCGCACTCTGTGTGTCTATATTCAGGAAGCATCCACAGACAAACCTCACTCAAGCTAATCTAGACATTCTTTATCACATTTTCATCTTTATAGTGGCCTCCTACAGCCATGAGCTTGGTCGTAACCAAGGTTTCTGGGCTAGAACCCACTTTAAAAATCTCCTTTTCCTCCATAGAGAATCATAAAATGGTTTGGGTTGGAAGAGACCTTAAAGATCATCTAGTTCCAACCCCCCTGCCATGGGCAGGGACACCTCCACTAGACCAGGTTTCTCAAAGTCTCATCCAGCCTGGCCTAGGACACAGCCAGGGAGGGGGTATCCACAACTACTCTGGGCAACCTGTTCCAGTGCCTCACCACCCCCTCTGTGAAGAACTTTTTCCTGATACGTAATCTCAGTCTCCCCGCTTTCAATTTAAACCTGTTACCCCTTGTCAAAAAACTCCTCCAGCTTGTAGACTCCCTTCAGGAACTGGAAGGCTGCTATAAGGTCTCCCCAGAGCCTTTTCAAGGCTGAGCAAGCCCAGTTCTCTCAGCCTTTCTTCATAGGAGAGGTGCTCCAGCCCTCTGATCATCTTTGTGGCCTCCTCTGGACTCTCTGCAACCAGTCGATATCCTTCTTATGTTGGGGGCCCTAGAGCTGGATGCAGTACTGCACGTGGGGTCTCACAAGAGCAGAGTAGAGGGGGAAAATCACCTCCCTTGACCTGCTGGCCATGCTTCTCTGGATACAGCCCAGGATACGGTTGGCTTTCTGGGCTGCCAGTGCACACTGCCAGCTCATGTCTAGCTTTTCATCCACTGTTACCCTCAAATCCTTCTCCTCAGGGCTGCTCTCTATCCATTCTCTGCCCAGCCTGTACTTGTGCTTGGGATTGCCCTGACCCATGTGCAGGACCTTACACGTAGCCTTGTTGAACTTCATGAAGTTGGCACCGGCCCACCTCTCCAGCCTGTCCAGGTCCCTCTGGATGGCATCCCTTCCCTCTAGCATCTCGACCACACCACACAGCTTGGTGGCATCCACAAACTTGCTGAGGGTGCACACAATCCTACCGTCCACGTCACTGACAAAGATGTTAAACAGTACTGGTCCCAGTACTGACCCATGAGGAATGCTGCTTGTCACTGGTCTCCACTCAGGCATCAAGACATTGACCACAAGAAGTCATCTATATCCCTTGAAATGCAGAGATCAGCGGCCAGATTCAGGGCATTTTCTGAAAGTAGTAGCTTGATCCTCAATGACTTTGAACTAGGGAACCCCAGCTGAGAGTGTTTGACTACCAGAAGGATGAGCCACTGAACTCAACATCTCAGAGTTGGGCCTTAGATAATTGGCCAGTAGCCTGAAGGTTTGTGTCACATCTTGATATTATTATACCTTTCCTGCTGATTTCCTTGACCTCATTACTTTCTTTTTTTATAGAATCACCAAATGTGCAAATTGACTCATTTTGTTATAATGCATAATGGAGACTAATGATAGAACAGCCCTTTTTTTTTTTCTGTAAAAAAAGAATGAGCAGCTGGAAAGTTGGTAAGTGCTCCTCAGCGTGTTTGCAATTACACAGCTGAGAAGCACTGCTGGCCTTCATGTCACTCTAACTGTCATATCTGTATCATCCACTAATGAAAAAAAACCAAATGTTCCTTCCTTCCACTGTTGCCCTCTGGAATAAGAGAAGGATATTTGAGATAGTGTTAAAATGACTACTGTTCCTTTAATGCTTTTGTTATGATGGAAGCCAATGAGCGTTTGTAGTTTCAAAGTGCTTTTTGAGTGTCTAACCAGCAAAACAGATTTTCAGTTCTACATTTAGAATGCAAAGCCTGCCCAAGCAATTTAATTCTTTTTACAGCTTTCCTGAAATGGTTGCAATCTGTGTGACAGTGGGGGTGGGTAACAGGAAAAAATGTTGGGATTTTACAGCTTAGTCTGTTTCGTAGTCTTTGCTTGCAATTTATTGCAAAACTAATTCTCCAAGGTCTAATAAGAGATTAATTTTTTTTGTATTTAATTTAGCTTTTGTCATCATTTACCCAGGATGAATTCTAAACACTTTTTGAGAATACTGTGGCCTTGAGTACTGTTAACTCCCAAAGGATGGCACTGGGCACTGGTGTCACTTGGTAATACTGAACTTGTGAGAGAAATGTGAAGAAGGAATTTATCTGGCTGGGCAATTTTCCCATATCTACATCTCCTGGAGAGGCCATTGTTACTGCTTTCCATTTTGCTTTCAGGATGTCGAAGAGAGCCAAGAAGTATTGCAGCAAAGACCCCACTCTCAGAAGTCAATGAATATAGAAATGGCCAGCAATGCTTCAGTGAGTCGTCTTCGTTGCCCTGTGCCAGAGCACTCATGGTGTCATATCTTGATGAGGAAAACTGTTGTCCAATATGCTTATATTTCAAATTAAGCTAGAATTTTCAGCACTAAACCTTGTTTACTTCCACTGTCTTTATTCCCTTCTGCTATGTGAATCAACTGTGCTGTAAGACCAGTCTTTAATCTTGCTAGCTTAGGCTGCAGATGCCTCAGCAAAGTAGCTAATGCAAGCTGCAGAACCTGCCTGAGCAGCAGAGTGGGTACTTGGGGAGACAGGAGGAGCAGAAAATGGGGTTACATCAGCTGCACTGTAAAAATGAACAAAGCATAGCAAAAGAAAAATACAGGTAGTTCGGTGTCCCTCACAGCCAGTGGCCAAAGGGTGATTTCTAGGGATACATGTAGGAGGACATAGAGAAAGAGGTAGTGGTTTTTTTGTTTTCCAAGCTGAAGAACTCTAATAGGCCTGGTTATTTCTCATTCTGATGCCATGTCGTACCTTTGATAAGAGTCATTGCCTTCTGCAAATCTTTTGGAGATTGAGACCAGAACTGCATTTTTCAAGATGCTCTTGTACGACATCTACCCATCTGTGTAAGAATTGAGTTGTGAAATTACAGGTAACTCAACATCCAATGAAATACTTTTCTAGAACTACAAATTGCAAATGAAGTGTAATATCATTCTCTGTTTCCTTAATGGAACGTGTGATACCAGCTTATTGAAGTGAGCCCTCAATATTGCAAGCTTTCAGTTAGTCTTTAAATAGAACAAAGTGAGTCAGAGTCAAGCAATTATGTTTGGAACAAAGAGGTTTGATTACTTGACCAGAGGCCTCTAACTTTTAACTCAGTACTGTAGTTATAAATCTGCACTTGCAATGATAACTATAAATATTGGTTCATAGTTTAGTCTTCTAAAAGTCTTGTCAGGAAACGATTACAAAAAGCCAACTTCAGGCTTGACATAATTAAATGAAGTGAGTGCAACTATACCAACAATATATTTGGCTCAGGATTACACTAAAGTTTAAACAAAAATACTGTGTGCAACTGTTTCTAATTATCCAACAAGAGTAAAATAAAGTGTGGATATTTCTAGAAACTATTAAAGACTTATGGCTCCATTAGAAAACATCAATGGAAACAGGGTAAATATTCCAGTTGGCACAATTTTCCTCTCCATCATTCCTTACACTGTACAGATTTCCACTCCTTTAGCTATTACAATAGGCAGGGGAGATGTAAGTTTCTATTTTGCTACTGGACCAAAGTTCTCCTATTTTGCCACCAGATTCCTTTTTGTTCTTGTACCTATCCATGATTTATCACAGCTTTCAGTATTGCAACAGTGCAGTCTTAGAAATTGGGAACAACTGCAGATTTCAGTGCTAGATGACTGCTTGCCAAGGAATAGAGAGAATACCATCATCGTTGTATCACACGTTAACTACTCCTTACATAAAGACATAATGAGCCTAGAACTTACCTAGGAAATTGGAAGACTAAGGAAATCATTGACTTCAACCTTTGTGGAGTTCACAGTGAGAAGTTTTTCAATTAATTTTGTTAGGAAAAGGAGGGAAGACATGATTTGGTAGTATGTTCATAGAATACTGACTGTGGTATGCGTAGACAGTGGTTATGATCATATACTTCTGGTAGTAAGAACATACGGAAAGCTACCTGAAAATCCACAGGCTCACTTCTGTCTGACATAATGTAAGATCTCTTGCTTTCCACTGTGAATGGGTGTGCCAGGGTAACTGCAAAGGAGACTTAAGGATTCATTCAGCCAGAAAGGTGTCAGACCATCTGCAGTGCTTACTGCCAGCTCCCTCCACAGGTTGACTAGTTTACATCCTGTTCTGAGTAGACTTTTACTGATGGTTCTTCAGGGCATCAGCTGAAAGATATGGTTGATGTTGTGCTTCCAGGAAAAAAAACCACATAGGTGAAGTTAAGCACAACTCCTAAGTTCCTCTGTGAAGCTGTGCAAAAATGCAAATACCACATTGTGAACTAGGGATGAAGGGCATGGAAAACAGGGTGTAATGAATCAGCAGACTCAGTAGATTATAGGAACTATCCATGAGTGACCGAGAACAAGAAACAATTGTTTTATTTGACTTTTTAGGGTTTCTAAACTCTAGTAGAATATTTGATGTGGGTTATGCTTTCATTCTGTGCATGCTTTTAATTTGAAAACTTACTGTTTCCTGGTGGTAATGTAATTACATCTAGCAAGGAGTAAAAATTGAAAGCGCACATTGTGTGGAGAAGATTAATTGCATGAAGGATTAACAAAGGCCATTATAAATGAGAAAGATAGCTTGGCAGGAATTTCATGGATTAAGCAGTTACATGATCTCACCATAACTCATAATTGTAGGGTATTCACTGTTTCGGGAAATATGGTATACATGAGATTGTAACTTTTTCTTGAAGAAGCCTTGAAAATATTTTGATTGTGCTTTACCAGCTGGCCTTATATCCATATATTTATAGGTCATCAATTTAAAACTGGATCTAAATCTTAGTATAAGTATCTGCTTAATTCAATTCTCTGCATAGGCTAAAACTCAAATATTTTCTTTGGTCATGTGGACAAGTTTCAAGGAAATATATGTGGCTATATAGTTTTAATTAAAGCATAATTTTGAATTTTTGTAAGCCATATCAGAAATGAATACAAGGTAGCGTGACAGCAATGAAATTTTGTAGGATGGATTGTTAAAATAAGTAAGAAGGAACCGAATATATAGATTCACTGTAATGTAAACTTGCAAACTTTGTATGAAATTTATGACAAATACAGTTATTGTTCTCCTCTTGATTTTTCATTTATAAATTTAACTTAATATGGGTTTTGTAGAGGTTGTTAGTTTCAATGTCCTTGTCTACTTTTCTTCTAATTTTATTATATTGCTACGAAAAGCAATTGATAAGAATGGAAATAGAAAGAGACCCTTATTTTGTATGAGAGAACAATCTTCTAATATCTGTGAAAGATAAGAAAACACTGCTACTTACATTCACATGTTGGGAATTGATGGATGTGCCCCATTTATTTTTGTAATTCTACCTATCTCCAAAAACAGGTTCTGAAAAACCCTGCGAGCTGCCACTTAGGTCCCAAGATGCTGTATATGCTTCCAGGCACCTATGGTTTTGCTTATGTGTGTATTCAGATGTTCTTCTGTCCTGACACAACTGAACCTCTCTCATCAGATGCCAAAGTTGCATCCTCAGCTGAAAGGCTGCGTGAGTTTACAGAGCAGCATTTCTTATTGCAGCATTAGACACTAGTACCTTTAAAGGGGCGGATAAAGAACTTTTCACGTCCCTGCAAACAGCCTTTTTTGCCTTAGAAAGAAGCCCCTTGACACCGTGGTAGGCACGATTGGAAGCCTTTGGAGGACTTCTGATTGAGACTTCTGGACGGTTTCAGTACTATTTTCCCTAGCTCCTGGATTCAGTGAGGCTTAAACAAAAGGCCGCTATCAACCTGTTCAGAAATTGGCAGTTTGTGCAGCATGTGTAGGAACAGTTGCAGCTACCCAGGGAATTTCAGTCCAAGCAAAGAAGCATGCAGGTATTTTAATTGCTTGGATTCATGATTTGGAACAATTTACATTGCAATACTTGGCCAAGTTACCATTTTCTGCCTTGTCATCAGTTTCACAGCTCACTGAGTTTCTTCTGAACTCCTATAATTTGCGGTCTGACATACTAAGGTAAACCGTAACTCCTATGGCCAATAAACACATGCTTTATTTCAAGCACTTGACTAATCCCATCATTGTGCAGCAAAGCAGTCAAGTGTGTGTTCATCTCCTTGAAGTTAGTGGGAGCAGAGAACAGAATTAAGATAAGGTGTGTACATGGGTGTTTTGCTAAAGCAGTACTCAAAGGAGCTCCTTTTGTGTAGTCTTTTCTGTGAGGCATGCAGTCTGCTGTATTCCATTTCAATAATTCCATGTTTAAAAATAAACTTGTGTAATTATTCTCAACTGTAAATTTTCACAGATCCAAAACATGTTGGTTTAAAAAGGCAAAAAGTAGTAGTTAGCATTGGATTCATAATAAGTAGGGGGCAGATGGGAGGAGGGAAAAATTATTATTACTTCAATAAACATGAAGTAATAATTGCATTTATATTGTAAACTCTAGACAATGTGTACATGAAAATTTTGTAGAAGGTTCTTGTAGCACTTTCAGCCTCTTAAATTTAGGATTTCTTAATTTTCTTATTTATAATTATCTCCATGTTATTTTAACACATAGCTATGATTTTGTTTTGTTTTCGTTTGGTTTTATTTTTACACATGGTAGCATAGTATATGTTGTACATGGAAACTGAAACCGGTTTCAACACCACTAATGTTTCTGTACGATTAATATGTTTAAATATCAGATACTGAAATTTTTTATCAAATTCTACAATATATTTCTTTAAAGACAAAAGCCAGAAAGTATAGCTCTTAATAGTGTTAAAGTAATACTTAGGCTGGTTTCGACACCGATGAATTAACCTGCAATAGGTACTGACTTACTGCAGTAGCCATGATACAGGTACACTTCCAGGACACAAAGTGGAAAGTCGAAAGGTCTGCAATGAAGATGTGAGCCAACAGTCATGATCTGAATTGGGTGAGTTCTCTGTTGATGCAGCAATTAGAGTGTGGTATCCACCAGGTTAGTCTTACTCATCAAATTGTTTTTCAGACACACTAAAGTTGTTATCAACTCCTCACCGGAATATCAGACTGTACTGTGTTGCTAACAATCTCCACAACTGCTGTTGTCACATTGCGACAACCAGAAATTGAATTTGCTCTGTTAAATAGTCCTCCTTACTCTTAAAGCTTGATGAGCCTCTTTCTGGCTTTAAATTGTGATACCACCTCTGGTGCAAACTGGATTATTTAGCAAATGTCCACATAACTGAGAATTCAGGAGTAGTCATGTGTGTAGCCATGTACTGCTGAGCATTTACACTTCTATGAACGTTTGTTTAACGTCAAGTCCATCTCCACACTGCTGACCTGACCAAATCTTGTTTTCACATTCTTGACCCTGTGATCTTTGTGTAAATCTCTGTTTATATCTTTTCACATTGAAAATATGTTCCCATCCTTATTTTTTCAGTTAGAAATTGGAGAAGCATTAGCAGGAGTGAAAACTGAGTGTCAGAAGCCAATAGCACAATTTTGGGTCATACACTCTTCTCCATCTCATAATATAAAAGAAAAAGCTTATAGCAGTTTTCTACTGTTTTGCCTCAATGCCAAAAAAATTGTGAGGGTCATTCAGCAAAAAGAATTAATACTTATGTAGCAAAGGATATTTCAATGTTCCCCTTGTTACAAAAACAAGAATTGTCAATTAGGAGATGGAAGGAATTACAGCCAAACAATTTAGCACGGTTGTCATTATGTAAAGGATAGTAATGCCAAGGATTTCTGGCAGGTTCTGTGCACAGTGCTTGTAAGGAAGATGTGATTGGGTGAGAAAGGATGGTGAAAGTTTATAAAGCCAGAAATCACAATAACGTTTTTACCTAAGCAGTTGATAGATACATGACTCTTCCCAGCAAGATAAATTTTTTCAACAGATGTATATAACTAGGGGTTCTAGTCTTCCCAATGCTTTTCTCTGTCTGCCACCATCTTCAAATACCCTGTGTGGTAAGAGAAATGAAAATCCTGTAAAAAAAGTAACATGGGGGAAATTATTTTCCTAATTCTATGATTTTTTTTGTTTGGTTATTAAAGCAAAGCTCTATTGTAATCACTGCACAGTATACAGAAAATAATCTGTGTTCCTGACGTTTGCTGTATTTTATCTGAACATTAGTGATTAATAAATAAAGAGAAGCCTTTTTTACGCTGCATTAGTTACACAGTAAAAAATGTTAATATAGCACTGCTAGTCTGTTTCCCAAATGACGATTCCTCACATCAGTTGGAGGAGAAGACATTGATTTCCCTGCAGTAAAATTAGCAGAGTTGAAAGTATTTCAGTAAACGTTACTTTTAAAATTTATCATCCTAATGATATATAATTAGTAGCATTGGAAAATGCCAACTTCAGCATAGAAAGTGAGTTTTCTTAAATCACATGAATGAAAGTGTCTTCTGAGGACATCCTTGTCTTGTAGTGATCAGACCCAAAGAGAACTACAAATGATACAAAATCACTATTAAAAAAAAGAAATACATCAAAACTCTGCACTCAAGTACTGGAAAAGAGGACAAATTTAAGTAAAGCTGATATTACTAAGACTTTAAGTTTTAAAAACTATTCTTTTAAAAACAATAGGCCAAAGACATAATAAGCATGGAAGTTATAATTGCCCTATTCAGAAATTCATGTGGGGTTTTCTAGTTGTTATTAGATGTGCTGCCTCTGTATCACTGATGCTAAATAAGACAAGAGCATAGAAGCGTGCAGTTATTGCCTAGTTATGACAACATCGTATACCAACTGTAAAAGTGGAAAAGGAGAAAAACCCTTGTAAGCAGAACACTAAGTTCTTCAATAAGTCCATTGTTTTTTAAATGGACAATAACCATGTGGTTTGATAAATATCCCTAAACATAGATGTCTCTGAGTAAGATCTTAATTCAAACTTCAGACTAAGTGCACGACGGTCCTAGTATGTCAGATCCTCATTCTGGAAATAATTAAATTGCAGCTATTTTGTTTTCTTAATTTGTGGCTGGGATTAAACCACAACACTCATTTATTGTGAGGAGATACCCAGAACTTCAGATGGTAAATAATACATTTAAATGTGCTGAAACTAGCAGAGGACATAGGAGTAGAAAAGAGGCAGAGGGTGAATGCTTGGCTAAGCCAGCAAAGCAGGTTAAGGTGATATATTTGCTTATGGAATTGTTGTCAACCTTAAGATCATTGTATGTCTCTGTGGTAGCTGCCAGCTTTAAAATTCTTAGATACAAACGTTATGCCCTTTCTAGCTGGACTTGCCCAAATACACTATTAAATTAATAATGTATACATGAAACATTTGGTTTATGTTACTAATATTTTGCATGTGTATTCCTCACGTTAGATGATGGGTGTTACCAGAATCACAGGTATTTACACTACTTTAAATTTTTCTTAGCTGTAGCAGTTTTAATGACCAGCAAATGTCAATGAACTTTAAAGAACAAAAAGAATGCCAAATGCTTTGCAGGTGGCTTTTTTTCCCTTATCAAAAAATAAAAGTGACAGTGTCATTGATTAGATACGAGGTGACAGTGCTCATGTAACACAGGTACGGTAACAGATAAAGGCAAGTCAGTGTTTGGTCACCATAATGTAACTTAATGCACTCAGTAAGAAATGATGTTCCAAAAGCGTTCATGCTCCTGGTACAAGCCTAGAATGAACACAAGAACAGAGGCAAAAAAGAACAGGAATGTAGGAGACAGTGAGGCAGTTACAGCTGACATCTTAAGCAATAATGTCATACTAACTGCCTAGCCATTCAATATTAGGTAGCTGCAAGAAATGGGGAATTTTGAGGTGACTGCATATGATGCCAAGTTGATTCTTTTGCAGATGTTTTGGAACACTTATCCCATGAAGGAAGAAGAAGTAATTTGTTTTGGCAATCTAAACCAAAAGCTAGCAGAATGCAACAGGAGATTAGAAAATGTACTGTGCCACATTTTGCTGAGACAATAGGAAATGGAGTATCTATTTTTGTTGTTTTTCAATTGACTCTATGTCCATATCCTTTTCTTCTAAAAATTCTTGAAAATGGTCTGCTATATTGTTGTCTTTCTCTTTAAATCAATTAGTAACTAAAAAACTATGGGCTTCATGAACAAAGGGAATAAAATGGGAACAGCCACACAGGTCAATGAATAACATTAATTACTTATGGAATGCATCTTATATTTTTTCTGTTAATGTTTTGGGGTTTGGTGTTTCTTTTGGGGTTTTTTTTTGTTTTTTTTTTTTTTTTTTTTAATATCTCCATTGAATGTTAATGGCTGAAATTGTTTTGGTTGACATTTCTTGACTGAGATTGTTTGCTTGCTCGAGAGATTGGCACAATCTGTCTGAATTGTATCGACTGGTATCGACTGGTTGATCTATATATGTATCCATAGATGTCTTTGTACTTCTTCATTACCCGACAGGAACGAACAGAAATCTTCAATTTCACAGCAGACTACAGCACTACTGCTCTAACTCAGGCAAGGGATAATAGCTTCAGTATAATCTTCCTATACACTACGCCAAGTAGTGTATACCAGTAGTGTACAACAATAATTATGAACACCAAAATGAGTATGTATTGAGTTAATGTGGTTGAACCAATAAACAGGACTATTGCAGCGTGCAATCAAGATTATAAGGTATATATACAATAATCTTGGCAAACCAAGTGCTGAGTAAGTAAGCTGTTAGGAACCATTTGGGACTGTTTTGCATTATTTTTTTATTTTGCGTTTGTGTGTGTGAAATGTTTTTTTCTAAAATTGTTTAAAATGACTTCTAGAGTGGACTGCTGTGCTGTCCAACTGGCTAAGTGATTTCTGTTACTATATCAAACAGCGTAATGACATTTAGAGAGGAAGAAGGAACTGTGTGGCAGTGCTACTTTACTCCCTCCTGGAGCCTTACAAAATGTCATTTATGCCATGCTGAGTGATGTTTATTTTAGAATAAGAGACGTTTACAAGTTTGGCTCCTAAAGTACTTTGAGACAGCCTACTAAAAAAGCACAAACAAAACATAAAAAGAAGAATTGTATGATTTTATTGCAGGATCACCAATTTCCAGCAGCTGCAGAGTTTACCTGTTTGTATTTCATAAGGCTGCAGAAGGCTGTCTCAGACTACAAGATGTTTTTCTATGGCTTAGCGTGTGGTTTCACAGTAAGTTAAAACAAATCTAAAATTGTAATCCTTACTAAAAGGGCCATCTTAGCTGCATGCTGGTGCTGCTCTCCCTGCATTGGTTCAAGCCATTGTGTGTAGTAGTTTTGAACAGTTAAGTTTTCACCAGCAAAACATAATCAAGTCTTCAGTGGGATCAGTGAACATATTCAACTTCCTAGGTGGCTGTAGAGTATTTCTTTCTGCCCAGCAGTTCTCACCCTGTATTTACAACTTCCTAAACTTCCTGCCATATATTTCATAAAAATATACTTACCTCAATAGCCAGCTAAAGCTGGGGTAGAGGGGTGTTTTGTTTCTTTGCTTTGATCTGGATTTGTTCTGGTTTTCTGTTTGTTACCTTATTTTCACTAAGACTTTTTTTTTTTTTAATGTGTTACGTGGTGCAATTGTGAAAAGATTAAACTGGAAGAGCCAATAGACTTGGTCACTTTTTTTCCCCACAGTATTTCTTTTTATATCCAGAAAATAATGTACTCACAACAGTATCTATAGAGTCAATAAGCCTCTGCATCTCAGGAGGTATATTTTTTTATCCTTTGCAAGTCACATAAAATGTAACAAAAGACTTCCTTTTTTTTTTTTTTTTTTTTTTTAACCATCCTATAGAACTGAGGAAAGAATGAAAACTCTGTGGAAGAGTTCATGGCCTTTCAGGAACCTCTTATAGAAAAAATTTATTGGGGAATGAAATTCATCATCCTCCATCTGTTCACAGCTGATTTCTATGAATAGCTCACTGACATTACTTTTTTTACTTGTGTAGTTTCCCCTCAAAGCTAGCTGATTGCTTAATTTCAAAATGATTTTGGGGTATAGCACGTCTGTGTCTTCTAGGACAACTCAGAAAAGCTGTATTACCAACATGTTCTCTTTGTATTTGTCTTAATTACTAGTTCTTGATCATGAAGTGTTGCTTAGCACCATGTGGAGGTGAAAGCATTTAATTCAAAACATCGTAATAAATATAACAAATTACAGTAGTCCTTGTGGTAAATGTGATGTGCACACTGATGAACTGAGAAGAACAGAAAGAAAAATGTGATGGTTGTAGTAGAGTGAATGAGAAAAGGGGGGGTGAAGGAATTACTTAAAATGTTTTGCTGAAGATACTATATACTTTTGAAGATCCATGCATGACATTGGCTGTAGCTCTCTCGTCTTCCAGCCATTCTCATCTTTATGTAATGATCAGACTGAGTTATTCATTCATGATTCTTACATTTAAGACCCTTATTTTTTCACTGTTTGTACTAATAGAAGAAATATCTCCACCTCTGGATCACTTCTCAGCTCAATTTTCACTGGTGTTTGCCCTTTGACAGTGTTACCTTCGAGAGCAACATGAGTGGAGTGACAAAACTGCTTCTCCAATTTAGAAACCTGATTTGTAATTCACTGCAGACCTGTAATGCCTTCTCACATCCATGCAGTCTCTTAACTGATATGCCTTGTGATTTACTCATGAAAGTTTAATTATGTGTAGCCATGTTCTTTTGCAAAATATATACTGCACAGTTTCAATGGGGTTTGAAAATACTTAGCTGTTGATTTCCTACTGGAAGAATATTACTATCATGAGAGTCATGTCACAGCAGCCAGCATTTTGCACTGTAATTGCCAGAGATCTCTGGAAGAAGGATTCAGGGAGAGAAGCGTTCACAGTTGTTTTAATTTTACTGAGAATAGATTTTTAACTGTCTAAATAGTATACTTTTAACTGAATAACTTTATTCTCTAAGTTAGAGAAAGATACCTCAAGGTGTCCTGGTTTCGGCCACAAAAGTGATCAGAGGGCTGGAGCACCTCTCCTGTGAAACAAGGCTGAGAGAGTTGGGCTTGTTCAGCATGGAAAAGAAATGACTTCACGGAGACCTTATAGCAGCCTTCCAGCACTTGAAGGGGGCCTACAAGGAAGCTGGGGGGTACTTTTTACAAAGCCCTTTAGTGACAGGACAAGAGGTAATGGATTTAAACTGAAAGGTGGCAGATTTAGATTAGATATCAGGAAGAAATTCTTCCCAGAGAGGGTGGTGAGGCACTGGAACAGGTTGCCCAGAGAAGCTGTGGATGCCCCATCTCTGGATGTCTTCAAGGCCAGGCTGGATGAGGCTTGGAGCAACCTGGTCTAGTGGAGGGTGTCCCTGCCCATGGCAGGGGGGTTGGAACTAGATGGTGTTTAAGGTCCCTTCCAACCCAAACCATTCTATGATTCTATGATCTTAATGTTCTCACCTCTCTCGTGGCATTCAGAGTGTCCAGAGATGCACCTTTGATGTTCTGCTAGTTTTTGTTGTCTCTACTAATCCATGGATTAGTTTTTAGTTCCTCATAATTCTTGATTTCAGAAACAACAATTCAGTTAACTATGTTGATATTTTTTTTCATTGTTTCCACCACAAAAATCAATACAAACAACTAAACCTGGAGGGTATGGAGGTGGTGTGGTGTAATTTACATATTTTACACAGTACGTGTTACACAAATATAGGTGCTTATAATTTCCCAGCATTGCATTATGCGTTTTGAAAGGCTGTACAACTCACTGGTAGATTCTTCTGTATTTAATATACATCTGCGGAACAAAGACTACTGAGAAAACATATTGATTAGATCTGCCCCCAGATTTTTCTCATCTGAATTTTTCATAATTAACATTAGCTTTTCCAAGACTTATTTTTTTCCTGGCAAAACAGTATATTTGAGCAGCTGAAAGGACATTCATTAGTTGTGAATGTTTCTAAGACCAGCAAGCAAAGTATTACTGCAGCAAATTCCCATCTTTTATTTCTATTGCCTGAAAGAAAATATGGACCCAAATGAATTGCTCACATTTTGAGAATCAAAAGATGTCCTGTACTGTATTCACAGTGCTTAAATGAAAGGAATAATATTGTGCATGTGATGCTTTTCAGTGTCTAGGGGTTCCTTGCGAAAATTAACTTTTATTTCTGTGACAGTTACTATATAAAGTAATTTTAGATTCCGACTCCAATAGAGTGGTATTGATTTTTGTAGTGTTCAGTTTTTGAATCGCAAAGCATGAGTCAAAGTAAGATGGATATGTACATTTCACTGAAATACAAGAATTCAACAGTCAGCAGAAACAGGAAGGCTTACAATATGAGAGTCAGTTGCCTGCATCTTGGGATAATTTGGACTCCATCAAATACTTAGATTTAAGCAAGGTGATTGGTGATATTGCTTGACTATGCAATTACCGTAACGGAATAGTTGTGCTTGGACGGAGAAGGAAATTGTGCATGTCCTACTGAAAGGAAGTACAAATACACAGGCTTAATAATAAAAGTATATTTGGAACACATATAACCCAAACAATGTTCTCATACCCCAAAAGATTTTGTGTTAAACATTTGCTGACGCATAGTATATAACCTGATCCTCTCTGTGGCAATATTATTAATGCGCGTAGACTAAAACGGTGCAGCTAATCACTGTTGTCTCAGCCAGTAAGTCCCCAGCTGTGTTGAAATGGAAGAAACATAATTAATTAAATAAAAAATGATATTTTTGAGTGATCTGATATGAGAGCAGTCTGTCTCTTCTGAATGGAATAACTTTTAGTTCCTTCTTCCAAATATCTGGAGATGCTGTAAGCTAAAGAACTCTACTAAATGGACATATGTCTGCCACCTTGCTTTTCTCTCTCCCCTTCTAATTCTGTATTTGTGGAAGAGATTCTGCCTACATGCTTTATCATTGGGATATCACTTGAAGAACAGTACATTAAAAAATATCTTGCATCTTTTATGTATCTTTGGAAATTTGATATAGTCTTCTGCTGTTTAACTACATTGGAAAGAGTTCAATCCGTTTAGAAATCATGACTGTGCTTTCAATGTAATTCAAAGTCGTACCCATAAAAAGGAATTTTTAACTGAATGCTTAAAAATTTATGAGAATTTTATTTTTCTTCATTGTTATTAAATCTAGCCAAACAATAAATAAAAAAATCTATGATTAATCACACAGGTAATTCTTTCATCAAGTTTTTAATTTATAAACTACCAGTTCATTTCTTTTGCCTTAATTCTCTGAGTATTCCCAAACTGGCAAACTGTGCAGTGACTTAATGAGATATTTAGAGAAAAGAGATCATAAACACTATCTTTAATAATAATAATATAAAGTCTTCCATGGAATTATCCATGGTTTTAATGTGCTTTCTTCATAAATAATACAAGGAAAATTTAAAAAATTGTGTATTTTTTAGTGGTCTGATGTCATTAAATAATAAATGCCATGGAAGAACTAAGCAGTATTCTTTCTGTAGTGCTAAATTTAACTTACATTAAGAAATCTTAATACATGTTAAATTTCTCTGACCCTGAATGTTTGCAGTGGGGGGGCATCTACCACATCTCTGGGTAATCTGTTCCAGTGTTTAGTGCCATGCCAAGATACGGTCAGAGATTGAACAGCGATGGTAAAAAAGTGGCGTATTTCAGCCTGTCATATTTTTTTGAAAGACAGAAAGAACTTGAACTGAGCCTAAATCTCAAGTGAGATCCTATTCTATGGTATAATAGAACAGGCTCCAGGTTTGCAGTAAAAGTGCCTAATGCTGTTGATGGGACTTTAATTAGATAAAGAGAAGATCAATCTCTTGTATTTAAAAACTTTCTTACAACTATTTTTTTTTTTTAAGAAAACCAAAGAGGGTACACTATGCATTTTATGTGACACAGGACTTCCCTCATTGCAGGTTTTTAATAACAAAAAATGCTTTCAAGAAGAAAAAGCAAAATTAAGACAATCTGTAGAGAAAGCACTGAACTGGGTCTTAGAGAATACAAGTTCAACTTTTGGTACACTGCTACAACTTAATGCAGAAAAGTGAGTTTAAATATTATTTTTCCTCAAAGGAGATATGTCCCTTTCATGCAGGCTTTAAAATATATGCCATGTAAAGATTTGTGCTGTCGGTCCTCTGGGGCAATACGGTACCGTTATTTGGATCCAACTAGCTTACGTGTCTAAGCCTGACAGCAAAGATTTTCACTGAAGTAAGAAATTCATTTAGCTGAACAAATGCCAAGTCACTGCTTTTACAGCATAAGAAGAAAATGCTGATAGTGTAACTGCCTTAGGTGGGAAGAAAGCATATGAGAGGAAACATGGATAAGTGCAATTGCTGTAGGAAAAATGAGAAGTTTGATTAATAAAGAAATATGTCTGTTACAGATTGGAAATACATTCTGCTGGGGAGAAGCATTACTTGTGAATCTAAACAGGGTTGTGAGTCTTAATATGTATGTAAGATATATCAAAGAGTTTTCAATGTTTCATCACATGAAATTAAAAGCAATCTGACATTTGTCACATTTATTAAAAGATTAGGCTGTTCACCTATAATACAACATAACTCTAAAAAAAAGAAAATATCTTGAAAACGTTAAACTTGTCTGGTTTAGTTTGAAAAAACTGATTTTCAATGTGAAATATTTGATTAAACCTGACTAAATTAAATATTTTAGTATTATGGAGCTATATTTTTAATTTAAGCGGTGTTGGTTCATTTTTCTACAGTCCTTCCTTCTGACTTCCCTTGGTAAGATCAGGATATGCTGCTAAAGCTGCTTCAAAACCACTTTCTTTTTAATGCCAAAAGATAGAAAAGAAAATATAATTAATATAATGGATAGAAAAAATGCAGAACTGGGACTTGGAGGATACAGATTTGACTTCCAGTGCTTTGCAATACCTTCCTGCAAGTAAGTGGGTTTAAATATTTCTTCTCTTCATTGAAGAGAATATCTTTCTGTCTTACTGCCTTTAAAAAGCAATACATCATAACAAATTGTTTCTTTATAAAAAAACCCTTTCTCTTTCCTACCTCTGGTCTTATAGACTTTGATAACACAGAAAAGGGCCTGGAAATAATTTAAAACTCTGTTTAGTTAAGTCAAAAGGTTTTGTTTAAGTAATCATCCCTGCTGATGACATTAATATTGAACTTACCAGCTTGTGGGCTTGGATCAATCTTGATCTAATTTGATTTGCTGTTGTCAACTTGCAGATGAAATTAACAGAGGTAAAATCTCTTAAAGGTCTCACCCACAATTTCTAAGAATATTATAAGCTCTGCTTGAAAGGACTTGGATCAAGTCTGGTTTTTCATTTTCCAGCTGAAAGCCAGGAATCTATTTGTTGTTTTCAGCCAAGTGGTACTTTATTTCAGGTTGCATTGGTATGATTTTTCTGCATGTATTATTAGCTATACAGTGATACCACTTTGCCTTGTGTTAACAGAAGATTTTATCTAAAAAATTGGTAACATCTATTCTGTGCTTATGAAATTACAGAATGGAAATAAGGATTGAAGTGCTCAAACTGCTAAGCTGGAGAAGTTGGTCTCTCTAGCTGATATGGAACAGATGTGCCTCTAGGTGATCTAAATCACATACAGGAGTGGGTAAGCTTGAGTTGTAATTTAATTAACAGGTCCTTCCAACCCATGGAAATAAATAAATGTCTCACCTTATGCAACCCTATTACTCCATTATGAAATTTCATATCAGACACTGTCCTTCTAGGCAGAAGAGTGTATGTGGGTGGTAGTTATGTCATATATGGTTTATTTTCTGCTACGATTTGAGATGCTGCATTCTTTTGGATTTGGAATATATGGATGAAATATAACAGAAGTGAAGAGGTGACCCTTCTCTGCCCAAAGGTTTTGTATTTTTTATATTTCTGCTTAGAATTAGAGTGAAGCACCCAAAGATAGTGATGTATGAGGGAAAAACTAAGAATTGACCTATGAGCACAAGGAAACTTGGAAGATGGGGAATTAGAAGGAAAGATAAAATGATAAATAAAACAGCATTTCCTTCTTCTGGGAGAAGGAAAGAGTAGGACAAAGGAAGCTCACATTCATTTGATATATTCCTCTTGATAGAAATTTAAGACATTTGTGGCAGAGAGAAAAGTTACTCTATACTTTTCCCATACTGGGAAAGAGTTTAGGTGGGAGAAAATGTCTTCTGCTGAAATTGTAAATTTGTGTGTGAGCAGAGGATGGTGTAAGGGCAAAACAAAGAGAATAAATTTTGTGGAAGGAATCAGTCTGGTGTCACCGTTCCTGTAGAACAACTTTAAAAATTGAGGCAAGGAAGCAGGATTTGTATGTTAGAGGTTGGCCATTGGCAGGGTAAATAACATCTTAAGAGGGAGTCAAAGGTGGAAGGAAGCTTTGAGAGTGTCTGTTATGGAAACGGAGAGATCAGAGGTCTCATGTCCTAAGTTCTGATGGTCACTATGCCCTGCAAAACTGGGTGGAAGGACTGAAGCACTAGAGAGGGGATGCTCAGCAACACCTAAGAGAGAAGGAGCAGGGAGGGGAGGACAAGTCATGTTTGGTGAACATCATGTGAATTCTGGGCCTTGTTGCTAACAGCAAATTGCTAACACCAATATCTCCAGACATACGGTTCTCTGGGCTTGTGTTGAGGGTACAAGCTGGCCAATGTTCTTATTTCTGAGACCTCGTGACCTGGCACTGCCTTCCATTATTTCTAAGCCAGTGAACACTGGGCACTGGCAAAATAATAGCTTTGTTCCTCTGGGAGGCAGGTGTCAACTCTCTGGTTTTGAGGCAAACCAGTAGGTAGGTGTAGATAATTCATGTCCTAAACCAGAGAATAAACAAATTTTGTAGGATGGATTAGAATGGGGAATAGGTTAGGGATGTAGGCAAATACAACATTACCTATGGTCTGTCTGCTACAGTCTTACCAATGTGATGAAAGGATTGTTGTATTATTCTAACAAGATGCTTACTTGTTTGCTGTCCTCTGGAGTCTTGTAGCTATCCCCAGTAAAATGGTAACCAGACAACAGACCTCATTAGTGAAATCTGAATCGTTTCCACTCCCAGGCCACATCTTTGCAATTTATTTTGTGTATTGTCCCATACTGAGCCTTTTAGGAGGGATTTTACATCCTGCTTCTTTTACTGGAAGCGGTATTTCAAGGAGTTCCTTTATAATTAACGAACCTTGAAGGTCTAAATAACAATTTTTACAAGACTGAAGTTTTTATAGTAGCAGGTAAAGTTCTGTGAACATTTCTACTACAAAGCTCATTTTGGAATGACTTGTAAATCTGCTACAATAGTATCCTCATTTGAGGGAAAAGGCTGGGCTACCAGATAGTGCTTGTATTCATTAGGCTTTTATATTTGAGTTAACTGAAAGGGTCTTTTTCTCTAAAGGCGCCTGCTTAATTATATAATTACACAGTAAACTGTAATGGTTACTCTAATTTCATCAGAGGATTAATGTGCTAGGAGTTGAAACTATTCTTTGAACCCTGGAGACAATTTCTGCAATATAGAGTAGTGGCAAATAGACAAGTCATAAGGGAGATATTTGCAGCTCTGCTGCCTGTACTCTGTCTCTCCAATGGATATATTTGTTCCTTTTTTGCTGAAAAGGAGTTTGACATGATAGGCTGTCAGTCCAATACCTTTTGTGCCAGACTGGCACTTTTTGGACATCATGCACAGCAGCATTTTCATGATGACAGTAGAAACCCAAGAAATCTTTCAGGACAGGGGTGAGGGGATGGATAATACCTCATCCTTACTCTCTGGGTGCAAACATCGGTTCATGTTGTAGTGTTGTAATATGTGTGCTCCCCCTGTGCTCTAGAGTACTGAGCACATGGAGTTGTGTGCACGTCTGACCTCCTTTCCCTACTGCTCTAAGAGAACATCGTTTGATTAGACCAGTGAATTATATAGTAGTCACTGATGCACTAAACATGAATAATTCAAAATGGATTGAATTTTAAAATACCAAGTGTATCCTTTGAAGACAGTTGAGCAAAGGTGTGGTGCAAGTCAAACCTATGGCACCGAGGTACCAAATCTGTGGCCAAGGGAATACCGAGCATTTAATTGCTTTTGCTGTGCCGAGTGTGATATAAGTCTTTAAACATATGGGCAAGAGCCATCAAGGGAAAGTGGGTGCAGGCAATATGGAACAGGGTGCATGTGGTACAGAGAGTAATCCACGCCTCAGCCCAGGGAGGCAAAATAACTCCTATCTCATGACCGATGTCTAGTGTGTTTTGTCAGTGGTACTTTTCCCATCAGATTTCAGAAAACTGTCCAATGTTTCAGGGCTAAAGGGGGGAGGCAAGTGATCTCTTCTTGGTGCTGTTGATTTGCCCTTACCAGGTAAAACATTTTTAGTGTTTTTCCCCCAAGTGGATGCCAAAAAATGCACATTTTCAAAAAAATATAGAATTTGGACAGTAATTACTGACTCTGAGTAAGAGGGATGAAGACAGATTTATCTATTTATTTATCTATATATTTATTTATTTTAGAGGTATTGTTACATTCTCATATTCCTGTTTACATAAATAGTAGGTTTACTCCAATTTGCTTGTCTTAAAATGAAGTGTGTCAATATAGCAAAACCAGAAAACGTCACTAATACTGTATTAGTGACTTTAACATTCCATAGTGTGCAAGAGTAATATAATTTTTTCCTGTCATCATATGTCACTAACAGACATCAGAATAAAATAAATAAAGTAATAAAATCCAGATATTCCCAAACCCACAACAAATTCAAAGGCTAAATCCATGAACTATCTTTCAAAAAAGTTGAAGGCTAGGACACTTGTAAGCACTGCTTCTAGTTAATATCTTTCATTTTATCTGAAGTATTGGCTTTGGATTTGATTGCCCCACCTCTTCAAAAAGAGAAAATGCAAACAACACCCCTCTCCACCTCCCCCCTCCACTAACACAGAAGGCCATAGAGGTTTATTTAACACTTTATAATTCTGAAGCATTTCAGTAATTTAAAGCAGCTGAGTCAGCCTAGACATTTTTCCTTCTACAAATCTTGAACTTCAGAGCTCTCTGCCCTAGAAGCAATAATTCTACTTGATGTAATAAGTTTTATGACCAGTTTTCTAAACGATGTACTAGCCACAGTTATAAGAGGATAAATATGTTAGTGTCAAATCAATAACTGCAGTTTTCTATGTAGCTGTTTAAAATAAAGATATTCATCTCATGGTTGTGAAAAAGAGGTGCACATTTTTACAAAATACCTAATGCATCTTGATTTGAACAAGATCAGTTCAGTTAATGATCTTAAATCTGTTAATATAGTCCCACATGTATGTAGTTGTAGGACCCAATTGTAAAAGTCCTTTTATCATTAGATGATATTTGGGTTATTTTTATGTATTCCAATACTTTCAAATACTGACCTTTCAAATCTTTAGATTTTAAAGTGACAGTAGACATAAGGACTGTATTATTTAAGCACTGTAACCTTTGAGGCATCCTTAGTACAATGGTGCTACATTCTTTGTGATCAGAAGGCCAGCAGTTCTGGAGTAAGCACATCCCTTGTGGATTAATTATAATGAAATTACTCATTTGGAACACTATGCCAGAGCTTTGACACTCCAAGCTGCAGTAAAAATTTCATGTGAGCTTTCTTTATCCTGGAAGAAATGCTGCAGTGACAAAAGATGTTTTATTTATAGTAACCCTGTCTATACAGGAGAGGGAAGAGCTACTGCTCACATTTTGATAGCCACTATTTTCACTGTAGCATGTAGTTATCCTTCAGTTATATTACAGCTTTGATGCTTAAAATAGATGCATACCATAGGAAGAATAAGAATGCATATACCTATTATCTTCGTAGCCCTCAACTTCGAAAGATCTCTTGAAGTCTGGAAATTCCCTTTTTAAAGGTTATTAGAAACATTTTTAGTTTCAGAAGTGAAAGGGGATCTAAAAAGGAGAATATATGGGCTGAAAGATAATCCAGAGAATGATGACATTCTTGAAGATTCCCAAATCACCCCCAAGCTGTTGAGTATTGCATCAGACCCAAATGTACATATAAGCAAGACTGGGAGTTCTGTGGGTTAGTATGGAGACTCCTCATCTTTATGGCTAGAGTCTCTGCTTCTAATTTCCAATGCAGTGAAAGTCCAGTTTAGCCTGTTTTATATGATGTTGTTTATGCAACTCAGCAAAAGTTCAAGGGCAATAAGCAGAGCTTGTTAAAATAAAACACCTATTAGTGTAGTCCATGGATTGAGCTGAATGTTTCAAGGCATTCAGAAGAGCTGAAAACTTTGATAGACCAAAATTAGTATGCTGGAAATAAGAATTAAAAAAGTACCAGAACAAACTGCTTCATTTTTCTGTCTTTGTAGTTCTCTTCTCCCACCTTCCCTTAATTTGTGGTTTGAAAAGTTTAATTCCTGAAAACTTTAGTCCTTATTTTCATGTGCTTGGACCATACAGCTCCCTGGGCTCTTCTCCCACTCAGTGAAGGATGACTGTCACCAAGATGGAAAGAGGAACTAGGTGATAATCCTATGTAGCTAAAGAAGAAAATATTGGAAGAACAGCTGATATATGAGGGCTATGCCATCCTTGACATTATGTTGTCTTTATTCTCCCACTTTTTTTAATTTTTCTTAAATGAGGGGACAGTGTGTAGTTTCCGTCTTTTACCTGCCTTAGGTAGGGGCTAGGTTGATTAATCAAGATAGCATTTTATGATTGAGTGGTGCAGAGCAAGGGTTAAAGCAGCCTTGACATTAGTGCAGATTTTCTAGCTGATTGGCTGTGCTGTGTTTCCAGAACTACAAGCAAATGTAGACAGTGTGTATGAGACAGAAAATACAATTCAGATTGTAAAGAATTTCAGAAGAGATGAGTTCCTATAATCCCAGTTTAAAGACAAGGGATCTCTAAATTCTTTCCAACCTCAGTTATGTCTATCCCACTGATACTACCTACACTTTTATCAACTTCAGTCCCTAAATCTCTTCTCTCCCCGCAGCTGCTTGTCAGTTAACCATAAGCCATGCAGTGTTTTCTTTAAGTTTCCTTACATTTGTGAGCTTGAGCTTTGCTATATAAGGTATGTTGTCTGTAAGATCAATTTAAGCAGCCTGCAGTTTTGACAGAAATTCCAGCAGATTAACTATGAGTTATGTAGGGAAGAAAAATTCCATATAATCATGGAGGATTAGTTTAGATGAGCAAACAAGTATGAGTTATTTTGAAATCCAAATGAACATACTCAACTGTGACTGTACTTCCATTAAACTTTCATCATCTTCCTCTTGGAAGTACCAATTATACAACAGCTTTATTCAAGACTTCTGTTTGGCTTCTGAGGCAATATTGATGCTTCAGTGAACCATTTATTACTGTTTTACTTCAAAGGAAAGCAATAAACCAATTCCAGACTCTGGAATCTTCTAATAGTCTAGAACACCCTGATGAATAAAAGTACTGTCAAACTATTATTAAAGTCTCTTTGAAAAATTGATCTATTGGAAACAGTATTCTGTAATGGAAGTTCAGCTTAGTACACCATGATCCCTGTGGAAAGCCATCAGTGGGTTTTGTCAAGGGAAGTCCCTGGCTGGCTTGTTCAATGACAAAATGGCATTTGTTTTCTAGGTAATAAAACTGAAGAAAACCCAGAATTGTTCTCCAAAACATGGTTAGGAATGAAATTAAACCATTCTACAGCAGCTGTATGATGGTTAACAATTTTGAGTTACAACTCAGTAGTTTAGAACAACAGTTATTTATACTCAGTATTCCAGAGAACAAACACATTGCCCACTTGCTTTATTTAAAGTGTCCCTAAGCTTGTTTTAAAGCCAAAAGACATTTTGTTTTTTTCTCAGTGCTATCCACCGTTCCTCCCCATGCACCAAAACACATCAGGCTAGGACTCGCTGTTCAGGAACAATGGACTTAAACTTTATTTCTATGTGATTTTGATAAGTAGATTCTGAGAGTTATGCAGGGGGGATTCTAAACCATTGCTTCGTGGAGCACAGTGTAGAACCATCTCAGAAAGCACTTATGCTGGCACATACATGGTGGAGTGCTGCACTATATGAAAGAGGGAACACTCTTTACCACAGCAGTTTGTCTAAGCCTTGCCTGCTGTGCTCCTATGTGAAAAGCAGCTTAAAATTCTTCACAGCCATTACATTCCATTATATGGAATTTCAGACAAGACACTTGGAAGAACATTTGTTAGCCTGAAATTAATTCATGCAAATGAAGAACAAGCCCAAGATGTTCCCATTCCAGTTGGCTGTCCCAGAACTAATTTAATGTCTCAGTATTGTTGGTAAGATTTAATATTGAGATAGTTTTGGGGGAAAGGGCAACGGAAAAAACAGGCCTGGGAAAGTTAGTGAGAGCTCTGGATTTAGGGTGGGTCCAGTGCTTCAAGAGGGAGAACAGAAGAATCCCTTTTCTCTCTCCCGCAATTATTAGAATAATTTCTGTTCAGGATTTGGTATCCCCCTCTATTTCCCATATAGCTATCTCCTTTTTCACATATCTGTCCTCCTTCTTATCCCTTTCAATTAATGTGCTAGAACCACCCCTCCAACTCCCTTCCATTTGTTTTTCAATTTGCTGTAAAGGGACGAGGGATAACATGTCATTTTACTAGAAAGAGGGGACAAGATAAAAACAGAAGAGAGGAGACTCGTGCATATTGCCTTGCTAACAGGATGAGTAGATGTTTGGTCAAGTGATAAGTTATAGGACAATTAAATTCAGCTTTCCTACAGATAAACAAAATCTGCCGTGCCCTCCTGTCTTCTGCTCTATGCTGCTGGATTGATGTTTGAGCACTAATCACAGTTTAGGAAGTGACGGATGAAAGAGACTCATAATTTTATAGATGTTGCTGTTGAATGAAAGAGAAGCAATACCTCAGGACAAGTTGATTCAGCATCTGCTGCTTTTGACTAACTGGGTCTGGGGTGAAGACTTAGGGTGGACGCTAACATTTGTTTTACTTCTACTGTCGTTTTTGCACATTAGGTGAAATAAATACGGTGGTAAATAGCATATCTTTTGCTAGAATAGTTACATGCCCACTAAAGGCTGTATTGTACAGACAACACTATCAAGGTATCACTTTCATAAGCAGAACTGTGGCAATAGTACGAGGAGTGTGGGTAGAACAAGCCTTTTTGCAAAGGATCTTCATGTAAGGAAATAACCTGTTTAATGCTGCTGAGAAGCTTATCTAGCATATGGAAGTCCCAGTCTCTAACTAGTGTATATAGCTGTCGTACTCTAACATGGAGTTTTTTATCTTTATTCAGGGCTTTGCAAAGGGAGTTGCATTGCAGTAGAGCCATACTGACACCAGGAGGTTATCGGCATTACTGGTCAAAAATGTATGAACACGGAAGTATTAACATGTCTCACAAAAGTTTTAAAAGTGCAGTAAACAAACAAACAAACAAGGACAAAAAAGACCTAAAATGTTCACTTTCATTGCAGGTTTTTTATCTGATGTTCTGCTTCAGCATAGGTATCCTTCTCAGGGTTTTAGTTGAAGGCTTTTCAGCTAACCCTGCATTCCATGTAACTGAGAATGAGGACTGCACCTTTCTTTTGATAGTCATAATAAGGTGGGAGTTATTAATAGAAAGATCTCTGAAAGAATAAACTTGAGGATCCATTTAAACAAAGGAAAGGTGTGTGTCTGAAATTCTAAGTAATAAAATACTATGGAGAGTTGGTTCTCCTCGCTTCCAAGGTTTTTTTCCTCCCCTATGGCATAATGTGTGCTGCAACTGGCTAACCTATAGCACATCTGTCGAGCTGTTTTTTCTGTTGTTCCCTGTTGCAAAAGTAGGAGAGATCAGTTGAAACAATATGAAATTGGAGGGCGGCACCACTAGAAGCCCTGTTTTGGAAATGAAGACGGTACAGCAGATGCCTCTGGCGGTACAAACTACCTAAAATCACCTACAGAGAAAATTTGCAGAGGCAACTGGTCACTTATTCAGACCCTTGAAGATCAAAACAGCAACTGTTAATCAAGAAAACAAATTAGAAAATGTAATGCACAAATTTATGAGGAGGACAGATACCCTTTGGAATTTAGGGCAAAGTCAGCTGTTAACCTGGGAGAACTCTATTCTGCATAGAAAGAGAAAGTTCAATGTAAAGTTTATACTTCTGGTTTGGACACAATGAAGACCTCAGGAAATTATCCTGGATTTGTTTGTTTAGAATCCGAAGTGTGAGGCTATGGTATCTTTTTTAATATCATAACCATCTAACTCTGTCACTGATAATCTGGGCAGTAATTCTTAGTTCCTAAGTAGCAAAGTAGATGGAAATACAAATCTGTCAGGTCATGAAGCCTTATCTCAGCTAACTGGACTTTACAGGGTAAATCAAAATGATGAATTTCCATTACAGACTACCTGACTTAGTGAAAAGTCTAAATATTTTTGCGATATACCAAATTCAAATTACAGCTGAGTTATGTGTCATACAGGGTTTAGAGCATTTTCTCAATTGGTTGTGCCTTTGAATATTGGTTTGTGAGAATGTGTTGCTGTCTTTGATGTTGCACACTGCAAAGCGTTGCTAGGCATTATGACCTTCTTTTTTTTTTTATGTTGTTAAATTGAAATTATTACCTGGAGTTAAATTAGGAAAGACCTCTGAATGTCCACTAGTTTTGTTGGTTGTTGCAGGGAATAAATGTGAACTATTAGTATCTGTCAAACACACGAAGGATACAGAAGGAGCAGACAGTATATATACTCTGCTTTTATTAAAATAATGGTATGTTTCAGCACGGGATACAAGCACTGAAGTGCAGACTATTCAGTTATATAGCCCTAATTCCAACAGAGTATTATTTCAGACCATTTGTGCTTCATAACTATTTTCTCCTGAGATTTAATTGCAACTACTACCCAAACCCTTCCACCTAAGTGCCACTAGATGGTGAGGTCGGCTAAGAGTTTGCAAAGCCAGTGCTCTTTCCTGCGTAGAGAGTGGATTCCTCCTCAGAAGGATGGATGACATTTGCTGGCCCCATGGGAAAGGGAACCCACAGACCTGGGGCTGGTTCTTCCCTGAGACAGTCGGTCCAGTCTGCATGGGAAGTCAGCGTGAACCTGCTGCTTGGCTGGGCTTAAGCTGTATGAAATGTAACTTCGGCTTCCAGTTACTTCTTCTGCGCTTTAATTATCTGAGAGACTCTAAATGCCCTGCATGAAATCAAACATAATTTAGATTCTAGCAGAAAAGTGAAAAGCAGATTTGAAGTAAGGCTACTTCTCTTTCACTGAAACCTTCCTTACATTCAAAATCTGTACTGTAAGATTTCTGTCTACAATTTCTCATTAAAAAATACAAATAATCAAATAGAAGAGCTTGATAATTCCACACAAAACCTAAATGTTAGTTGCTTTATCTAAACTGCCTGAACTTTTTAATTTTTAGAGACAACCAAACATATAATTACTCCCCTCATCCCCACAAATTTAACCCCTTTCCCCCACTCTTGTATTTATCAATATGTTGTAACAAAAAAAAAAAAAAAAAAAAAAGAGGGGAAAATAAAAAAAATTGAATATTATGTGTAAAGCTGTTTATTTTAATTTTTATTTATAACCAGAATGAGTACCCAAACTACAATTTTTGATAGAACAAGCTTTGGGAAAGCAAAAATGAGAATGCTTCAGGTTTGATTTTAGGGGAGAGAGAGTGTTGTAAATGTTGGCTAATTCCAGAAATACCTGCATGACTAGGTAAGTAGTGGCACGAAACAGAAAAAGCAGTTATTTTTACTGCCTGAAAAAGCTAAAACTTGTTTTCAAAACTAAACCACAGTTCTACCAGAGGACAGTAGAGTGATATCTAATGTACAAGGTTCTGTGAGAACCAGGGCAGGAGGAAATGTGTACTTGTCTTTTTTGTTTATTTGTTCAGCTTGTATTTTATAAAACAGAAAAGGAAAATATAAAGAAAAAAACTTGATGGAATTTAAAATTTTTAATTGGCCCCCAAATATATAATCAATAAACAAGGATTTACATTTAAAAATGGAGCAACTTTCAAATTAATCAAATAATGTATTCTATGCATATATATATATAAATAATTGAAAAGAATGAATAAACAGCAGAAAAAGAGGCAAGACCAAATTCAAAACATATAACCTATTGGGAGAGAGAGGATAAAGCATGAGCTAGGAAAGCAGAGGTGAATGATCTATAAGAAGAAAAAAATGAATTATGGTAAATGTCTTATTACTTACACATTGAGAACTGATGTTGCTGTCAAACCATTTTTTAATTTATTACTATTTTTTATTTTTACTGTTGTTTTCTATCAGGAACACAGAGACAGAAGTAAGTTCCACTGCTGCTGCTGTTTGCTTAAACAAGAAATGCAGCAAAGCTTTTCTGGTCCTGCCACTGTGGGATACAGGATGACTGTCAAAATTTGTTGTACAGATAAGCCGCATAGCCCTGGCAGAAATTCAGCGAAAGCATTTTTTACATTTAAGATACGCTGTGGATGAAAATCAGGCAAAATACCATAGCCTTTCAATGTGTAAGGCAACTTCTCTGACAACCTTCCCAATCAGTATTGCTTCCCAAATTTATCTGGGTATAGCTAAGTTATAGTTTTACACCTATGTGACACTAGTGTTTTGGTGAAAAGACATTCATGCACCTAAGAGATAACCAGTTATTTTAGTTAGCGTCTGTACATTTTGTAAGTATCAAGCAATTCTTCTCAAGTGCTAAATCCTGTTTCATATAACTCTTAGGAAAACCTTAAAATGTTGATGGCAGGTTGGAAATGGAATGCTTGACTCACACTTCTGTGCTGAAAGCAAATGAGTAAACAAAAAACCCTACACTTCTCAACCCATGCTGATAAATTATTCTAAAAAGAAGAAAACATGGGAAATGCTGCTGTAGGTTTTTAGGTTCTGGAGTGGAGGGGAGCAATAATTACATCTATTGTACTTCTTAAGTCTATTTTTTTGACTTGAATGACTTAAACCTTTTGTTTTATAGATTTCTGAGGTCTAAATGAAGGCAACATCCTTTTGTCTGTCTTCCTTTGAGTCAACGGAGGTATATATGCAGGTTTTACATCTCCAGCATTTCTATAATATTATACTGGGGATCATATCGTTGCTCTCATAAACACTTCGCAGCCACTGGGTGGAGAACTTGTCTAACAAACTATCTCATGACAGAGTGAAAATCAATGCAACTGTACTTTGCTGGCTGAGCAAATTCGTCTAATACAGGTCATATATTAGGCTTTTCTTTTTCAGTGGTCAACGTGGTTCAATTTCCAGCTAGGACATAATTTGCACAATAACCTGAAGTTGAAATTAATACTAAGAAACAAGCTGTACTGGGCTTAAGAAAAATCCATTAAGCTGTCTGCATTAGAGGAAGAAGCTGACCAATGGAGTTGAAGCACATTTGTTATACTGTAAGAAGAAAGTTTCAGACAAATATCACAGGAACCAGGATGACAGTCCAATCAGGTAACTTTAGGTTTAATCTTAACTGCAAATAAGAATATTATTATGATGATTTATTTGTAGTGCTATCTTGTCTAAAAGACTCAAATGAGATCACAGCCCCCCTGTGCTAAACACTGTGCACTTGCATCCAGCAGAAGATTGTACCTTCCCAGTGGAGCTTATTTCTTTAGTAGATAAAAGTAAGAATTGTCTGGAAGACCAAAGAACAAAACAGAGTTGTCCAAAATCACAGAGCTGGTCGTTGACAAAGCTAAGGACAGAATGTGGGCTTCTGATTTTTGGCCTTCTCTTGTCTTCTTTGCGGCCTTCATGATACTATGACATAAACGTAACATTTTGTAAAACGCTATTTCAAAACAGAGCTGGCACACCAGAGTTTGGGGCCATACTAAGTACAGATAGTTGAAGTTAGTCTTTTAGGAGGGGGTAGGGTGTGGGGGGTGGGAGAGAGATTCCTTTTTGGTTTTCTGAAGAAAGACACGTTTAGCTAAACCAGAAAGCAACTTTCCAGCTTCCATCCTTTCCAGGAGCAAACAGAATATACAATGGTATCCAGAGGAAAATTTGTAACTGCCAGTGAGCTCTACCCAGGAAAAAGAAAATGCGTTTCTCTCATGAAATCAAACTGCTTTTCCCATGTGTATTCTGAAAAAAGGTTAAAATTCAAGGGTAACATTTTCATCAGCTTATTGAGTGGAGTGATATATCTGATACAATACAGAGACTTTTGTGAAACAGGGTAGATCCCTGGGGTTTTAGTGGACCCTGCTAAGAATTAAATAACTTGCAAGTTACTACTTTTACTTTTTAAATATGGGTGACATGGTAGCTCTCTGGAAGTTACTTATACTGATCTCCTTTATATAAAGTCAGAATATTTCTGTCACAAAAAATGTGTCATATCATTGAATAAACTAAATTATTAACACAGGATGTTCTTATTTATATACTTGTCTTTGATTTGGAAAGATGGACATTATTCTTGGATAGATTGCATTAGCTTTACTCCTGTTAAACAGTAACTTCTGCTACAAATCATCTCAGTTGTCAACAAGAGCAAAGTACTACGGAAAAAATTATGCACCTGGCAATATTAGTGGCAAAAAAACTTTGGAGTTTGAAGAGCTGCAAATTCCATCTTTCTTTATAGATAATATGAACTGGCTTCCTGTGGATGCCTATGCTGTATGTCTTGGCTTTCCTATATATGTGTATGCTTTAAAACCAGCATTACTCAATTAACCATTTACTTGCTAACCATCTAGCTGGACAAAGATCCTATTGGTGATGATTATTCAAACAAGTTTGTGTAAGCAGCAAATTAGCTGAATATTCAAGCTATTTTTGTGTCTGAACAAACCAACAGAAAATCATAATTGCCTCAGATCAAATAAAAGTGTCTCTGTTCTTCCTTATTCAAATCAGAAACTAAATTATTTCAGGTTGTGCTAACCATGATATTTGTATTAGGATATCCAAAGAGAAAAGCATAGTTATAGATAAGCTGTATTACTGGTGGAAATAATGCTGCCATTTTACCTAATAGTCCAGGGAGGTTCAAATAGTTTTCTCAGAAACTGGAAATCCAAATTCTTCCTCTTTCTGAGAGAAGTAGATATCCTGTGTGTCACACTAGCTTTTATATATAAACTAAGTTTTATATGGCATTCTCTCACATGAGAGGTGTTGAGTTCCCATATCAATAATTAAATAATCATTGACCCTAGAATAAAAAAGTAGACATTTTTAGTGCCTAGGGGCCAGAATACCCTCTGAGCCTTAGAAAAACTGTGCCCCATTCCCTGGCTTATGTAGTGGAACAGTTCAGGTAAACTCATATGGTATTAAGAGCTCTGTCCTGTGCCAAGTGGATTTAAATTTGGAGTTTCCCCAAGAAGCTGGAGTTTGCTGGAAACAGTCAATAGGTGAGGGCTGCCTTAGAGGAGCAAGATAGAGGTCTTTTCCCACTGTCATCCTGATATATCCTTTAGGAGCTTAAGGTATGTAGTTTACACAGAGGTCCCATCTGCTAAAAGACAGAAAGAGCAGTCATAAACTTTCATGACAGAACAATAAAAGAGAATAGGGCTGGATTCAGCTGTAGCTGTGTTACTAAGACCTGTGAGTTACAGTATTCTACCCCATCCTTCTAACAGTACCTCACTAACAGGACAAAAGTTGACTTCCCCATGTTTTCCTTGCTGGACTCAACATGCCCTGCCTGTCATTCACAGCCATGTTTTAATGCAGTTTCTCCAGTTTTGTCGAGTTTGGAAGGAGGACACTGGAGCTTAGGAGGTCACCTGTATGTGTCAGTTTGTTCAATATAATGTATATCATAAAACACATGTCCAAATAAAAGCATAGGTGTTATCCAAAGCACAGAGAATAGTTTTAATCTCTACATTTAGGTAGCTATTTTCTGGATGCACAGGGATCTTTGTTTTAAGTTTCTTGAAATAAGCTAGTTAAGGGTTAAGGGCTTGGGGGGGAGGGGCTTTTATTTTGATGCCATGAAAAGATTTTTGGAGGAATTTACATTTTTCTGTTGTCTGTGAGGAAGAGCCTCAAGCTTAGTGTTCAAAGCTGGACAGTAAGAAGGTTGCCCGTATTTGTAAATACTCACACCTGACTTAGGTGCTGAACTAAAGTTAATGACAAGATGTCAATGGCCTCTTTGAAATCTATATATTTACTATTTAGCTCCACTGGGAACAGAGATTCTCTTTAGCTTGTACATTTAGGTTGTGCAGAAGAAAGAAATATAATCAACTTCTGGTTTAGTGTGCATGTTCAAACACACTCCCCCTTTCCCCCCCTCAAAGTATAGTTGTCATAGTGTAAACATTCTGCTAAATATTTCCTCCACCTGCTTCAAAGAATTAAAGAATCATCTCTTAACAGGAAAAATAAATGCACCAAATGTCACAATGCCTCAGGGGGATTGAAAATGATAAAACAAATGTTGTAACATTCTATTTTTGATCCAAAGGTAAACAAATGAAATGATGTGTGTATGTGTGTATACACATATATTCACGCTGTCGGTCATGTAATCCATCACTGACGCTATTGGTTAATGGAGAAATTACAGTTTCAACATATTTTCCAAACATTTAAACCTTTCTCATAAAATTATTTTGGGCTGAAAAATGTCTCCTGCTTATTCTCAAGCCAGGTCTCGGAAGTGAAATTTCTTGGAAGGTTTCATAAAAAAAATATGTTCAGGGTTTTTTATTTTCACGTAATAACTTTGAAATACATTAGTTGACATTTTCCAGATGCACTTTTGTGCTCAGCAGCTCAGAAGAGTCCCTCATTCAGAAGATGGACTAGATGGCAAGAAACTAATAAAATTTTTTACCTTTAACACTTCTAATTGATATATAAGATTAACAGTTATTTTGATTCTGGTAGAAACCTTCCAATTTTTTGAGGCATATGACTGCTAGTTTTTATTGTCCCTGTCTGATAGGGCTAAATTCTGAGACAATGTGTGTAGATCAGTATATTCTAATGAAGTTAAGTATATACTTTGCTTTGCAGGTCTATTAGGTCTAAATTAGTTCTAGACTTTGCCTTTCACTGATGCAATTCGTAGGAGGTGGTTCAAAGAGGAAAAGGGAAAGAAATTCCTCACTGTTTTCTCTTCAGAGCTTCCAGGAAGTGGTCTTTTAAATTAAATATGGAACAGGAGGCTTTGCAGACAGCACAGGCTCCAGATCATGTGTGTGGATTTCTAAGGAATTCAGACTGATATTTAGAGGTGTAGTGAACTCCGTGAGGCTAAAAAATGAGGCCTAGTTCTTAGGAGTCTCCAGAACCATATGAATAAAAGGTATTTATTACTGTATTTTGTCATAGTAAACCTTCTCATTTATTAGATGCGTATGTTGCTTTGTAATACTACTCTGCTAGTTGTTTAGAGAGGAGCCTGTGTATGCTTTTAATGCTTTCTCAGTGCCTAATTTTGTGTCCAGGCTATGCACTATTAGCTATTTCTGGAGGAGAAAGAAATAACCCGTAATAAACTCTATGTGGATATCTCAAGCTAATCACAGCATGAAAGAAGTGACTAAGCATTTGACTTGGAGGCTTTAGTTCAGTTCTAGCTCCACTGTGATTGTGTCAGGCAGCTTGGGATATATTTGAATTAGCTTTACAAGTGATAATGCAGGCACTTGAAGTATCTTGCATCCTTCCTTCTCCTAAAGGAATATTGACCTGCACCTACTTCTGTAATTCTGCAGCTACACTGCTGCTCATGGTAGCAACGTGGTAAAAAAAGCCAGCTCAGGCAATCCTATGCTCCACTGCAGCCTGCGTCCTAGGCATGTATTGCCTGCATCTAAAATAAGGATAAGAACAGCAGAGGTTTTGTGAAGATAATGATATGAATTATTATGAGATCCATAGTTGTGCTGAGCCATAAGCCTGCCTGAACAGAATAGAAGGAGATGGCCATCCTGCAGAGCAGGAGTGTACAATATTGTTGATGCTGTGACCTTCTCTTTTGATGCTGCTTCTGGCTAATAGCATTTAAGCTGCTGAGATTTGAATCGATAACTAGTTATCCCTTCTCAGAATGGAGATCATTCGATAATGGAAATGACAATGAAAGCTAAGGCGGACTCATCTGGCAAAATAAAAGCGTTCTTTTCAGTGGCATTATCAGAGATTTCAGAACTCTTTCTTCAGTCATCAAAGTTTCTGCTGCTGTTCTCCAAAGGCAGCTAGCCTTTTCATTGGTGCTCTGCTTAAGTGCTGACAGGATTTTTTAGCTGTTGGGCTTGATTATCTTATCTCTTCAGAACACTTTATCGATCTGCCTGATTTGCATGAAGAAGGTAAATAAATTAAAACCTCATAACACATAGACTTCTCTACCTAAGAGCAAGTCCCTGATGCCATATACTGGACTCTGACATCTAATGATTTTGAATCTGTTCACTTTAGAGTGAAAGTGAGAAAAGGAAAAGATAACCACTGGATTAAGGAGTGTACAGCTGAAAGATGATATACTCCCAGGATCTAGTAAACTCCCACTGAAATCAATGGCAGTCTCCCCCCTGACTACGTAGAACTTTTTAATAGAGTCCATATGGATGACTTGATCATTCCTGTATTTGCAGGGTGAGTTAAAGCTAGGGCCATGGTAATTTTCAGAAGGGCAGGAAGAGACTGTTGATGTTGCAAAAGAGTGCAAATATTTGTGGCAACTGAAGATGTATTTCCATTAAAGACAGTTAGAAAGGGGAGAAGAACAATGTAATGAAGTCCTTAATCCATTGGGAACTTCAGTGGATACAGTCTCAGTCTGCAAAAACAGTTAATATAGTTTTTCCAGGTATTGCTGGAACAGCATCAGATTTTTAATACAGAAAGCTACAGGGGTTGAAAAAACTTAAGTATATCAATGTTTTAGGATACATTACTACATACACTTCAGCCTCTTCCTCACAGGTTTGACTCATTTTTCTGAAGCTTTAAATAGCTAAAAAATGGCTTTCCTATGTTGCCCTGATATTCTATTATATTCTGTTCTTTCTTTCTGGCATGTATGATATAGTGTAATGACATCACATCCATTAAACCTGTCTCTCTTGCTTTTAGAAACTTGTTTAAGGTTAACTGAGGCACAGGGGTTCTATTTCATATATTTGATGCTACTTAAACTGCAGAGCTCTAATTCATAATGCCTTTAAAACAATGAAAGAATAACCAGTAAATGGGTCACTGAAGTTGATACAAGGCTTCTGCACTAACAATACTCTATATGTTATACATAGTTGAAGCACTTTTCGTTTCCTGAGCTGTTCATATTGCCAGGGAATACAATCCATACTTTATTCTCTTAACATAACTTTGCTGTTTTAATAAAGGCTGCTGATTCAGCAATAAGTAAATTAGATTTAATGTTAATACCCATGTTAACTAACTGAGAAATTACACCTATAGTACTTCTAACTTCATTAACCTTTTCTTAAGAAGATGATGAACTGAGGTGAACATTATGTATATATGTATATACATGCACACATATATACTCATAATCCTAAGAAATATAACAATATGAGAAGCCTGATTAAGTGTAATGCTGCCATAAAACTATTAGTATAATTCCTCACAT
This sequence comes from Rhynochetos jubatus, assembly GCA_027574665.1. Classification (NCBI taxonomy): domain Eukaryota; kingdom Metazoa; phylum Chordata; class Aves; order Eurypygiformes; family Rhynochetidae; genus Rhynochetos; species Rhynochetos jubatus. Next base: position 54,418,595 of record CM050653.1, on the reverse strand, counting down.
TCCTCCATATCTCCATTTATGGATGTAAAAAGAACTAGCCAAAACTTGAAAATTGCACCACTGTCCAGCTGAAAGTTGCAGTGAGAACAAACCAGCTTTTAAATAACATCTTTTAAAATAGGGTATTATACATACTAAAACTAATTTGAAAAAATCAATGGAGATCATATCATTTATGAGCTTCAGACAGGCAATTATACTGTGTAAGCCATGAGACTGAGATAGTTCCTTTCCAAGCTGTTGTCTAGGATTTGTTGTACTCAAGTATTAAACATGATACTCCCTCAGCCCAAAGCCAGATGTGTTCCAGATATGATTACTTTTTGTCTTGTATGCAAAAGAAAGAGGCTGTCCTTGAATACTTAGTCCGTAACTCTTGACAACTGCAGATGCTATGTTCTTTCCTTTCACAGGAAAACTTGCTCTTGTGGTCCTACAGTTTAGTTGAAATGCATCCAAAAAGTTAAGATGTTCCAACACACAACAGCTGTAAGTGTCCCTGGTGGACCAACACATGAAGGCATGATGCTTACGTAGCCGAAAGCTACATCAAATAAACTCACAGGTTAAACCGTGTCCTCCTACACAATCGCAGCACAGCAAGAGTTATTACTTTTCCTCTCCCTCCAGTTTATCACGTCCCAAGCAACACTAGATGCAAAGCCTTTAGAAAGAGGAGCCTGCAAGTAACTTGGTGGATGTTGATACATAGCATTTGACTAAGGCTGATCTAAGAATCATTGGAAGGCCTAAACTTTGAGCTATACTTATAATACGAAAAGAGAAATGATTGGCCTACTGTGAAAAACCCATCATTCGTGTGTGTATTTGCATGTCATGACTGGAATGAAGAAACTAATTTCTCACACTAGAGTGTCTCCTCTGCCTTAGGAAGATCTTTCTTGTGGTGTTAGTGATAGACTCTATCCTTGGAGGTTTTCAAGCCTTGCCTGGATAAAAACCCCAAGCAAGCTTTTCTGAACTCATAGCTGAGTTTGCTTTGAGCAGGAGGTTGGATAAGACACCTCACTTTTCCAACAAGCTCAGTTGTCTTGTGATCTTAAAGCTATTGCAGAATACCTGTGTGTCACCAGAAATTACTGAGCTGTACTGGAGGACAGGTTTGTTTCTCTGTGGTGTAGCTTTTCTGTTCTGTTGAGGTTTTGAGGGTTTTACTTTTTTTGTTTTAATGTTTGTTCTTTTTTTCCCCCAGAAACTAACAAGAAGGTAGATTTCTACAAAAAACAAACAAACAAAACAGAACAAAAACTTTTTCACATTTATTAGTTTCACCTGCCTTTTCATCACAATTGTGGAATCATTCACTTAAAATTCTTCTCTTACTGAAAAAAAGCCCTAAAAATATTTATTTAATAAAGATCTGATAATGTCCTGCTTTTTTTTTTTTTTTAATGCTTTAACCCTGATTTTATTTTTTTTCCTCTCCATTTTGCTGGTTAATTAAAAATAATATCCTGTAAAGTAGGAATAAAATTGAAATAAAAAATAATTTCTATTTAAAAAGCTCTTAAAATCCTTCAAATTCATAGGAAAAACATAGTTTAATGAAAAATGTACGAGCTATTGTTGTGGTTTTTTGTTCCCAGACAGCTTTTTTCTTCATAAATGGGCATGAATCATGGTAAGTTTTTTAATAGTAGTAATCAGAAGGCTTTGCAACTGAAACCAGTCAAATTATGGCTTCTAAATGTAGACTTTTTTTGTTAAATGCTTAGTATAGCCATTCAGGGAAACATAATGTTGTTTTATGCTAACTAGCACAGATTGAAAGTGTTTTTCAGTCTCAATGTTGAGTTGTCTAAGAACCTTTGTTTATATTGTTTCCTATTTATGCAAGAAAATGAACATTTTAAAGCTAGTATCTTTGAAATAGAGGATAATTTGCACTGCATGGATTCTGTCTGCAATATCAGCAAAGTTTGCAGAGAAAATTAGTGATAAAACCGGTAATGTTTAAACAGCCATATCTCTATTTTCTCATCATATATTACTATTGATTAAAGGTGTGAAAATTTACCTAAGCATGATACCAATATAAGTCTTACTAACTCTTAGTGGAATTATATCAGTTAAGTCTCTAAATCAAGTGACTTGCCCCCCCAAATACAAGTGTCACTTATGTCATTGGGGACTGTTTGCTGCTTTCCTATTTCTGCAAAAAATTTAGGCACAAGCATCACATTCAAGAAGTTGGTCCTAAAATTCGGTTAAAAATCTTTCTCTGGGCCATTTCCAGAGAGGTTGAATTCATTCCAGTCCTAGTGAATGGGATTTGCGCTGTGATTCTTGAAATGGACTATAGTCTGAAGACAAATTTAGGAAGAAATTGGCTGATCCAGTCTGAAATTGTGTGTGTTTGGGAATAGCTATGTGATACACAATTGTCTGCTTTTTTGCTTCGGGGTACAATGCACATGTATTGATATCAGATTCACATCTGCCCAACTATACTGACAATGTCATATAACTGTGCCATGACTTAAAGGGAGAGTTTACGGTCTGAACAGTAAAATCTAAAAAAGTTTAAAAGTCTTGTACTTCATGGCTATACCTCTGATATTTTCATTATTTTACAGAAAGGATTTATTGTTTTCACAGAACTTTCTTGCCTGCAGTATGAGAGTATTGCACAATAGAGAGTACTCTCTCTTGAATTTTTACACATTTGCAAAGGATTTCACTCTGTAGTAGCATAATAAGTAAAGATGGGGTACGGGCTTTAGGCAATGGCATCCAATTGCCCAGAAACATTAACTATTATTAATGTGCAAACTCTTGGCATAGTCTTCAACTGGATCATGAGTAATTTCCAAGAAAATTGTTGAACATTTTTTGGAAGATAGTTTGGATCAAGGACTGTTCCCAGTAAACAGTTTCTACCAGACCCCCTTGCCGTGAGAGAGAAGAGAGTTTAGCTGTACTTTCTTATTAACCAGTAGGTTCTGTGCCTTAAGTAATTTATTGAAAGTTTATGGCTGAATAAAAATATAAGTCCAAGCCTTCTAAGTCTTTGTCAAAATCCTAGCTGTTGGGCCATCCTTTCTTCTGCTTGTGGTTGCTCCATACAGGAGGTTTTTCTGGTTTTGCAGGCCTGAATCTACAGTCGTTTACTCCTGAAATTAGCCTTTAAGTCTCTGAATAATCATCTCATAGTCAATACATATGTAAGGTTCTGCTTGAAAAACTTTAATGCTGGATTTAATTGACTGTGAAGTCCTTGGGGCACAGTTTTTTGTCTTATTTTTATGGTTTTACTTTATAGGGTTGATTTTCTCTCAATTTCAGCTAGTCCCCGAGAATACAGGTGCTCTGTAAGCCTGAATATACGTTCCTCACCATTCACTCTTACTCTTGAGTACTTCCGATGCAACCAGATTGAAATGTGCCTCTCATATTCTGAGTGGCCTGGCTTCCTAACATGTTTTAAAGGGTCATTCACTTTGCTGAGAGTTTGCAACTGAATGAAAATATCACTATGTTTGATTTTTACATTCTCACATGCTAAAAGGAGAGTGATATATGAAATTATCTCCTTCTTAGAACTTAAAAATTATCAAGGCAAGATTGAATCACAGACATGATGAAGAGCTGCATCTTATCCATATGAAACATATACATGCTAGTTGATAGTAGTATGCTGATAGAAAGCCAAGAAGATCTTCAGAAGTCCTCAGCATCTAGATCTGGACGAGTTTCAAGACATGGTTATCTGCAGTCTAGTGCTGTAATGAAGTAAAAGAGATTTCCAAACGTTTTTAACAGTCTGTATCTTCCCCTCATAATGGGAGCAGGTGGGTGAACACGTTTGGAAATCTAGTCCACTGCTGTATTGAAAGGAGACTGGGAGATCAGATGTTTTCAAACCAGATACATTTGTTAGTACCCTGAAACTGCACAAAGCTGTCTCATTCTTTGTGTATATTTCAAACATCTGTGTTGCAGAAAGATTGTGGTGTTCCCAAAAGGCTGGGTATTACTTCTGAAATTAGGGGTGAAAAACAGTGATTTTGTTGGCTATCATCATTGTTCTCATTTGCTACCAATTACTATTTAACTTCATAGATCTTTAGGGATTTTTTGAGTAAAGCTTATGCAGCTTTGAAACTGTGGGTTTTTAAAATCTGATTATTCACAGCTTGCTAATTTGTAATTGGACTTTTACAACTAGAAAACCTTTAGATTTTGGAAAAACTAATCTATTTTTTTCTTGGTTTAATTGTGGTATTCACACTCAAAACTGTGGAGTGAGATTGCTTCTAGTGGGTTGTATTCACTGTTCTGGAACTAATAAAATATATTATTGATTGCTTAATGAAAAGCACCACGTTCACACAGATTTACTGTGGCTGAGGATGGATACAACAGCTACTTCTTATTCTGCTTTCAGGCTCACCTGCCATTTTACTTGGGTGTATTGCTGCACATCAGGTGTGCTTTTAAATTAAGCTATGATTGCCTATAGAGCACTATGTTGGGTGGCTCCATTAAGGTACCCTTATACTTTTCCTTCCATGCAGTGCTACCCATTGCTTTTAATTTATCTTAAGATCATCAAAATTAATTATGATAGAGTGTATTAAAAGTTGAAATAGCAAATCAAAGAGTTTTATTAAGTACCCTTTAGATTTTCTTATGTGTTTAGAGGTTTTAGCTTTTGATTTACTCACCACTGTCTGGTTCGTTGTGATTACTATGAGAAGAATTGGTAAAGTGGAACAGAAATGTCTAACTATAGTGGGGCTAACTCCAACTCTCTTACTTCCTACTTAGGCTTTGATATCCTTACCAGGGGAAATAAATGCACAACCATTTCAGCAGTATTGGTGGCAACCTGTAGTGGCCCTTCCCCTGTTGGAAGTTTTTGGTCTGTGCACCTCGGCAGGAAAGGAGTGGTTGTGCATCAGCCATTCGAAAATGCTGCTGGTCCTCCTCCACCATCCCAATAGCAAAAATTCCAGGGCATTAGTGCCACATCCCAATGACCGTCACTACACTGTGATGAGTCTTGTGGCTGGGAATGAGTTCCTGTACTACCTTCCAGACATTGCACTGTGTGCCCACTGTACTGAGGGATTGGGCAGAGTTTACTGGGATTTTTTGATTCACAGTCAGTTGGGGCTGGTGGAGACCTATCCAGTTGTCCCCTTGGGCAGATCTGCTTCTGTACTGTGTTGGTTGTGTACCAGGTCACAGACCCTGTGAGGTCCCATAGGCTTGAACTCCTGCTGGGATCCTAATCTATTCAGTACCTAAACAGACTATTAATTCTGTGATTCTAGTCTACATGTTATAAACCTTTAGCCTTTTACTAAAACAGAGCAAATTTCTTTGCACTGTTGCTTGAACTTGCTCAGTCCTCTGCATCTGTTGCATCTCTCTCTGTGCATCTACCTGGCTGTTCAGACAGGAGAGACTCAGGGTGGTGGCATGCATCTGCAGCTGAAGAATATATTTGACACACATTAGTGACACTGAATGTACAAAGCTCCATGTATAAAGGATTGTAACGTTCATGGTAGATTGCAAACCATTTACCTAATGACATAATCATCAATATGGTCTGGGGCAGATAGGCTGTCTACCAAACTCAACTTGGAAAAGATGCCACACATAGTTCAGCAAATAACTATCCTATATTTGTCTTGCTCATGTTGCAGCCATAGATTTTTAAGATATTATAGCCACCTATAAACACCTTTAACTTCCTGCATACTACAAGTCAAAGAATGACATCCATTGATTTGTTTAACAAGCCATAATTCTTTTAGGGTAAAAGATGACCACAAAACAAATCTTACATAAATACAATGCTGGGAATTGTTATATCCCTTTTCTTCCAGAAATTAGTTCTCACCGTTTCAAGTCCTCCCTTTGCTTCTAGACAAATTTGGTTTAGATTCACTTTGGATCTTGTCATACCTTTTCCTGCCAGATTAAACTCCTACTTACTATCAGAAATACTTTTTCCATACAGACAAATGTGAAAGTTATCTCCAGGTCATTTGACAGATCAACCAAATAGGCTGTGTTTTTTGTCTCTCCCACAGCGATGCATATTTGAAGACTGCATCATTACATCTTTCCAGAATTGTTTCCAATTCCTTGGTATCCTTTTAGAATTATTGATATTAATTCTGGACACAGAATTCCAGTAATGGTGCCATTAATGCTGCCGTACACCTTTTATCATATGTTCCCTTGCTTGCAAATCAATTAAGGATCATGTTAGCTCACTGAAGGAAATCAGGTTCAGCTGGTCATCTACCATTATAGTAATTTATTATCAGTCTGGAGACAGAATCATTGCTCTCAACAATAGCCTTCCTCATCTTACAAATATTCTTTGTTTCTAGATAGAAGACCTTGCACTTGGCTGCATTAAAACCTATGTTTGGATCTGAACTGACCTCTCCAAGAAGTCCAAGTCATTCTGTACAACTGACCTGTTCTCTGTATTATTTACCATTCCACCAATAGGTCACACCAAGTCCTCTGATTAATTGAAAGTAAAAGGAAATAGATTTTTTTCTATATAAATTAGTTTAATGCATGAGGCCATGACCCAAAGCCCATTAGACTCACTGAAAGAATTTCTATTGAATTCGGGGAGCTGTAGATTGGGTTCTGAGTAAGTTGCAGTTCTGCTGTTTTAGAAATTGTCCTGACTCCAGGGCTGAGCAGAATACATTACAGGCTTTCCTGACAGCTACAGAATTAATTTTGCTTAGTTTGGCCTCTCTCTTTTTTTTTCTTCAGCAAAAACAGCTGAACTATCCAGGCAGTATGGGGTCAAAAGCTGGCTTCAGAGCCCACAGTGGAAAAAAATAATTTTGAATAACTTAACAAGCTAATAGTCTGTGCACCTAGTTTTTGGAAGTATCCATATACATGGTCTTAATACATTCTGTAATTTCTTAAAGAGTCAATATTTTTTGTTCAATTATTTTTCCTTGATGACACTAGTGAAATGATTAATTTGATACTCCTGAGACAAAATTCATGCAGGTTGTGAATTTTGTGGAAAACTACAGAATTTCAGATTTTCATGCTAACACGGGATGTGTTTTTTTAAACGCTGAATTGTCTTATTAGATATTTTTAATGCTTCAGGTAAATCTAGGAATATAATAAATAATTCTTAATAGATGGAAAGTCTTTTGATAATGAATAAAGATTTTCATTCATGTCTCCTGAACCTCAGTTTCCAAGAGGAAGTGTAATGTATTTCATTTGAATCTACCTTGCCTATATGAGTTAGAAACGAATATTTTCAGTGACAGTTCCTTGGTGGTTTTATGGGTAGCATCTGATGCAGTATGTTCCTGATCTCAATTTAGATTAAGGCACCAGTATAATAACTAATAATAATGTTTCAATCAAAAATAAACTGTTACAGAAATAGAGGGGTTACTTTAAGGTAAACATACTTCAACATTGGCTTGAAGCCATCTTCAGCCGTCAACTACAGAAAGATGTATTGGTCAGATGACTTTCATATATACAGCACAAATTAAAATCCCAAACTTGGAAATCTGTGTAACAATAAAACCCTGGACCATGCTTACATCTACATTGTTGTAGAGAACAGTATGAATCCATGTGAATTTAAGAACTATAGCAATCTGCGTCAGGCCACAAGATACCCCCCCCCCAATTTTTCCCAGAAATCATAAGTAGGGTGTTCAAAAAGCCTTTACTGTGTTCTTTTATTGATATTAAAGATAGTACCTACAATTTTCTCTTTCCCAGTGTCTAAAGACAGAAATTTATTTCCTAATTGTTGGCTATGTGCTTTGGCACACAAGACTGTATCTTTCAATACCAAAATAGTTGAGTAAGCTAATTACACTGATCCTAAAAGACTTTATGCCTGTAGGCTTTCTTCGGTGCAGTGTGTATCAGAAATGAAGCTTGTCTTGTCTGCTTGCTGTGCCGTGCGTGGGTTCTTAACCTCCTGCTAAGATCCTAGCCATTGATTTGGGTTGACTTTCTCTCTAGGTGCCTGGCATGATGCGTGATGCCTTATTTCTCACAAAGCATTCAATATGTTCTACTGAAAATTAAGACTTCTGCTGGTACTTTAAGGTGGACACCAGAAGCACATCTTTACTGGTTAACTGAGAGTACTGACTTTAAGGGACCTAAAATCTGAAAATTGCTGGTGGCGTGCAGTAACTTGAGCAATGGCAGCTGATGTTATGCCCTTTGCTGAAAATTGGGTGGATCCTGCCAAGCACTTGATAGTTTGTTGCAAGTGGATTTTACTGAAACTTATGCTTTTTCCCTCAAATGTGTTTATTTTTCTTTTTTTCTGAAAGAAGATTTACATATCAAGAGATAAGTAAGTTTTACGTGTGATCCAATATAATAAATTCAATATGTACGTATCACTGATTGAGCCTTTCTTCTATTGCACTTCTATTTGCAGTTCAGCAGCTGTATTTTCATTTGGACATTCCCCAAGTCTGCTATGAATATACAAGGGGAGAGAGAGAGACTGTGCTTTTTTCTGTGTTTTCTGGTAGTGTTCAGATGTAAGAAAAGGGAAGTAACAACTGTAGTGACAATGTTGGGTGCCATTCAAAAGTTTCACTGGGCAGTTTCAACAGGTGAAACGTCATGGCAGAAATAGCCAGTTAGGCAGTAAAACCGAGGAAGGAAAACCAGGCAGATTGTCAGAAATGTGTTCCTGGCTGAGTGACACAGACCCACTCTGACAAGCATGCAAACACGTGCGTAACTATTTGTGTGAGCGGTATTGCTGAAATGGAGGGAAGTAAAGTTCTAAAACTGAAAGATACTACTACAAATATTTTTTCAGGCTTCCAGCCTTCAGTCTGTAGAATAGCTTGGCTTTTACTGCTCCGCTTTACAAAGCACTTCAAAAAGTATTGAAGCAGGAATATGAGTAATCGAGCAATATAGATTCTTACAGCTCACGTATGCATGACTCATAAGATTCAGGCTATGAAAAGCAGGAGTTAATGCAAGGAATAATGCAAACATTTGTTCTGGTTAAATTTTTCCATCAATAACTTTGAATGACAAAATATTTCACCTTTCTTTTCTATATTTTAAGGAAGAAAAGTAATTTACAGCTTCATCTGCACTACTCTGCTTAGCAAACACCAGGAACAAACGCAGCAGATCCTGGAGACTTTTGCAGGCTGCAAGTAGTCACTAGGAGGAGCTGACTGCCTTAAAGAGAAGGCAGGGGAGTGATTTACTAACAATTCCAACAAAAATTGTTAATAAAGTGAGTTCAGCACTAAAAGTAGTGCTAAGCTAAGATAAAGTTGAAGTATTTATATATTATTTACAATGGTTACATAATAACTTGTGGGATAGACACTCTGTTTAATACTAATGTACTTTCAGGCAGTAAAGATATTCAAGGGCCTGATTTAAAAACAATACTCAGAACACTGTTCTCTTCTAAAAGATAAGATCTGATCCATGTCAGTTCTATAGAAAGAAATGTCCTGTATTTTATGCACCAGTGTCGGACACAGATAAAATACCTGATTGACTAAAAAAAGGTCTCAATTCTGTATATGGTTGAATATCAGCATGTGTTAAACAGAGTGGCCTTGTTCATAAGCATGGCTCCTGTACAAAACAGCTTCTGTTTTTCTGTAATAGCCTTTTTTGCTGCATTATAATCTGTTTATATATTTAATACCATAAATAAAATAGTGGAGTAGGAAAGAATTATAAATAAAACACTGGCATAGAGGGGATATGCCAAAAGTGATCTCTCAACTTCTTAATATCAGTGCCAGAGTTAAAAGAAAATTCTGTTCAATGCCATACTTGAAGGGATGAAACAACCACTGGTGCAAACCTTCCCAGAGCAGCAAACACAAATAGTCACACTGGGAAAGTTACAAATGGGATTGCTCTTAGAGATTCCTGTCAATTGAGGCTTCCTTTTCCTCCTCATTCACAGTGAACTTATTGCGTATGAAAGATGCCAAAGTGATGCTGCTGACCTCTCATTCAGAGGTGTTTTGGAAAAGTTTGGTTGGTTGCTCTCAGCCAGACAGCCAGTACCACGAACAAAGTATGAGATATTGCTCTTCTACCCTAATTTATAAGACTGGGTTCTGAAGAGTTGCGTTTGGCCTAGGATTATAATCACTTATATTTGTTCTGGAAAAGTACAATTCAGGGCAAATGCATCCTGAATATAATGACTTTTCTTGTTTAAAAAATGAAAGACAAAAATGGATTTAGAAAGCTAGATGTGAAATATAAACTATTTTATTTTTCTTTCTCTAATTTTATGAGACTGTTGAAATCAGAAATATTGCAACTGTCAAACTGTAGCCCAAGAAACTTGGTGAATAAGGTTTATTTTAGACATCTGGAAAAAGAAGGGAGGAAAGAAGAGAAACCTAGATTCTCTAAAGGGAAATTTTAGTGACGGTGGAGATTATTGCAATGAAGAATGGGTCAAGAATATTCTTCTTTGGATAGAAGGTGGTCATGATCAGGGTAAAAAGGGACAACGTGAGCTGACCATTCAAGAAAAAGATATTTTTCTATATTCAAAAATACATTATTCTGAGTAGGAATCTTTTCTATACAAATGTAATTAGTATCAGCACAAGCAACCTATCTCATGTTTGTTTATAAGCAAGGAAAAAACCCAACATTAATGACAAAATTAGAGCATGGTTTTAAAGCAGCCCTTTGCAGTATGAGGAGGAAAATTACTGCTGATCAGTGGAGTACTATTTTTAAGCAGGAAAGTTCTCTGCTCACACTGAGTTAATGCAGTACATGATCATCTGCCTGTCACAGGTTGCCCTATGATTTCAGTGCTGACTTAGGGGTAGACTAAGCAGGGTTGCAAACTGCTGCTTTTCACAGAGGCAAGTTCTTGGGTTTGGGGGAATAAGCAAATTCTGCTGTGAGTGAGTTCAAAATGCCAAAGGAGCAAGGGTCTAGGCTTTGCAAAAAGACAAGTATGTGCATTCAGAACTTGGTCGGATCTTCTTTGAAGCAAGGTATTTACTCTGAGTTGACCAAAAAAACCCCTGGGAACTACGAGCCACTGTTTTGATGTCAGCTCAGCTGAGGTAATGACTCTCATAAAGAAGTGTCTAGATGTGCCCACACCTTGCCAAACTCAGGCCGGATCAACCAAGAGAAGTAGCCTTTTCAAGGGCAAGATTTTGCTACAGTGAAAATTGAGATATATGATCTCGCATTTTCTATTCAGTGATGATGTCAGAGGAGCTAGTATGGGGAACTTAGTTGATGTCACTGTGCAGGATCTTTTAATAGTGAAGGGCATTGATCATGACCTTCTCACTTCCTCAAAGGACAGGAATTCATATAGCATAGTTGCTTTTTGCAGATGCATTTCTTTTGGTGGGAGGGATCCCCACTCCTGATGAGCTGGTGTTGCAACAAGAGCTGGCAGCTTATGGAGGTGGGTAGCAGAGGGTCTTACACCACTTATAATACTGACCCCTAATGAGTTTACTCTGATATTCTCAATTCCTTTGCCATTGGCATTGTCAGGAAGCTCGAAGTAAAAGGATTTTGATGCAGTATACTGTCCAAAATCAAGTATTTCACCTGTGAACTCCAACTGTCTGGATGAATTCTTTATACAGACGCTCTGCTAGAAAATCAAAGACAGGAGTCAAATATCCAAACTAAACATCTTTTAAAGGAGTAGAAGAACAAAATATTTTTCTAGTGATGTTTCTCAGAAAGCAGACTGTTCAGCCCTACATGATGTGGCCATATAATCATTCTAAGTTGGTTAAACTAACAGATACATTATGGAAAAAGTAATACCTGGGCTAGTAACAAAATTATTCTTTCTGTGAGATTTGAGGTGTCATTGATGTAACTTGATGCATGAGAATATATCTACCACCAAGCACACAAGATTCCACCCGCTCTGTCACCTGACCTGGTACAGGTATAAAGTTTTATGATACTTAAACATTGGTCTGTGATGTCATTTTATCTCTCTCTCCTGTTCAATCTTGTGTTGCATCTGCCATTATTGTGGGGAAGTATCAAAATCACTAGACTGTCTAAAATATCACTTAGCCTCTATGTAGTCTCCTCTATTAGAATTCCAGTAAGGTGCTCTCTTGGACAACTGGTGAGTTGTTGGCAGGTGAATACCAATGATTCCAGATGTGGTGGCTGAAATAATTGCCATCTCTGGCAGCCCCCATGGCCAATATGGCAGATCAGAAGTTTCATGTTTTAATCCCAACCAGCAACCAAGCACCACACAGCCACTTGCTAATCATTCTCCTTCCCACTGGAATGAGGGGAATCAGAGCAAAAGACAAGAAAACTTGTGGGTTAAAAATAATTCAATAATTGAAAATAAGTAAAATAAAATAGTGATACCAATAATACTAACAATACTACTAATAATAATATTACTACTAATAACAAGTAATGAAAATAATGGAAAACCAAAGAAATTATAGACTTGCTCACCACCCACCAACCGATGTCCAGCCAGTCCCCAGGCAATGAGAGTCAGAGCCGGAAGGTCTGAGAGCCAGACCAAGCCTGAGAGAAAGAATGACCCCTGGCCCAACACCCCAACTTATATTCTGAGCATGAAATATCACTTTGGTCAGTTTGGGTTAGCTGTCCTGGCTGTGTCCCCTTTCCAGATTCTTGCAGAGAAGTTGCTGGGAACACACCTGCAGTATCTGAAACTGATAAAGAGCTTGAGTTAGTATGGATATTGCTTATAAATGATGAAAAACATTAGTATATAATAAATATTCTTCTCAACACAACCAAAACATAGTTTCATACTATCTACTGTGGGGAAAATTAACTCTATCCCAACTAAAACCAGCACAAGAAAATATCCGGGACACCTCAGACACCCAAGACCCAGGTGGTTTGGCCAAAATGCCATTAGCAGCTGAATTAAGCAGCAAGACTTTGAAAGAAGTAGCTGACAGATGGGTGTGCATTGCACTTCACTTGTCTGCAATGTTAAGTAGTTGCCTTCAAAACTTCTATCTTTACCAGGATGATGTCCTGTTAAAAAGAAGATTTTCTTCATTTCATAGCTCAATTTTTCTTGCATGGAGAGCATCTATTTGATATTATCCTGAATAAACTGTAATTTGAACATGACAATATAATAGAGAACAAAAAGTCTCCATTAGAGAGGGTAATTTGTTCTTTTGGGCTAAATTTGATGGTCTTCTTAATATGCTTTCGCTTCCTGTCGACAACAAAGATCCTTCACATTCACGAATACAAAAACCTGAATAAAATTCAAGATTAGCAACTGTAACAGAAACATGACAACTCTTCATTCTTCTTTGAGTGAGGTTTAGTGTTTAAAATACAATTGACCTAATTCTGATTAGAAAATCCCTTATTCTTTTTATCTGCGTTTTCATGCAAAAGGTTTTTAAATTAGGTCTCTCCCATCTCAGTACAGGAATCTTTTTTTCCTCTTCCTTTTACTTTATGGGACAGTGCCATGTAACTTGACAGAATCCATTTTGCCAAGATCTTTGGCTCTTATTCCACTGTAGAAAATAAGGCAGCTTGGATAAAATCAGGTAATAAAATGTGCTAAAGTCCAGTGACAAATACAGCTTATGTGACTTCAGTCAAATACAGGGGTTTCATTAAAAAAACTTGTTTTTTTCCATCTGCTCACATTTTTATAGACAAAAAGTGTTACTTGTAGATAGCCATGATTTAAAACATTCTTGTCTTACCAATTTGTCTTGAAACAACACTTCTGAAGTAAATGTAACATTTATTGTGTGAAAACTGCATATTATAGTTAATGATCTGAATCCTAAATTCTTTGTGGGTCTTATTTAGCTAAAGCTCCTACTGGTCTCAGTGGAGGCTGAATTACTGGCTCATCAGTATTAGTAATAACAATCCTGACTGTTTTAAGAAACCAATACAAACTTGCTGAATAAATTCATCATTTTAGCACATAAAGCTTATTGTTTGATGGACTGGGAAGTACCAAGCTTTTCTGCAGATGATCCTTGCTGCTGAAGCCACTATTATATTTGAGAAGAGACCTTTTAAGAAACCGGGTAAACTTGATGCAAAATCATTAAACACCTGTTCCATTAATGACACAGAATTTGTCCTGTGTACAGTTGCAGCAGTTCCCATCTGACAGTTCATCTGAGAGATTTGGGCCTAATAAGGAGGGCAGAGGTTCTCAGCTAATGAGCAAGTTGACGTTCTGATCTATTAGGTTAGATAGAAACTACCCTGTCTTTGAGACTTAAAATAAGAGTGGTACTTTGGCCTTGTTTTCAAACATTTATTAATCATCAGTGTCTTAATCCTGCAGGACTATTCACCTGAAACCAATAGAATTATCCACAGAAGTAAAAACTGTACTACTGGGCCACAGAAGTACAGTACATTCCCTGTGATGTCACTATGTCTTCAGCCACCCCTAGCCCTTATTCTTCAACATGTTGGCTCATCATCATCCAGGGACGACGAGTTTAGTCTTGCTTAGCTCTGGCTTAGTCTTCAAGAAAAGTGCTAAGTGAAGATCAATTTTTTATAGTCTGAATTCTTGCCTAGTAGTAAAGTAAATCTTTTTTTTTCTACAGGAAGTTCTATTTTCAGTAAAGTCATAGCTCAACATGCTTAACATGCTTAGGTGAAACATTTTTGCCAAAAAAGTCAATATTATTGAGTTTGTAATTTCCTTTTCAAGAAAATATTAATGAAAATGTCTATACAGATTATTATTTTCATGGGATATTAAGTAAGTTCAGAGAAAAAAAATCGTAAAATTTTTTTTTAGATTTCAGTCACTGTGTTAAAAAAAAAAGTGTATTAAAACTGCAGAAAAAGTTTAACTACATATCAGTGTATAGAATACTTAGGATCTTAACATAAACATTGAATAAAGTTATAATTGCTTTATTAATTGAAGACATGTTGCGATTTTATCAAAACTGATATGGTTTAACTACATAAGTAAAATGCATGGTAAAGTCTAAGAGCCAGGCAAAAGGATGAGATGAGATCAGCTTTTGTTTTCACACTTACCTCTTTTCATAGTCACTGTTAGACACCAAATAAGGCCCAGAAAGCTAATTCCAGTTTTTATACTTATTGCCTTCTATTTGGATAAGGTCTCGAATAATTGATAAGGTTATGGGTAGTATTTGCCAAAAGTAATGCATTATCAGATGAATTTTCTGTGCTCTTTCAGATCAGACCAACGTATGAACATTAACAGTGGAATCTGCTCGCAGCACACCTTGTTTCAGTAAAATTCAAATACTAGAGCCTTATAAATGAGTTGCAAATTTCATCACTACTCTGAAATGAGGAAGATACATGTTTAGATAATGTGAACCTCTGCTTATTTATAAGCAGTGTCACTAAATTATTTGAAGGTTAAAATACAGAAATGTAGGCATATATTTGCTTCCAGAGTCCTGAATCTGCTGGATTGTTCATCTGGGATAAGCTAAAATTTGTTGTGGGATCATTGTCCTTTCACGTATAATACACGTGACACTTCTGTCTCAGTCCTATTCTGGGCCTGTGCGAAATACTATCTTTTTCCTGTCTAGTCCCTGTCAGGTTTAGAACCCAAATCACTGCAGATCTTCAGATACTTTACTGCAATATCACAACTGTGGCCTAGGACTGATAGGGCAATGTCATGTAGGAAAAAAGCACCGTTAGTCTCTCAGGCAGAGGGCTTTGAAGCTAGCAAGAAAATGTGGAGAAGTTTTGTTTTATAGAGCACTTATTAACTGTACCATTAATATGACATAATGGCAGTAATTTCTTTTACAGAACTGTGAATCTATATCATTGAAAAAATGAGGTCTCACTGAAGTACTTCTCTCTCTCTCTCTCCCCCAAACCTTGTTTTGGTCAAGAATAGTTGGCTGAGTCTTCATTTTAGCTTTACAGCTAGTTACCCAGCATCCTCAGATATGACCTTCTTCATCAGTCTCAGTTACTGTTCCTACTTTTACTCTATGTTTTATTCTCTCATTCTGTTTTACTTCTTCTGCCTTTAAAACTTACATTACAAAATCATTATGCTCGGTGACAAGTAAATTCTTGGTGAAATACTCTCTACGATGCTTTCAGCTCTCTAATATCAACATGGATTGCAGAGTTTCAAACTGATTTGATATTTTAAGAAATTCTCCTATGTTTTGTTAATCTAGTTCAATATTAAGAAGAACATAGAAGAAAAAGAACAAAACCTGTGTTTTGAAGGAAGAGCTAGTGATTCTTCCATTTTTATAATATTTTTTTGATATATTACGCATTGCTTTTTCTGTTTGACACTTGAAAAAGTGTTGGTCTCTAAAGCTTCTCTATGTTGTGGGCTTTTTTCAACTTTACAAGCTGATCTAATAACAATAAGGTCTAACCACATTTTCTTTTAAGTCTCATGGCTGCAGCAGCACTATGACTGTGTTAGTGGTATTCACTTTTCTACCGTGATTTATAGCAAACAGGTTTTGAATTCTTATCAAAGCATAATTGTATTGTTACCATTCTCTCCATCATGGAAACAGCTACCACCAAGCATTGTAAAAAAGTTTACCCTCTAGCAGAATCTTATTCTGTGTGAACACTTGCCAAATGAAGTTTGGACATTTTTCTGTGAAGTGCAAATCATGCAAGCAAACAGTTGCTATCTTGTGACTCAATAACCATCAAGCTCCAGTATATACTTAAGGACATATAATTCAGTGAAAAGGCAGAAGGTCAAGTAGTTTAGATTTCTTCAGTTTGTTGTAGCAAAACAGGTTCTAATAAATTTTGAGGTGCTGTAATCTGAATTTTACTTTGTAAACAGTTTCAGGAAAGTTATTTTCATAAAACAGAACCTAAAACTTGAATTTTTCATGTTGGAATATTTTCAGATGTATACTGCAGTTTTTCTAGTATTCACTTTTCCCTACGGAAACTGTTATAGCCCTACTTGTCTAAAAATTTAATGATTTTATTTCGCCTAAAATTTTCTGGTTTGTATTAATTCAATGGAACTGTTATATAGCATGGTACATTTTCTTAGAAGGTACAGTTTATACATCCCTTTCTCACCTTTCAGGATGGAGTCTATGCCACCTAAATCTCTCATAAGTCTTATGGCCATATTTTGTCCTGAGTATTAGGTTTATCTGTGGCATTCATATGAAATAGTAAGTTCATCAGGATCAGGAACTAGTATTTCCAAAGAAGTGTAGAGTTATGACATAATGTATCCTTAATGTTGAAATAATTCAAGGCAAAGCATTTTTGGTGATTTTGACAAAGCTGGAGAAAAAATTATTTTACACTTTCACTCCCCAAAATTAAAGTGATCTTTTTCATTTTTGAGGTTTATCCACCGCATTTTGGTTGTTTTGACTTATTATTATTTTATTATTTCACTTATTATTATTATTTCCTGCTACCATCTGAAATGACTGTTTCTGTCCCCGGGTAAATTGCTTCCTTTTCTCTGTCTTTTTCTTGTAGATCAGAGTTCCAATATGGCCATGCTCTTGAAGGGGAAGCGCTGAATACACAGCTCATTTATCAAGGCAGAAGTGTTTAACTATGACCTTAAGCACATGCTGCTGCTTGTTAGTTTAACTGAAGCTACACAAACACGATAAAAGGTAACTGACCTTTATTCTGTGCTCTAGGTATCTGTTTGATGATGATCTCACTTTGTCCAGAGGTTTAACAAGTGTTTACTTTTTAACTAACTCTCTGATTACATGATCCTCTTTTCCCGACTCTCTTCCTTCATCATATGCTACAGCTTTTTCTTAAGTCTCTGACATTTCAAGTGAGGGTCACTGTATTTATGCAGTGCCAAGAACTAGGAACAGTCTTATGTGCTGAGTGTGCTCTTCCCCATTGTTCTGCAAATTAGTCAACATGAAACCAAATCGTGATAATGTGTTGTTATGATTAAGGTTAATAAGCTACTGATTATCTCCATAGACTACAGTTCCAGACACATTATTTAAATGGATTGCTTTGTTGAACTAGTTGATAAAAGATCCAAATTTCCCCTTGTTGTGATAAAAGATGTTATAAGCCTTTAGAGGGATAGGGAAACACTACAAAACAGGAACAGTTGACTTTGCCAGTACATAACAGATTTATCTTATGGTGACTGTAGCACACTATAGCTGCAGAAGACATTGTCTGGTGTCATAAACATGCTCTTCTAGGTCTCTGAGACTAAGCCACTTGACAAAAAGCCCCAAAACTATCTTAAGAAACCTGTTGTTACCTTTCTGGTGTATACAACAAATTTTACAAATGATGGTGTCCTGCTTTCTAAACTTGATCAACATGTAAGGCCACTAATTATGTGTAATCTGGTCTTTATCAGCAGCTCAAACCAACTATCAGTAAAACATCTGATGAAAGGGCAGTTTATAAATGTTAAAAGAAAACCAACCAAAAAGCATAATTTCAGCTGAGCCCTTGGCAAAACTACTAGCCTGGAAAAACACTTCCTAAGCTTCAAAATTAACAAAAGTTTTTAAAAGAAGCTGTAAAAAACCCCCAACAAACGAAACAAAAATACAAACCCCACAAAAACCCAAACAAACCACACATATATTTATAGAATACATAAATTTCAGATCAGCAATTATGGGTAAAATATTTTAATGATTTTTTTTTTCCCCTCCAGTAGGAGTTTTACACTTCATTTCGGATCATTTGCAATTTTGAAAACACTGACCAGAATACCTTTTTCTCCTCTAGCTCTGTAAGAGGATAATTTCTTTTGAAATTCACAGTCAAATCTAGATTTTGCCTAATGACAATGCTCTGTGCTGTATTTTTCACTTGTCCCAGGACAATCAAACATCACAAGAACTTGGAAAAGCTTTCTCTGACTTTTTAGTCAAGAGTTCTGAGTGCTACCACCCAGGTAATTACTGACAAACTTGTATTTTTACGCTTTATCACACTGGTTGACACTCACATACCCCTAGAAGAGTAAGCTGAATATTGAGTTAAGAAAGGGCACTTGTTCTGCCAAAAAAACAAGGTGCATTGTGCAAAAGTGCTTCGACAATCAATTATTAAGAATCTAGAGATGACAACTCATATACATGTATGTAAGTCGATAACCTTTGGGCACTTTATCCCCAGGGATCAGAGCAGACAGTGGCAGAAAGGATCAAGGTCAGTGATAATGAAGTCAAAGCGATGGTGAAGACCAAATGCGAAGTCTAGTGCTAAGAAAGAAAATCTCACAGCGGCTTTATTAAACTATGTAGTGTACCATGCAACACCACATGAAAAAAAAGGTAAGTTAAACTGCCAAATTCCTCTCTTGCACTTGTTCTGAGAAATCCGTCTTGATTCTGTTCACCTTTTTGTTACAAAGAATTACTAAGTTCTCAAGTTCTAATCATTTGTGTTCAAACCTCTCTTGCTTACCTTGTTCTTCTCTAACTAGCTCCACAAGACATAAATGTGAAGTAATTAAAAAATCAAGACAAAATGGAAGCCTCATACTGGACAGACATACTGTAAGAATTTTTTAAGCATACAGGAAAATGTAAGTCGCATGCCTGTATCACTGGGTGTTTGTGTGAGAGAGAAGCAGTAAGATGTTTAGTTCTCTCTGTGCATTTTACAGGTGTGATGAAAATTTTCTTCTTGAAGAGTGAAATCGCAATAAAAGTCCAATTTCCCACTCTTAGCTGAATGCAAAGTTAAAATTCAAGGTCTGGTGCCTTAAATACTCAATTTTACATGTATAAGTTAGGCACTTCAATAACTAATAAGACACAATATATGTCTCAGTATGTCTCTTCTACTTAGGTAATTTTTAAAAACTATATATACCTACCTATATAAAATAATTAGCCCAACATCCCACCATGGACACTGAAATGACTATTATTACAGTAAGGATCAAGAAATATAATTTTAAAAATATCAATCCAAAATTCTTAGTAGAAAATCAAGGCTACAAAATTTACATGCTGACAAGAATTCAGGAAATGATATACTGGGTGTATACAAGTTGCTTTTTTACTTGCAGTACTTTAAAAAATGTAGCCCATTACAATGTCACTAGCTAGATTAGGACTCAAATCAGGTCTTAAAATATATCAGAGAGATATAAGCAAGTGATCTATCTTTTTCATTAAGATAGTTATTTCTATCATTTGCTCTGAAAAAAAGCATTTCATAGAACAAATGTGAAACATCAAATGAAAAGGGCAGAGGAGAGAGAAGTTTTGGCTCTTTTCTCATTTAGAAAATACAAAGAAACCACATTGTTTAAAAAGTCCCAGGAAGTGTGATATCACTGTGAGAAGATTAAAGAAGACACTGTGTCATTTGTCCTGAGCTATTGTCGGGTTGGAGTACTCTCCTACGTCAGACAAGTTATATGTGTTTTGTGTATGTGAAATACATTATGGGCCATTAAATATGAAGGCATGAACTCCAGATCAGAACTTTCTATGAATTGCTATGGTCTGAGAGAATCTGGAGAAGTATCATTACATCCTTGTCATATTTTCACACTTTTTCAGGCAACTGCTATTAGTCACTGACCAAAGTTGGAACACTAGACTATGTGGCTCCATTTCAGGTCTTGATTACAGCTTGGTTTTAGGACTTACCTTGCCACAGGACTTAGACAGTAAAAATGAGACTTGGAGCCACTGAGGCATCACTTTTGTTTGCACTGGCAGATTTTGAGTGTAGTTGTGGTGGGAACAAAAGGGCCTCCTCCTTTGCCAGCCCTTTCTGGAGGAGTGGAAAGAGAATGGAAAAAGACAAGTATAGTGCTTGGGCACACTGGGAATATAAACTTCTCCTAAAGTATTTCAGAGTTACTCCGTGGAACAAAAGGGGAGCAGGGAAAGGATGTCTCTCGGGAGTCGTAATTCATGTTCCAGTCTGCTTATTGGATGGGGCAGCTCCTTGAAAGATTCATGGATTTTAAGATCATTTATGATTGTCTTGCCTGGCTTATGTGAGACAAGCCATAGAATTTCATCGCTTCAGTGTTGCCTTCCAACCCATTAGGATTATATATTAGCACAAGTATATATGTACTTAATGATTCTCCAGTAGTAAAAGAAATAAAAAATTAATGACCATAAACACAGCAACTTGTCTAGTGCTACTAAAGACCAGAGAATGCAGTGTTGCTTGTCAAGTTTTAAGTTATTTGAGAGGAAAAATAAATATCTAAAAATACTTTGAATGCTCCTGACAGGATTTCTTCGTGTAAATTGAAGGCGGTGAAGGGAAACAAAGCAGTCTGTCCTATTATCTCTCTGTCTGGGGGAAGAGTACACATTCCCCCATCAGTGCTGGCAGTGCCCTTTGCTGGGATACTGCCACAGATGTAAGCAAAGGGGCACGGAGAGGCAGCAGAAGTGGCAGTATTATCATTGTAGAAGATGAATGTAGTGGCACTTCTAATTTATTTAGTATTCAGGATTTCGACTTTAATTAGGATTCTTTTGTCACATCATTCGTCAAATGCACTTGAAAGAAATGGAAATTAACACCAAAGTTTCTGTTGCCTCGGGCATACTTTTAGTACTTCTACTCGTTTTGGTTTATTGTTGTTCAGTTCAGTGAAATAGTTTACTTGTGATAGTTCACTTAGCTGTAACTGAATTTCAAAAGGGAAAGAATGAACACATGCTCTTTAAAAGTGCTGTTTTGTGAAGCCCCTGTAGCTCTTAACACTTCTTGTATTAAAAAACTTTTTCTTTTTCTATGACTGACTTCTCTGTTGTGTAATGCAATAATGTAATACAGTATACCAGCTTTCACCCTGAAAATTCGTTATTGACCTAGCTAAGCAGATGAAGACTGACTGCTGGAATGCAGTCATGGACTGTCTATTACTTAAGATTGCATTTGTGTTTAGATGAAATAACATAACTTATTTGCTGATTCCTGTTTAAGATAAAGCTCAGTATATCTACAATAATAATGTCTGCATGGGAAAAGTTTCTACATTAATTATTAGTCCAAATCCATGCCTGCCATTGTAAAATTTTACACTATCCTGGCATAACAGCAACCGTGTTGACAAATGGTGCTGCTTCTATCCAGAGCTTCCAGTTCATATAGCAGATGTTCAGTCTGACATATGAATGAAAAGAATGTGAAGCAATACTACAGTATGGGGCTATGCATCATATCAGCAAGGCTACTACTGTCAACACAGAAATTATTAGCTGGTGTCCAAAACACATGCTTAGTTTAAAATCGAAAGGTTTATTAAGCAACTATTTGAGTTCTGTGATTAACGAAGCCTGGATCGTGGGGCTTGTGGAGATGAACTGCAGAGTCTAACAAGTGCAAATTCTGACTGTAGGTTTTCCCGCAGTTTTGGAATTTCAGTGTTTCCTCCTTCTGGATTCTCGGCTGTCCAGTGAGATGTGTAATTTTTTGTAGCTTTTCCATAACTGTAATCTCTTTCTCTCTCTCCCTTTATTAATGTTTTCTAGTTGCTGATTTTCAAAAAATCAATAATGAAGTTCAAAGAAACTTAGCCCTTTTTTTTTTTTGGCATCTTCTCATATGTATGTGAAAGTTAAATGGATCAAGAAGTAGAACATTCCTACATATCTAGTCCCAAATAATTTTTCATAGGAAATGTTGCCAATACCCAATGGTAAAATTTTGGAGGTATTTAAAACTTTCTTTCCTATTACCAAATCTTTTAAGTAGGTCTGTAATATCTCTCCAGATTTTTGTCTGTGTTACAGGATCTAGAAATTACACTTCAAAAGGCAGACATTCTCTTAGAAAACATTTGATGCTGCCTGTTGGAAGTGTACTGAAGGATATAACTA
This sequence comes from Rhynochetos jubatus, assembly GCA_027574665.1. Classification (NCBI taxonomy): domain Eukaryota; kingdom Metazoa; phylum Chordata; class Aves; order Eurypygiformes; family Rhynochetidae; genus Rhynochetos; species Rhynochetos jubatus. The sequence continues at coordinate 54,395,730 of CM050653.1, read as the reverse complement.
TCACAAGCCTAAAACATAGTCAGTACTTTGAAATTGGAGACAGGTTTCTGGTCTACAAAAAGTTTAGCACGTTTCTCAAGGGAGCCATAAAATGATAAATAAGAAACATTTGAGAAAAACAGAATTACCTATAAGCTCATCTACCTCCTGACTGAATCAACTAAACATTTCAACTAACATAGGTGGGAACAAGACCAAACTCCTCACAGGTTTTTGAACATTACCAGAGAAACAAAGCACTTTATACATCATCATTCAGATATGAGAAACTGATGTGTTTCAGGACCCTTTCTTTGCCCTAACCAACTTCTGCAATATATTAACTCTGCAGTACAATACAGTATTTCTAAGAACTTGGAATATACAGCTTAAGTATAATGCGACTAAAACTAATGGAATCTATATGTTTGAGTAAATTCAACTAGTTACAGATTGTTTCAGAGAATTGGAACACTGAAACACAAATATACTTCTAAAATTATTACAGAGATCAATTTAGTCTTAAGAAAAAAAAACCCTAGCAGCAGAAATTGCAAGGGTGACTAAATGAGATCTTTTATAATAGGACACCATGAACACAGATTTTGTGGGATCCTACAGCTAATTCTGAGTATAAATAAATTGTAGCTCTGAGAATATTATCTATGCCTTGTACTTCAGAGCTGTCAGTCAGTATTTTTGATCATTAGCCATCTGTGATTATTTTAATTTTTGCCAGCAGGAGAAGGAACTCTTTTCCACCAGGGAGCTCTGTTATTACAATATAATTTATATGTAAAGAGCTCATTTCATTAGAGGAGAAAAAAAAACTTTTTACATAGTTGTGTGGGGTTTTTTTTTTTGTGTTGTTGTTTTTTTAAGTTTAAAAGAAACTTGTAGTATTAAAATATGTATTTTGCATTTCTTTTTGTATTGATATTTGTGGTGTGGTCCATGTAAAAGCAATTAACATCTTAATGGTGGGTTAACAATAATCCTGTGTCTTCAGCACAGTTTTCATTTAGGATCCAGTATGGAAGTTCTAGAGGCTGAATCAATCATGGACCTGAATCAGAATCAGAGAACTTACTAACTAGAGAAATTACTACTTCTCTGATCCACTTGAAATTACCACATTTTAGACCCTAACTATGCCTGTGCCACATGCTAGTTAAAATCCTTACAGGGTCATTTTAGATTTGCTTCCCAACAATCTGTTTAAAGAATGACTTTATAATGACCTTGGTTTTACTAGGAATGCCTTGCTGAAATGAAAATGCTGTATCTCCCTGATTTACTAAAATGAAACTCTGCCCAATGTTATAGTATAAAGCTCTATTTTTATTGACATTGTAAATGCTGACATTATAAACTGAGTTAAATTGGTTTGTAAGAATACTAACATAAAATAAATTAGTTTATAAACTTAGCTAATTATGTGGGGTTTTTTGGTTTTCTTTTCTCTTTTTTTTAAGGTAACTCTGTTTCTCAGTTGTGCCAAGTGCCTGTTGCCACTATTTTTGGCCTCAGGTCTTGGAGGCCTTAAAATCTGAAAGTATTAATGTGAACTCAGAAACAAAATCCATATCAGTACGGCTGTCTACACACAATTCTTGTGTTTAATATCCTCAAAAGGGAATGGAGTTCTATGTATACCAAGAATAGTTCATATGCTTTTATATGCATACACAGAAGTCTTCTGTTTCATGCACCAGAACTGTGGTATAGATAATGTCTGTATTTTTAGCTCCTCTCTCACAGATCTGCAAGAAGCCTGTTCTAAAAGCAATGAAAATTGACTACTGCAGTTGAATTGCCTTTTCTTGGTATAACTAAGCTTTGAGGCTGTAATTACATTAAGTTCTCAAAGTAGCTTACATTATGTATTTCACTTCTGAATTTGAATCAATTCCATGATCTAACATATAAGGTCAGACAAATAGTCACGGTCAAATATACACATACTTCAGCCTTTACAGAGCATTTCTGTTTTACCCTGCCTGATCATCTAGTTTTATGATATACAGATATGCTGTACATAACAGCTTTTCCAACAGCTTTAATCAGTAGGGTGAGGTGAATTTTAGTAAGCAGTGTGACAATTAGTTACAAAAGCTCTCTAATATATGAAGAAAAATATTCAAATTTTGTGGACATACAATTTTTCTCTATAGTTACATTATGAGGCAAACAGCAAGAAGGAAAAAGATCCATTTAAATAGAAGGAAAATTTTAATGTAATAATTAGTTGCTTGCACTACCAATTACAATTGGACTCAGTGTTCAAATCCCACATTCACAGGTACCTTGGGTTTGTACATATGTATCACCTTGATGTTGTATTATTTGATTCTTTACCAGGAGATCCCTAAGCAATAGTAGTAATGGAGAAGGTTCCCCCCCCCAACTCTCTCTTCTGTTGTCTAGTGAGGGATGTGCTTTTTGGCATTTTCAGTGTTGCGCAGTACAAAGTTCTCTCTTCATTTCATAAACACATAGTAACTTACACTATTAGTGCAACTCATCAAGCGTAAATATGTAAGGCAAAAGACCTGCCTTGAGAATCTGATGAGCACACTACAAATAGTGGAGTAGGATGTAGGGAGATCGGTTACCGCAGGTTAGCACCTGTCCCATAAAGTCAGAGCTCTCCTGGACCTCCATCTCTGAGTCAGTTTTGTTCAGAAGGAGCTAAATCCATTATGCGACTCACAGCAAGGTAAAGAGGAACAGCTGGGATATTCACTTCAGAAGCGCAGGGGTGATCTAATTTAAAGCACTAATGCTGACACACCTTCAGCTCCCCTGAGATCTCTGCTTCTCTGACATATTCACTGGAATTGGGCAGTACGTTGATATAAGGAATAGGTCATGCACACTTGCATCACAAATATATAAAACACCTTCTTAACAAAGAGCCTAATAATCAATAGTTAAAAGATTTAATGAAGATAATATTCCATAAGTTTTCCTGAATGTATGATAAGTTCTGGATAAAACAACTTCTGAGAATTGTAAAAGCTTGTGATATGTGTAGTAAACAAAGTAACAGAAGAACTGATCAGTACAAGGTTTTCTATGTTTTTGACAAAACTGCCTTCATAAACTATCCTGCTTCTGCTAAACAAAAATATCCTTGGGACAAGCTGAAAGTAATTCACTTTTTACCTCTTTATTGCCAAATTTGATTTGATTTGATTGAATCTATATTTATCATCGTGTGGCTCCTGGAGCACTCATGAACTTTCATAATTCCAGTCTATCATGGCAAATCTGCAAGTAAAAAACTCACTTTTATCAGCAGGTATTCAACTAATGGCAGGTGGCAAATAAAGCACTTAGTGAATTGTTTTAATTACATTTCTCTCCCATCTCCCATAACTTGAGAAAGTTTTAGAAAGCTGGAGAGGAGCAGGATGGATTTTTTTTTCTGCTTTCATTTTGTTCCAACACTGCTTGCTTTCAGAAAAGACTTGCTGATACAATTTCACTACTTTTCATGTGTGGATGATATTTAAACTGGTACAACAAAGGGTATATTGTAGTGCAGTAGAGTTGTACATCACAACAAATATGAAAACAAAGAGCTAAATTTGCTTCACCTACTCGAGAATATAAAGAAGCTTTTAGCCTGTGTCAGTTGACATGGAGTGCAGAATAAAATCCTTTTCTCTTGGGAATTAAATAGAAATGAAAGTTAGCAGGTTTAGTTGTAGCTAAGTTTTCTGTCATTGGTTCATTTCATAGAATTATGTTAATACAGTGCTACAAGAAAATAATTCACTGGAAATTTGAGTGTTCAGCTGTTTTTACTATTTGTTGTTCTTGCTATTTTTCCTTGCTTTCATGCAACAAAGAGAGCACGGAGGATAATGCATACCCTGTATTAATGACTATTGGAGGTTGGGATGGAGGTTGTTTATATCTATGAACATTCTTCAGCAAATGAAGCTGCTGAAGTTGCCTACACACTATGTAGGCATACTATGTTTGTCTATGCCTGCAGCAATTTAAAAAATCCACTTAGTTTCAAAATAATAATGTTTAATTTTTTTATTTTCAAGATTTCTGACTGGGTCCTCTAGGTCTGGTACATTTAGCCGGTGAAATACCAACTGTCTGTATGGGAATATGTGAAGGATTAGTTTGGTGTATAGCTGTGGCAAGAAATTTTATCCTGTAATAATCTCATACTTCTGAAGTGTCTCCATAGAGCCATAAAGAGTTAGTGTAGTCTAAAGATATGACAGAGGATCAAGGGATGGTAATTACCTGCCAGTCTTATTTGATCTTCTTGGCAAAGTGAGGTACCTGCTTCTTCCTAATAAAACTGTGCAAAGCCTTAGGCAGTAAGATTAATTGTGATAAAGAAAAATATATGGATAAAGGGATCAATTAAAAAAGGGCAAAACTATAACTTGACTTCTCTTTGTTCAGAATTCACATGGAGGCAGTGTGTCTGTGGTCTGTTTCAGTTCTGGAGTTTTAATTGTCCAATATTTCACAGCGTGAATTTCTGCAACATGCACTTCGCTTCAGATGGCATTTGAGAGAGCTCAAAAGGATAACCAAGTGCTCTCTGCAAAGCATGCCATCCTGTACCAAACAAAAAAAGACTATCTGAGAACACTGTTTTTCTAAAATCAGGAGTGAACGAGCGTTTGAGGACCAAGCCAACACTTCAGGGTAGTCGCCTCAACTTAGAGATCTTCCAAGAAGATAAGAATGGTATCGGTTATATTCTACAATTTTCCTTGCCCCCAATCTGGCTTTGAAGCTTTTTCCCATGGCTGTTACTCTATTGAACATGTAGCCATACTATGCTTTCTATCGAGGGCAAGTACCACCTTCGATTTTTTCTGAACTGATGTTAATTTTATGTAATTGTCTGAGATCTGTTACATTTTCTAGCCTTTATACTTTCAAATGAAATAAAAATCCTTAGAAAAATGTTTTTTCTACAACTTAGCTTGTCCACCCAATGTTTATTTTCTTCATATGTGTGGGTTAACTATCAGGTACCTGGGAAAGACTTGGGATTCCATAGCCCATACAAGGTCCACAAGAGATAATTTCCTTCAGAAGCCTGAAGGTGTTTTCCTGCTCAGGTTCTGAGGGGTTGATGGTGCATGAAGAGATGAGGATAAATATATTTCCCTTTCCGTTTTCAATTAAATTATAATCCACTGAGCGTGGTGTTATGCTCCTCCTGTGACTCAAATACTAATCTAGAACTCAGAAATGGAGGGTTCAATACCTTGTTCTGATACAGAGTTCTTGAGCAAGAAATTTGGTGTTTCATTTCCCCATCTCTGAAAAAGGCAACAATTTACCTATTATCTAGGGATTTTATTCAAGTATATATATAAAAATATTAATTTTCTTAAGAGGTTTATATCTGAGATATACATATATAAGAATTTCTCAGCATGTCTGTATATTTAATACCTTTAGATAGAGACCATACCCTATATTCAAGTCTGAGTTCGTGGTGTTTACTATATTAGGAATTTAGCTGGGCTAATGATGAAAAAATTAGTTACTATTCTGAAAATTAACAATATACTTTTATTCATACTTTATGGTAAAGTAGAATGTTTAGTTCAAGGCTAGTAGCAAACAGATATATTATTTAAAAAGGAAATAAAATATAGCCTGTTGGGTATTCATTTGCCTAAAGGAGTTCTTTGTAAGAGATTCAGTAAATACTTTCAAGTAGACAACATTCCTGCTTACTGGAGGGAGGCATCAGAATGATTACTGAAAGGAAAACACAAACAAGCAATAATAAGATATAATAGGGAAAATTCCTACCATTGTAGAACAAGAGGAGAGACAATAACCTCCAAAAGATAATGAAGAACTTTGGGAGACTGAAATCACCTTCAAAGGACACTCTAGGACATTTGGTTTTTGAATCTGTGTATCTTAATTTGGTATCTAAAGTTAGGTAGTTATGACTTTGCCCATTTCCCCTCATGCCCTTGTTTTATTCTACTGTTTCTTGAAAAATTTATCCAGTGAGATATAATTCCATTAGCTGTGATTCTTTCTTATCCCCCAAATCCTCATGCTTTCCTCCAAGTTAGTTACTGGTAGTTTCACTGAGTCACTGTGAAATGATTTCACACAGATGTACTCTGAAATGCTGTGAGTCCTCAAGAGCAGGAGAATTAGATACATTTTATGGCATCATAGAAAGTTTTTAAAGGATTTAAATTCTTTCTTCCGTTTTTTCATTACCCTAAAGAAAAAAAAAAAAAAGGAAAATAAAATAATAAAACCCCAACAAAACACTTTTTCCTGTATTCCCTCTTTCAATGTCTCCTCAGCAAGACTACCGTTCTCCAGAGTCGATTTTCCTAATAGAGTCCTCCATGACTATGTTGGACAAATGTCATGTCCCCTGGCTCTCTCCATCTTGTAATGAAAATAGACCTTTTGCCAGCTACACCTTGCTGATTGCTTCCTACCTGCTGCTAAGGATAATTTGTGCAGTGTAAATGAAGACTTCAGTAGCTGCTGTAGGAAAAAAAAGTTACAAGAAGGGGCTGCTATTCAGTATTCACATAAAATGGCCAATAAAGAAACAGTTATGATTAGCTGAAAATGTATAAAGTGTATAAAAGATCTTTACGTTTTCACAATCTTAATTATACATTATAAATAAGTGTATCAACCTGAAAAATGAATCACATACGTTTGAATCTTTCCATTTGCTCAATCCCATACCAAGAATTTGTGCATGTTTGTTTTCTTTTTTTTTTTTTTTTTTTTTCTTTTCTGGCAAATACTGGCTTGTTTTTTATTGCTTGAAAGTAAACAACAAAGGAATTTGCCATTGTTAGTCTGCAAAATATTGTGGGCATTCTGAATGCTGATGTTCATATTTGTTAATTGCCCTCAAATATACTTTCAGATAACCTCTTACCTCTGAAAGAATGAAAGAGTCAAGAGCATTACCTGTGAATTGCAGACAAGAGTGAGCTGGAGTGGGAGTCTGAAACACCAACAATTCCAGACAGGAAAGCTACCTGGTGTGTACAGCTTCAGATCCACCTGGTTTGCCCCATCCCTGCTATGCAACAGATCATACTGCCCTCTGTTTGTCCCATGCTATGAGAACAATATGACACACATGTGGGAGCAAGATCCTTTATAATTTACTTCATTCAGTGTGTGTAGAAAAAGGAAAACATACTGTTTTTGTCTACTGAAGGACTGCTGTTTCATTTTACCTCCATTTTCTTGGCACAGCCTGGGATTTATTTGGAAGGTACAGGGGGTGGAGGTGGAAAGAGTCACTAAGAAACTACCCACCACTAAGGAAATATACTCTCCTGGTACTGAAGAACCAGCTGACAAATTCTGCATGAGACATTCAGTGCATTTTCTAGAGTAGAAATGTATTTACGTTTGGAAAATTACCTAACCTTTTATCTGCAGGCTGTACATAGAGCTTTCATTTCTGTCTTCTGCAAAGAGAGAAGCAAAAGAACTGCATCAATAATCAATGTATTTATATATCTTAACACTCAGTCCCCTAGTCTTATGGGTTAGGGTCCTACTCACACACACACACACACACACATATTTTCTTTTTGTTTGTTCCGAGTAATATTGGAACATCTGCTAACACTAGTTTAAAATACTTTTTGCAGTTTGACAGCTAGTATTTCATCTTGATCCTCTCTAATTATCTTTCCAAATTTGTCTCTTCTCACACTTCTCACCAGCCGCCTCAACAATTTGTTTAGATACTGCAAAATGCTGGTCCTTCTTCCAAGTGATACTGCTCTTTAACATGCCCAGACGCTCTCTCCTCTTCAATTGCTTTAGCTCTTTTCACCTCTAAAGACATAATAATCTAATGCTTCTTCTGAGGCTCAAAAAAAGACCCCTTTACATATATTACCCACCAAACTGTAAAACTCTTATTCACTTGAGTGCTTGAATAACAGCAGCAGCTCACCAAAATGAAAACAGATCCACAAGTTGGTCTGAAGTGCCAAAGCCTTAAAACACACAACTGCAGTCTGCAGGAAGAGAAATGAGGCAAATGCTCCGGGCTATAACCACTGAAGGTTTTACTGAGGTCCCAGAGAACCTGAAAGTTCCTGAAATATCTAAAAGGCCTCAGCCTGCTTTGGGAATGAATAGACTTCCTCCGTTTTCAGGCTTCAGCCCACTCAGCCAATGACACTGAAAGTCTTGTGAGACAGTAAGACTGTCAGCTCCATCCTTTGTCCAGTTTTCGGGGAGCCATACTGCTGTTTGCAGGTTTTGCCAGTTAAACCTTGACTTTTCCACCCATCAGAATTAATAAAATGTTACTGAAGGATTTTGTTTTATCAAAATAAGGGAACTTTTTGCATTTGGTTTTCCATGCTTGCTGAGTTCTGGGTGGTGAATGAAGAACAGTTTGATTTGTTTTGTGTCCCTTCCAATGAGCTGTGCCTGGGAAGGACCTCACTTCCGAAGCAGAGCTCTCAGCGGCATTCCTTCTGCTCTGAATGGTGGAGTGGTTTACCATTGGTTTAGAGGTTCTTTTGAGGTTCCCATGGTCCATCAGGCTTGGAATGCTTCAGTGCATTGGATGTCATTTCTGTTCATCTGTAATCACAGTTCTGGGAAGCTCTGGACTTCAGCAATGAGGGATTGTGCTCCTATTCAAAGCCATCTTTCCTAATAAGATTGTTGTTTATCTGCTGGTGGTGAAATGAAACCAGCCCAAACACTTCAAAACATTAGTTGTATTTCTTTTGGATTTACAGCAGTTTTTATCTATCGCTTGAGGATAATGTTAGGGGGACTTTTTTCAAAATAATAATAATAGTAATAATACTGAAACGAGAGTTTTGCATGCATTGAGAGAAAGAGGACAGCAGTTGTCAGTGCTGTTAAGAATAATTTATATATTGTCTGATATACTCTTAAGGGGTTATAAATGTTGACAAGTTAACATCAGGGCAAAGGTCGATTTGTCTGTCAAGTTTCTATTTTCTGCTTCTTGCTCTCCCACAAAATGCTACAGAGATTGATTTGATTTTAAAGAGTTCAGTTACATCACGGTGACAGTGTCTTCAATATGAATTAAAAGAGTAAAATTGTTTGTTTAACTTGTTTTTGTGTTGACAGGATCTTTGCACTCCAGGCAATCACTTTGTTTTTCTTACAGTTTTGCTCTTTAACCACCCAAATGTGGAATGTCACTCAACCTTGTCATACGTTTTCCTTGATGTTCCCCATTAGTCCCTACCACACTTTTCAGCAATCTAACAAATGTGGATACCCTTGTGTCAATCAATTGCTCTTTGTTTGCCATTTTAGGCTTTCTCTCCTGATGTTACGGGAATTTCTTAGTGGACATCAACTTTACTCTGTCAGATTTCGGCTAAGCCTTTGCGAGAGAAATTACCACAAGTATGATCATTTAATTAAATTACTTTAGATATCCAAAATGAAAATTACACATTTGAACTGTTACCCACAGTTTAATTTTAACTCAGCTCCAAACTTCTTGGAGGAATTAGGAAGTGATAATTCCACTAGGCGTCTTGCTGAGTTTGAGCTTTTTCTGAAAATGAGATTGAAATGTTTTCAGAATAAAATTTAGGTGATTATCCAAAATTCTGAACTTCTTCTACACACAGAACTGTCCCATTGAACCTTTCCAATCTCATATCCTGCACATGCATTTTTAATCTCTTAATCTTCTATATACATTCTAGTATGGCATTCAAATTCCTATGTGCATCAACTCTTATATTTTATATACAGAGAACCAACATGAAATGATCAAAAGGAATGCACACATAAAAAGATATAATCCTGCACTGAAGAGATCAGAAACCAAAAGTTTTCTGGCAGATTATGTATGATACAGGAAGGCTCTGACATGATGTAGTGACCTGGACTAGACTCCTAAAAAAAAAAAAAGACAGGACAAAGTTATGTGGAAACAAATGCTATAGCGCTACTTAGAGAAATTTAAAGCAAGAAATGTTGTGGGTTTTGTTTGGTTTGGGGTGTTTTTTTGTTTGTTTGTTTGTTTTAGCTTGATGGCTTGTCATGTGCAAAAGCTTGAAAATGGATTGTGAAGTCATCACAAGTAAAAAAGCATAAGAAATGCTTGTGTATATATAGGCCCTTATTAATGAAATTATGTAACTGTGTTTAAATCTCAATTATGTAGTAACAAGTACTTAAGCATTAAGTTAGTGAAGACTGGTTAGTAGTAGAAATGCAGAGTTCATCATTGTCTTTTTTCAAAAAGGGGACCTTAAAAGGCTAGACTCTTTCGAAAGTACGTAGTTGGAAAGAAATCTTCATCTTAGCAAAGTTTTACACTTTGCAGCTGCATTTTTGCTGATTCTCTGAAGTCAGAGTTAATTGATAGACAATTTGGCCTGTGGACTTTAAATAACATACTGAAAAATATCTGTTTCGGGGAGAGGCGGGTTTAAAGTCAATTATTCACCAAAATGACTTTTTCAGGCTGCGTACTAGAGCTGGTAAAAATATTGCCAGTCTTTATTTCTGTGGAAATTTTTTTTTCTGGTGTCTAAGACACTGAAAGTTAAAGTCCTTTTCCTGGGATAGGATACAGTTTTTGACCGTAATAGAGTACAAGCCACTGATCAGTTAATCCTTTTCATTTTGGCTACCTGAGTTTCTATGGTTCACTTTTCAAAGACAAATCAGAAATCTGGGTTAAGTAGGCACAATTCCTAAATAGGAATAGCTAATTATGAGATTCTGGGTTTGATCTCAGATTTTTTTTTGGGCCCTTCATAATTTCTGATCTAAATTTTTATCTTTAAGTGTAAAGACCTCTTTTATCCTTCATGTCTGTGACTCTCTTTTCTCTACTTTAAACCTGACTCCCTCTGAGCTGGAAGACAGGTTTCATTGAATACCTCAGACCCTTCGCTCTGTCCTTGCAGTTGACTAAGAGATCTTTTAATGGTTTTTTCCCATAGTAGCAGCATTTATCTCTGACTGGTTTTGGTTTTGCCATTTCTTTGTTTTATCTGACTTTTTTTTTTTAGTAATTCATTAATATCATGAACCAGATTAGAATCTCTTTTCTTCATGCATTTGCCTCTTATGGTAAATTATTTCCATATTACTCAGTAACAGCTGCTTCTTGCTTCAAGGCAAGATTCAATTTCTATGGCAAATACCACAGCTTCCTGGAATGTTTTTTGCCTATTTTTTTCCACTGAGATTAAACTGAAAATCCACATCAGTTGTTAGATACGCCCTGAAAATAAATCCCTGTAGATTTTCTTCTAGTTCATCTGAGGTTCCCTCTTTTTTCTCTCAACTCTCTGATCAGGAGGGAATAAATTCTTCAACACACATAGGTATAGGCTTTCTCTGGGTTGCTAAAACCTTGGTTTCTTTGAATTTCTGCTATTTATTTGCCCCATGAAGTCATATTGGTGTTTCATTTGCTTTAAAATTAAGTGCAAATTTACATATAGATGTTTCATGTGGCTGTCTTAAATGAAGGGCAGTGGTTAAGTCTACATGTGTCAAGATGCTTTAACAGAAGTTAAATATTAATTATCTAGTCCCTAATTTAGTCTGGTGATGACATAGCCCTAAATTTAAAAGATGCACCTATTGAAATATGTATGGACCTACTGAAATATGCTTACTGTTGTAGCATAAAAATGGGAACAATTAATTAAATAATTCACATATCAGAAGCATAGAGGTAATGGTTATCTGTCACACGTATCTATAATTTGTTCAAATTATGAATGCCAAGACATAAATGTTAACCCTTGCAGGAATGTTATCCTTTTATTTTTTAAATATTTTTCTTCTCTTTTTTTTTTTTTTGTCATCTTTATATAGATAGACATTTTATCTACACATTAGAAAACATGTATATTCACTTTCGGCTATTGACTCAATGATTGCATTGAATCACAACTTTGAAAAGTGAGGATTTGTTGTAAAATGACTAGCTGGTTGTCTTTACATCTATTCACAGGGTGGGACAAACACTCAATAGCGCTATTGATAGTTTCCAAAGAAGTCAACATAATTGTTTTCAAATTTAATAAGCCATCTTTTCCCCATGTTTTCTTTGTGCATCCATTTCTAAAAATATGTGGGAAGTCTGATACTTGTCTGCAGCAGTTTTGATTTAAATATTTATTAAAAAGTAACAATTCTAAATTGAGAATATATCCTGAGTGTGTTTACCAAGAGAAATCATATAAACGACTTAAGGACATGAGTTTTACATTTCATATTTGGACATCCTTATAGTTTTGAGCCAATATAGGTAAATAAGGCCTGACCTGTGAGGTCTTATTTCCCAATGAGCCTGGATTTTCCAAATCGGGTATGTGTTTGGTAGAAAAATACACATTTTGTTTTTCTTGTTTGCATTCATTTGCATCATATTTGCAATTTGTAATTAATTTTGTAGTCTATTTTTTCCTGAAGTACTTCTCAGTTTATTATTATTATTATTATTTAATATAGCCTGTGGAACACTGAACACTGATTAAGTGTTGTATGCTTTCTGTTATCTCTGAAGCATAACCGATGAAGTATTGTGCATTTGGCACTGCGTAATGTAACATTTTGCTTGCTGTGCAGCACTAACAAACAACACATCAGTAGTCATGCCTGTCTCTCATTTAAATGCAACCTCAGAGTCACGCTGCATGTTACAAATATCTGGGAGCTGTGTGATTAGTTAACATCTTGTGCATAACCTTAAAATTATAGCACATTCTCAGGAGTTAATTAGTTTTCTGGATACCTCTAGTGAAATGAACTATGGCTTAGCGATGATAGGTACCGTGTGTTCTACAAGTCCAAGACATGGTGGCATGAAAATACATTTATAAAATACCTTGTGTCTTCTACACTAAAAAAAATTTAACAAAAATGAGAGAGAAAAAAAAAATCCTCATTTATTTATGCCTTCTTATCAGGATTGCCTTTGCTTCTTATCTTCTAATTTTATGTTCTTTCCTCTGTAGGCAGCTCTTCTGGTGTAAAAAAATGATGTTCAGCAGGCACCAGCCTTCCTCACTGAAGTCTGCTCACCTCTGCTCCAGCCTTCATGTCTCTCAAGCTAATGTGCGGGTAAATAAAATATATCGCATCTGAATGATCAGATGGAGATGATACGGTATTTTTCCTTAGCAAAGTCTTGAGACTTCAGTTCTTTGTATAGATTTAGCGTAAGCAATGGTTTTCACACATTTTCCAAATGTTTTTTTGTTTCATGAATTAATTTCCCAGCCATATCCATGTGCAACATTTTAAAGCTTTTGATCCTGCTTTGAAAGGCTATTCTAAGCCTTCAGTGTTCATAATATTCTCTTCTAGCAGTGGATGTATCTGTATAACAACCTCAAAATTAAAATGTTTTGGAAGCTTCTAAATATAAGTTATAGCTGCAGCTGTCAGGAAACAGCATTTTGACAAAATTAAACTTTTTAAAGGAAAGTATCAATTTTGATTAAATGTGCTTGAAAGGTGTTTTCTAATTTGGAACAAAACATTTCAATAGGCTCACAGTATTCTCTGCATTTATTGGAGTATAATGTTGCTGTTTAAAAATTATTTTTCATTTTGAGGTTCAATAGTAACGATGATGTAATCCATACCCAAGAGCTGAAGTCTTTTTGAAACATTTCCATATTATTCCTGTTGACCATAAAGTGTTTTTCCCCCCAAAAAAAATGTTTTATAAGAAATTTGAAATTTTATTTTCACTCTATTTTCTATTCGGTCCATTTTTTTTCTGAAAGGTCAGTATTTTTTACGAAATTCCAGATTTAATCAATTTTCTTCATAATTTTTCTGAAACATGAATAGTTAGTCTAGCTGCACTGATGGTGCAAAGATGAAGCATATTGGTCAAATTGAAAAGCTCCCACCAATTCAGTGGATTTTTGTCTGGTTATCTTTTCCAACAGTCATATCGCCCATCTGATTTGGTCTTCAAATTTTAGCTTTATTAGTCATCATCAAAATGAAGAAGATTTGATTAGGTTTCTGAAGGGTGTTAGTGATGAAAAATTCAGACATATAGACAGGTCCAAAGATCACTGAAAGCTCAAGATATACCGTGGAAAAAGGCCTGAAGACACGGCCTGTGAGTGATGAAAGTTGAAATGACACATAATCAATTTCTTACCTAGAGAGAGTAATAAACCATACTCCGGTGAACAGTTTACTTTTCCAAAACAAGCAAAGAGAAGGGAGTTGCTTATTAATATCCAGATGTTTGAGGATTCTACCGGCATTTCAGGGCTCACTGTTGTAGCAGGTTTTTTCCCAAGGAATACAGGTTTTCAAAGATTTCCCCTCTCTACAAAAAAACATAAAGCAGGTTACTGAAATGTCTTGAGAAGCAGAAGACTGTGGATTTAGGCCACTATTTTGTCTTTTCACCCACTGGTGACAGCTAGTATGGTGTGAAGCCAAATACACCTCCTCATGGCAGAATCCCTGGTTAGGCATTCGTGCTCCTTCCCTAGCCTACAGGGAAAGTCAGACACCTCAGGAAGTGAAATACAGTGTAAGATGTGTGAGGCTGCCTGCAGCTGCAGAATTAATGAATGGTCAGGACAAGTCTCCAAACTTTTACAAAGCTTCAGGACAGCACATCTGCTGTGTTCTTCTGAAGGCTCAAAATTGTCTCTTACAGATAAGGTAAAGCCTATTTGAGGGTACCTGATGCATGTTCATTTATGACTGTTAAAATACAACAAGAGGGTGAAGAGCAGCATTGCCCTGTGTGTATTTAATTCTCAATTAAATAGTTGTTAATTGAATTCTGAACTGGAAACCTGCCTGAGAATTTCCAAGATCACCTTAACCAGGTCCTAGATAGGTACTCGAACCACTGTTTCCTTCAGAGTACTTTCAAATGCTCCTCATAAAGCTCAAATGCTGTGCAGAAGACAATTGAAGATTTGCTGAACATAAAAAAAGGGGGTTTAACTCTGTAGCTGAGCACTGGCTTGTAAAGGGGAAGATGTGATGTCAAACCTTTTCCCTCAAGACCGTTTCTGTGTTTTGTAAGAGAGAGAGATAACCCTGTTAATGGGAAATGAAATCCAGAAGTCTCTGTAATTTCCACTCCCTTTCTGTACTTCTGTAACCTACACGAATTATATATTCATCTGGTTATGTTACAAAAAACCCCCTCCTGTTTACCCCGACTTTGAATTAGATTGAAACAACTAGCAAGTATTAAACTTGTTAAATCATTACCCATAACACATAGGATCTTTTAATTTAAAGGATTAAAAATAAACGAATAAAAAAATAAACCACAAGAAGTAATATATGAGGAAACAAAATAGTTTGATGCTCTTCAGGACTGAATAGAAGCTTCCAGCTCAATAGTTTTGCACTGGAGCAGATAAATTCTACATAAATCCCATTTTTAATGTTTAAATATCTACTGGGTCTGAATCTGAGGGTGAGCTATCTAAAGGCTACTTTAGATTGTAGAAATCACTGGGTTGGAACACTTTTTAGAAATGCATATATTTGCCTCTTCTGCATTATGTCTTTGTGTGTAAAATAGGAATACAGGAATGACTTTTCCCTTTCAGAGAGCTGGAGTTTGTTAACTGTGGTAATGGAAGGTACCTAAACTCATTTTACTCATATTCTTCACAGAGGTCAGTAAGCAAGTGCTATGGGCCAAAATAATTCTCTGCTCTCCAAGCTGGAGCTGACTTGCTAAGCTGAAGGACACACTCTCTAGTCCATTACCCTGTCCTCCATATTTTACATTTTTGTCAATAAAAAATAATGTGCAGCCAGAGTGTGAAATTTTCTTCTGTATGAAGGGCCAACAAAAGGCCCATGCCTCACCAGCCTTCCAGAAGAGAATGACACCTCAATAGACCAGTGAGTATTAATGTTTAAAAAATGAGACATTCAGAGCCTATGTGTCAAATACGTAGGGCCAAATTCTTGACTCTGACTGACAGTCTTGCCCGGCTGAGGTCTTCCACTGGGGATATAGCACTTGCGTATGACAATTCTGGCTGAAACTGGACAAGTTAATTCATATAATTCTTTCCATCCTAATTCTTCAGGTGCAAGAGACAAAAAGTAATCAGTAAAACCAACTTGGTACAGATGTTCTACCTTCATTCTCAGTGTTCTAACATTCCCTCAGGCAGATTTTACATTTTATAGTTCAGTTTCCTTGTTCATATACTGGATTTTTGGTTAGAAAATGGGGTTAGTTGATGGCTAAGTTTCATGGGCCTGCATGTGTGAGATGCCATGTAATGTAGACTTTCTCAGAGATTTTAAAATAGTTGGCACTTCTTCATCTTAAATGTATTTAAATTCTGTAGTAGAGGTTAAGCAGAATTTGCAAATGGGTCAGTCAGGTCTGTAATTAATTTTAAGAAAAAAAGAAAGAAGTGAGTAGTAGCTGCAGAGATTAACAATAACACCATGCTTTAATCTGGATTTTAGGGAGTTTCTTTGGAATAGTTCTGACTGCAATAGGGTGCCCTGCCTTGCAGCAAAAATAGTAGTGTCCCATGTAGTCTAACCTGATCGCCAACTGCTGTCCCTGAATAGCACTTCTGCTGTTGCAATGGAGATGTTGTTTTGGCCACTTGTGGAGGAGATGATTCAATTCAAAATGCTATTTGTGGCTAACGATCACCTGCAGTGTTACAGGGTTTTCACAAAAGTAAAGCAAAGAGAAAGGAGTCACTGCTGAAATAAAATCTTCGCATTTTTTGCTCCTAATGTGTATTTCAGTTGTTTGTTTTTTTGTTAAATGATCTGACAGTTCAAAAAAGTCACAATTAGTTCAACTTGCTGGAGGAGTAATTTAATGGAATGCCTTGAGTTTTTTAATTGATCTTCCCTGTGCAGATCTCAGCTGTTTGAGAACTGGGCCCTAAGTTGTCTTTTCACAATGATTTTGTTTTTGTAAATTAATGATCTAAGTGATTTATTATTCAGTTCTTCCACTGATGCTTTATTTCTGTTGATCTTTGTTTTTCTGTTCAATTTCTATAAATTACTGTACAGTTTCCCATAAGGTATAATTAAGCAGAATTGCTAAAGTTTTAATTATTGTGTATTATAGATGTTGAAAGCAACATTAGCACTTAGCTTTAAAAAATGTGATAGTATATTTATAAGAGAGCATTTATAAACACATTTACATATAGTTAAGATGAAAAAGGTATTTGAATTGTAGTCATTAGCATTTCTTCAAACATATGGCATACCAGCAGAGGCCATGGGCCATGCCTTCATTAACTGAACACTGTTTCATCAGTATCTCAGCTTCCTGCTGTGCCACCCTGTGGCGTACCCTTCTGTCCCTGAGGTTTCAGTGACAAGGGACAATATGTCCCCAAGGTGAAAATCTGGGAAAAAACGCAGATTAGCCCTTAGAGGAGTTCTTATGATTATTTAATCATACTTAGGAAAGAGATACACTGTACCACAAAAGAAAACCACTAAAAATCCTACTAGTCTACTATTCCATGTTGCAGGGTAAGATGATCTCTTCAGTGCACCGTCAACATAACTAGAGTGGAACATGACAGCTTTATGCTGCCCATTATAAGGCCAGCCTGTTTCAAATTTGGTCATATAATGGGGAAAGCCTATGTTGGTACTAATAGGTATCATAGGTCAATTACCATTCATGGGTGATAATGTTCAGGTGATGGATCAAGATTTAATGTCTCTTAACCATGGCACATGAAGCCATTCAATTTTATTTCCTAATAAAAAAGAGAAAAGGAATAAAAAATATTCATATAAATGTCATGGTCATATTTTATTTGTGCATTTCTTATGTATATAAAGATGGATTAATATGACAGGCAAAGACATTTGTTTTAAGTCATTAAGTTCTCTCATATTCTACCTGTTATATAATATTCTTTGCTAGAAAGACATATTTTGAAAAGCTCTTTGTAGAAATTTAAAAACAACTTATATATCTTATTTGACCTGATAACAATTTTGAATGTAAGGTTAGGGGTTTTTTTGGAAGAGAGGTTGGGATGGTTGGTCTTTGTGTTTTTTAAGAAGCATTTTTCAATATATCCCAGCCTCTCTCTATTGTGATGGAGAATAGAAAAAATCATTGAAGTGGAAAATAATTGTCAAAAATGTTTGCTCAGTTTTTAATGGATATTGGTCTGCTTCTTGCATTTGTATCTATTTTCTTCAAGAAGATTTAAATCTTTCTGGATATTAATGAATGTCACAGTCTTTGGAACCCAGGTGGTAAAGCTTGTTCTTTAATTGAAAGGGGACAAATATTAACAAGACTCTACGTATTTAAACTATAATTATAAAATCAGCTATTGCAGGTATCACTTTTCTAATACTAAAACACATATTATTCTATAATCTCTCTTTTTATCTATAGAAAAAGCAACTATTCAACATACACTTAGGTGGAGAAGTATAAAACCTATTACAGTTTAGCCTAGTGCAGATGGAGAAAGTGTGGATTTATAAAGTAAGCTTTAATTTATATCATTACAAACATCTGATATATTTCATATATTTTTATATACTTTCTCACAGTTTTTGTGAGGCCTAGATGTAATTATGACAGAAGGTTTAGAAATGTTTTGGTAGGTAGTCAAAGTATAAGTATTTAAATTGGCTTCTGTCCATTTTTACCTTCACTCTTTTTGTATGGGAGGAATCTGAAAATCTCTCGCTACAGTATCCACCATTAATCAATGGCACAACGGAAAGCTCTCATTAACTTTAACCCTCCGACCCTGACATTAGTCTACTCATCACAGCAATCATTAGCAAAATCAAAAACAATCAACCAGGGTATCTACATTCTAATAATATTAATGTCTTCACTCTATTACACCCAAATGTCAAATGTGACAAAAATCACTGAACTTGAAATATATACATAACAGATTTTGATATATATAAAGCACCAGTTTTTATTATTCTCACGCAACAGCAAAATTAACGATATAGTGCCAAGGGGCCCATACCATTTGCAATCTGTAGCATTTCCAATGTATTTTCAACAATATTGTAAATATTTATGAAGTTTTATAAAGACTCTATGCTTCCTTCTGTTTGTGATGCATCAACAAGACGCAGTAGGATATCATAGGCAGATATTTACTTCTGGGAATTCCCTTTTGGACTCTTTTTGGTTGAAAACTGCTTCATGACATACAGTACCGCAAATCCCCAGAAATGTACCATGCTATTATTGCCAGCTGAGTCCTTCCAAGTAAAGATGACATCAGCCATCTGTCATGTTATACTAATCCTAGGAAGGAAAGCCAACTGGAGAGAAAATAAATACCTTTCATTTTTATTAGCCAAATATTTGTATTAAAAATTAAAATTATTAAAATCTCACTAGCAAAGCTAATTACTGTAAGTGAATAGTCTTTTCTGAGTGAACTATATACCTAAAATGTATTTGTCTTTTTACCTACCTAAAGTAAATTATGTCATGAACATATGTTTGAAATGCTGGTCTCTTGCTACATATTGGTAGATAAGGAAATATGCCTCCAAGTAGTGATTTTCCTTTGGACCTGCTAGCTAAGCTCTGCCAGGTACCATGTAGCTATGTGAATGTTCTGTACTGGTCTGCTGAGGTAAAAGGAAGTTTCCCAGGATCTAGCAGAAAAAAAATTACACTCTCCATCACAAGCAATGATGCCAGTCAATAAGGAAAGTGTGTAAACTAACAGTATCATCATAATAAAATGTTTAAAAAGCTAAAGTTCATCAGGTACCTGCTTCCTCACAGAGCAGGGGATGTGTCAGTGAGGAAGCCTTTTGGATAAGTTGTACAACTGATTTAAGTGGAGAGTAATTCTGGGGGTATATGCCTTACTTCTTTTTGTAGGCAGTTACTCAAGAGCACATACCCAAAGTATAAACTATGTGGTGCTCATGAGATCTCACAATGTAATTAAGGCTAAAACAATAAATCTCAAGAAATAATAATAATAATAATAATATTAAAAAAAATAACAGCCAGCTAGCCCTTTCCCTAATAAAAGTGTAGTATGGTGCTGTCATAGAAAGTCATTCTAAAGCACACCTATGATTAGTTTAGTGGTATAGGCATTAAATCTTTTAGCACTGTGAAAGTTCTTTTTGCCCTTACAGAGTCATAGAAGCAGCACAGAACTAAGCATTCATACGTAGAACTACAAAAATAAATAAATATAATGTCTCCCATCTCCCTACACTGTCTCATTTGTTTTCTTCCCTGTTTTTACCACTTAACATTGTGAAGCAACAGGCTTTCCTTTTAAACCAAAAATGCATGATGTGATGTAAATTCATATAAAATGGAAAATGAAAATAATTGAAATTTCAGAACTACAGACATTTATTTCTTCAGCTGTAAAACCTTTGGCTTGTTTATAATTTAGAGTAATATGGTAGATGGAATGAAATACTTTGTTAGATAATTTATTAATATGGAAATAATAACCAATAACCAAAGGATTTTCTTACAAGTTCTTCTTCCTGAGCTACTCAACTAATTGAGTCATCTAATGGTTCCAGTTAGTTTCTAATACACCTATTCGTGGACCTTGAAAACTGATTTGGGACATATGAATGTTTTGTCACCTTCTTTGATTTTTGGCTTGGAAGATTGCTTTGGCATAATTCCTTTAGCCAAAGGTTTAAATTTTGTCATCCATATATGATGCTTGGAATTTATAAAGATTGATCAAGTATTATAAAGCCTAGCAGCAATACTTCCTTTTCAGTATCTACTATTTGCTATAACAACTTACAACATCTTATCCATTCTGGAACCTGATAGTGTATTCAAATAACTGTCATAATTTTTGACACATGCTTGAAAATATACATAGCAAACGGTTTATGCTAAACTAGACAGGTTTAAATGTTTCAAACTGTGCAAACCCATCAATGTCAACTCAGAACTGAACCTGACTGAAACAGTTCTCATGAACAATCTTTCTTCAACTACTATTTATTTGTCAAAATCAATACTTGTATTTGCATGTACCACTAGGAGATGTGGAGAAGGCTGTTCAGTGATAGCTGTTCTATGATAACATTTTTAATGATTAGTGGGAGAAGAATAAAAACCTATGTCACAATTATACAGTAGTTTGGCAGAAGATGTCAGAAATCAGTGTTCAAATCTCTGCTTTTCTCACACTGCCAAGATGACCATAAACACTGCATGTCTGGACCACCTAGTGTAATTTTCTTTTATTTGCTTTGGAGAAATAATTTAATACTTCAAAGAAGAGGAATTCCTCCGAGTCTTCTAATACAAGTGAATGACAGAAACCTTAGTTATTACTTAGCTTCATTCTCTTTCAACTATGTTAAATGCTTTTTCATGTGCATAGTGTGTTATCTCAAACAAATAAACTGAAAAAAATTAAGTGCACTTATCATATTTGTAAGTAATATGAGGGAAAATTTATGAAGCAGAGCTTATTTTCATTTTGAAGCAAAGGTTGAATGCAACCACCTGAAGGATAGTATAACTTACGGTTTCTGAGTAAATCAAAGCCTGAAGTTGGATCAAAGGTAAAATTTTAGACATGGTTGATCATGTGATGTAATGACTAGGAAACTACCACCTTCTTCTCATTGTCTAAAGGTGTCTCTGACTGTTTTCAAAAAACTAGTTTTGAGAGGATGTTGAGTATCTGAAGAGTTTATACATGTGAAAATAAGTAGTTGTTTCAGAGTGTGGTGGCTTTTTATCTTTTTCCCCCAACTATGCAAAATTCAAAACTTTCTCTGAGATGTAACTTGCAGACTTCTTTTTCCAATGCTTTGGAGGTGTAACTTGAATAGGGAAGCTTGGGATCCAAGTCAGAACTGCAAGAGGGAAACACCTGGAGTCAGAACCTGCTGCTATCAACTCCAAATTTTTTCAAAATGTCCTGGTTTTTTTATTTTTCTGATTTAAACTTCAAAAACCTAAAGATTTGCTTTGATGCAAAAATGGGATTTTTTGGATTTGTGGCTGCTTATACAAAACTTAGGCAGTTAAAGTTTTACTTTCAAATAGTAAATCAATGCTGAAATTTCAGTTATGTAATCAAATCTAATCTGCCTTTAATTTCAGTGCTGGGAGAACAAATGATACTAACTTAAAACAAATTAACCTCTGCATTTATTGTCTCTTTGGAGTAAGTGAGCATCTATTTGGGCAGGGTTCCAAAGGCATTTATCCTGGGTGGACTGCCTGAATACTGTTATGGAATATTATGGGGCTAAAATTTGTATCTTCTCCTATCTTTTAATAAAAATTACTTCCAGTAGGATCAAAGTGCGATTTTTCTGCTCACCTTTTTTGGATGAGGGGAGGAGAGGCTAGTGCAACATATTCATTAAGACTCCATTCTGGCGACACCTGATTGAACGTTTCTTTTTTTTTTTCAACTGGGTTTCACTTTGCTTCATTGTTTAGTTTAAAGGAAAAAAATAATCTTTACATCCTTATTGAAAATAATTTCTAAAAAAGATACGACTCAGTTTCAGACCCTTCAGCAAAACATACATGGTCTTGCAGAAGCACTGGGACATGCTTGCTGTCTCATGATACACTAACATGATTGCCAGTGTTACCTACTAAATCCCCAGCCAGGAAGAAATTTTGTGGGACTGAAGGTGAAAATTATAGTGAACCATGTCCCACTCATTCTTCCAAGCAAATATATATTGGCTGCTAGAGGAACATGTAAGTACACATCTGCTGACCGTCCAATTTGATCTTTTCTCCAGGAAAAGGAAATGGGGAGAGAAACTTGCTGCCCTGCCACCTCCTCCCTTTTCCTTTTCTTTTCCAAGAGTATACAGGGAAGAGAGGACCGGGTAAGACAGAGGTATATGCAGAGCCTCTGGTTATTTTAAGACAGTGAATTTCTTGCCTTTTTTTCAGGTTAAGAAATTACTTAAACTGTAACAGTATGAGTGTGTTTTGATTTCTTTATTCTTTCTAAAATATTAAAGTGGAAGAAGAAGAGGAAGGAACTGAAGAGAGTTACCTTCTTCTGAATGTTTCCTTAAGATCTTAAAATCAGAAAAGGATCATGTGATCTTAGGAGGCAAGAGGTGTTTCAGGAAAAAAACCCCAAAAAAACCAACCCCAGAATTGAATACACAGATTACATATATCCCTTGACACTCAAAAAGTCAAAAAAACCTTTCATATCTTATACAGAAAAAAAGGGCAAGGTAGAATTCTGTATGCCAGTCATAGTAAAAAAAATTAGATTTATTTTGAAATGATTACTTCAGCTAACTCCCTTTTTGGAAGATGAATACCAATATGTATAACCCCTATTCTATCTCCAAAGACAACCCCATTGAAAAACAAAATGTGATTTTAAAATAACATTTTTGTGACTTCAGCTTATGTAGAGAATCAAGAAATCTAGAACTAGTATTTTTCAGTCATCACCTGTCTCAATAAGAATATCCTTGTCTGCTTTACAGCCCTGTAAGAGGTGAAAAAGTGTTTACTATGTTGCACTATAAGGCTTCATTAGCAATAAGCCATTTCTGAAAGCAGAAGGCCTTTAGGACAATCTCATACAATGTAATGTCTCTTTATTGAATACAGAAACTGGAAAAAAACCCTCAACTTTTATTAAAGATAAATCACAGGAAATAAGATATGTAAATCTTTGCTTTCCAAATGAAATTTATGCCATATTTTAAGTAAAAAGTTTAAGATGAAAAGTAATTACATGTTATTTACACTCTTTTTTTAGGTATCTTCATTTACTAATGATGAAAAAGTAAAAAACAGAGATTTCATCCCTTCCTTCCTCCTGGGAGATTAAATAAAAAACAAAGGACCAGCACCTTGGAAATTGAGCACAGGTAAAAGAAAGATTTTTTTTTTTTTCTGAAAGAAAATAATTTCAAAATAAAGAAAATACTTTATTGATATTTTTTTTCAAATAAATTTGCATTATTGTTTTAAACCTTCCCATAAAAGAGACAGGTCACTAGTTTTAGAGCGATCCATTTTGAAGTACTTCCTGCTCTGCATATGGTGTGTGTACGATGTAAGTAAGGGGTACCCTTGTGCTTCTTCAAGTACATGAATACCAGAGACTGTATAAATAAGTCCACTCACTCCCTGAAAACCAGGATTTGAAGATCAACCCTTCCTTTTTACATGCTCGCTCGTATCTGTAACACTGTAAGGCTTGGGCTGATTTTGAAATGGTCATGGTGAGGTGTCTCACAGTAACTTTAGGAAGCTGCAGCCTCAGAATGGCGGTCCCATCCTAGTGCCTCATGAAACCCTAGTCTTCATCTGGTGCAAATACCTCGAACTAAATACTTCAGTATCTGCCTGAAATTAACATCTGGGTGAAGATAGCTGTTCTCAGAAAAGATAAAATGAGGTATTCTTGCAAAGACTGGCATGATTTGATTATTTAAAAAATATTTTCTCTCTTTAGTTTTAGTGCAATGACATATATCCTAAGAGTCTGCATGGATTCTATGCTGCTGCATGTTTAGATTGGTATACGAGAAGATTTAGCAAATGGTTTTATGTGACTGGCTTCAAGATAGTTTCCAGACTGTTCAACCCATTCAGCTAATTTGGATGCTGTGATCTTTACTTTCTGTCTTCCTGTTGGACTGTTTTAAATTTTCAGCTATTGCAGTAGAAAAATGCAGAAGTCTAGTTTGTGCAGAGAACAACAACTGTTCTAAGCAGCCTACTAGTATAGGAAATTGAAACCATCCAACATATGACTGTTTTTAAAATGGAAGAAAAAGTTTATTTTTGATTTATTTTTACAGTTCCCTAGAAAGTAACTAAAATTAAGAATAAGGGGCTAAGAAGCATGTAAAACAGAATTTATTTAGACTTGAGATAAAGGATTGTCAGGTAGACACCGAAAGAAGGAAAGGAGGGAAGATTAAGTCAACTGAGATAAAGTAGAAGAAATGATATAAAATGATATATTACCACCATACCAGTGTGATTTTGGCTATTTATTCATTAGGAGGCACTCATATAGTAAGAAGGATCATTAGGCAGATAAATAGCAATGTGCAAATAAACACTGCTGCATAAGTTTCAGAGGAAAAAAGACATTACTGAAACCTGGATTTCTTTATTGAATAATTTACTTTGTCATCATAAATGAAATGCTATATTGCCTTGCAGTGTAACTACTAGAGAGATGTGTTGGTAAAGCACAGTCCCAAGAGGGATGGCTGAAGAATGATCAAAGGCTTGGATTACATTTATGATTTTTTTTTTTTTTTTGCTTAGGTTGTTTTTATCATTTTGGTTTGGTTCCCTGAATTTCTTATTAGTTTTACAAAGACTGTCATAGACTGGTTTTTGGACTTTCTATTAATTTAGTTTAATGGATGAATGAAACTTTTTGACAGAAGTTATAATAGTAGGAAAAGTTTGTAAGACCATAAACAGCAGACTTTGAAAATATCAATTCCTGTAATGGGTCTGTGATGACTTCTGACATTTGTGGGTCTTCCAATACAGAAGTCATTTGACTCTCTTATCCTGTACTGAGAATGTTTCATATGGGTAGATCTTGACTACTGAGGCTCTGTTTGGTGCATTCAAACTCCTGGGCACTTATTAAAAGAAAAATACAAAGTTAACTGGAGAATAGGTGTCTGGGAAAAAATTGGACTCCTTTGAATTTGGTGAACTTCCAGAACTCAGTGTTGCACATGTCCAATTCATCCTGTTTTCTGTGTCAGTAATCGGTTCACAAAAAATTGGAAATTTTGTTTACTAATTTTCCCAAGTGAGAAGACTTTAATGCTGAATGTAGTCTATTTGGTCTAGTTTAAGTAAAATGCATAAGGCCGACCTCAGTTCCCACACTCCAGAGAATAAGTCTAAGAATGCGACTGTTCTTGGTAACTAACCTGTGTTTCAGGAAAATGCGGTAACTTTTATTTAGTAATATGGTGATGGCACATACATCATGTTGAAAATATTTACCTCAAAGGATAAAGTTTAAAACACCATAGCTCTGGTCCAAACTTGCCCTACAATTAGCTTAGTATAAATTCATCATAATTGAGGTCAGACTAAGGCACATATTATGGACCAGTTTGGGAATATTTTCTCTCAAATTGGCCGAAATTAAGATGTCTGGCTCACAGAAAAACTGGGATTTAAGCCTAAAGGTATTTGCTTGCCCTAATCTGCATGACAGTTTCTTTGCTAAAATGGATATTTGACTAACTCTGTAGGAAGTCTCTTTGGTATGCCAATGAGAATACTTTATTTGGTAGATATGGTATATATATATTTGGTAGATATGGTATATATACATAAAACAACAAAAGCATTGTCTCTGTGTTTCAGAAGGGATAACAATTTTTACTTCAGACAGAAATGACAGTCCACTATAACTCGCCACAAACTGAGTACAAAGTGTTCCACAGCAGACTGACTGAACAGGTGATCTCCAAAATACTGTTAAAGGCTTTAAATTTTTTTCTGTGTGAGTGAAGGATCATATAATGATTACTTTCCCCGTGTGTTTAATGCCAATTGTTGCTTTTTTTAATGTTAGATTGATTTTCAGACATCTAATATTTCTTCATGAATGAAAGTGTATTATGATCAAACACCGTAAACTTCTGGAGAGTTTAGATGAAAACTGCAAGCAGGGTTATGGTATTTCAAGTGAAAGAGGAGATTTTATTTCATTCTCATTTAACTACAGTACTTTGCTTGATTGTAAACAAAATATACTAAAAATTTAGGGGAGCCAGTTTTCAGAACCTTCCCCCAAAACTTGTATTCATTCAGACTCAGCTGAAATCATATTAGTGCAATAATATTACACAGTTAGCTGTAAAATATGTTTTCAGTTTCCCAAATGAAAGAAAAATTGGTGACGGTTGCTTTTGATAAATGCAGTATGTTAACATATTCCAAAATAAAATATACTTCTTTGAATATAATTATAAACCAGCATATATTAAAAAGTGTATTTCTTCAGAAGACACGAAAAAACCTGGAACTTATTGGCATATTTTAATAAACAGGTAGAGGTGTTCCTATTTTCTTTCAGCATCTGGGGGAGTTACCTTCATGAAGGTCATTCTCCTGTGGGGCTTAAAAAAAAAAGAAAACCTTTTTACCTCTCGCATACATGAACAAGAGGATTTGAATATGTAATGCAGCTGTGAGGTAGGGAATCATATACAACGTGGGTTTGTAATTGAGTAGTGTAGGGCAGCACAATAACCGTTACAGATAACACTTCAAAAGTGCTTTCATTCTGCCCTTCAGTTTTCACTTCTCATTTTCCAAAGTCTTTAATTTTGAAGCAATGTTTTTAGATGCAATCTCCCTACACCTTTGCTGTTTACTTTCTTTTTAACCTTTGTTTTATTTTTGCTATTATATATGTCTAATTTGGCTATTTTTTCTTCAGGAGAGTTAAAGTGGAAAATAACTGTCTTTAGAGATAGAAAATAATCATGTAGCATTGTTTTTTCTAAGCATTTAAATCTGCTAGTGACAGAAATCACGATGCACTAAGTTATTGCAAAGAGGAGCATCTTGGAGTGGCCTAATGAGAACTGATGTTGATTTCACAGGGTTCTCTGCTATTCAAAGCTGCTTTATCTTCTGAAACAGTGTCGTTTTTTACAAGAGTGTTCAGGTCTGTTCCTACTTTCTTTGCAATGGAAATTTAATTGCTGCTGTTTCGTTGGGCTAACGCTCAGTTAGCACTGAGTATTTTTGAAAGGACTTCACTGTGAGACTAGGATATGGAGATGCATGCTGCACGGGTGTCTGGAATTATCAACAGGAGGTGCCTTTTGACTGTTAGTGTTGTGCCTTTCCTATGTGTCCATGCCAGGATTTGTTGATAGAGTGAAACAAATATTCAGAAAACTGGATTTCTGGTCCAAGAACCAGATGAACTTATCATAGGTGAGATTGCTTGAGAGAGAGCACAACTGAATGTGTTTATATTTCTATCTATTCACAAGGAGTGCTATAGAGTAGAAATAAGTAGGCCATAGGCATTGCAGTACAGGTTGTAATTAAAACTAACCCTCCTGTATATTTAGACTGTACAACTGTGTGGGAAAATATATCACAGAGAGAAGATACAACTTAAAAATATGACCAAAACCATCGGCATTTCAGCAAAAGGTCTGAGGAAGTCTTTTGCCATTTTATGTTACTCAAGTATAATAATGGCATACACTAATTAAAGAGCTGGTGAGCCTCCTAAAGGTTCTTTCTTTCATGCTGCTGGAATCATCAAACCCTGCTAAGAATCTGAGTGCATCTTCAGTTAGACATTGCAAAACTAGTAAGCACACTTTGTGTATGCCTTGTCCACTCCCAGGTAGTTTGATCTCTAGAGACTCAAAGGCACAGCAATTAAAAATCATGTTCCTTTTATTTGCTTGTGTACTAGCAGTTTTAAATAAAAGATCTCAGAATTGAGAACTGTTGTATGAAGATTTGACAAGCATTTTGCTTTGAACATTTATTATATCCTGTTTCTAAAGAAAATCAGGTCTTAGTGTGTATCTGTTGTGAACCTTGACAGATTATCAACAGAAGGACATCAGTTCAAAGCAACAGTGTAGTGTCAATTATTATCAAAAACAAGTTAATGGGCTTTTATTTCTAGATACCTTTCTTTGTAAAGTAGTGTCATGCACCTTTTAAAATTATGTTACAATTGTAAGTATGATCTGCAATGGTATATTAAATATGGTTGCCTTTGCTTCTCTGTTCCCTTTTCACTACAGCTGACCTGATGCTTCAAGTAATTATATGTCTAACACAGACAAGTAACACTGACAAATGGGTGATCCTATCTCTCTTTGATTCTAAAGGATTGTCAAGATGCTAGCCAATAGAGTGAAGCTGAACTTAAAAAAAAAAAAAAAAAAAAAAAATCCTGTCTTGAGTAATTTATAAACTGCAACATTTGGTATTAATCTGCCTTCTGCAAAATGAACCAATCTCATTTTTTGGGAAGATGTCCACATTAAACAGAGATACTCTATGGAAGCCACAGTACACAGTTACAGCCAACGTGGGTTCAGGGCCAAATGTTAAAATGTTCTTTATCCAGCTGAAAGGGGGACTTTTTAATACATTCTGGAACATTTTCCTGCAATAATCTCCACATGTACATTTTATAAATGTAAACACTAGCTGTTGCTATGCCCTGATTTTATTTTAACCTGAACTGTATTTACTATACCTAAGGATAGTTTCACATGGAGCAAAGAGCCCTAATATTTGTATTTTAGAATAAATATTATGAATATCTCTCTCAGGGGAAGAAAATGTTTAGATAACCTGCCTTTCACACAGAAAAGCTGGCTGCTGAACCTTCAAGCCAGCAGTTCTTCCCTGTCTTTCCAACAGAGACAGTACTACATATGAAAATTCAGTGCCTCCTGGCCATACTTAAGAAATCCTGTTTCTTTGTGAAAGAGGGAGAACGTATGGAAGCTATAAATAAATTATGATTGCCAAAGATCAGAGGAATTTTTACACAAGACCAAAGCAACTTAAGCTCATTCTTTGATACAAATTTTTAATAATTCAACACTGTGATAATTTTGGTATTGCTAGAATTCCTAACAATTGAGCTGATCTCCAGGTTGTTAGCAGATGCTTAAGAATTAAGTTATTAGTAGCTGACGTATGCAGAAGTCATACGTTTCAGTATGTAATTTAAGCAGTAGGTATGACTTTTTAATAGGCCCTGGAAATCTCCATGAAAATACCACGATACCCATTTGATGATGACACACTGTTCAGTTCTTCAACAAGTTTTTCGTGTTCAGACATTGAAGGCAATCACTTTGAGCTACCTTATTCAAGTAATTCGGAAGCACGATTTAAAAATATGATGCCTTAATGACATAGCATGCTGGATATCAGAGAGAAGAATCAGCAAATCTTCTGTCTCCTGCTTTCTTACCAAAAGGAATATGTAGACTAAATACCTACTCCCTAAACAAGATTCATCCCTTTCAAACCATAAAAATTTCAATCCTCTGTTAGTGGGAATTCACACTTAGAGTCCTGTTCCAAACAAATACGGGTTATGAAACACGGACACTGATTTCTCCATTGCAGGAAGACTATTTTTCTATACACTAACCTGTCAAGTCTCAGGCGCTGTGAGTTGGACCTGTTGGAAAGGGTCCTTCTTCCGCTGTCCTGCCTGCACCTCACACATTTGCAGGGCACCACCCCAGTGCCTGGCCCTCAGCAGTGCCCATTCCAGCACACACAGCACAGCTGACTCCTTACCTATGAAGTAGGGGCGAACATGGGGAATTTCAGAAAACCAGGAGTGTGTGCTTCCTGATGGGGTGTAGCAGCCAGAGAACATCCCTCATCCTACTTTCTCCCTCTTTCACTGATTTAAATCCACAGCCCTTGCTCTGTGATGGGGTTCACCTTACCCATCAGATAAGATAAACTTCAACACCATTCTTAGGCAATCATCCTGCCACACGTGTGTCCTTGTCTTCAGACCAGGGAAGGGATGCCTCGCACATCAGAAGCCAGGAACTCTGACAGGTCCATGTGTGTGAGGCAGGCAAACAATGTGAAATGATCAAGCTTTCACATAAGAACATAACAACAATTCAGAGTTTTATTAAGGCACAACACTGAACCGGGAAAGTCAGTGAAATGACAAACTGTTCCTGTTAACAATACAATCTTGCTTATTGTAGGTAATGTTCTTTTACTAGGCTTTTTCCTCAGGTGATGTAAGCAACATAACCCCATTAAAGTCAGTGGAATACTTGATTCCTACCAGCTCAAGGTCTGGCCCACAGAAGAGCACACTTCCCTTCCAAAACACCTTATTTTTTTTTTTTTCCTTTTATTCATATAATGCTAATTATATTTGTTTTTAATAACTAGTGTGTAGGCAAATGCACTTTGGATACAAGTAAAAGATTCAAATTCAAACTGTTTGGTTTAGAGAAAGAGAAATAGGAGAAAGAGAAAGAGAGAGAGAGGAAGGAAGGAGAGAGGGGAGGAGGGAGGGAGGGAGGGAGGAAGGTGGGGAGGGGAGGGAGAGCATAAACAGTAGTGAGCTGGCAAACCAATGAACTTCCAGATGTACATTAGTTTATTTTCAGGCAGGGTCAGTTAGCATATTTCTGTTCTGGCATGTGCATTCATCTTCTGAACAGGGTGGAAATTCAACATAATGAGCACCTGATCATCCATTACTAATGAGCCAGATATGCTCGGTTATTTAATTTGTTCTTTCATAATTTCATACACTATATATTGCTTAACACTATACCAGTCAGTCTAGTGGAGACAGCTTGTCTTCATCCTTTTCACTCTCCCTGCTCGTAAATGGATTTAGGAAAAGGAATGTAGTCTATTATTCAAGATGGTTTCTAAGATGGTTCACAACAGGTTAATGAATGATATCTAATACTTATATTAGACCAATCATATCAATAACAGAGAAGCTCACATGAGGGTCATAGTGCTAATTGCAAAGGAGGTCCAGCCAGAAGGTATCTTTATCTTAGAATTCAAGATGCACCAAGGTTGACTAATCACCCACAGTGTGTTTGCAATTAAAATAACACTGTATTAACCCTGCCAATGTGAGGTATCAATATTTTATGTGTGGCCTGACAGTTCTAAGCTGAACATGTGTGGTGCTTGAGATTGTGCTCACACAGAAAGCACACAGCTCTTGCTCTGCACAAGACTGCAACCAAGGGTTACACGGGGGGAAATTCAAAGCAGATATTTTTTCCAGAAGTTGCTTTTTTAAATTATTTTTCAACATGGTGCTAAAATCATCAAAAAGAGGTATTGTGTGACCTAGGTTGCTTTATATATTATCACACAAAATCTGGGGTGTTTTAGAAAATATCGAGAAAACTCCTATTGAAATCAATGGAAAGACTCCTCTGACTCTCTAGCTTTACTCTGAATTGAAGGAAATTAAGAGTAATGTTTTCATTTTAGTGTGATTCTGAGTAATTGTTGCACAAAGTTCAAAGTAGGCACAGGGAATGTTGGATGAACAATAGCTCCATGTATGAGAGAGATCTTCACCTGGTTTAAATAATTGAAATGGGGGTCAGAGCATGTGTATTCTGTTAATCATGTGAGCCTCTCATTTACACATGTATATCTATGAAGAAGTTTGACTTGCAGACTGAGTTCCATTTCCCAAGTCTGGTTGCCAAAGAGGAAAATGTCGGTCCTTTCTCCTTAGCCCACATCCCCAAGTTCTCCCTGAAACTTTGCCCAAGCCTCCAGGAAATCTGGTTTTCGTTTACACCACTGCTGTTGATAGCTCATCTATAGCAAAACCAGCCTCCATTGTTTAAAAACCCATTCAACATTCATTATTTACAACTTAAAAAAATAAAGGACCCCCATTCCTCTCCCCCAAACTTTGATGAAACTTCAGAGTACTCCAAATTCTCAGATCACCTTCCCAGAATCATTGCATAACTTTCTAGATTTTCTTTAAAAGAAGCATTTATCTGAGAGCCAGGTGCTTTTTTGAATTCCACTAAGCATGTTACAAAACAAACTAAAAACTGTGAGAGTCTTGAAAATGTCTGTTCACAATGAAGCAGCACTAGCTTCTTTGTTAGATCTCAGGTGTTTTATGATATGTTTTTGTGCCAATGGATTTTTTTTTATATATAATTCTTGTTGGTAGTCTGAACACTTTCAAATGTTTGTCAATTGATGGTCTCTACATAATGGGTACAATCCATATCTGGGTCAGACCTTCCAGTTCAGGTACAATAGCTTAGCTCCCTGGGGCTGTGATTTTTTTACTGTAATAGATTCGTAAAGAACTGAAATGATGCCAACTAGACTTAAATGCTTTTCCTCAACTTTTGCAAACAGTTGTGCTGCTGCTTGGATCTTCTGCAGATGAAATTACATAAAGTTATTTCAAGTTTTAAAGAACATATTGAGAGAGGCCTGTGACATATAAAACTAGTAATAGATTTTCTTGTTAGGCTCCTATATTCTTGTATCCTATATCTATCTTCTTCAGAAACACCTTGCTGAAGATTCCTGCAGTTATAAATATGATCAAGTTTTTTAAACTACAGACAACATGGCATAACGTAAGCTTTTCAGTGAAATAAAAAAAGCCAAAAAACACCCCACATATGGATCAGTAGCTACTAGATCATGCTAGACAATAAAGGAAGGTCTCAAAATCTGACAGAAAGTAATTATTTCATTTTGCATAGTCATTTTGAAAAACGTTTCCTCTTTTACTGTCCCAATTCAAAACCCTTTCAAAATGAAAACTGGACTATGAATCTTCATTTTTCAAAGGACTACAGTCATGTTTGGTTTTTTGTTTTTTAATTCAAACATCTGGAATTGACCAGAGGATCTTGTTCCTTTCACTTCAGAGAAACTTTCAACAAAGGTACCAACTAAATCTTTATGACTCCACAATAGATTTCAGACACAGTGGAAAGTCAGGCACTACTCAGTAAGTTGAAAAAATATGCTGGTCTTGTTGGGTACCCAGACCCAAAGTGGCCTGGGCGGAAGTTCTGGGAGGGTAAGGAGCATCTTTGATCATGTCATGCATCTTCAGAAACCCAAGTCAGATCATGACCTCATCAGTGAGACTCAGTTCTCTGGCAGGCTGGTCTTTGGGTGCTTTATCAAACAAATAACTCTTGAAATTATTACAGTGTCAGAAGTATGTTAAAATATTTTCACATAGGAGTTGTAAATTGTACATATATGTGTGTATGTATATGTTTATATGTAAGTATTTTATATACCCAAACAGGCCAGACAGGTTCAAAACTTTCCTGTCCATCTGAGGATAAGCACCTCAACAGAGTGTCAGGTATCCTTTTGTATTTAGAAGGAGTGAAGGGGTAGCAAGCTAGAAGTATCTTTGACCTCAAACATTCCCTTGTTGATCAGTACTGAACAGCCAAAATGCAAACATCAGAGGTGAATCTGTGCCCTGCGAGAAGCATGCGTTCTAAAATTCCTCCCCAAAAGTACTGTTGCCATGCTATACTTGAAAGCCACAACAGCAACAAAGGATATATTAATCTACTAAGGGATATGAGTACTTCAAGAAAAACTTGAGACTCAAGGGCATAATGCAATTTACACAGGTAAAGCTGACATTCCCTTGTGAGGCCTGCGGGTTCTTTTGGGTTTTTTATGGTTTTTTGGGGGGTTTTTTTTTGTTTTTTTGTTTTCCCAGGGTGAGTTATTATTTTATAAGATTTATTAGATCTGGTTTGGTTCCCTTTTTTTGGTAAGCATTTTGCTGAACTGGAAAAAGCTAAATGTAAATCTGGAGATTCTTACTGTATTTCAGAGTCATTGGAGAGTTTACATGACACACAACTGGGATCATTTTTATTTCTGTTTTGAGGCATGCATTGGTTTTACTGCCAATCAGATTAGTTTCCTAATACAGATTGGCTATATGGATTGCCCTTTTATGCCTTAATGTCTTTTTTTTCTTGTGAATGGTTACTAAAGTTTGCTAATCATGACATGAAAGAGATTAAGTCACCAAATGTTAAAGCCTCCAAAATTCTATGGGAAGACTTAAGTAATACAAGTACTATGTTAGATCTAAAGCCATTAAAAGAAGAAGAACTGAGGGAAAATTTGTTCTGTGTGTATGTGTGCGTGTGTATCTGTGTCATTGTCAGCACCTTCAGACTGTGGCTGATGGTGAGAGTGTCTTCCCAGAGAATTCCAGAGAGTCAGAGCATAGCAGACAACAAACGAGTAGGTACTGGATAACAAGAATAGTATAGTCTGGAGGGAATAGACATGTGCATATGTAATCACAATGTTAGTGTATTCAAAACTGTTAAGAAAAATAAGGAGGGGTACAGAAAATCTCTCATTACCTTAAAAGCACTGAAATATATACATCCGGAGAGATTATTTTTCTAAAGAATGTTTATTAGGACATGGAATTATTTTAAATTTCCTTTTTTTCCCTTCCAAATTTCTGTTTCTTTGCTTTCTCTTTTTTTAACTTCAGTATTGTTAATATTGGAAAAAGAGTCCAGCAGGCTGTAGGTCAGCCAGAGGAGGTCTTGGTAACATTTCATTTATTATCATATACTTCATCTACTCAGTCTCTTTAACCACATTTGTGCACAGAAAACAGAGTATATGCCAACCTTGAGCTAAAAAATTCACTGTGTGGCTGTTGATGAGTTGATCACTCTCTAAAGTGCTTGATGAATTAGGCATAAAGATCTGCATGATGAGGAGGGTTCATTAGCATGAGCCCTCTCTCACCATTGCAAATAATGCATCCACAGCCTGCAGGATGACTAAGGTAAGAGGGAGGGCAGCCAGCCAACCCCTTGTCCCTTCATGGGCAATGAAGGCAGGGAGCAGAGCTGTGGCAGACCATGGCACGCTGCAAACCGTTCAAGCCCTTTGGTGTTAACCCTGCATGGAACTGAGTAGCATATATATACAGAGAGGCTCTTAGAAATTGTTTATCATGAAAAGCTCACTTGTTTTCCTTCAAAGTATTTATGAAAAGTTACTTAAACTTCTGTGGTCTGACAACAAATCCATATGTGAATGTGAGTATTTCCTGGTTTTTTCTTACCAAGAAGTACTGTACAACACTGCAGCACAAGAACAGACTTTGGACTTGATCTCCCCCTGCAAATACTGGGTGTATGTATGGTGGACTCTGCAGGACCTCATCTAGTGTCATCTCTACCAGTGGTCCCTTTTGGAAGAGACTCATCTCCAGAGACCCTGATGATATTCCTTTTCCAAGGAGTATCAGACTGGCTAAACATGGGTTGACACTGCTTTCTGTTTCTGTAAACCAATGTCAAGCCCCCCTGCAAAGAGAAGGGATATCGCTGGGGGTCTTGTATGCTACAACAAGTCAGAATCACGTCCTGTATTACTTAATTCCCACTTCTGTATAAAAATGCAAGTTGTCTTTAGGAGTTACTTTGCAATCTTATTAGTAGTGTATACACTCTATTTATACACTGTAGTGTTTTATTGCTTTAAAATTTTATTCCTAGTTGTTATTAATAAAAATTTCCCAAACTGTCTGGTAATCTATATGAAAGTAACCTGTATCTGAGCTTCGTCTAAGGTATATGAAAGGGAATTTTGGATTTAAAGTAGGCAGAACAGAGGTGCTAAAACAGCAGACACTTCAAATGCCCTCACTTTCTTTAGGAAAGGAGGACTTGTTATAATTTATTTTATTAAGAGAACTCCATAAAATTTAGTTCCCATTTTAGACCTGAACTGTCATTCATTGTAGACAGTTTGAAACATTGTATTCTATGCAAACGTCCTTAGGCTGAAGATTTGTGGAAAACCAGATTGTTCTTTTGCCCTGGTCAGCTTGCAGTGCTGAATGGAAAGTGGGAGGGAGCAGAAATGCTGTTTGAGGTTAAATAAAACATTATGTTTTGATATTTCTTTGGGGTTTTATTTTCCCCTTTTAAAAATAATATGGAAGTAAACTAAAATTTAAGTCAGCTTGAACTGAAAATTAATATGCTTGTTTTGAAAATAATAAGGAGAAACATTCCAACTCCATTTGCATTATAAGGAGAGAGTGTGGTGTAAGGTAATTTGATAATTTCAGTATTGTCATGTCTTGCAGAGTAGGGAAAAAATCAAAAGGAAATTTTTTTCCCAAAAGAATATAAAGGTAAGTTTTAAAATATATGACACACAAAAATGTCAATAGGCATATTGGAGAAATTATCAGTGGACATCGAGAATTGAGGATAGACACAGAAGCGGCTTGGAATTTCTCAGTAGGCACCTAGAAGCATCCTAGATCCTTCTGCCTCCTCTCACCTTTTTCTAAGTGACTTAGAAACCACATCTTCTTTGCATGTCAGTAAATGCCATACGTCTGTGTTGGGATCCCTGATTGCTAAGGTTTAAATTCACAGTATTTATGTAGCTGTGTCCACATTGTCTTGAAATTGATAGCTACAAGTATATCTAATAGATATTATATATGCTTAGTATCTAATTAATATATCTAACATACAATTAATAGCCCCTCTGAAGGTCTAACTAGGGCCAAGAGACATAGGAAATTTTGATCTCTAAATGTAAACAGTCACTACAATGTGCATCCTCTGCTTTCTTTCTTCAACTACTTTAAAAGTACTTTAAGGTCACAGTGTTCCCACCTTCCTCCACGCATTCCGGTCTTTCTGTTCTTCAGACAAACTGGAAAATAATTCCACCAAAAAACCCTTTATGTTTTGCCTAGTTACAGCATGACATATACAGTAAAATGGCCATGAGGTAGTGGGAAGTCAGGAATAGCCTTTTGGCAGAAGAATAATCTTAGATTGTCTTGCATAGGTTACAAAACCACACGTAGCTATCAGTGGTTGAATGCTGCCTATCTCTTTTTAGAGTCTTTGGAAATCAACCCAAGATTTTGATTTAATATACCATCTCAGGTCTTGCCTTAGCTCAGAGTTGGACATATAACTCTCTGTTGTGTCTTTGAAATTTTTTTTTTTTTTTAAATTTCAGCAGAAACTTAAAACAAACTCAGTAGAAAACTCTGGGATCCAGAGGTGCTTTTTGTCATGGTGACACAGTTTATATGTACTGTATGAGGCTCATGTTTCCAAAAGCAATTAGGATGTTCTGAGTTATATCAATCTGTGTTTACTTTTGGATATTTTTATTCATGGACTTATTTTAGAATTGTATGCTGCACTATGAAATATAATTGGCTCTTTTCCACCCAATTTAAATTCATTCAATGAATATATAAACTTAGCAACTGAGGTTTTTCAAAGTTACTTTTTGGATTTTGTACCCATGGGGAATATCCATGTAATCTAATGTAGTTGTTTTGAATAACATCCTAGTTAGAAGCCTAAAGTAGGCTAAAGTTAGGTGTGTACTGTAAACAGAGGGATATAGGCATTTCCAGGATATTATTCACACAACCTAAGTTAGATGCCTGAAAACAGTTTGGATAAATATTTTTTTCACCATTTGGCATTACTGTTCACTTTGGATGTTCAAATTTCTAAGTAAATTTGGAAGAAAACATGGCAATGTTTGTCTTCCTTATTAGGTTCAGAGAGGTAGCAGTGTAAGTCTACCTTGCAATACCCTGCCTGTGATTTGTCTAGGCAAAATAAATACTGTGTTTTGCAGAATTTCACATGTATTTTACTGTCCCTCTGGAATTCAGTCCCTTACGTAAGAACATTATGGCACTGAATTGTCTTGCTGATGCAATGCTCCGGCTCTACCTATAGCCAAATGCGGTGGTAGTTTTAGGGTTGGAATATTGGCTACACCTCTAATTGGAAAGAATATTTGGCTGTTGGTAACACTGCAAATGAAAGAGGAAGGGTCCTTCCCAGAGGATTGATTTTTCTTCTGCCTTTGGGCCACAAGAGTGCATTTGCTGAGCCCTTAGGACGCCGTGCTGTAGGTTGTAAACAATACCCGGTTCTCTCCTTAAGCTGTATGCAAGGTATGTCAAAACCTACTCAGGGACTTTTACCAACCACAAGCCTTATTTGGATTTACTCTTTATTTGTATTACCACCTAAGGATCACATGGGAAGCCTGTGGATGGAGCAGAATGTACTCTATATCGAATTTTGAACTGAGGACAAAGTAGCATTAGTTTTCAGATCCTTTGTCCTTCAAAGAGACTGTAAGTCATCGTGCCAAGCTGTGTTTTTTATAAAGTTTTAAGGTACTTGTTGTCAGAGAAACAACATTAAGAGCTACTTGAATGGTTAACACTGTTTCAGTGAACTTCTAAAATCCTGTAAATCTGTATTCATAATTTTACCAATAAAATGTATAGCAATTTAATTGCCTGGATGAGATTTTTGCATTCCTCTCCAACAGATGTAATTGTGCCACAGTAACTTTGCATCTACCTGGCAGAGAAACATGTTAGGCTAACTTTTAAGATAACAATGTCATACATTTAGGACCTAGTAATAGGAAGTTGCATGGAAAGTAGATATTTTTTGTTTATGTAAACATTTTAGTCCAGTAGTCAAAATATTTGCCATTCAGCTGAGATTAAGGAAGGAAGAATAATAGTACTTTGTTTACACAAAGAAAGACTGTGAAACAAGTTTTTGGAAGAGAATATTTCACAGTAATTCTCTCAATCTCTTCTATTGAAGTAGTTTTCAAATATTCCTGGATGCAGAACCTGGAATTTGTTTTTACACTTCTAGGGGACTTCTCAGAGTGCCATCACAGAGCCATTCTCTTTTTCTTTGTTCAAGCCAAAACAAATTATCTGGTTCACCAAAAATGCTATTGTTTTCAGGTCTGGTCATCAAAATGAAAATTCAGTAATTCATACTGTCCCAGTCATCCTGAAAAAATTTTTGTCAAACCACAGCAATATTAAAACAGTAGAATTCATATGTTGTAATATTATATGTATATAAAATACAGGATTCCCCAACTCTTCCAGAAATAAGTAGAAGCGTTACCACAAATTCTTTTTTATGTGTGAAGATTTTACATTAGTCAGTATCTGAAAAATCAGAAAGGGAATAGGAAACTGTGATTACAAAAGAGAACTCAAATAGCATATTAAATCTTGGAAAGTATGTTTCTTTTTTTATTGCATCTAATACTAGTCTGAGAGAAAGAGTGTGATACTTTTATTAAACTAAAATAAAGCGGTATTCATCCATAATTCTGAGCTTAATACAATAATTTCAAAGTGCTGGCAAGACTGTCTTAAGTATTATTTTAAGCCATCTTCTAAAGCATGGTGTTAGTAGTAATGTTTCTGTCTGACTCCATAGTCTTAACAAGAGTAGCTGCCTGCCACAATATCTGATAACTACTTTTACTGTCAAAACACCCTCAGCAGGCACTTCTTCCCAACACAACTCATGACATATTATTATCGCAGCATTTTTTCCTAGCATTTTCTCTTTCTGCCCTTATTGAAAAATAAAGTAGGGCAATATTCTACTTCAGTTGTCCAGTACAAAAAAAGCTATTATATCTACCACTACAATGGTGATGCAGCCATTGTTGGAGAGACACATTGGGAATTTTCTTAAGAATGTTTTTCTCAGAATACACTGGTTTGTCGAAAGTGATTTTTTTTTCTTCTACTTCAAGATGGTTTGTACCCGTTTTAGTAAGGCACAGATTTCTGATTAGGGAGAAATGGACAGATGCATTAACGCACTATTCAACTATCTCATTTAGGCTATTTAAATCCATATTTAAATCCATGAACTGAGTCTGGGGATAGGTCAACATCTGATGTGCCTTTATTTTGCTCGTTTTGTAGAACCATTTCAACTTGTATTAATAATTCAGGGTTTAATGGACGACACAGGGACGCCCTGACTTCATGCGTACATGTAGAGTAGAGCATACCACTGCCATCCTACAGAGTAGCATGGACTAATCAAAATCTGGAAGCAGTATGGTTTTGTCAGCCTGCTGCTGGACCTGCGTGGTTTACCTGTGCTGAGGACTGCAGTACACTTGCTTACAAGCACTGCCACTCTCTTTCATGTCTATGCTAGTTTGGGGTAGTGTCAGTGTACTGTGCACCACATCAGTCAGGTCGGATATGGCTGAGGATCTCTTCAGTGGTGTAGAAAAAATATTGCTGTGGTCTTGTACCTTCCTGCTCTGATTTTCTTTTCCTACTCCCCACTTTGTTTTGGCTCTTTCTTTCTTTTTTGTTTGATTTTTTTTTTTTTTTTTACTGTTGTTGTTCTCTTGGTTCAGAGCAAGAAAACACAAAGAGTTTTGTCAAACTTCCCTTGGATGAGAAAACAATTTCCCAGCCACTTCTGAACATAACCGTATCTGGAAGAGTAGGGAGAAGGTGGGAAATCACTAAGGAGTCTACCATGTATATTTATAACTGAGGTCTGTTAACCATATCCAGACGTTTGATTGAAAGCATGGTTTAAGCATGAGAACTGCAGAGTGAGATTCTTAAAGCAACATATTCTTATCTTCTATACGTTGATGTAAACACATGGTGTCTGTAAACATTACTGATAACTGCATCTGCAATATGCAGTGGATAGTAAGGACAGAAAATAAGTGACAACAGGTAACAAGTGGTGTAGTCATCTGTGCTCCACAGAATGTAAAAATTAACAAAAAGTCTTAAGATTTAAACTTGAGGCTGTTGGTGAGATGTCCTTTGCTTTTGAGGTGATGTCTCCTTTTACTACAGTCCAGCAACAACTGCTTTTGAAGACATATGTGATGAAAACGCTTAAGCCCAGCTCCAAGGTAAAAATGTATAAAACACAATGAAAGTACTAATACACAAAATGTGCTGCCAACTCTCCCAAGAATTAAAGAAACTTTACAATGTCCAGTTCTTTCCATCTTTTATGGCAGGACCAGAGCTTCTGTTTCTAGCCCAAACTAGACATTTGCTAATTTTGATCAAGTTTGAATTCACAGCTGTTTTTAAAGAACTATTGTGTTATAACTCTGTTGCATAAAGCACATACAAGTTAAGTGACTCACTTAAGGAATTGGAATGTTTTCATGGCACAGCTGGGAAGGGAATCTGAATCACCTGGTTTCAGAACTAATCTGTAGACAATGAAGAGTGAAGTCCCAAGTCTGGCTTACTGGTTAAGTGGTTTTCTCCCTCCTTATGCCAAGAGAAAATTCTCTGCATTAGACATTCACAGCCTTCCACTTCCCCCCACTTCACGCTCCCCACTTCTGAAAAAATGTGCTTTTTTCTGAACTTCTGAATTTGTCTGCCAAAGAGGCAAGGTCTTTAAAATTAAATGGCAGGGGGAAATGGGATGGGACAGGGACCTACCACCACCAAAACTGGCTTTTTTCTCTGGCCTTTAGCTACAAGTTGAGACCCTAGTCTTGTTTTTCCCTCATCGGATGCTTTGGCAAGAAGCATCCAAAATGTAGATTGCTGGACTTGTTCATGGCATTTCAAATAGAGCAGCATTTGGGCCATACATTAGCAAGCAGGCAAATAATTAATAACAACACATGTGGAAGCAAATGAATGTTTTGCTTATTGAAAGAGAATGAGAAAGTCAGACAAAGACCTGGGCTCTATGTCCTTGCCCTCCGCAGCGGCAGAAAAAATAATGTTATGAATAGCATTTAACTTGAATTTGTAGCAAACTGCTGCTTTTATCATAAACAATTGCCAGATGGTATACATTATCTTCCTTTTTTCTCCTTTCACAAAAGCAGCATTAATTGCAGAGCAGCCCAGGGCTCCACTCAGCTCATCAGTGTGATAACACTTCATGACCCTGATTAGCCGTCAGTCTACTCAATTAAAAAGATCATTTAGACATTCACCCAATCATTTGCCTATCGAGCCACCTGGGCCTCAACCAGGGGCTCCATTTTTAACATTCTCCTGCCCTCTCTCATCTCGCCTAGCTTTTTTACATATCTCCAAAAGACGTAATTGAATTAAATAAAGCGTCTCAGGGGCAGCTGCAACATCTGCTGTTTGTGGTATGTCAAGCCTTCAGCATTAAAAACAGTTACATATGCTCCAAATTAGCAGGTCGCAGAGATGAAACAGTCGATGATAGTGTTTTTGTGCCAGCGTGCGAAGCAGCTCACAGCTGTGTGCAATTTACAATTAAAGGCTTTATCAGAGCTCAATTGTACTAGTGAATCAAGTGGTGAGAGGTCAGTTAGTGAATTAGACCAATTAGAGCTTGTACAGTTAAATTATCTGTCTTATTAGCTACTGATAAACAGCCTTGTCATATCTTTACTTGGATGATGAAGCTTGGAAGTGTTTTATGAGGTGGGATTGTACTTTTTTTTGTGCATGTAATGGAACTCAGTAGCTCAGCAAAGTTAGTCTGATGCAACAAGCAGACAGCTCTTTAAAATGGAGAGGAAAAAACCAAACCCAAATACCTGCTGTTAGAACCTTTAAGCAAAATTAAGTTAGAACATGAATTAAGATTCCAAATGTTGGCTGTATTTCATAATGTATTTTTCTGTTTGGTAAAGTCTAAATTCATGAAGTTATATGAGGGAAATGTTACGCTTCTGATTTCTAGGGGGTTTTAATTTACTGTCTTGCTGTCTCTCACTCCCACTCTGAAGGAGGGAGGGGAGGCAAAGGACAGAATCTAATGAAGTCAGGTTATGATTTCATATTGTAAAATAATGGAGCAATAATGGACAAAGACATCAACTCCTGCTTCTTAGTCTCGTGATTTACACAGTTCTGGAAAGCATCACTTGTAAGCCTAGACACAGATGACTGAAGATGGGTAAAATGAACTAAGGTGAGTCACTAAAACCTTTTCAGAAGTATTGTGCATACAAGTGTGTCAGTTTATAGCTAGGTAGTGTTAAGCATTTGTTATTGCCATGTCAGCCTACTGTGTGAATGAGACACAAGCTGCAACAGGTACTGCAATGCTCAATTTATAGGCACCTTGTCCTAAGAATGAGGAACTTGCTGTCTGGGCACCTGTACAAATTGGGGTGGGGGGGGATGAAGATTAATCAACATGCTAAAACATGACCAATTCTTTCATCAAGTTGGATTATATGGAATCGCTGGTGACAGTGTTGCATGGAAAATTCTCTCTTTGAGGACCAGAAGTCTTAGAAACCTTCCTTTGCAAGTGGCTATCTGTGCTTGGATCTTGAAAATGAAGTAGGGCTTGTACCTTTCAAAAGTACAATCAAATACTGATAGCATAGTGGTACTATTCTCTTTTTATATAAAGTCCTAGAGATTAGTTCACCTGCTCAATTCTCTCCTCTGCAGAAGATAATCAATGATCCGTTAGGCCACAGGAATGAACTAAAAGTATGCCTGACTGTATAACCCAGTAGCTGGGGAATTTGTTTTAAAGAAGCAGCATCAGGTCCATTCTCAAAGTTGTATTTCAGTCTTTCATGTCATCTTGTCATTAGATAAAAGACATAGAAGTTATGCATCCTCTGTAAATCAGTGTCCTGAACCAATTCTCTTCATTGTTCACTGTAGCACAACTTTGGGAGGAAGGATGGGGAACAAGCTGGCTTCTAGGACATCAGACAGTGGGATAGTTAGAACGCTTCAGGGAGACTCAAGGTTAAATCTCTGTGAGCAAAAGAGGGCATTTTACCTCGAGCTCTGTAATTGGAGACTGTTCCAGGTAACTCTTCTGTGTTTTGTGGACCTGGGCTGTTTAGGTATGTTTGGGGGAATATCTACCAAACCCAAGTCTAAACTGAGATTAAATGCTAGTCTATTATTAAATGGAGATTTGGGGTGGTGGGGGATGTGGTTTCTTTGTTTTAATACAGGCAGGTGATTCTACTGAAATACTGTGTTAGTGCAAACATACATTTTTGGAATGGGCTTTTGATCATGTTTAGTGAATAGCTGCTATGTATTCAGGCATACAGATTTTGCAAAATGAGGAGGGTAAGTTTCAAATAGATGTCTTAATAAAGATTGTGTCTGAAAT
The DNA here is from genome assembly GCA_027574665.1 of Rhynochetos jubatus. NCBI lineage: Eukaryota > Metazoa > Chordata > Aves > Eurypygiformes > Rhynochetidae > Rhynochetos > Rhynochetos jubatus. The sequence goes on along the minus strand of CM050653.1, from coordinate 54,351,213 downwards.
AAATTAAGAAGGTTGTGATGCTGGTATTGAGTGGGGGTCCCAACTGTTTTCTGCCAGTGAATAATGTTGACTCATTTTCCACAAGTATGGGACTTGCATTTAAAGAAATTCTAATCAGCATGGAAATGGCCTTTTTTCAAACAGCAGATTTAACATTTTATTTTTTTCTGTAAGTGCATTGGCTTCATTGCTGAGCTTCAAAGGTTTTAAGAAAAGTAGTTAAAAGAGAAGTTTTTGCACTTCTGGATGAAACATAAAAGGAACGAATGTTTTTGGCATGTAAATGAACACATTTTTCAACACTTTTATCCTTCCAAGTAGTAGAGGATATTTAGCTTATTCCACAAGGAGAGAGAAACATGGCCTAAATTTTCTCAAAACTGCTGAGGTTTGAATGTGCAATTTACACGTGGTGTCAGGACCCTGATGTCTCCTACAGTGCATATGTTTCTGGCAGCTATCAAGACGCTTCATCCTCTCTTCCTGTTGCTGTCTTCCACTTATTAGTGACATTTGTCCTTGACAAGCTCCAAATTAAAGTTGAGCTTCAGACATCATAATTTTCTGGTTTTAAATGCTAAGTTGTACCTGACTGCATTTACACTAAAATTATTTTTTCCAGTAATGTGAGAAAGAAAGGCTTACAGTAAACATTGAAGCAATGACTTAGGGCTCTTTTAATTTGCTTTTATTCTTGCCTTCATTGTACCACAATTGATAAATCACTTCAGATTCCATTTTTAAAAGACATAGGAATTTTTGTAGCTTTCTAAAAAGTTATTTTGAATTTTGAATATCTTTTGCTTTCCAACAGAGGTTAAGTCAACTCAACTGTGTGTATAGCTCATTACTAAGGATAAAGATGATATTTCTTACATGACTCAGTCTTTGTCTAAACCAGAAAACAAACGGAAGTTGGTCAGAAACTCAGATACTGCAAATAGCAAGGCCATATTGTGTTGGTAAACTGATTTTTTGATAATTGTATTGTAAGAACAGAATCAGTTTATGGAGAATACAGGATCTAAAAAGAGACACGCTGAGAGTTAACAGAGAATGATAATTTCTATTTATCATCTGTTTGCTGAGAAAACAGGAGCAGTAAGAACATTGCATCACTTACTGCACTTGTTGACCTCAACTTAGCAAGCCAAACTCTTCACAGCACTAGATACTGAAGCTGATTGCGGGCTTGAAAACACTGTTAGATGGGGCATTGCCAAGATAATAATCTTCTGACATTAGGTTTTTCAAAGTTTTAGTTTAGTTGCAGCTTAAATATTAAAAAAAACCCCAAACCACTGTTATTTGTTTCCATCCATTTAATTTTGTACTTTGTACTTTTTGTACTTGCATAATAAAATAACATGGTTCTATTCAACTAGTTTCATTGATGATTTTGGGAGTATATGAAACTGTATCTATCTCCAGACATCCACATATAATGCTATGTAATATGTAATCATATCTCAGCATTGTGCTTTACATTTGCACGCTGTAGCTTGTACATATTCTTTCTGTAACTTGTCATACTTAAAGTACCCCCGTGCTCCCTTACCTATCCCTGCAATACAGACAGGTGCCTTCTGATGTCATTGGAAATAAAAAATCCTATTAATGGCAGGTGCTGCTAGTCTTCCTTGTTGTACAAATCTTTATTCTTCACAGTCCTGTGAGCCACAGCACACGTGCTCTGTACCTGAAAGAGTTGATGGAAGTGCTCTCCACTTCCTGGCTGCTTCAGTTTAGCCAGCATCTGCCATTGCAGCACAGCCTCCTGGCCTCTCCTGCAACAGAGCCATAAGACCAGAATCCATCTGAACTGCTCATCAGCTGCAGCTGACTGGACTTGCTGGCTGGGCATCTCCAACCTGTGCAACCCAGCCACAGCCCTTCTTAAGGGTTCATTACCGAAATGAGTTTGGGACAGTTCAGCATTTGAGAACTAGAATATAAATGTTTGAGGAAGTGGAGCACAAATGGTGTAGTGGCGTCTCTCATGGGAACAAATGAATCACCCACCCAAGGAGTGGTGCTTGTATTCTCAAAGTAGTCCTCAATCTTTTAGAGATATTGAGAATTTATTTTTTAAATGTCTGTTTACCTGTTTTCTGAACAGCACTACCACAGAGATCATATTAATATTATGTAATAAAAAGTTCAATAAAATACAGTAAGACCCTGAAGTAGTTTGGGTCTGATGCTTGTATTTGTCTGGAATGGTAGGCTAGGTCTTACAATTTGGTTTTCAAGTCTGTTTTCATCCTTTACATTCTACCAAAGCAGATTTTCATTAAACCCCAGCAATAATAGCAGCTTGTCCCCCTGCCATCCTCCAAACATGCTTACATTTTTCTCTGGCATAAAACTCTTTAATTATATATAGCTAATCTGATCTGTCTGAGTCATTGTTGGAGCAAAGTATTTATCTCCACTACCCATAGGCATTGTTTCAATACTAGTTCATGGCTTCAGATAGCCAGAGTAGTTCCTTTTTTGATTGTCCACCATACCCTACCTTTAGAGTTTCTTGCCTTGTCTTGGCTGTTAATAGAGGCAGATAGATCATCACAGTTAACTGTTCAATTTATTTGGTTAAAGTAACAATTTCATTATTTTATTTAAGACACAAGCTGCAATCCCTGATGTTTCATTGTTAAATGAGCAGATTACCTGTCCTTGCACAATGAACAGGTTGAAGAGACAGGGACAAGAGCCACAAAGTAGTCCCAAAGTGATTATGCCCGCAGATTGGAGACATTTGCCACAGTCTCTCCAAGACTGCTTTCTTTTTTTTTTTTTTTTTTCCTTAAATATCTCAAGACACAGGCAAACCTCATGCCAATTCTATGTCTGTATTACTTTCAAGTTATTGCTTCCCCATCTTTGTGCTACTACCAACACATATGATGATTGTATATTTTTAATAACATACAGTTTGTGTCAAGGACAAGTAAATGCAGGAATTAGTGTGGGGATTAAGTTGTATAGAAACTGAGAGCAGAGTTTTTTGGTAAATTTTTGGAAATAGTTGGCTGGTGGTCAGTGTGGTAGAGGTCTGGCAGAAGTGGTGAGTTTCCATTGGAATGGTTTGATTGGAACTGTAAGAGATGAGAAAGACACTGGAAGTAATAATAGGTGTATTTTTAATGAATTTAGATACAGCACTATTTCTAAGCTGCATCACTGGTATGTCAAACCAAATGTGGAAGCAGCATAGAGTGTTTCAGTCTTGATGAGGCAGGCAGAAGTATATCAGCTCTCAGTTTCCAAACTGCCTTTATGGTTTCTTCTTAGTTATCTCTGTTCCTCTATTTATTACATGAAAAAAATAAAGAGCAAGTCACCTGCCTATACTAAATCAGTCCCACCAAAGCATTCTCTATTAGTTGAAATAGTTTCACGAAGCATGAAAGTAGGGGAGCTGCTTAAAAATCTTGCAGCTTTATTGTCTTCCTAATTTGTAAATCTCTTTAACTTTCTACAGTTACTTTTTCTTTTTCCCTGGTCATTACAGAATTCAGAATATGCATCAGGGGTTGATATATTTTATTAGAGCAAGTTGTAGGTCCCAGAGTAATTAGATCAATGGCATAACTTCTCTGACTACTGGGTAAATAACTCAGGGAATAACTTACCTATATATTTGTAAAGTGCATTTAGATATATTAAATAGAATGTAGTTTTTACTGCCAGTCTTTTATATCTCCAATATAAGATTCTGTCCAGTTATTAAAAATACACGAAAGCTACAAATGGGAGAATGAATCAACAGAGATCTTTGGATTTACATCGTACTTTTAAGATCTAATAACTACCTTCTTAGAATGTTTCAATTAATTTAATCCTGTAAAAATCATAACTATTCAATACTATTTACTGTATTTACTCTCACAGTGAAATAGTTTCAAATTATATAATGATTTTTTTCCCCTTAGTTATTTGCTTCAGAAGGAAACGTCTTCTCAACTCTTTGTTAATTTAGATAAATGTGGGTTTGGGGTTATGGGTTTTTTTATAGGCACAACACCCGACCTTCATATTGCTCATGAAAGATTAATTCTTGATCCATTATTATTTTTACTCTGTGTTAATAATGTATTAGATGTGCTTATTGCATATCTGTGGATGTATAGATGGGTACACTTTGGTTAGACCAGTCAGAAGTGTTGCTGAGATCACTCTCACTCCAAACAGGTTCTAATGCTTATTGGTTTCATGTTTTACGAAAAATAAGTCAGTGCTTGAAGGAATTTTATTCAAGATGTACTTATTAGATGTGTTGCCTTGGTGAAGATTGTACTTTTGGTATTGATCAAACCACTCTCCCCTGATATACAGATGATTAATTCCCTATTAACTCCGAAGATATGACTAACCCAAAGAGTACATTTTAACAAGTGGTACTGCTCCCTCTAAAGTGCACACAAACTCCCTGTATTAAAAGTAACTCCCCAAAAGCCTTCTGTGTGCATTTGTTACCTGTTTAACTTGATGAAAATTTTTTCTCCTGACATAACAGTTTTTCCTGATTTTGCTGAATAATGCCATTTCATTCTTGCTTTATGTGTAATTAAGTATGTGCTCATTGCATTGTTTATATCCCTTCTTACAGTGGTATGTTTAGAGCCCGTTTTAAAAGTTAGATGAAACTTTTTTTTTTTTAATTAAAAAAAAATGGTAGTTTGGCAAAACTTTGCTGATGTTGGAAGTTTCTGCCTTTCTGACCTGGGTTTTTTAGTAGCTTGTGGGAACAACATGTATATAAAAACCACAAGTCCTTGCACTAACCAAGTCAAACTTGTGAACATGTGTTTGTGATTCTTGAAGCAAAGCATCTTCACAGATGGCTATTCTGAGTGAGACTCTCAATTGCACCTGCTGGAGGGTTTTATTATATGTATGAAGCCAAGAGGAAAACCTGTTCTCTGCCCAAGTGATTTAACATTTCCTGTAATCTTTGAAAGACCCAGGGTGGCTCAAGTACCAGCAATAATGAAAACTTTGTCATGCAGATCTCTAGTAGGAGACTGAGAGGGTCTTAATTCTGAGTAGTCTACTGCTCAGTGATCTTGTCTTGCTGAAGGAGTGACAGAGTGACAAAGTTGGAACCTCAGCCTTTGTGCATATGTCTATGTGTGTATGGGAAATCTCAGAAAAGATGTGACTTCATCCTTCTGAAGCATAGGAAAAAAAAAAACGAAAAAGTAAACCATAAAATATGAAGAGTAATGCTTTCAGCTGCAGGTGCATTTTCCAATTTTTCGTCAGTTTGACACACATTAGCAGCTATATGTAAAGCTGTTCCTGCAAGATGTGTGTTCAGAAGAAAACTTGATCCCATGAGTAAATCTCGAACACAATTTACACCTTGATTAGTGCTATGATTAAAATTTGTGTGTCACTACCTGTAAGATTTAGTTTTTAATTACCTAACTTCACTGAAATGTATCTAAACTTGACATGATTTCTCTATTACTGGCCATGATGACGTCTTCACAAACTGGTGTTATCTGTGAATCTTACAAGCATCCAGTTTTGCCTTTTCTTACAGAACTTGGATGAAGCTGTGAGTTAGTCTGAATCTATTAACACTCACTGTGACATCTCATGATATGCTAACACATTAAACATCAGGCTGATTACTGAGTCAAGTCTCTTTTTGTGGACATTTCTGTGTAAGGCTTCTAGCTAGGCCCACTAACTAGGATTATTTGAGGACAGCAAAGGATTGGTGCATCCTGCAGCAAGATTTAAGTAAGCACAGATCAAGATAGATTTACAGTGACATTACAGAGAAGCAGCGGAGTGCATTTTTCTTACATTTTTGTTCTAAATTTTGCAGTATCCCATCTTTTCCTCACAAGGTGCTTACCATATCTTATTGTTTTAAAATACTGGAGTTCAGTAGTACTGGAAGTTTGAATAATATATTTATTGAGTTAGTAAAACCATGTCTTACATGTGGAATACCTTTAGTTTTGAATTAAAATAAAATAGGTCCTACTTTTAATGACAAACACTTTGGACAGTGTCAGTTTCCTCTATTCAAAATTCTTTTAACACAAGAAGTTTAGAAGTAGTTTCATAATCCATGACAAATTAACTGGGAGACAATTGTAATGTTTACTGATTTGAACTGTGTCTGTCTCCTGAATATTGTTCTCTGGTTTTAGCCAAATATTTTCTATAAATAGCAAGAATGTGGTTTGTTTAAAAACATTTCAAAATAACTTTAAAAGTTCAGATTATCTTGACTAGACAACATTATTCTGTTTTTTAGTATTCTGAATATAACCTTTAGAAGTAGGTTTCTATAGCAAAAATTTGCAATTATGAATTTCAGATGAACTTCCTGCAATATTTCACAATGCTTGCTTAAGACATTATAGATTAACAATCTATTTCAACTGTTGTGAACATAAAAAAGTCAAAAATCAATGGAAAATAATAATAAAAAAGAGGATACATTAAAATATTTTGTAATATATTTTTACATATATTTCAGTATTCATCACCCATTAAAATGAGAAATAAATTAGAAAATAACCCCAAACATCTTTAAAGTCTGCTTACAAATGGCTTAAATTCATCTTTACTAAATTTCCTGAAGTATATATATGATTTTTTGAACAGAAAACACAAGTATATAAAACTTTTCCATAATTAAGGAGACTCTTCATGGCAGTAACATATTCTCTGCTTTACCTGTATAATAGCTCAAAGAAACATGTTCCAGGAATGATCCATAAAGCCATCTTCCTCACTGTTCACCATTGACAGTAGAACCCCACAAGCTGGATCACTAACTGTGTTATACTCCCTAGCATCCACAACGAGCAGATGACGGACACCAGACTATGTGTCTGCACTTATTCCCTTTAATATCTGCTTTTGAACCTGGTTGTCCATCCGTTTGTTTAATCTCTTCTTGAATGTGTCATTTGCTCCAACTCTGACATTGTTACACAATCATTACCCTTTGTATAAAGAAGTACTTTCTTGTTTTAATCCAAAGTGCTACAAACTCCAGCAGGTAACCCTGGTTCCAGCTACTTAAGCTGTCTCTCTGTCAAGAGAGCTGCACCATGCCCTTAATTTTATTTGTTCTTCTCTGTACTTTTTCTGACTCCCCATACCTACAGATAAGTACGGCATGCAGTTGTATCGCGGCAGTATTATGTTTTCTGTCCATTCTTAGTTATGTTCTTGATGACGCCCAGAATTTTATTGTTGGATTTTCTTTCTGGCAGCTTTTGTTCTTTGAGCCGATGATTTTAGACAACTGTCCATGATGGTTCTAACATCTCTCTACTGAGTGGCAAGTCTCTATTACGAGCTTTTCATGTACCTGACACAGAGCAGAGGGCTTAAAGAAGTGAAAATATAAAACTCTTTCATAAGGAAAGTCTAATGACTGCAAGGCACATTTCAACAGTTTATTTGGAGGGGGGTTTATAAAGGAAGTAGACTTTCACCCTCTGTAAGTAACACTTTTCCTTCTATCAGAGGGTACTATTTAGTTGGCTAACATATTAGAGCACCTAGAAGTATAAGGCTTTTCCCTGAAGAACCTACACAAAAATTATTTGCCCTTTTATTCTAACAAATTTTCTAGATATGAATACAGAGCCTTGTGTTTGCTTTCTGCACAGGATGAATGCCACTTGTTCTGGCCATATTGTATCACAATGCAGCATTTGGTCACTGACCTGTGTTTTGAAACTGCAGGACCAATTCAGTGCAAATATCACGGAATAATTGCTTAACCTATCTTCCCCCTTGTTCAGAGCACTTCAGTGTTAAGTGTAAAATGAGCCAGGGTTATGATTTCTGGCAAATCAACAAAACCGAAGAATTTGTGACCAAAGCCTTAATTGTCTTATCAAGAGCATGTATGCCTCTCAAATTAATGAATCATCAAGTATTATTAGCTTCTTTTCCCCTTAAGCCTTTGGAATACTTCAAATCTTTAAATATAAGAGTAAATGTTACGTGTGTTAACAGGTTTACAAATTAGCTGTGATTTTGTACTTTGGATTATGATACTTATTACCGGACTTGTGTCCTGTCATTTCCATTCATAAGTCGTAAATGTGCCTGAATCGTCTGACTCTGTACTTTTAGTGGGTTATTGTCTGGGGTTTTTTTTGTATCTTTAGTGTGTGGGTTTTGTATCTTTTGTATCTTCATGGCCTTCATGCTCACATACGCACCCACAGAAGTCTTGTAAGAAAAATGGCAGTGATCGTTCTGCTTATTGCTGAGCAGTAGAGGAAGGCAAAAGAGAAAGAAGAGAAAATAATTTTACAACAAACAAAGAATACAAATAATCTTTCTAAAATTGAAGGTGGAGATGATGACGTGTTTCTTCTACGTGACATTTTCATTTCCAGCATTCATTTCTCTGTGCCCAATTAAAAAACGCAACCATACCTTTGTATTTCTTTTAATAGGTGCTTAAATCTCATTTAAAAGGATTTTCCATGTTTACCAGAAGTAAAATCATGCTCAGATAAGTAAGCGCATACTGCCAGACCAGGACCTCAATCTGTACTCTTGTCTTTAAGAGCATTCTCTTCTTAAACCTACTTTAAAATGCTGGTTTTAACCGTTTTCCAGTTGGACTGGATCTAGCATAATATCAAATGTGTGCTAAGGTTTTCAGCAAACTAATTAAGTCAATGAGCAATTACATCTCTAGGGACACTACAGAGGACATAATGTCATGAAATGCTTTATACGTAAAAATTGAAGATTTCGATGTAATTGCCACTGATGAACTTAGAAGCAGTGCAGAGAATAAAGCACAGTGGTGGTATGATCGGCCCACTCAGTTTACCTAGAAGACTAGTTTGCTTTCAAAATCACTGAAGGAAATTCAGAGCTTTTACAAGAAGCATGGCATAAAGGATATAAAACCTGTATGTAAGAAATATCTGAAAGGAAATCTGTGTTTCTAAGATAGAAACATAGATTTTTTTTTAATAGATTTTCTTCTTAATCGACATGTCTCTGTGAAAAATCAAGTGTGAGAAGCTACTCATGTTTAGTTATACAGACGAGTAACTTTCAGTTAGTAGATCTGCCCAAGTCTTATTGATGCAAGACTTATATCCTTTTTCTGTGATGTTGCTAGAACAATCCTATTCTGACTAATAAGCTAGAAAGTAAGCTCATCTTATTACCTTTACTGACATAAAACGTCATTAATTTCATTGAGGGTTTTAGCTGAAGGAAGTATCATTCGTCAATTTATAGTGTAAGTTTAAACAGTAGTGAAAATCCCAGATGAATCTCCAAATGCAATTAACACTATACATAGTCTGAAACACTGACATTGTTTGTATTTTATCAACTGTTGGAATTCGAAGATCATAAAGGTCTCATCCTGCCATAAACCATTTGTGCTTAATTCTTTTCAATGTCTACCAGGTACATTCACTCCCAGGCAGATAATTCATAATCAAGAAGACCTAATCTAAGAACTCATAGTACAGTGACATGATCCAGAGATGACAAAGATCTTTAATTATTGGTTTGATTCTGCAGACAATGTGAGTGACAATCTAAGCCAACACTGGAAATAGATCTAGAAATGTTTCTCTAAAAGTTCAGGCCAGATTCCTATTATTTATTGCAGGGAGAGAGCCTGCAAATTTGCAAAAATTTTGTGAACAACGGCACTAAAATACCATTGCTAGAGTAAGAAAAGACATAACCTCTTAATCATAAATAAACCATGAAGGTCATGGTCAACACACAGATGACAGAATGCAACGGAAGGACCACTTCAGTCAACTCAGCCTCAGGCACTGAAGAAAAATTGTACTTATGTGTACTGATATGTCAGAAGGCAATAAAGAACCAGAAATACCATCAACTTCAGGATGACATTCACAGAAACCTGACCTCTAAGAGCATTGATCATATGTGTAAAGGCAGGCAGAAAATGACTGCAGTTGACAGAAACTGTGAATTTGAAAGACAAATCTTAATCCTAAATCAGAAATAATGAAACTGATAGTGTTTGTGAGCAATGAACTGTACATACATATAGCATCATTGAATACACAACTCCAGTGCAACAGAGAGTTTAAAAATAAACTGAAAATAATCTGATGGCAGAGGTTAGTCAAAGATTTGGTAGGAATTATATACTTTCAAAAGGAGAAGTAAAATATTTAAAAGAGAATAGCATGAACTGCTGAATGGCATCCAGATTGTTGTACATTTGGAAGTGTCATTGCTAGTCCCACTAAACACATCTTGTAAGAGGGGCTAAAAGACATCTTTCATTTTTCATCTATAATGAGATAATCTATAGATATAAATGACATTTTTAATATATAACTATCTGGGAAGATCTTTGTCACATTTTCATCTGGTGAAAACTGACATTTTCTTGTTCCAAGTCAATTGACTTACTGTGACATACACTGGCTAAGCGTCTGGCACTTTCATTTTACCACTTCCGTCTTCAAACTATTTCCACTGACGATTTCAGGTGCAGCAAAACAGACAGTTTTTTTCAAAATTACTTTCTAATATTTAAATGGCTCTATGCACTTTATAGAAGAGATTTGCAGAAACATTGGATGTATATTAATCTTGGTACAACCACTGATGAAAAAAAAAAAGCTAAAACATAACCTACCGTGGCAGTGAGCCTGGCTTTTCACTCCCTGACAGCCATTATATGTACAGCAGGGCAGTGTGTGCTGATGTCTCTGAAGCAAAGACCTTTGCAATGCCTGCATGCAATAACTAGAGTATATATCCACCGGTATGTTTTTCTTATATGTCTTTCAATGAGATGTATGCAGCCTTTGATTTGACAACAAAATTAAATGAGCATTTAGAAAAATTTACAAGCCAGTAGACACAGTCCAGATTTTTTTTTTTTCAATAACTGCATTTAACAGTAACATCATACTTTCCAGAGACTGATGATGAAATGGGCTTTAGGGTCTACCCCTTTTAATCTCTACATTTTAATGAATCCAGATAGATAATATTAATATTTTAATTTTATGCTGTTCATGCAGTCACAATTTCACCAGCAGAATTGTATGCCTCAAAAAAGTAGAGATTTTGTAAAAGAGGAGAAAAGTGAAAATTATGAGCTTTAATTACTGTATATTTTGTCTTAGATTCATATGCACAAATATGATTTTTTTTTTCATGTTTTTGTGTTTGTGCTGTCTGCGGTAGTCTAAAATGTATCTTTGCTTTGGTAGCTGAATTCTAATTTCCTATCTACTGATGTTTTAAGTGCATGCAATAGCAAAAATATTCAAGCTGAGCTATCAAAGATAAGTGACTTACTATTTCACTACTAGAGATCTGTTAGAATTGTTAAATGTATTATTTTGAAATTACTTTAACAAAACAGGAGTGATTTATTTAATTCTTATTTTTTATTGTTGTAAATAATTAAGTTAAAAAGAATACTCCCCAAATATTAAACGAAAAGATATTTTAGAAGCAAAATGCAAAGGAACTGCAGAAAAATTATACTTGACGTCAAAATTGGTGTCTTCTACAAGACCAGCAGATTAAAAGCTGTGACTCCAATAATACACTTCATCAGGTGTTTCTCATAACAAAGAAAAATACTGCTTGGTATGAGCTGTGCAGAATGATTGCAGAACCATTGTCAAGCCTTGTACTGAAAGCTAATCAACACAGTTCAGTCAACAATCACTAGATGGAAGAAAAGCCGAAAGTCCTGCAATTATGCAATCGTCTTATATATTGAAAAAACTACTGCCCTACACAGAAAAAGAAAATTGGCAGTGTATTTGCAGTGGACAAAGACAGCTGGTTCCTCATTTCACAAATGTGGTGTCTTTCGACATTTCCATTTTTTCCCAACGTAGGTTTCTTATTACATTCACGGTATCTTGGAGTGCAAGTCTAATTTCATGGGGAAAAAAAATTCTCAGAAATACTAATGGATTGTTGCTGAAAGGAGAGGGAAGAGACAAAATAAAATAATTTCAGGTCAACTCAGCAATGCTAAACGAGAAGCAACTGACCTATGAATCTTCTCTCAAGTTGCCTTAACTATCAATACTGAAAAAATGAGTGTTAGAAAATGTATTTCTGTTCTTGTTGTTAGTCTTAACAAAATCTGATCCTTTCCTGGAATTAAAGGAAACACTTTAATTCTGATCATCTAAAAATTCTGCCATCTTAGAGACCCCTTGTAGATGCTACGACAGCCTGAAATACAACTGAAAATAAAACGCATGTTCATTGCCCAATGCCATTTTTTTCAGAATACACTCTCTAAACTGAGTTTTGTTTAACTTTGCTGTTTAAACAGGGTCTGTTTGCTGAAAGTCACTAGAGGACTAATAATTGCCTTGTATGCTTTGGTTGACCAGTTGGCTACAAAACCAGAATACTCCCTATTGCCCATACCAAAGTAAATGTTTTGAAACTGTATCAAGATCCATCTCTGATTGAAACTGAAAGAATGCAGGAGAAACGAATGTGATGATAGGTCTGTCCTGACTTGCAACTCATATTTGCTGGGTCTTCATGAAATTAATTTGCTTTCTGAAGTTCTGCCCTATCCGTAATCTTTTGGCAAATCATGATCGGAGAGAGTTCAGTGGCTGCTCTGACAGAAGTGAACAAGAGTTCACTAAAAGTCAGTGCAAGCAGCCTCACTGCCTCTTGGCTTTGACTCAAGCTCATCATGTAGGACCTAGAGAAGTCACCAAGCTAAACCTTAACCAGAAAACAAACCAACAAAACTAAATAGCTTACCTGGGTCAATATTTAAGAAAAAAAAAAAAATTAAAACAAACACCCCCCATGACCTCACCCTCCTCCCCATCCCCATTACTCTCTTCTGTTATCTCAAATATTTGAGAACTGATTCTGGAAATTTTTTTTTATTTTTTTTTATTATTCAGAAGGAAACGGGTTTGGTCTACTTTGGGCAGAGTGAAGAAAGAAACACTCTGGTTGTATTCATCTCCATACTATAGAACATGAAGATCTAAGGTATTCCAAAGCCATATGACCATATTTTGACTTCTTTTTTCACCTAATCTGCATCAGAACAACTGAAAAAACCAGAACTGAATAGAATTTGATCATATCTTTAAAAGCAAGAAATTGAAGGGTTTTATAAGGAAATTACGTGAATGTGAGACTGAACTGAAAAGAGAATAATTGATCAAGTAATTAGTCTATATGAAAAAAGAAAGAATTAGAAAATGGAATGCAAAATGTATATAATGTTGATTTATTGAAAACATTAATTAAAGCACTCAAAGTGTTCTCAATAAAATGCACTTGCCAGATTCAATATTATTTCACTGTTCCTATTACCAAAGCTGAAATTAATCTCCTTTCAAAGATTTTCTCTTATTCCTTGCTTTAGTTCTTTCTCAGTACGACACGACTTGGGTTTGCCAACAGAGGGCAATAGTCAAACTGGGAAAGACTGCATCCATCATTTTTTCAACTTCTAATGAGTCAGAAGGACACATCGAATCCTCATCTGCTTTTATGGGTATTGCTGTGTAATTGCAGTGTAATTATGGCACACAACAGCTTCAGAAAATTATCTTTGAAGAAAACAGCTGGTTCTCTTTAACAAACAGAGATGAAATCTTGTCAATTTAAAAAAAAAAATCCAAAGGAAAAATACTAAAAATATATGCCAATAATAAACAGGCAAAAAAACCCACCCCAAACCATAAAAAATTGAAATGGATAAATCAGAGAAACTGCTATGAAAAATAAGTCTAAAGTATAAAACATTAGAAAATTACAACTATGTGAATGTGCTCTCATTACATGGTTTTATATTACAAAGCAAACAGGCTCATTGCAAAGATTTCCTTTATCCTTTTTCCACTCATGTCTAGTACATAAGACCTCCGTCCCGAGAGCCCTTCTGCATGCTTTCCACTCAGCAGAAGAAATCCCCTTGGTTTCAGTGGTATTTCATAGTCTGATAAGGGCAGCCCAGAGCACTGCACTGTAGCTCCAGACCCATAGAGTTTGCCAAGCCTTGCTCTGCCAAATAAGTACTGTTGGCTTCTGCTGGGGAGGTGAGGGTGGGGAACCAGGGTGCCAATGCCTGGGTGCAGGCTTGAGTGGGTGGCTCAGGGGAGAGGATAAGTTCTGTGCGGTGCTGCGCATCGGCACTGCGGCTCGTAGGAATGGCACAGCAGAAATGAGGAATGAGTGTGTTGTGGGGAGTGGAGCTTGCATGGAGTAAGTTTTAGCAGCCAGTTGGGGAAAGGAACCAAACTGCCTCCACCACAGGCCTGGATGTACACCAACTGACATTAGCTAAGGAAAGTGGATATGGATTTGGTGCAGTTCTGTAATATGGAAACTATAAAAAAGACAAAGGAAGTGTTGCAAAACACTTTTCAGTAATCACAGCAAAGATTTCCAAGATTTTTGAAAGCTATATTGATATATAAATACAATTATTGTCATTATTATGTAATTACACTTTACTAAAAGTTAGACGAAATCAACAGTTAAACAATACATGCAGAAACAGATGTCATATGGCAATGCTCTGTAAGACCTCAGCCTAGGAAGCTTTCAGTACTGAAGATCTTTATTTCCACATGGTAAAGCGGGTGAACTGAAGGAATGGTTGTATCTCCCATAGATGAATTTGCACGTGCTGTATGGATCTTCTTAGGTAATAGGTAAACCAATAACGGAAAAGAATGTACATCATACTCACTGTAGTTTCTGTGTGTCTCAGTTACATGATGAATTTCACAGATTTGTGAAGTAAGTTGAACCACCAGAATCAAATAGTGGTGAAAATTAACTGTATTAAACTTGAAAGAGTGTGGCCAAGGTTATGCAGAGGGACTTTATTTGGCATATGGTATGATCTGTGTAATATTTTACTGTTTCTTAATTTGTACATATTTAGAAATATTATGAACGCTTGAAATGCCCATAAATTCTGTAGGCTATGTCTGTATTACATTATGGCAGTATCATGAGTGGGTCCCCGGTTAAGGATGTGCTTTGCATTTACGGTAGGTTTATTAAGGTATAATGCATTTTCAGTCAATTTAACAGCATAACTAATAATAAATTAAACCCACAGCATATGCTATGTGAAAATTTTCTTAATGGTGCATGACTTTTATCTTCTTGCATTCTGTTTCCTTGTTTGTTTAAATTTGGTAGAAACAGTGAGCAGGCTGAAGAAAACCTCAAATCAAAGACAGAATTAACTCTTGTGTATGTGTATTGTTCTCTCTTGTCTGGTGCAGTGTTAAGACTTACCCAAGTATTTGTAAAGGTTAGTTTCTAACAGCTGATCCGCTGTGTGGAAAATGTTATTGCTCCATGGCATGGAAGTTTTCATTTCATTTTAGAGCTTTGAACAATGCTGGGATTGGAGTGTTAGAAGTGTGGACAACTGGAAATATATATAATATATATATATATATATTAGTATATATTTATATATAGATACATATATCTTATATACAGTGGACTGTATAGATACAGTGCACTGGGTAGAGGCTCCAGTATTTGTAGCAGGAGGACTAAATTCTCCCTGACATTTTCAAATGTGAGCTCTAGCATTGGCAAAGTGACATTGTGTGAAGCAAATGCATACAGGCAACAAATATATTAAAAAGTAAGCTATTTCAGAAAAAAGGAAGTTTGCGAGCGGTCTAACCAGTTAATTTCACTGTTATCTGTTACACAGTCTGGGGAACAAATAATTTTAAGCTATACCTCAGAGAAACATGTGGTTGATGTTGCTGTTTATCCTGTCTGATAATGAAAGGTTATGGAAACTGTCATCATTATGGATATTTCTTGACAAAAGGACAAAAATATAAATGAGAATGATGGCTTCATGAAAAGGCAGTTGGAATGTGTTATTGTGATTGGAGGAAATATTGCCAAATAGTGTAACTGAACAAAGCATTGAACCTGCTTGAACCTGTGTTTTAAAATGTTCAAGCCACAGTTCCATTATATGGAACTAATTATACCAAAAGCAATACCAGTGAGATATTATGTGTTGACAATAACACAAGTTTTCCTATTAATTCTGATTACTGAAAGAGACTTTTAAGTATTAAACTTAAATATAGACATCCACTTCAAGAAATGACAGCTCTGCTTTTGAATCAAATTGTTCAGTTCATAATAGCAGAGTATTTTCATGCAGATATTTACATTTTTCTTAAACAACATGATTATGAAAAATGCAGGTTTTGTATGATAACACCACACAACTGGCAAGATAGTTTATGTATTTTCAAAGAAGGACATATTCCTGTAGGAGTTAATGAAGTCAGATACTGGGAGGAAGAAACAAGGAATTTTTCAGTATACCAAGGACAAAGAATTTGTTTATCCACAAACAGGGATTACATAGATTGTGGTTAAGTGTGTGATACCACCATAATGTTGTAGTGCTGACACTGAGAATGATTGGTTCACATGAACTTCAATATTGTTCTTCGCTTGGTTGGTGTTAAGAAAAATCTCAGAGTTGTAAACACTGAGGATGAAACTCACTGTGCATGCCAGATTTTAGGCATCACCTAAATAATGTAGACAGCACCTCTAAGTGCAAAGGAACTTCAAGGAAAGGAAGACAGAATTTTTCAGATGACAACTTTTTGGCCTTATGATTTGGTTATGAAATTTCTTTACAAGTGAAGAAGACTAGAAAGATGTACCTGCCTAGGTAATAATGATTAGTCCTGTTAGTGACATAGCAGTATCTAAATCCACAGCCAACCATAGAATTAGCAAATTACTTTAGGAAGTATCTTTAAAAACAGTATGCAAATTGATAGATGCTTATCATTCCTGAATAGAGCTTTAGTGAAAATAAAGGCTAAGTAAATCCTGTGAATCCCAAACCTTTTCATGAAACCAGGGCAAGTACTTCTAAATTTTAGATGGTTTAGTGCAGGTATCCATCTTACTGTTTGTATTAAAAAGGTGATTTTTTAAAATTGTGGTTTTTTTTTTTTTGGAAGGGGGGGTGTGTGGATGTTTAGCGCTGTGCTTTAGAGGAAGTTCTGTCTCAGGTAAGTAAATGTAAAAGGAACCATGTGTTGGTTGGATGTGATACCTCTTACAATGGCCAGTGTGTTTTGTTCTCTAGGTTTTATCTTCTTTTGCTACAAACTGATTGTGACTTGGTTGGATTTTATATGGGAACTTAGGAATTTATGGCCACTTTTGTAAAGTGTTTTTCACCCTGTGTTACCAATTATGACACTGAGAAGCATAATAGAAACATGTCTGTTGTAAGGACATAACTCGCACGAGCAGAGTTTTTTGGGGGTTGATGCTTCAAGGCCATGTCTCAGATTTATTTTTCATCATGCAGGAAGGCGGAGTTGAGTAGATACAACTCTGTCTCTCAACTGATGATAGGAATGTCAAGATTCTCAGTCTTCATGTTGACAGCTCTACTTAAAATAGCCTTCTGAAGCTCTCCTGCTAGTTTAAACGTTGTAGTAACAATGTAGGTTTTTAAAAGCCTCCTATTTTATTTGTGCTTAGTTGTAGTGAGCTGTCAGTTTTCAAAAAATGTTTTCTTCTTTACTGTTTATTTCAAGGTCAGAAAGAAGAAGGACTGTGTGCACAGCAACTGAGAAAATGAAGCACAATGTGTACTTTTCTGAAGTTCAGATATATATGAGTAGTTGACATAAAATTCATAAAGGTCAGACTGTTGAGATTTTCACAAGCACACAAGTACGTTAATCTATGGCTTCAAAACAGATGTATTTAAGGTAAGACATAACTGTAGTCATAAAAGACTTGTATCTCAATAGTTTTGTTTTGGGTGAGGTTACTTCATAAATCTTAATGACTATTATTTATTTTTTACTCCTCTTAAATAAGTATATGGAATTTAATTCCCAGTTTGTTAATTAAGCTTTTTAAGTCACCCTAAACCTCTTTCCAAATTTATAATAAATTTAGATGATATCAGAAGCAGGTCACTATTCCATGTTGCTTCCATCTAGCTTGTACTATGAAGATTTGTTTACTATGAGATTTCTTCAAATAGTATTTTCCTCAGCCCTTCTGAATCTGGCTATCCTCTTAGCAGAATCTTTCAGGTTAAAAACATTAAATTAAGCAGTAGGTTATGTCTCTCTCTCTGTTCTAGTTCTGCTACTGGAGATCACCTTTTATCTGCTGGAGGAGACAGAGTTCTTATTTTCTACTAAAGCCTTCATCCAGATCTACCTAATTCTCAAACACAGGTAAGCAGCAACTCCACAAATATAGTTTAACTTCTCAAGGAAAATCACAGCCTCAACCCATAATCTATTTTGATTGCCACTGCAGATTTTTGAAGTCAGGCTGCAATGACTTTATCACCCAGAGAAAAATTTTGTGTTCCTAAGGACTTCCAACCAGTGCTGTGGTCTGTCATACAAAGAACCACAGAGTTACACACAAGCACGCTCTGCTACCACCGAATATTACCATTGTCCTAACTCAAAACATTGGAAGCTACGTAAAAATCTACTAGCTAGGGAATCTCTTATTTTAAAATAAGATTTTTTTTTTTTTAATTGTCCTTTGTTGTGAAAGGGAATACTCTACATACATGAATGTTTCCAATGTATTTCCTGCCACCAAGACCTCTGTCTTCCATCTAGTCATTTGTAAGTACCCAAAGTTGGCCACGAGCCTGTTTCTGAGAGAGTTTCTTCACCAACATATGGCTGTGCTCAGAATGATTGCTCTGGCCTTCAGTCTGCTCATTTAAGTCTAATGAGGTCCGCAGAGGTGACCGTATGACTCACACAATGAAGTCATTTTTCCAATTAGCATTCTGACAAATGTATTATAAGTAGAGCTGCTTCAGTAGGTTTCCACAGCTGGGGGAGAGATCAGGTATCACAGAATACTCTGTTACTTACTTCTGATCTGGCCAGAAAAATTTCATTCATTCTTGAGTATGACTGTTCACACAACAGATGGATATTTCATGTCTGAGGAGTGTGACCCATTCCTAAATCAAGCTTTTTCTGGATCTGCAAGCCAAAGTGCTCATGGAAGGCAAAAAATTAACCTTAGTCTTGACTAGGTACTCATTATGTCCATTCTAAAAAGCCTTCCTTTTATTAGGAAGTTTTTTATTCATTATTGTGGGATATAATGTTTGGAAATGTAAGCAGCTGACTCCTAATGGAAGACATTCAAGTTACAAATTGAAAAGCCATTCTTCCCATGTGCCTATGCCCTTTCATTTTGATATTTGTGAACATTTACTCAAACAGCTTTTGTTGCATAAATATGGGAGGAATAAGGGAATCAAAAATAATCTAAATTTTTTTGTTACTGGCTAAGTATTATTTCTTATTTTGACATTTAAAACATATTCATCTATTTAGAAAGCAGAAACAAAAAAAAAAAACAATTTAGCTAACAGTTATGCTCTACAAATCATGAATAGTCAAAGTAAATTGTCAGCAAATCACCCTATGTACTGAAGTTCAGTACATAAACTTTTCACAGATCTAATAAAAACAACGAATAAATTCATAAGAACTCAAATTCTCTACCAGACAGTCTGGAACAGAATAAAGTAATATGCTATTTTAGATAAATTATGTATTATAAATAAGGCAGCTATCACTAATTGGAAGTTTTCTACTTAAAAAAAACCCATAATTTGACCTTGTTTGATAAAAGATTGAAATCTCTATTAACAGTTTATTTTTCAAAAATCAGCTCTGTTGAGGTATATAATCAGCACCACTACCAAGTTAAAACTACAGGTAGTTGTGCAGAAGCTATTTAAAAGAGAAAAATCTGAAATTATTCCAAAAAGCAACAAAGAACCCATGGCTTCCTTCCTCTACAAATTGTTTGGGTTTCAATAATTTTATGGTGCATTTCTGTTTTATTCTCCTTATTACTATTGTTGTCTTTTTTTATTTTAACTTTGAGGCTTTGTTGCTATTATCATGGAAGCAGGTAGGGAAGAGGACACATGCAACCAGTTTAGTTATATGAAAATAAATATAATTTAAGCATGCTTCATCAATAAAAATCCCTTCTATATGGTATATCTTTCATATTTCAATGAATGGATCACCTTAAACTACAAGGGAGTATGAGTATTAGAAGTAATATAAAGTACAAATTTAATTTCACAGTGTACACACCAAAGCAAGGAAACACTCTCAAAGTAGTGATCTTCCTTCCACAACGTTCTGACATAACTGAGTCAAGATTTGCAAAGTGGGTTAGTATCTATTATTGGACCAACAGCCCCAGTTGGAAAAAAATGGCTGTTTTTTTAATACACAAGAACTCCTGCAGATTTGAAGTAGATGAAGGAAACTCCAAAGCTAAAAACACTTACTTCATTTGTTGTTTTCAAAATAGCATAAACAGCTGTAGCATGTAAATATGGCTCAATACAAAGCCCTGTAACAATACTCAAATTAATTCTGAACTAGAGAGAATGACACAGTGTTGTCTAGACAGAGAACTGTACTAAGGTGTCTACAGTGACCAAAGAAATTATTTCTGGATGCCCTTGCAAATATCAGTAACTTTTACCAAGTCATTCATATGTAGCATGGATAAGTGATCCTGAAATGCAGCGAGCCACTGAGTCATCCAAATCCTTGCGCCCCATAGATTTTCAGTTATAGCAACTGCAATTTGGGAATGGACATCTTCTTATCCATTTTGAGATCCATTTTACCTTCCTTTACGTGTCTACAGAATCAGTATCTACAGCTAAGGCTGTAGGCTGTGTAAGGCTGTTGCTTCAGGTTCCCCGTGTGGAAATGGGACAGAAAAAACATGGGCACAGTTCATCTGACCCACATTCAACAGCAGGCTACTTCAATAGCAGATTACTTGCCTACTAAACAACAAGACAAGAGAAGTTCTGCCTGTTTAATGCAGCGATTGCTAGATTTGTAGGTAAGGTAGTATGTTTTTTGTGTTTGATTTTGGTTTTGCAGAACAGGAAGCTTTTTTTCTTTTTATTTACCCCTTGCAGTAAAGCTATTACCTATTTGTCTCAGTTAGCATAGGCTGTTGTGAGCACTACTCTTTACAAACATGATATTGTGATCTTCAGAGGTCCATTAATGTGTCCTTCATAGTGACTTCAAATTAATCTGCTCGAATACTTTCTTTGTATCTTTTTTCTCCCTGCACAAAGCAAAAACAACCCACCCCCTAAAAAATCCCATGCATTTAACAGATCGAATAGTCTGACAGAAAGATCAGACTGGAAAGGGTGAAAAAAGAGAGCGAGGTAGTAGCCTTCTATGATTCCTGAGGAGACAATATATTTGATGATCTCATCATGAAGGTTACTAAATAAATGAAAGTAAATGGCTGGTTGATTCCCTTTAATTCAGCATGTGGTGTAGACACTTCCTTCCCATTCCCTCACTACAGTACATTGGATCACATTAGGCTTGACAATAAGGATTGACTTAGTGGTTTTTCAGTTCTGTGTAGTGATTTTGATTCTTTTTCAGAATGATTTACTGATTGCTGTAATGTACTTTCTAAATCCTCATTTTATTGGTGGTGCTTTTGTTAACTTTTTTTTTGGCATTACTAGACCTTTATTGACATACATTAGCTGATAATTTCCAAATCTCCCAATTAGCTATTTCTATGTTGTTTTTGTTATCAAATCACTGGCCGTTTAGTTCTTTATTTTCCTTTTTTATTTTCAATCTCCTCTGTTGAGTGGAGGAGGGGATGGACATAGTTGTCAAAGACAATAACAGGCTACCAAAGTTGCTATTGCATTAAGGCAGGTATGAATTTTAAAGTGTGTTTGACTCAAAGCAGGAGCGCAGTACAAATGCAAATATTCCCCAGTGTAAAATAAAGCAAATGAAAGGAAATGAACATAAAGTACTGATTTGACGGTTCATAATCAATGCTAGTAAGGATGTTGGAATGGATGGTTTAGAATTTCTGAAGAAGGTTACACAGTATTAATCCACTATCTTGAGTTATTTAGTATGTCCTTGATAGATGCTAAGGCTTTGGTGAGGCTTTGCATATATCCTGGAATTAGTGTCATTTAAAGAATTATCAGTTTTTATCGCCTCTCTTGCCAGTCAGTACAAGTTAACTTATTAGACTGTAAGAGACAGAGAATGATAGAGACTGCAAATTCTTTTTTAAAAATTTCTTATAATCATCCTTCCATGTGACTTTCATCCTTATTGCTTAACAGCTATGATCCTTCTCCAATTTATTAATGGTAGAACTTCTGCTTTTAAAAATTGGTTGACTCAAGTAAGTCTTACAAATGTCTTCAAGTATTTTCATGTATCCAGTTTAATTAATATGTTACTTACAGACTTTAACAAAAATCATTAGATATGGGCTTTTTCACCATTACATATTTTAATGGCAAAATCAATCAATTTCTGGTTTATATTATTAATATTGATTTGCTTTCATTTTCCAAAAATACCCATCTGATAGCATAGTGCAGTAGTGTTGGTATTTCATCAGGTTTAAAGTAATCTTTTCAAAGAGATTTTGATCTTAGTCAGGACTGTTTCAACCAAAGTGGACTGATAATCAATAAAAGGAAAAAATGTTGCTGTGCTTTTGGGACAGAAAAATTGGAATTTCAATCTATTTTTTAAGTAGCTAAAGCAAGCAACTTCTCCCTAACTTGAATTTTTGCATGTGATGTAAAAATGGAAGTGTAGCCAGGCCCTTTAGGTTATTTGGTTTAGTTTAAACACACTCCCCCCCTTTTTTTTATGCATGTTCACTTGTAGAGCACCCACCTTTTTAAGACATATTCTGCTGTCCCTGCTTGTGTTGTCCATTGACTTGCTTTCAACGAATCATTAAAAAATTTTTCATGAATCTCATAATATAAAATTAACTCTATTAAGTCTATTGTTATTAAGATAACAAACACATTTGTTTAGATTCTTCCATTCATTTTAACTCCAAAATATCTTGGGGCAGTCATCCAGCCGATGGCCCACAGATCATTTCTCTCCCTGAGGCTGACTGAATGCTAAGGCACATGGAGAACAGGAAAGTGATTTGAGACAGCCAGATAGGCTTCACCAAGGGCAAGTCCTGCCTGACCAACATAGCCATTCTATGATGGAGTGACCACATTAGTGGACAAAGGAAAAGCTATGGATGTCATCCAGCTGTACTCCTGTAAGATCTTTGACAGGGTTCCCAACAACACCTTCCTCTCTAAACTGGAGAGATACAGATTTGGTGAATGGACTGTAGGGTGGATGAGGAATTGGTTGGATGATGGCATCCAGAGGGTAGTGTTCAATGGTTCAATGTCCAGATGGAGATTAGTGACAAGTGGTGTCCCTCAGGGGTCCATATTGGAACCAGTACTGTTTAATACCTTCATCAATGACATAGAGAGTGGGATTGAATGCACCCTCATCAAGTTTGTAGATGACACCAAGCTGAGTGGTGCAGTTGACATGCCTGAGGAATGGGTTGCCATAAAGAGGGACCTGGAAAAGCTCAAGAAGTAGGCCCAGGAGAACCTCATGAGGTTCAACAAGGCCATGTGTAAGGTTCCACACCTGGGCCAGGCAACCTCCGGTATCAATGCAGGATGGACGATGAAGGGATTGAAAGCAGCTCTGCTGAAAAGGACTTGAGGATAACAGTGAATGAAAAGCTGGACATGAGCCAGCAGTGCGCACTGTCAGCCCAGAAAGCCAACTGTATCCTGGGCTCCATCAAAAAAAGTGTGGCCAGCGGGTCAAGGGAGGTGACTCTTCCCCTTCACTTCACTCCTGTGAGACCCCACCTGGAATATTGTGTTCAGCTCAACATAAGACGTGTTGGAGTGAGTCCAGATGAGGGCCACAAAGACGATCAGAGGGATGGAGCACCTCTCCTATGGGGACAGGCTGAGAGAGTTGGGCTTGTTCAGCCTTGAGAAGAGATGGTTCCAAGACAACCTTATTGCAGTCCTTCAGTACTTGGGTACAAATATTTTAGCAGGGCCTGTTGCAATAGACAAGAGGAAATGTTTTTAAACCGAAAGAGGGTAGAGTTAGAATAGATATAAGGAAGAAATTTTTTACAATGAGGGTGTCGAAACACTGGAACAGGTTGCCCAGAGAGGTGGTAGATGCCCCATCCTTGGAAACATTCAAGGTCAGGTTGGATGGAGCTTTGAGCAACATGATCTAGTTGAAGATGTCCCTGTTCATTGCAAGGTGGGGTGGACTAGATGTTTTTTAAAGGTCCCTTCCAACCCAAACCATTCTATGATTTGATGAATCCAGGTGAACTTATCTTTGGGAAAGCTCACTATCCTGAGATG
Organism: Rhynochetos jubatus; assembly: GCA_027574665.1. NCBI lineage: Eukaryota > Metazoa > Chordata > Aves > Eurypygiformes > Rhynochetidae > Rhynochetos > Rhynochetos jubatus. Next base: position 54,326,870 of record CM050653.1, on the reverse strand, counting down.
GGAGAAAAATCTTCTACTTCACCCAAGGGTTGCCAGGCATGACTCAGTCCCCAGACCTAGAGTCCTGCACTATGCAATGTTTAAAATGCCATTTCACATGCCAGGTCTTAAGTAATTTTATAATATATTAAAAAAAAAAAAAAAAAAAAAAAAGAGGGAAGGAGAAAGAGGAGGAAAGTGTCAACATGCCTACATTCCTTCTGGGCCAGTTTTGCACTTGCATAATTGTGAGCATAAGTGGAACCTGCATTTGGATGCATTTTTGTGAATGACTATGTTACAAAGCCAGTGAAGCTCAAGAAACAGTAAAAGTATTGGTTATTTTACAGTAAACCATCTGAAATATGAAATGTGTGAATGTGATTTTCTTTGACTTTGGAATGTGAAGGTATCACTAAATATATATTTTCACTCAGACAAGCAACTGAGCGTTAGACCAGAGCAAACATGCACTACAACATGCGCATGGACAGTCTGGCCTGATCTAATCATAAATTCTAAATATCCAGGCAGATTTCAAAAAGGTAATCAGAGCTCATAATACTAAATAAAAGTTTGTGTCTCTTCTGCATTTCATTTACTGAATATTTTTAAAACTATGTTAAACTCACCTTTACCTTCAAACCAATGAATTAATTTTCATTTTCTCTCCTTTTCATCTATTGATAGTTATGTCTCTTGCAATTTACCAAAACCCTCCAAAGTAAGATCATTCATGAAAAATTCAATGAGTGAGATTTTAATCCACCACGCTGTAAAGATCATATCAAAGATTAGCAAAATGTATCACCTACCTGGACCTGTGTGGTTTAACCCCAGCCACCAGCTAAGTACCAAAGAGCCACTCACTCACTCCCCTCACAGTGGGATGGGATAGAGAATTGGAAAAGTGAGAAAATATGTTTGGAGAGGAAAAACAGTTTAATAGGTACAATGAAAGCTGTGCACACAAGAATAGCAAAACAAGGAGTTAATTCACCACTTCCCATAGGCAGGCAGGTGTTCAGCCATCTCCAGGAAAACAGGGCTCCATCACATGTAATGGTTACTTGGGAAGACAAACACCATCACTATTAACATCCTCCCTTCCTTGCCCCCGCTTTATATGCTGAGCATGATGTCATATGGTATGGAATATCTCTTTGGTCAGTTGGGGTCAGCTGTCCTGGCTGTGTTCCTTATAAATTCTTGTACACCCCCAGACTATCGCTGGTGGGCAGGTGTGAGGAGCAGAAAAGGTCTTGATTCTGTGCAAGCACTGCTCAGCAATAACAAAAACATCCCTGTGTTATCAATACTGTTTCCAGCACAAACCCAAAATATAGCCCCATCGTGGCCACTGTGAAGAAAATTAACTCTATCTCAGCCAAAACCAGCACAACTTGAAAGCTGTGATTTCAAATATATGAACCTCAGGGGTCGGTGCTGGTTCCAGTCCTGTTTAACATACTCATCAGTGACCTGGACGAAGGGATGGAGTGTACCCTCAGCAATTTTGCTGATGATACCAAGCTGGGAGGAGTGGCTGATACTCCAGAAGGCTGTGCTGCCATTCAGCAAGACCTGGACAGGCTGGAGAGTTGGGTGGAGAGGAACCTAATGAGCTTCAACAAGGGCAAGTGTAGAGTCCTGCACCTGGGGAGGAATGACCCCTGGCACCAACACAGACTGGGGGTTGACCTGCTGGAAAGCAGCTCTGCAGGGAAAGACCTGGGAGTGCTGGTGGACAGCAAGTTAACCATGAGCCAGCAATGTGCACTTGTGGCCAGGAAGGCCAGTAGTATCCTGGGGTGTATTAAGAAGAGTGTGGCCAGCAGGTCGAGGGAGGTCATCCTCCCTCTCTACTGTGCCCTGGTGAGGCTGCATCTGGAGTACTGGGTCCAGTTGTGGGCACCCCAGTTCAAGAAAGACAGGGAACTACTGGAGAGAGTCCAGAGGAGGGCTACAATGATGATGAGAGGACTGGAACATCTGCCTTATGAGGAGAGGCTGAGAGAGCTGGGTCTGCTTAGCCTGAAGAAGAGAAGACTGAGAGGGATCTCATCAATGCTTATCAATATCTGAAGGGCAGGGTGACAAGAGGATGGGGCCAGACTCTTTTCAGTGGTGCCCAGCGACAGGACAAGGGGCAATGGGCACAAACTGGAGCGCAGGAAGTTCCACTTGTACTTGAGGAAAAACTTCTTTACTCTGAGGTTGCCAGAGTACTGGAATAGGCTGCCCAGAGAGTTTGTGGAGTCTCCTTCCCTGGAGATATTCAAAACCTGCCTGGATGTGTTCCTGTGCGACCTGCTCTAGATGAACCTGCCTTGGCATGGGGGTTGGACTAGATGATCTCCAGAGGTCCCTTCCAACCCTGACCATTCTGGGATTTTGTGATTCTGTAACTGAAGCCCAATGTATAAAAGCCTATGACTCAGCTGTAAGACACTTCATTACATGAGAGCCTCCATGTGCCACTTGAAATGTGTGTTATCATAAACCTCCCACTCTCCTAAGAATAGAGCTATCACTGGACCCTGTTATCTCACAACCCCAAGGTACAATATGATAATGATACTGCTTAACATCAGTGTATGAAGAAAGAAAACACTGGAGATGCCGCAAGCATCTCAACTATAAAGAAAATCAAATTAAAATATTAATTTACTGATTAATATAACATTAGATGACCCATTTCTCCAGCTTGTTAAACAACAAAGACTAGCAAAACTAAATAAGGGCCTAAGAGATAAGTGTTTTAAGAATTCCCATAGAGATGTTTAGCTCCTTTTTAAACATCATTAAAGATGTACTTTGCATATAACAGGCAGGGGTGTGGGGGGTTTTTTTTGTTAGTTTGTTTGTTTTTTCTGCACTGACAAGTCCTGCTTTTGTTTATTAATGTACACTCTCAGAAAAAGACTACAAAATGGGGGTTTGGTCACAGTTTGAACAATCAGATGATAAGATGATACTGCAGAATGAAAGAAAATGGGTTCAAGACAGACTTGTGGGGAAGAAAGAGAAGAAAATCTTGCAGGTAAATCATGGGGCAGAGAATCCAAAGTTTGATGTTTACCTATGCTACAAAAATTTGACCAGTTGTCCCCTCTGTGACTCTATTTTTTACCTGGAAAATGGGTGTGAGAATAGTTCATTTGCTGATATTTTCTATTTAAAATGCTTGCGGTTTGGGAAAATGGGAAAGTGAAATACACGATTTGTATACACAAAATGGCAACCTTGTTTAAAGTAACTTACTTTAAAACTAAAAAAACCATGGTGAACTCCTAAAGCAAATTCTGTCCTTGTTGAACCATGGTTATGTCCCATGATATCAGGATACTGCCTGAATTTTTGTGCTATATTTTACTGAAAAACATCATGAGGAGTATTTAGCAATGTTTCTAAAAATTACATGTCTCCCAAGTCAAACTCTCATAGTATTAGAATTGTCACTGCACTCCTATGAGCCAGACTATAGCTTATTAGGGGGAAAAAACTGTGGATCTTCTGTTCCCATGGATAAATGTCTGTCTTTTCCTTAGTGAACTACAAAATATCAGCCTGCGAACATGGATATTCACCTTGTATCTCACATACTATGTATACTTTTAAATGAGTGCAAAGGGAAGAAGGAACTGTGGATTCCAGATTGGTCAGAAAAAACACAACTATTTCTGTAACAGGTTCTTAATATTCCCCTTGCAAAGTTTTGCATTCCTGGCCTTGGACCCTCATGCATGTGATTACATGGGTTGGGAATAAGGCAATTCGGGTTACCTAAAACACCATAGGGAGAGTCTGTACCCTAGACATATGACATTCCAAGTTCTTATCCCTCACTTTTTTTTTTTTTGTCCCTCAGTCACTGCCTCCAGGGTACGAACTATCCTTATCCCTGCTCCCATGGCAACAAGTCTCTGTTCCAGCAGTAATGTCTCTTCATCTTCTCCCTCCACAGCTACGTTCTACAACATGGATTTGTCTCTCATTACTTTCTTTCCTTTATTTATCAGGCCATCTGTGCTTCTTCCAAAACCTCTCCTATGAATATACTGATTCTGTATATGGCTCTACTTTAGCAAAAAATAATGAGTGAATCCAGGCCTGTTTTTTGTTTTTGCCCCAACATACTCTGAAATCTTCTCTTCTATGCTTGTCTGTTTGAAAGAGGAAAGAATTATTATTATTTTAAACATTGTCCTCCCACATTTCCATGGCAGGATCAGCATGAATTGAATTGTAACCACAAACATTTTTAAATGTAAATTAGATTAAGAAAGGTTAGAGTTTTATGTGCTTTAAAAAGACTCCAGCTGGCATTAGACTCATTTTTGTAAGCAACTTATGCACAGTAAAGAAGACGTGAATTTTTGAAATAATTTGCTAACAACAAATGAGAAAAATATTTTAGAATAACCATTCCCTTTCATTTTTTGTTGGCTCTTTAATATGCTGGAAAGCATTTTATAATGCAAAATATAAATTTGGGACCATGATTCAATTGTGCAAACAAGCCAATAACAGCTAATAGTTCCAGAATCAATAGGCAGCCATTTAAGAATGCCAAAAGCACAGGACATGAAATGGAAAAAAACAAAAAAAAACCCACACACACACAAAAAAAAACCCAAACAAACAAACAAAAAAAACCCCAAACAACAACAACAACAAAAAAAAAACACCAAGGAGGGAGGACAATAATTTATTGTTGAGAAGGGGGTAAAGATTCAGTGTGGGAGTTACAAATCCCAGGGACATGGTAACAGAATCACATTATAGGTAACAGTAAATGTGTATTTTCTAAAACAATTGGAATAAAACAATGTCACTGTTAAAGGAAATACGACTGTATATTACAATGACTAGCAAGTTATCCACTTCTCTGTTACAAAGTGATTTTGGGGTTTTATAAATCTTTTTCTGTTATTTATTTTTAAGATCTAAAGGGTTTGGGACCTGAATGTTTTCTTAGTCTTGATGGAAAACCCAGGATATTTAGTAATTGTTGACTGCAGCCCCATGTTGAGATGGTATTGAAGAGCTTTTTTCTCCTAAAATACAACTACCTGTATCTCATATGGCTCTTTGTTACCTCATTTTTTGAGGGAAGTGCTGTTTTTGCACCTGTGTGAGATGGGGGCTGACTGGCTGGAAATCAGCCCTGCATAGAAGGACCCTGGGATCCTGGTGAACAGCAGGTTGAATGTGAATCAACAGTGTGCACAGCAAAAGGTAAACAAAGTCCACAGTGGGCTGAGACCTGAACAGGCTGTCAAGAAAAGGCTGTGGACTTTCCACAAAGCTTTCAAAACTTGACTGGACTATGCCCTAATTAACATGATCTTAGTATCGAGTTAGCCTTGATTTGGACAGGGGAGTGGACCAGAAAACCTACAGAGGTCTGGTACAGATAAGATTATTCTATGATTCATGAGTTCCCTAGCAAGATGAGCCTTCACTTTTCTTTCAAAATTCTTAGAATAGGAAATACTAAGGAAAAAAAAAGCAATGTTTGCATATTAATACAGACTAGCCCACAAAAATGGTTGATTCAGACTCTTTTGAGTGAGTCGCTGAAACATTGTAACCTAGGGCAAAAAATAGAGCAGCTCTGTACTTCAATTATCTTTCCATAAAATAGAATGAATAATATTTCTTTTCATTTTTTTTCTAAGAGTAATTTACCTTTATGTGTTAGCATTTTTTTATCAGACTCTGCTGAATCAGCTAGTGATCAGAGATGCTACGGTATTATAGCAATTGTGGAACCAGTCAATGCAGGTATTAGTTCACAATCATCATTATAGAATGCAGGGAGGGGGGAACGGGGTAAATAAATAGTCCCAGAGAATTTCCTCCTGGATATAGAAACCCGTTTCAGGTAAGTATGTGATGCAAATAACTGTTTTAATTATTACGTCCAATAAGCACTTCAATTAGGGATATAAACACATGGAAACGAACATCCTTTTCTCTCCCAGTCTTCTGAGAATTTGTGAATTGATGCCTCAAAACTTGATATGCACCAAAACAAAATGCTGTCTCCAGGTCCTTGCTTCATGGTCATGCTTGCTACTGCAGGTGGAGCGTTCTACTTCTTGGCTGTATATTGAGACACTGTAGGTGGTAGGTCAGTAATGTGTAAATGTTTTGTGGTTAAAACCCAAAGATGTGATTTGTGTTTATAAGCTTTAAATTGCCTTCCTGACAAAATATGCACAAGCTGAAAGCTTCTGCTCGTGTAAAATTGTGATGGATTACATTTTATTGGAACTTATTATGAATAGATCTTTGATTTGAAACAATGAACCCTTTAAATGCCTTTAAAAATTGTGGTGAGAGAAAGATATTTGTCTCCTTCCATCACTACCATCAGAGAGTGGCAAAAAAGCTGTTTTTCACAACATACACATACAGAAGTATATGCACTCATTCAAACATACACATGATCACACATATAAATTTGTAGAAAATGACAAATATATTAGGTTGATTTTTTTAACTTGCTATTACATAGATGCCTGATTTTCAGAAATCAGTTTCGTGCTAAGTACTCAGAATGCATAGAATATATAGATATGTCTATATGAGAATACAGACACTGTACTTACATACATACATGTACAAAATATAGATATTAAGCTTAAAACATTACATATTCAAAGACACAGGACTTCTAAAAAATTATTTTGTGTTTCCACCTGTGCTGGATTCAGTCAGTCAGTCCTTCACTGGAGGAGGGGAGGGGGAATCTGTGAGAGCAGCTTCGTGGTGTTTTGCTAGCCAGAGTAAACCACGACACCACCTATAGCTGATTTAGTTAATATCCTACCAGAAGAAACACAGATTAATATATTTTCCCAGGACTTTGATGTGAGTGAATATATAGATTTATTTGTGCACATATACCTTCAATATTCTCCTTGTGTTTATATATATCTACAGATTTCATCGTCATGTTTTAAACAGTTTTAGTACGCAGGAGTTACTGGGTTTAGCCCTCCCAAGTTAATGGGAGTATAAAATCAAGGGAGTATATAGTTAAGAGTATATTTCTTTTTGCAAGGTCCTTCAAAACAGGAAACTTTGTGTTTCATATTTGACAGGAAAAGAAGGAAAAATAGCAGAGTTAAAAGTGTGAAAGCTTGTCTTTCTTCTGCCTAAGAAGCTTTTAGTGGCAATAGTTAGATGTCAAATATGATTAGACAAAACTGCTGCTTAAAACTGAAAATAAAGTGGAGCATACTTGTGAAGACTGTCTATCAGAAATTTAAAAAGTAGTAGTGCATAATTTATCAGTGATAATAGCCTTAGGTGCATTTCTGAGAGAATTAACCTAAACAGTCAAACTATTTATCACATCAGAATACATAAAGTGTACTTTTAATTAATAAATGGACATTCTATTGCCATTACGGCTACAACAAATCAATCCTCCTTTAACTTCTGTCTATAGTTTGGGTTCCTTTAATGGGTTTTAATGGGTCTTATTCTACTCTCACAAAGCAAAGTTTATTCATTTGCTTCCTGGAAGATTTTCTATACTTTGTGGCATAATCTCACAGTGTCTTTGGTACAATTCCACCAAAATATCACTATGGAGAAAAATAATAACTGTCTGTTACCCTAAAGCATCGTTCATTACTCCTGAGATGACATGCTTGGTTCAAACCTACCTTGGAAGTAATGAAGTTACTGAAATATATTGTAACTCTCATTAGTAGACTAAGTCTGTGAAGTCCTTGAGTTAAAACGTTTTCTTGGGAAAGAAAGGTGTTTCCAGTTGCTCTGAATGGTTAATAACTTTGCTTGCATAATCACAGATCAGTTGGCAAAGATCTTTTCCACTGTTTTACACAGAAGAAAATCAGATGGACCCATTTCTATACAATAAACAGAATAATTGTTCTGGGAGATCATAATCAGGTGTTTTGAGATGGTATTTCCAGACCTGAGAACCATAGTGGTGTTTGTTCTTTTTTCTTAAAGCAAAGTTCCTTCATGACTGTTTCTGTGATAACACTATTTCAGAGAGTATTTCATTTGAAGGTCTGACATTCAGAACATGCAGTTAGCTAAAACAACCCTGCAGAAATTGTAGCAAGGGTATAAAGGCATTGATTTAGCAGACACAGTGGAAATTCTTAGTTTCTCTGAATTCTGAGAAAAAAAATCCAAATAGTCTGAGTATGCCTAGAATTTCAAATAGGATACCTGAATACTTTTTATCATCTTAGACTAGACAGTTATTAAACTTAAGCAAAAGGGGAGTTAAAAGCACAGTAAAAATGATCAACAATGTCACAACATGGAAAACTGGGAAGAATCAGGACCAAAATTAAAATTAAATGCTTATAAACCCACTACAATTTATTATTTATCTACCTTTTGTCAAGGTATTTGTGTGAACCACAAAACAAAACAGTACTGAAACTGAACATATTCGTTGAGACATTTCCCAAGCAACTCTCTTATGAGCCATAGTATCTGTTTTGCTCCTTGGGGTAGATTTGCATAGGTGGCTCTGCTTAGATGAATATTAAGACAGTCTTATGGTGTTTTCCAGGAAAGGAAAATTGCTCTTTTACATCCCTTATACTGCTGTAATCATGTTAAGCACATATTAAATGCAGCTGAATATCTGTCACTAAGGTTTTTCCTCTTGTTATGGGACTGAGTTCTACCTCCTCAAGTATGAATTAGAGTTTTCTTTAACAAAAATACAAAATGTCTGAATAATCTGTCCTCAAATTGTATATAGACATACAGTCATTTAGACATAGATGAATCCTCTTTGGAAAAGCATCAAACATGAAGAAATTAAGGTCAAAGATATATATTATATATTTTTAAATCAATATAATTGTTCGTAGAGATGTGGAATCTTAAGATAAGTCCTCGGGAAAATGTAAAGCTGATATTTCTTATTTCAAAAACTATGATATAGTTCTTAGACAACATAGTATAACTATGAATACGTATCTGGTATAATACTGCTGTTAACAGAATAGGGGTTAATATGCAGAAACATATGGACACAGTAATTCATGGAATAAGAAAACGTAGCCTGAAACACTAACTCCAAAAAAAAAAAAAAATTCCTTTTCCTTTTCTCCTTCTTTTCTTCATCATTTCCATACCTAAAAGCAGATACGGAGCTCAGGTAATTAGATCCTGCAGCTCTTTCTTATTTCTCACAACTTTTCTTCTACTTTATTTTAAAGCAAAGTGATTATGGCTCTTTACTATTTATGGATACTCAAATCTCCACTTTTGTAGAGCTCAACCACTGAACCAAAACCTCAAACCAAATTAACACCAGCTGTGATCCATATCCAAAAATTTTTCCAAGATCTTACAAATATAATTTTAGAATTTACCCCCCCCCCCCCCCCCCCTTCCCAAACCTAAATGGTTGCTATGGTAAAATCTATATGTATCTTAAAAAGATACAAAGGCACAGACCAAATAAAGACCATAGTACATCACAGGCAGCATATATGAATAGAAACCTGACTTGGAGAAGGAATTCTTCTAGTTTCTGCTTTTCTTTGTTTATCAATTGTTCTTAAGTTTTCCACACACCACTGTCAAAAGAAAATTGATTTTAGACAGAACCATTACAGTGTAGTAGCTTAGAGCTCATGGGTTTCTCTCCCAGTAGCAGTATATCAACAATAAGAAAGATGGAGGCAAGTGTTCTGTTGAATATATTCATCAAAGAACTGTGTTGTGGTTGGGTTCCTCTTTTTGCTTCCTGCAATTTGCAAGTAATATTAATGAACAACGTATACCAAAAGGTTGTGAATCCAGCAGAGTAAAAGACACACAAGAGGTTTAAATGTTTTAAGTTTTATGCTTGTTCTAAGTTTTATGATTGCAAATATATTGTAATTCCATTGGCAATTTCAATAAATTTTTAGCTTTGAAATATTGTTCGTCTTTAGAGCATTATTGGTTTTGAATCTCCTCAGGTAAATTAGCTGTAGCTAAAGTTCTGATTGCCAAGAATGCAGGGTCTAAATTTTCCTCTTAGACTCTACACAACCAGGGTAGGACAAGGAGTAATGGTTTTAAACTAGAAAAGGGTACATTTAGACTTGATGGAAGGAAGAATTTTTTTTAACGTGAGGATGGTAAAGCACTGGAACAGGTTTCCCAAAGAGGTGGAATATGCCCCATCCCTGGAAATATTCAAGGTCAGCTTGGACAGGGCTCTTTGAAACCTCGTCTGATTGACGATGTCCCTCCTCATGGCAGGATGGGTTGGACTAGGTGACCTTCAAAGGTCCCTTCTAACCTAAGCTATTCTATGATTTTATCATAGGGTAGGATTTTTTCAGTAGTCAGATTTTTTTCATGATTTTAGGTCCATTCATCTGTGTATGTATAATCACTAATCCCTAAAGGATCTGTGAAATTGAACAATATTTGGTGTGATTTCTTCCCAGTTATTTGACTTGCTTTTTGTTGTAGACAGAAGAAGTAGCTGGATACAGAGCTATCTCTATTAGCTACGGATAATATTTTATATTTTGGAAAATGTCTTTTTCCTTCATATCATTACAAATACTTCATAGGCTCCCATCAAGGTGTTGATGCAAAGCCCAGTGTGTGACTCCTTATTATATGTTTTTCTTAATGAGCCATATCCACTTTGAAGACTAAATTAGATTATCATCAGGCTAAAACCATCTACAAAACGTTGCCAAAAGGTTAAACTCTCTCAGATGATGTTTCTGGATATTATATGGAATTACAAATGTTCCTTTTAGAAGGTTATCCCTATACCCATAGATTAAGGCCACTGCATGAACAATCTTTTGCAAATCAATATTAATTAAAAATTATGATGATCAGAGAACTAAACAAAGGGCCTGTGCTACTAAAGAAAGGGTATGCCCCAGTGACAGATCACTGTTAAAACCTCTCATGCCATTGGGTGATATTTGCCATATGTCCAATGATTGATAGTAAGATTTAATGAGTTCTTACAAGCAATTAAATAATCAAGGGTTCCTGCTGTTACATGGCGTAGCTTGATAGAACAGTGACAAATGAGAGAATATCAGCAACCTAATCAAAGGGACATATTTCCTTGGGAACAAAATAATATTATCCACCAGTGCAATCAAAGGACAAAAGAACACAGAGAGGACGCAACAGAATGAGATAAATTTTGTGCTCTTTTCATTATTCTGGCCATACAGTTTCCATTTATTGGATCCTATTAAATCAGAAAGAAAATTAGTCTACTTAAATATGTTTCATTTGTCATACACAGTTAGCTAGCGGGTACATATTCATATCCAGTCACCTCAGGTCTTCTTTCCCCATTAAACACTATCTTAGGTTATGTTTTCTGTATTCTTATTTGACATTTTTTCTATTTAGATTATTGAAGTCTTGTTACAGTTTTGGTTTTCAGTTCACTTTAACTAAAGGGGTACAATGAAAGTCTTTGCACTCCACCAAATTTGTCAAACAGTTTTGATTAATGAATTATTCTGAACATATGTGTTTATGTTCTCTTAGAAGTGTTCAGAAAAAATTGTTCATAATAAAAACTAGGAAGTGAAATTGCTGAGATTCAGATCATATATATATATATTTCAGTTTGCAAGAGCTATTCGGCAGATTTAATTGTGCACCTTAATGAATATGCAGGCCCCTACACATTCCACAGTGGAAGTGAATAGTTTTATACTGAACTGTATGTAGTCCAACATGGCAACACACTTCATTTTTACTATTACTTTTTGTTACCAAAAAAGTTTTAGAGTGACCCTTAGAAGACATTCAGAGAATTCAGGATTTCACTGACTATAGACTGAAAATCACTACCAGACAGATTTATTTCCCCATTTTAAGTTAAAATTGACTGCAAGTAATGGGCATAGATACACACAGGTAACAGAATATGGATCAACTTATTCCAACTTTTAAAAAAATATTTTACCTTTGTGATTATAGAGAGAGATTAAATGATCTACCTGGGTCTTGATTAATTAGTCTTCAAAAGCATAAACTTCAAACAGCCAAACTGTCCCATTCAAATCAAATGTAAACTTCTGGCCCAAAAGATGTCAATAAAACTGACTTTGATGTAATTTTTCCTTTGATTACAAGTAAAGCCCACGCTTAACTATTCTTTCAACTTTCAAATAATTTCATGTTAACATTAGCTCCACTGTTGATGTGGAATAGCATAGTATTTTAAGGAGCAATTTGTGTTTCACTAGAAACTCAAAGTTTTCTTCATTTTTTATTTCTGTCAAACATAATTTAAAAATGTTCCAAGACAGGAAACTGCTTTATAGCTAAAATTTTCATTAAAAAATTTAAACATCAGGCTGTATTTCTTCTGTACTCTAATTCAGTTAGCTGATGTGTAGGACAAAATTACAGGAATGCACTAAATAACTAAGAAAACAAGTTTCCCCTACTAATCAGTAAATATACCCAGATATTTAGCATATGGTCCATCTTTAGGCTCTATAACGCATGACCTTTGTAAATATATATGGAGGACTGAGTGCTTTTCTATTTCTGTCTGTTGCCGCCATGTGGGAAGGGAGGTGAGATCCTCTAGAGCAGACTGACCCCAGGACAGGTCATTCCAACTCCATCACACTTTCCCAGAACCCATTTCTCAGACTAGAATTTAAGCAGCAAACTGATGCACATGTATACTCCACAGCTTTGATAGCTAATATACACAATTTTCATAGAATCATAGAGTCACAGAATGGTTTAGGTTGGAAGGGACCTTTAAAGGTCATCTAGTCTACACACCCACCCCACAATGAGCAGGGACATCATTTCACCTGTGTCTCTCACTTACAAAAGCATGGGCAAAACTGTCTTACCCACAAGGTGGATTTGTTTTTTTTTTATCTTTGTCCTAATGCGGGATGAACACAATATGTAAAACATTAACATTTTCACAAAATAGAACACTTATTTTCCAGCCAGATCTATTCAACAGTGAGGGATGTATCACTGATTCTATTTTTTTCCACAAGCCAGTACATTTGTTTTGTTTTTCCATACACAAAGCAAAATTTTTCCAGAGTATGTAACATATTTCAGACATTAGTCATATTGTTTAACACCCTAATGGAAGACATTCAAATACTGCACCCAAAAGTCAGTGGAAATAAAAAATACATCAGATAATTATAAAATTAAGTTAAAGAAATCAGCAAGTGAGAAGGTCTTACTTTTTCAGTGTTTTGAGTATATTTAGTTACAGATTCTCCTCTATATGTATATGTAAAAATTTTCTAAGCTAATGGCCACTTTTAATAAAATCTGTTATAAAGCCACAATTGACAAAATACTGCAACTCTATGTTAGATTTCAGCAGTGGACTATTCTGGGATAAAAGTGCTTAAACCTAAGCATGTTTCTATATTATGAAGATCTATTGAGTTTCTGTAAGTCTTAAAAATGTATTAATTTGCCTACACCAAATTTTTGCTTTCAGTTTTTAGTCAACTCCAAATACATAGGGTGAAGAACTGCTTAGAATATCACTGTTGTTGTTTGCGGACTTGAGGGATCATACTGCTGCTGGGACACACATGTGCAGCATGATTTTAATGAGCCTACCAAATGATCCATCAGTGTGGTTTTACATGGGTGTCAGTCAGATCTCTGATGTGTTGGGTCACATCAGGTCCGAGCTTAATCAGGTCTGAGTTTAATGTGATCTAGTGAAGACCAGCTAAATCACTTCCATGTGTGGTGGCGAGAGTCAACAGGTCTTACTAAAATAGTAACTTTGTTATTCCAGAAAGCCAAGAACCCCTCAGAAATCAGAGAGAGGTAGTAAGTTTTCAGCAGCATGAAATTCCAAAGGACTACTCTCAATCAATAAATTCACAAAAAGTACACACCTCATTAGATTCCGTACAGATTGCAAAGCTAGCTGTAATGTAAAAACAGGCAGACAGTCTGTCTCAATATTATTACAGGAAGGCCTGGTTAAATTAATAGCTTCTCATTGATTAAAAAATCTTGCATTTTACATGTTCTTAAGTTGGTTCCCACCATTACCTTTCAATAACAGAATACGAGTCTTTGGAGAAATGTGGTTATATTGAACTACTGTATTGAAATACAAAGGTAGCAAAATAACTTGTTTACATTAGCCTATCGTTGTTTCCTGTCATAATGTTCTGTCTACCTGAAAGAAAAAGACTCCTAGGAATTTGCTGTTTGTTAATTTTTATAATATGCCTAGCCAGTTAAAAATACTGTTCGTTTGGAATGGTCACAGAGCATGACTCCACCAAATCATTTCAGTCATATCTGCAAGTGAGAAATCTTTATGTCAGTGTAGCATTTGCCACTGCATACAACTCTCAGCTTTTGCCTGTTCTTCATTACTGTACTAAACCCAGCTGACAATGTAACACAGGTTCTGTTCCATTAAAGTGTTTTCCAAATCACACTAAGGACTCAAGGTATGAGTGACTGCAGAGTTCTTTGCTAGGGTGAGTTGTTTGATGCCACTCCTACTATGAACACATCAAAACTGTTCTGATGATAGCTTCTACATAAAACTTTTCAAATGTATCTCATTGGCATATAATGTTAGAAAACTTTTCAGTGCCCCAAGTTCATCTAAGCAGAATGGAAGTAATACCATCCCATCAAAATTTCTTTTTAAATGTAAGGTGTTGTGATTAATTGCCCTTGCTCTTTCATACTTGTGCAAACTTTATCTGCACTACAACCGTTCTTATGGGTCAGGTATTCTGTTAATCAAACAGCAAAGGAGGGTTCGGATCTCCAAGTATGCCATCATCGTAAGACCTGCTTTTCAAGAATAATGTTGCACATCACAGCTCCTGTGATGTGTCTGGGGTTTTGGGGTGTGGATGGGAAAAGAAAAGGATAGCTGGATGACTTTCCTGTTTCTCAGACTTTTGGATGTCAATGTTGCTTTCAAACAAACTGATTTTGTACACTTTGGTTTTGAGGACATTTTATGGATTGATTATTACAACAATCGTTGGCTTCATGTTTGGTGTTACCTCAGAAGTGACAGTAAGATAGTAAACAAATGGCTGAACCTCTGCTAGCTGCCTCTCAGGTTCCTTATCTGCACAGTTCACGTAACTCGTTTTTGAGAATATGAACCTCAGCATCATGTGAAGATGGTCTGTGTTTTTGCCAGTGGATCCTTCACTATAATATTGTTCAGTAGATTAATTTCTCATTGGAAAAAGAAAAGCCCATATGTTAAATGAGTCTGGTTTGTTATCTTGCAGCTCTGCTTTTGATACATCGTGTTATTTTGTAAAATTCTTTAGGGAAGCACTTTCTCCTTATGTTGGGACACTATCCTATTTTTTCCTGTTGATGACAGTGGTGTGTAAACACTGTAGAAGTGAAGCTTTTCTTTCCGGTGAGACTGAGCCTCTTCTAAGTCACAGGGGTCAATCTGCATGTCCATTTACAGCTTTTCACCTCATTGGCCACGTGTTTGCTGACTCCTCTTTTCCTTCCTCTGTTTTAATTCATCAGAGTCCTGCAGTGCAACGAAAAGATGTTGCTTAGTTCTCAATGAATTCTTTGGAAGTACCAAAGGGGAAGAGTAAGCATCTATATTTGGAATAAACACAAACTATTATTAGACAGAGTTTTTGGAAGTACTTGTAATTTATCTGCTATCAGGAACAATAGAAAACCATATGGATGATAAAAAACATAACCAGGACAAGGTCCTTCCTGTGTCTGTTGACAACTAATATGCACCAGGAGAGCAGTGCCATATGCTTGCATGTACGTTACCGCAGGGGGCAGTGACATATGTTCACACGTATGTCACCCCTCTGGCCTGCTGTCATAAGGCTGTTTCCCAAGGGGAATGCTCCCTTGAAAAACAGAAACAAAACCCACAACTGTGAGTCCTCTATATTGTCTTTGTCAGCAGATTCTCTAGGACCAGCACTGCTGCATTGGCGAGCAATCAGAACAGCTGCCTCAGAACAGTAAAGGCTTCTGTAGCTCTCTCCAGTATCCCTTCAAGGTATTGAATGGCAAAGAAGGAAAATACAGCCACTAGAACAGTCATACCTGCTGAAATACTAGATCTGCCAAAACCCCTGAGGATGGTAAACACTTGCTTCTCCCAGAGTATTTCATGGACTGTCCTCCACTTCCTTTGAGCTGGACGCAGCTTCAATCACGTCATAAACCGCTCTTGGCAGAATAAAGAGAAAGTTTGAGTATAAAGGAGTGCCAAAGTGAGAGAGAATCAAAAAGTATTGTTCATGATACTTTCTCCTGTAGTTTTTGTGGATTAGAGATGAACAGTACTATTAGATTATCTTGACCATTCCCCTGTCAGTGCAAAATTATTCCTTGCAATGTAATTTCTAGTGTTTTGTTCATTCCATTTAGTACTAATCCAAGCAGATAGCCTTTCTGTTGTATCTCTTGGGAGACCATTTATCCCTCAATCCACTTATTCCACTATTAGGTAGATTTTCTGAAATTTGCAGTGTATTTTTCTTTGCTTAATTTCCTTCCTCTCTTTAATTATCCCTTTTGGTGCAAATGTGGCTCATCTTTATATATTTGCATTTTCTCAGGGGTCATCAAGTCTGGTGCACAGAGAAGGAATGCAAACTACAGTGTGACATTTACTTCTAGAAAAGGGTAACCTGTAGGACATTTTGTGTAGTCTCAGGTGATGTGTGACTACAAAATATTTTGGACGGATTTGTGGATGTGTATCTGTTAAATAAGCCTTATTTGGTGTTGGTCTGTTACATTATTTAGATTTGAATGCTAGTAACCATTCCAAGGGCTCTCTGTGAAAGCTGGAAAGTAGGAGCATACAAAGCTGCTTCCCTGTTTTATGAGGGAAATCCCTAAGTGGAGAAAAATGGTGAGAATCTTGCTTACTTAAGAGGGCAACTCTGGGTTAGCTGAACAAAAATTGCATCCCCTTTCCCTGAACTGTGCACTAGCTGAAGCCAAGTCTTACACTTCAGCATCTGAAGGACTTCATTTTCTTCTCCGTGATTCATAGTTAATGAAACTATGCTTGTTTTGCACTTTTGTAAAGATCTGGCTGTTCACTAGTGTCTTCTATGAAAGGACTATGATTTTGGCTTGCCTTTTTCCTTTTCTAGCCATTTATCTACCTTGTCTCTATCTTAGTGTTCTGAAAGCAGAATTACCCTTTTCCTGCACAGCAATTTCATCTCCTTCAGTGTCTGGAAGCTTCCCTGTGCTTTAGGCAGCTGTGTTTATAGCTCCACCACCTCTCAGACAAACTCAGCAGGAAGCTCTGAAACAGTCAGATAGCTAAGGCAGATACAGGGCATCATCAGACGCTGGTCTCTGGGAAAAGAAAAACAAACTGAGTAGGAGTTAGTCATGGAGAGGAAAGAGAAACCATGATGGGTTATATGGAGAGATTCTTCCTGTCTCCAGGAGTAACTGCTCAGGATGGAAATTTGTGGATTAGAGGATGTGGCAGGCAGGAGAGTCACAGCACAGAGGCAGGCTTTGCATTTCGAGGAGGGAGTTGGAGATTGTTGAGGAGCAATGAGGAAACAATGCTGGCTTCAGAGACGGTAAAAACAAGAAGTTCCCAGGGATCAGAGGTTACTGTGCAGTTTGCTGCAAATCAAAAAGCCACCAAGTTGGCTGAAACCAACCTGCAAAGGACTTTCCATGCAGGCAAAAAGTAATCAAGGAGAGATTTTGACAGAGTTTTCTTTATAAAGGTTTTGCTGTCTCTGTCTTCACTAGTCAGCCTGAGTTTTCCACTACTTAAAATAATATTAACACAACAAAAACAAACAAACAAACAAACAGCAACCAAACAAAAACACAAACAAAAAAGAAACACCAACCAAAAATAAGGCCTGAGGCCATGCTGAGAACTGAGGAGAGGCAACAGGAGCTGAGGCAAAATACTCTTGGAAGGGCGGGTCCCCTCTGCAGCCAGGTGTGACTGACAAGATCTATTTTTTTCTTTTCCTCATGTATCTTTTCCATTGGGCCTTAATCTTCGTTAAATGTCACCTTCAATTTCTGCCACTTACTGTCAGGAGGTCCTTCCTCAATTCTTCACACTCTCTTTGGTTGTAGTAATAATGTTTGTGTTACCAATATGCATGGTCATTTCTCCGTTTCTTGTGTTACTTATGAGTATATTGAACAGAATGGATCTTAGCATAGGTCCTTTTGAAATTTCAGAGCTGACCTCTCTCTAATTTGAAAAGTGACCTTTTATTTCTGTAGTTTCATCTCTTTCCTATTTTTGAAAGCTCAGTGGAGAGTAGGACATTTTCTCTCCTGTATATGCCTTTATAGAAAACAAGTACTCATTTTTATCACAATGTCCCAATGGTTTTGGGATCAGCTGGGTCTTGGCAAGAACTCTGCAAACATACTGTCATTTGGAAGCAGGTTCTAGAGATAGCTCAGAGCACCTGGTCTGGCTCAGATTTCCACAGCATTTTACTACCTGTGCTCTATCTATGTGTTTTATACTTCTAGTGTCACAGCAGCAATAATCCTGTGTGAGCCTTGCATATGTTCTTCACAAATGAACTATCTCTTATTCACTTGACAAAACAAACAAAGTATGTTTTGCTGTGCTTTGTTTCATGTATATAAATATATCATATGATTCTACCTCCATGGAGATTGTAGTTCTACATAGCATCTGAAAATTCGTTTGTAACCTTGTTCCTACTGTTATCCAAAACAATGGGTTCTCCAGAATCCTGTGTTTTGTCTTAGCATCGCTCATCTGATCTCAGACTTCTTGAAACAAAGCTGGTGTCTTGAATATATTTTCTTCTCTAAATGATAAATTGTGGCCACCTTGGTATTCCAACATTTTCATTGTCCTTTGAATAAACAGGCAGGCTCTCAGCCCCAGGATATGCCAATGCTCTCTGCTGTTGTTTGCATTTTTGTATTTGTTTACCTTTTGAAAGGGTTAGCTTCGTAGAAGTAGTAGCTATTTGTCTGAGGGAGCACAAGATTCTTTTGTCTGCCTTGTTAGGTTGCATCAAGGGAACATGGATCTGTTTTAACAATGGAAGTAGCAATTAGTGCAGTTGAGCTATAGTTTCAGGTTTTTGACAGAGCTGCTGAGCTTAATAAATTATGGACACAAGGAAATGGAGGCAGTAGAGGGGGAAGGAAGGCCTCAGATTCTGCCTGAGCAGCACATGAACTGGTAGTGCAGTGCATTGCATATCTATTCAATAAATGTCTATTTCAGTCTGGTTTAGCGGTCAAGTGTGAGGAAGAAACATCATCTGTAATTAATAACAGTTTAAAAAAATCCATATGAATCCATGCCAGCATGAGGAATAAAACAGGGACAAAAAAGGGTTGGAAAAAGAGTATAGAAAGGGCTTCAGAATAATGGTGAAGACTCAGGCGACCAGCCTGTGGGGTAGACAGAAGCCTCCAACACAAAACTTTGGGGGACACATCTGAGCTAAAGGCCTTTTTAGGACCATGTCGGATGTCATATAGATAAAAATATATCATCACACAGGTTATTCCAGTGTGTGAGGTAAGGTGGAAGTTCTCCTCCATGCATCTGTGCATTTCCACAGCCAAGATTGTGAATATTTAAGTGTCTTGAGCAGACAGGCTGAGAGAGTTGGGCTTGTTCAGCCTGGAGAAGAGAAGGCTCTGGGAAAACCTTGTAGCAGCCTTCCAGTACCTGAAGGGACCTACAAGAAAGCTGGGGAGGGACTTTTTACTAGGGCATGTAACAGGACAAGAGATGATGGTTTTAAACTGAAAGAAGGTAAATTTAGATTAGGTATCAGGAAGAAATTCTTCATGGAGAGGGTGGTGAGGCACTGGAACAGGTTGCCCAGAGTAGTTGTGGATACCCCTTCCTTGGAAGGTATCCCTGCACATTGCGAAGGGATAGGAATAAGATGATCTTTAAGGTCCCTTCCAACCAAAACCATTCTATAATTCTATGACCTGTGGTACAAAAAAAATACAAACCCTTGTCCTTCTATGTGTTCACAGGGGCATATCTTATTTGAATTTATTTATATTCCAGCTCTACCCAAAGTATGACAAGCGTTGTGCAAGTCAGTAGGAAGGAGAAGCTTTTGGGACACAAAGACTATGGTCTCCATGAGCAAAAATCATATGTAGAAAAAGACAGTACCCACAATCAAAACAGTTGAAGTACTGACCAGCCACTTGCCATCGATCACCTTTCTTCTTATTTTAGGGTTGTAAAATGCCCCTGTGCTTTCTTAATTTTCTGTGGTTATGTTGATATATGTTTGGCCTAAATGTTGGCATATGGGTTTGCATCAATATTTAAATTCCTGATGTTGTTTTCAGTGAAGTAAATATTATTTCAATACTATACAAGTAAATATTATTTCAATTCAAAACTACTACATATTAATTAATACTAAATACTAGTTTCTTAACAATAAAGTCAGTTAGATTGGAATGTGTACTTACTTAGAAGTGTATTTTTCTGGAAGAGTGTCAGTAAAGTATGGTCTTGCAGGACAGCTCAGCAGAAACTTGAGAAAAGTGAGATACGAGTCAAGAGGTTGTATGTCTAACTAGCTAAGACTTTAGGGAACTACATGTGTCATTTTTCCTCATTTGTGCCTTCTTTTTTCTAAGTTTACTGTGCTAAAAAATTACTCAAAGCCAGGGTACAAGCTCAACTCAGGCACCATGTTTGACATATTGCTTAATAATTAGCACATAAACTGTCACAATACTGTCACGGTACGTCTTGCATAGTGAGAGTTCCCATCTGAGGACTCTGCTCCCAGCTGAAAGACTGAGCACAGCCTCCATGCTCCAGAAGGCATGAAGTGAATCTGGCGCCAGTCATGCCATGTCATGTGTCTTTCTCCCAATGTACTTACTAGTACAGATGTAACCTTTATAGACTCTATCTGTGGGATATATTATGGACTAAACTGTTTCTCTTTTCTGTAGGCCTTCAGGGAAAAGGGGATAATGTTTTATACCCACTCTAGCAGCTGGGAAGGAAGAACAGAACTGCCAAGTGGTAGAAAAATCCGTCTCTGCCAACATGGTGGTGAAGCTCCAAAAAATGGGATTATTATAAGGTTATGCCAAAATAGTGGTTTCTGCCCTTATTGTTGGTGTTGCCTAGTAAGTCAGAATTTGATTTCACAAAAAAAAATTTGTGTTTGGAAGTTTAGTAAAAAATGAAGATCAGATAGAACTCTTTCACCTACATGTAACATTCATTCTCAGCCTCTGCAATGACTGTAGCCAAGATCATGATGTAGATATATTATATAGGAAATGTAGATTCAAAGTCTTTCTCTTCAGACCAGAAATTCAGTTGCTGCTCTCCCGGTTACCAAGTGGGCCTCTGAGATGCCACAAGTATGACAGAGAAAGCAATGTAAATCTGCTACTGATCAGTTCCAATTATACACGCTTTTATCCAAACATCACAATTTGTATTAAAAATTCCAGCTTTGAAAAACTGGTAGTTCCTGGTGGGACGAAAAAAAACCAAACAACAAAACACCACCATACCAACCAACCAACCAACCAACCAATCAGCCAGCCAACCAACCAATCAACCAGCCAACCAACAAGTTGTAAAGATCTTGGTCAGTTTTGTGCATTGGTCAGTTTTGTGCATTACGGCAATACTGATTTAAATTTTATTATTTTTATTGAAACCTGTGGTATGCTAAATCAGCTGACCCTTTATCAAAACATGAGTGATCCAGCAAAGAAGTACTTGAAAACTGGTTTTTTTTTTATAGTCAGAGTGTCTAAGAAAAGTGAGCTGCTTTCATTTTGATGTACTGCTTTCTAAAATGCATCCCAAAAAGCTGCAGTCATGTTGTTTCTGTTTGCTTGTTCAGTATTTTAATATACACACCTATTAGACTGCCTCAGTGTAGTACAAATATTGTTTCCTTCAGAAGGATGACATGGTCTCAGAATATTGGCTCTAGGGATTTTTTGCATGATTTTGCTAGTAACATTTCAGGTGACATTATATCAGCTAGCTCAACAAGAATGCCAGTGACTTTCACCTTGTTCCAGCTCCCTGTAAACACAATAAATACCAAAATTATGTTGTCTTTTATTTACTTAACAAGCTGTACTTTTGAAAAGAAATAGTTTCGCATGAGAAAACATGAATGCTAGCAGAAGTAGTTGTTAAGTCTTCCGTGCTTTCAAACACAGCTTCTGACTTTTTAAAACCAGAGTGAGAGAAAACGGAAAGAAGAGGTGCTTCAGTGTATGTTACCTTGCTTGCACTTTCCCTAGAAATGTCCTGGTGTCATTGCTCTGGACATAGCTCCACCCACAGCTACTCTTACCCATCTGTCTAAAGTTGCCAAAGGCTGGTAGACAGTTTGCTTGCCAGTAGGCCTTTTTACTTACTATGGCCCTTTCTGACCTGGGAAGAATTGCCGCAATGAAAGCGGAGCTTTCCAGTATTAGGTGGAAAATATCTAAGTAGCCACTATATGGGTTTACTGTCAAGCAAGTGTTTTCATTTTTGCATCTTTTCTACGAAAACTTATGTCATCACCTTTCTCTTTTATTCTGCTTAGTTCTTGGTCTTGCACACACATTAGCACTTGATGTTGAAAACATCAGACTGAATGCTTTTGGCTCATACCTATGTACAAGCTAAGTTAGTGGGCGCTTTCCGCATGGTTCCAAAGGATGTGCTCAGTGACTATCCAAATTAACACATGCTTTGGGGTAGGGTTTTTAAAGCCACTTTGCAGAAGATTTCCAGACAGGTATGAGACAATGGAATTTCTCTAATTCTAAAGCAATCATTTTTTTTTTTCCTTTATTAGGAAATACTTCATCTTGCTTTAATAAAAGATTAAATATAGTTATTATTTTTTAAGTACTGTTCTAATTTTAGGAGGTGGTAATTCAGTAAGTTAGACTGTTACAATCTGGGGAACAGAGAGAGTCCTCCTTGACAGACTTCTAAATAATTATACCTTCATACCCTTAAAAGTTACCATATGCAGGTTTCCTATTTCCCACTATCCCATTGAGCATATATTAGCAATTCCTACCATAATCTGTCAAAATTATTCAGCCAGTTCATAGAGTGTTGTTTTTAAAATGAAAAATGCTATGATCTTTTAATGTCTTCACTGTTATAATATGTACTAAATTAGCAGAACCCTGATGCTTTGATCATTTACACCACAATATGCTATTTAAAACTGGAAGACCAGCAGGAGATTTTATTTTTATTAATTTAGTATAATTTTAAACATTACAAAAATAGCTCTCTTACAGCTTCCCTGCTGAGCCCTAGATTGTTGCCACAACCTCTGTAATACTTTATCAGGAGAGTAACATCACTATAAACACTGCATAGTTGATTCTGGTTTCAACACAGAACACAAAAGAATGTGGAAGGCTGAGGATGAGACAAAAAAGAAACATGGGTGGTTCTGGTTTATGTTCTGTTTGTCTTTTTGTTTGCTTGCTTTTAAATCATCTGTCCTCGCGTTTTGGTTGTTGTTTTGTTTTTTCTTCTAATGGGAGTTGTGGATTTGTAGTCAAAACCTAGAGGTTGAGGTTCCACATTGTAGTTAACTTCAGGCCTGTCACACAATGATGTTGTAGGAATTCCAGCTCCCCTGACTGTCATCCTCCCATTCTCCTGTGGACTAAACACTACTGTAATGTTACTGTTCAAGTCTAATGTGCAGCATAAGAGCAACCCCACATGAATTGCAGCTTTGCAGTTTTAAGTACAGAATTGGTTCACATCTGCTCACGTTTTTGTGTATTTATTGAGGTCACATCTGTCTGAAAAAGAAAAGGCAACAGTTATATCCATAGCTCTATCTGCACCAGGGGTGAAGAAAGCTTCAGATAGGCATAACTTGTGGCCCTTATCACACTTTTTCCTTTTTGCTATGAGCTGAGTTGAGCAGAAACTCTTGCCAGGAATGTCACTTTCCAATGGGACCTCTGACCCCCTCAACAGTAGAGAGGTCTTGACAATGAAGCAATATTTACTATGAGAAATATGTTGTTTTGGGTACCACAGTTCACCATTTATAATGAAAAGCTGGGATCAACTGCTGAGGGGAAGAACAGACTACAGCTGAGAGTTATTTAAAGGAAAAAGATGTGGGATACTAAATTTAAGCACACTGTAGAAATCTTCAGTGCCTGTATTATTTATACTTATTGACTGGTTGATATTACACTTAACATTAAAGAAAGTCACAGAGCGAATTTATTAAATTTTTACTGGCTAGGTGTATTATGGACAGTGGTGGTGTTTTCCAAGTACAATTCATAAAATAAAATATGGAAACTGAAAAAACTCAGTACCAAGTGATTAGGATTTCCGTGTGACTATATAAGGAGAAGCATATTTCACTGTCTGGCAGCTGATTCTCTTGTAAAACCCCTGTAGCTTTCATTAAACATTACTGTTTTGGCAGTTTCATGGTGCAAAAATGACTAGCATATATGCACCCTTTTTGCATTTGAGAGAGGGGACCTTACATTCAGAATGTCTTGACACTTGGATGTTGTGTCATTAGATATCGATTGAGTGACACATTGGCAATTCAGCAGTATCTCAGACAGGGGCTGCATGTTGGCCTGTCAGGGGCATAGAAGGTAGGCAACCTTCCTCCTTGATGACCCGTCCATTATTTCTAATTAAATCAATAGTGTTTTTCTTTGCAGCACATCAATACGGACGGAAACTCCCCCACCAGCCCTCAGTCCATACAAGTGGGGTAGCCAAATGCCTGTTAATTGGCTAAGATAAACATGTTCATCACTGAAATGTTTATTGCTGTATCCCCGGTGCTGTGATGCTTACACCTACGTACCCTTGTTGGGGAAGTATCAATTCATCTGCAACTCTCTTCTTTTTCCACAACTGACAGGAGAATGTAAGTCATTCCAAGGATATTGGAAGAAATGAGGCATGAAATAAAAGCTTTCCTGCACTCTCTGCTGATGCTCAGGAATGTAAGGCAACACACTGTATTAAAAAGAAGCATCCAGGCATTAAGTAAGACACTAGGACTGTGAGGAGTGAGCCCTCTGTGTGAGTCTCTCCTGAGCCAATGACATCAATGTTCTCAGAGCTACCACTCTGAGTTCATGATGATGAGATGTACAAGATGTCTAACATACTATTTTTCTTCTTGCTTGGGAATGTCGAAGGACTTAAAATCAAGATTTTAAAAATTTAAGAAATCTCCTCTCTCCTCCCCTCCCCTCCCCTCCCCTTTTCTGTTTATAAAATATTTCATAAACTGGGCCTATGCACTGACAGCTTTACAAATAATTAAGTATTGGGAAATTCTCTGTTCTTAATATTGTTAGTTATACTAATTGAATTATTCAGTGTAGATCAATCTGAGCAGTGTTCCAGCTGTTTCATGAACAAAAGCTGAAGGACTCTGAATGGCATGTACTAAACAGCCTCCTGTAGAAACAAAGTGGCATTTTACTGTTTAACACTGGAATTTTCTTTTCATCTAATGGAAAATTCTCATGTACCTTTTACTTGTCAAAAGCAGTTGTGCTGTTGGTTCGCATGTCAAGGTGACTTAGAAAATATTGCCAGAGATTGCTGGTGGAAGAGATTTTGAAGATCCAGGTTTGGAGGATTTGGTGGTCTAGCTCTGAAAACATTTCAACTGCCCTATATGAAAAAAACTGCCCCGAATGGAAGATTGACATACTGGTGTCATTGTTGTGCCTTTCATTAAACTGCAACAGGAAAGGCAATACTGCGATATTGATTTGACAGCATGATTAAATTGAGGTTTAATATTATCTTCCTATCAAACCAGAAATCCTCATCTTATTTATCCAAATGGCAGAAGTCAATACATTTCAGCAATAAGGTCTAACATTGTGGAGTTATTCCAAGAGACATAGCAAATGTGTGTTTTTCTAGTTTCCTCTCTTTTCATACCTAGTTTATAATACCACTACAAAAGTAAGAGAAGGTGTCTAATTTGTCTTTCCAAAGACCAGCTATAGGAAAATCAACATTCTTGGTGTGGAGAGCCATGTATCTCGTTATGAAAAAAGCATGCATAAATTTAATATTTTGCCCATTTGGACAAATGTAGATTTCTACACCAAAACAGATCTGAACAACAGGCTATGACTTCTGCTAAGAATACTGCACAAGTCTATACAGTTTAGGATACTAGATTTTTTTTAAAATTGAAATTAAATGTGTGCTCTGTGACAAACACTAGATTACAACTCTCAAAGACTAACTGTTAGAAATTTGATATATTATAATGAAGAGTGCTCATATAAGATCGCTTCAAAGAACCATGCTGTTGTTTATCATAAATTGTATTTTCAATGATCAGTACATAAAAGACTTATTAAAGGTACATAGTTTTTGATCAATTCACTGAGACTTGAACTGCAGTTTGCTTGAACCCATAGACATTGTAAAAATATTCCAGATATACTAAAAACTGCTTGAATCTTTTTCATTTTTTCTTAGTAAGGCACATACAGCTTTTTATTAAATTATTTTCCAAATGTTATTTTGTAAAGAAATTTAATAAAATTTACTACTCTGCAATCCATTGAGCACTTCCTAATTTAATTTTCATATTCTGCATTTCCTGGGATTTACAATTAAAATTGTGATGAGCCAGACATTCAAACTCTTACATGTGTGAGATTTTATTATTTTTTTAGCTGTACAATATCAAAAGTATTTTGGCTTTATAAAATTAAAAAAAAAAAATACTGCAAGAAAATGACATCTTTTGTACATAGATTGTGAAGTTTTTACTAAGTTTGACAAACATTTTCTTCTATTTTTCTTACTTTACCCACTCAACTGTTTGGCAAAGTTGACTGTTTATGCCAATGCCAGATACAGTTAATAGAAAATAATAATAGTTCTGACATTTTATACTCTCCAACATTGATCAAATGAAATAAAATAAAATAAAATAAAAATCTCCAGAACAGACAGTGTCATTAAAATTCTTGCAGATTTATTTATATAAAACTCAATACGTGTGTAACCAAGAATGAGCCATTGTGTTCGAAAGTTAGTTCATTTTACTACAATTTTATTATGCAAAGTTCTTGGAGATCACTAGATAAATATATTTATTTCTTTTATAGTAATAATGCCTTATTTTTATGTTGCTTTTAAGTTGCGTCTTGAGCCTTACAGCATATCATAAGGTTTGCATTCATTATTTCACCATTTTCTAAAGGAGTAGGTTATTATTGTGCCACTGCCCCACAAAAAGAAGCACTTCAGACAAACCTTAAGGGTACTGCATTACCTGTACATTCTTATGACCGTGCTAGAAACAATCATTTTTCCTATAATTGAGCTCATAAGAATTTTTAACTAGTCTCTGAGCTGAGTTCTTGTGCTCTAAAAGTAGCAAATACAAAAATACTTGAGTTTACACGGTGGTGCAGCCAAAATCTATCATTCAGGCCTCCCAGAGGCAGCTTTCAATTTACATTCAAGCTTCCACCACTTTCATGTATGGAGGTGGCCTCTTAAAATTTTGTAGTAATTTAACTTTGTGTGGTTAGAAAGTATCTTCTCATCATGCTTTTATCAGAGCCAATAACAGGTTTAATTTATAGGAGGACACATTTGAAGATTGAGACACTTCTGTAACATCCACCATGTGACTAAAAGTCAGATTTTGTCAATGTCATTAGGAAAGCATCATAAATAATTGGATCCAAAACTGTAGAAGTACACAGGGTAGTGCAGCACCAAAGATGTAGGCTTAGAGGGCTTCGTAGTTTGGGTGTCATTATGAAATAACATTTGTGTATTAATTTTCAGAGCCATAGGACTGCCTAGTCTCCTCACTCATCACTGAAGGTCAGTACTCTCTCACCGGCTGTCTATCAGCAGTGCATTGTTTCTCCTGTATTTTATGGGAAGGAGCAAAAGATGACTCCCACTCATCTGAGGACTGGGACAAGGGATGTCTTGGCGCAAGGGGATACAACCGGTTCTCTCCAGTGCAGTACCCTGCTCAAGGTAGGCTGGATTTGGCTGTATAATGGGAAACAGTGTCAGAATTAATAACATATATGTGTACATAATGTTCTCTCCACTGTGCTGTTTCTAGAATTCCCAATCGCATTTCAAGATCTGTTACAACAGCTAAGCTCGGCGAATTAAAAAAAAAAAAAGTTAGGCAATGAAGGTATACACTAATGTCGTGGTTTAACTCTGACTAGCAAAATACCACGAAGCTGCTCTCACAGTTTCCCCATCCCCTCCTCCAGCAGAGGGGAAGAATCAGAGGAAAAAGACAAGGAAGCTTGTAAAATTGAGATAAGAACTATTTACTAATTAAATCTAAATTAATATATACAAATACCACTACTACTAAGTAATTAAAATAATAGAAAACAAAACATATCATACAATATAATTATGATACACTTGCTCACCACCCACTGACCAATGCACAACCAGGTGTTGAGAAGTGAGAGTCAGAGACAGAGAGCCGCAACTCGAGAGCTGCAGCCCGAGAGCTGGAGCGCGAGAGCTATTGCAGCAGATTCCGAGCAAACCCTATCAGTGATAGCATGACCAGGAAAACTAACAAATCCAACAACTCAGGAACAAATGAGCCAACACAGGAGTTAGCAAAGGAGGTAACACAGGAGATAAAGTGTTAGCAAGCGTAAGGAATTAAAAGAGTAAGAGAGAGAGTAATGACTCCTGGATCCCCTCCTCACCTATGTCCTGAGCATGATCTGCTATGGATTGAAATACTCCCTTGCTCAGTTTGGGTCAGCTATCTGAACTGTGTGTCCCCTACACTGCCTATAGCGAGAGAGAGTTGGGAACACAGCTGCAGTATCAGAAGCTGAGAAAAATCTTGAATTTAGTGCAGGCATTTCCCAGTGCCAGCTAAGACCTTATCAGTACTTCTCTCAGTGTAAATCCAGGAACACAGCTTCATACCAGCCACTGTAGAGTTAACTCTTTCCTGACTAAACCCAACACAACCAATTAGTGCCTAATAACGCAGGTTTAATTTTAGCTACAGTTCTTAGCAATATTGACAGCAGACTGTGGCTGCTTTTAACTAGTGTTCTGGTTAAGAATTATCTTTGAAAGGATCCTAAATTTTGCCTAGAACTTGTAGAGCTGATTTCAATATAAAGGGTTTGTAAGCAATTTCTTACAGACAAGGAACTACATCATAATTGTGCTACGTGTCATTATTGAGTAGCCTTTTGATCTGCAAGAAATTTTCACCTGCAGGATTTTCTAACAGACATATTTATAAAAAACAACTACCAAGGAGATGACCTTATATGATGGAGAAATACACAAGCCAGGGGAACAAAATGGTCACTAGCAAGTGCTTCATGTTACAAGAAGATGAGACTTTTTGTCCCTCTCTAACCACTGTCTCAGCCACAGTAGCTTAAAAGGAGTATAGACAGCTGATTCTAATACTCTCACCAGCAAAGTATATTTTTCTGATCTCCAAAGGGACATTTTATCCTTTTCTAGCCTGAACTTGAGGTGGCATCATGAATTTCACAGAGAGCTTGGTTAATCAGCAGAATACTCAAGAAGAGAACTTTCTTGGCTAAAAGTAGTTGCTATTTCTCTTTAAACATCCATGCCCAAAACTCCCAAAACATCCCTTTGGATCTTGCATTCCTACACTATCATTACTTTTACAGTGTGCAAGAAACTTAGGTAGGGTTAATTAGTTCAGATAATACGTTAGTTCAGAGTACAACTTACGAGGGCTTATGCAATCCCAAGCACCAGTACAGGTTGGACGGAGAATGAATCGAGAGCAGCCCTGAGAAGGACTTGGGGGTAATGGTGGATGAAAAGCTGGACATGAGCCAGCAGTACTCTGCTCTGGTGAGACCACACCTGGAGTAATGTGTCCAGCTCGGGAGCTCTCAGCATAAGAAGGACATGGACCTCTTGGAATGAGTCCAGAGGAGAACCACGAAGATGATCAGGGGCTGGAGCACCTCTCCTATGAAGAAAGGCTGAGAGTTGGGCTTGTTCAGCCTGGAGTTGAGAAGGCTTCGGGGAGACCTTATAGCACCTGCCAGTACCTGAAGGGAGCCTACAGGGAAGCAGGGGGGTACTTTTTACAAGGCCCTAGTAGTGATGGGACAAGGAGTCATGGCTTTAAATTGAAAATGGGCAGATTTAGATTGGATATCAGGAAGAAATTCTTCATGGAGAGGGTGGTGAAGTACTGGAACAGGTTGCCCAGAGAAGCTGTGGATGCCCCATTCCTGGCTGTCTTCAAGGCCAGGCTGGATGAGGCTCGGAGCCACCTGGTCTAGTGGAAGGTGTCTCTGCCCATGGCAGGCAGGTTGGAACGAGATGATCTTTAAGGTCTCTTCCAACCTAAACTGTTCTATGACTATACCAGAGTTTTTGAAAAGATGTTATATATTATTCTTTTTTTTTTTTTTACTCAATGTTCCTTGCCTTTGCTCTCACATTCCTCAAGTTTTTGCTGAAATGTCTGATAATGTTACAGCAGATTAAGAGAAATTTAAATTATTTTTCAGGTGCCAGTGATCTTCAAAAGAAAAAAAAATTAAATGTGTGTTTCCATTGAATTGCTAACTTTAACCTTTTTTTCCTCCCCTTTTTTTGTTTCTGTGATTTACTGGTGAATACTAGCATATATTCCTGTCTTCTGCTGCTACCTTGAGATGAGCATTGACATCAAGCAATTCTAAGAGAAACTTCTGAACTTAGAAAGAGGAAAAGGTGTTCCTACCTGAGAACATCATAATAAAATGGTTACATAAGCTCACATAAGTTGAAGGTTTATGTTTTTCTGCCACTGAAAAGTTCAGTACTTGTCTAATTGTCAGAGAGGGCAGGAAATAAATCTTGTCAACTGTCTGTAGATTGAAAGTAATCTCAAATATTTTGGAAGCTTTCTGTGACATAGCTTAAGGTATGCAGATAGGCTTGTCTTCAAAAGAAAAAATGAGAAGCAAAAAGAAGTTTGGGAATAACATTTTAGTTGAAGTAGGAATCTATTCTCAGTGGATGAAATCATGCCAGCACTTCAAAGACTTATGTTACATCTTTTATTATATATTTTATTATTTTTTATTTATTTATTTTCCTTATTTTGGATGGAAACTAAGGAAATATTCAAGTTTTTCTCTGAGAAAATTTATAATAAATTTCAAAACTTCATATATAATTGCAAATTAAACAATATTCTTGTTCTCTTGTCAACTTGACTGGGTTTATTTCTAACAATACATCATAAATGTGTACTAAAAAGCATAAACCGTACATTAAAGTCTATGCATTATGTAGACACCAGCAGTATTTATTTTGCAGAGTTGTTTTTTCTTTTTTTTTTCTTTTTCTTCTCTGTGAGACTGGAATAAAGAATGAACAATTTAGTTTACAATCTAATTTTGAGGGAAATGAGAAGTGATGAAATTTCATGAAAAGAAAAAACTCCTGAAATAAAGCAGAACTATTTCACAACACATGTAAAAATAACTACTTCTCTGTAGCTCATAAACAACACTAATGTCCAATGCCTATTATGCATTTATTTGCAAATAACTGACATTATGCCTGTGCTTAAAGTCAAGCATGTCACTACTGCAGCAGCGTGGGCACCTGTTGCTCATTTGGCTGTAATTTCTATGCTGTACAGCCTTGTGAAAGGCATCCTCATTCTTTTTGCTGTGCAGAAACAAGGGCCACCCAATTCGTGCTGAAAGTGAGGGTACAACTGTCAAAGAGAAAGGGCTATAACTGACTCATGTCCCCTGACCTGTGATCTTTTCCTGCAGCACAAGCTAGTCCCTTTCTAGCCAGTGGGGTGGAAAGGGCAGCTGGGCTTCAGATGTGCTCAAAGGATAATGCAAATATTGCCAGTGCAGGGAAAAACTTGACTGAATCTGACACTTCTTCAGACAGATTGCTCAGACCTGTGAAGAGTCAGCTGAAGAATATGGAACAAAACTCTATAATGAGATCCCGCTGCATTGCATAAAGTATGACAGAAATATGTAATGCTTTTGATTGCAGTCACACCATTATAAAAAAAGGCATCAAGCAGCAATATCCAAGTCTTCATGAGCACAGTTTTCAATGCATACCATTGCAATTGCAGATAATATATATAAGAATAAGGGAAAACTAGGGGGTTTTATACATAGAGGTAGTAGGTACATACTCAGTAATCTAGTTCTGGTTACATGGATCTCCAAAGTGTCAGAGTTAACCGTGGAAATCATAATCTTGTGTAATGGGGAAGGGAAGAAATCACTTACTGGGCTTTTAAAGCAGGACTTTTTAGAAAACTTTCTGTCTTCGAAACTCCCTTAAATTTATTTGTATTAGCTCTCTTCGTTTTCATCTTCTTTGGCATATAAAATGCACATGCAGTCTATTCCACAATTATTCCAAAGTTCTGTTGTTTTCAAATCAGTTGTAATATTTTTATTTGCTTCATTAAAGTAATGATTTTACCTTCAAACTATAATCATTCTACATTTTCCCAACTCAATTTGTGGAAAGAATTTCTAAGGTTGCTTTTTTTTTTTTCTTCCAATAATTATTTTAGCAAAGGTTTCATAATAAGCATACTTTTATAACTACAAGAAAATACATAACTACATTATTCTTTAATACAGAACTAATTTTCTGTCCACTAGAAGTTGTGGCACTGCCATACAAAATATACAAAACTTGTAGTCTCTGTGTTTTAGTTTGAGTTTTTTGCATAAGTCTGTTCTATTTTTTAAAATATAAAAAGTAGAGAGCTATGTATCAGATTAGTTGTAAGTAGTTGTGTCTTTTGGCAGGTTTTATTTACTATTTATTTATCGAGTCAATGCATCAATAATGTTCTATTAAAAATGTTACTTGTGGAAACCAGAAAATTTGGCCGTTTTTTGCACGTCACAACTTGACTTTGTAACTACCTGTTAAGAAGCAAATGTAACACAACACTCACCTTTACTTTGTGATATTTATTTTGTGGAGTATAAATTTATAGGGCATTTTTTTATAAATTCGTGTCAATATAACTTCTGCTTAAAAATAGTAACAACAACACTTTGTGTCTCAGTCAAATTGATTTTTCTGATGAGAACCTTGAAGAAAGTTGCGGGGTTTTTTTAATATGTCAGGCAATCACTACATGAGAATAAACCATTCAGTGTTAGGGTTTTAATTTATTTTATGTCTCTTTTTCGTGTCACTATGGTTTGTTCATTCCATACCGAAGAAAAATCAGTCAATCAAAATTTATTACCTAGTGTTGACCTATCTGCATCTAGTTAGAAACCGTGGTCTCCTGTGTTTGCCGTTTAGAGAAATTTTCTGTGTAGCTGACCAGAAATACTGTTATGTTTGAGAATTTGCATCTACTTTAGTGTTCCCCTAAATTTAAGGGCTTAAGAATAAGTTTTGGGTTTCCTGTCTTGCTATTAAAGGATCATGAAGGTCCTGTTTAATTTATTAAAGAAGATGGACTTGCTTTATTATTAGACCACTAGTATTTTATATAAAAGCCAAGGAAGGATGTTCATTTATAAGGGCAAATTTTCCCAGAATTTAAATTGGTGGTAACAGATAATGGACAGTTAAAGTGTGGTGTTAGTCACCACTTAACATCATGAGCTATGGCTGAAGTAGGTGAACAACCCTGAGTGCATTGTTAAATGGTCATTAGGGTAGATGATGGAAGAAACACATACTCTTACTGGACTTTAGGATGTCAAAATATGATTAAGATTTATATTTATTTTAAAATAGTAAGGTAACCCTACAAGTGGATAAATAGCAAATAATTAGGTATGACTACATGTTTCACAATTGAAAAACAGGAAAAAGTGAAAAAATATTTGGCCTATTCATCAGGGGCTGGAATGATCCTTGTATTTTATGTGACTGCCATTGACTGATTTAGGATGACTTTAAATCTACCCTAGTCTTAGACTAGGCTTACTTTTGTCCTCAGGAATAACTAAAAACATATAAATAGCTGTTCACAAGGAGACTAAACAGATAAACTATATTAATAGTATGAAGTAGATATGTTTAATATCTCATAACTAGAGATCCCTAGCTGAAAACACTATTAAACATTGTCTCTAATGGAAACATTCTGCCTATGAGTCTGATAATGGTTATATCTGGTCCTCCCACCCATCAGATAGTACTAGAAATGCTTACCAGAAGATGCAGAATTCAGCTTTCCAGATAGTTTGTTCAAGAGTTCAATGAAGCCATTAAAATATGATCAAGTGTATCAAAACCATCATGATCAGCTGTGTTCCTCCAGCCTCTTTAATTAATCAACAAACATTGAGTGGAGAAGGAGACAGTATAAGGCAATATATCTTGCACTTATCTGCAACTATTTTTCTCTAAATCAACAGTATGAAAGTCACTATGCTTTGGCAAAATTGTTACTAGGATTTCCTGGCCAGCCTTTGCATTAAAGCCCAGTGAAATCAATGGAACAGTCCTTGAAGCTGCATGTTTTCCAAAAGTACCATTGAAATTTCCCATGGAGCATAGCTAAGTCCACTTTTCTAATAGGCAGAGCTGTCATGTCTTATTAAGTCAACAGAATTATTATTGAAGTACAAGAGTATTTACCAAAATGGCCATAATTTTTAGAAATAAATAATCTAATCTGATCTTAAAATGATGAACGATTTAATAAATATGTTGTTAGCTCACGCTGTCTGTAGCTTAGTGTAAAATTAGGTATCTTACAAAACCTGCCTTTTATTGCAATCTGAATACAATGTATTATTTTATATATTTCTCCTGTGTCTGTCCTTATATATATCACCTCTTAAGTAAATCGCATCAGTAACCCCCTAACTGGTGTGAAAATTGCTAGTGTTTCACAAAAACTACTGTACTTTGTATGTATGAATAGATGAGTTTGTGAAGAAAGTCATATATACATAATATGGCAGCCTAACTGCAAAATCCACTGGCACTAAATGGTTTTATACCAGTGACAAGACACTAGATATAGAATAAAAGAATATATAGTGTTCTGCTCTCCTCCAGTTGCCATTTGATTTTAAAAAATAGATGGTGAAGGTTCATAAACCAAAAGAAAAATAACTTCGGAAAAGAAAGAACAAAGGTTTGATTTTGTTTAATGTGTATAGTGGCATTGCTAATATTTTTAAATGTCCTGAAATAACCATGAAAGAATGGTTATTTCTTCTGGCAATGGCTCAGAAACGTGGAACATTGTCATCTTGACATTCTCCTCTGATAAACATGCTATGGACATTAAATCAAAATTGGTATGAAGGTGTGCCTATGTGACAAGACAGCCTTTGCCAAGTGGGTTGACCTGTAATGAAAAAGTCAATCCTCTTCCCTTTTTTTTTTAACTGAAAAAAAAAATAGCAGCAATTATATTGGTAAAAGACTCAATAAAATCTGTCAGAATTGATTTCTAGTGACACATAATGTCTGACAATCTAAAGCTTTATTTTGCCAACTGTTTAATCTGTGCTACAAGTAAAAGTGTTTCATATGCATAAATTCCCATTTCAGTGATGATCCTGTTTAAAGATTTGTTCCAGCAGCATTTATTTAATGACCTTTATAAAGAATTTTCTCATTCTTCTGTGGGTTATATTTAAACTGGGGAATAATAAAAATAAAGTGCACAATGGGAGAAAACAAATCTCCATTCCCCACTACTTTTTTCCAAAAATATAACTACTTTTTAGGCAACATTAATGAGGAAGCCTGGGAATATACGCATTCTAATGTTAGAAACAATAATAAACCAGTGGTCATTATTTACAACCTTACAATGTCAAATTGTACTTTTTTTTTTCACATAATACCTGTGAAGAAATCTCACACACACTGCAGTATCCACAGCTATGGCTCCCTTAGTCTATTGATTAAATATCCTTTTGCTTCTCCCTCCTCAACAGGAAGTATGAGGTCATTGTTATAGCTCAAACACATGCCTTGATAGAGCACTATTTAAACCAGATATACACCATACCTTATATCATATTTTGAATTATTTATCTGTCATGGGAAATAACAGGAGAGGAAGGAGTTAGCTGGGTGCTTGAAATGTATGTGGCAAAAGCATTAACATGCGGGTCCAGCTGCACAAAATCAGATGTCAAGTCCTGGTACAAAGAGTCAGACTCAGGGATGGCGGTAGAGCTCTTGGTAATACCAGGAAAGCAAAGAGGCTCATAAATCTAGAGAAAGGCTATCACATCCTATAAACTAGGTATAGGTGAAACAGAGTACTAATTTCCAATGGGCTGGGGAGGACGGCTGCCTCAAACATATGTCTAAAACTGACATGTGCACGCAATCCTGCCATTCACAAACTTCCATATATAGTACTGAGGAAAAGGTTAATCAAGAGAGCTGTATGGCTTAAGGAAATGCATAGGGTGGCTGACTGATTTGATTCATATGTTCTAGTGACAAAATTCTTTCCTGGAGATCCATAATGTCTGGGTTCTTAATTATCTGGTCTTTTGTGTCTCTGTGTGTGTGTGTGTGTTTCTGTGTGTGTGTATTAAAAAAAATGGCCAATAAAATATCAGCCAAGAAACACACTGTTCATTCCTTTCAGGTTTATTTTAAACCTATTGCACTTAGGCTCTAGCTAAATCAATTTTTCATGAATATCTACCCTAGTAGATTACACCTCAAACCAGTTCAGATCTCCAGAGAATTAAAAAAAAAAAAAAAAAGAGAGAGATTTATCAAGTAACAAGTAACACCTCAGGAAAAAGAAACAGGGTTTTTAATTGCTTTGTGCGCTCCATAATTGAAGGCAGGCACCTTCTTGAGGCACTCACTGCCAGGAGGAGTGTGACTCCACTTGGCCCTGCCTAATTAATCCTGTGATACAAACCTTCTGGCTTCAATTTTCACATTTCTGTCTCTTTTTAGAGGTGATAATAAAACTAAAAATTTATGTTGGTTACTGTATGACTATAACAGTGCCAGAAGAACACAAATAAAACCATATGGATGCAAGAGACCTTGTCTTCCCATCCCTGGCTTCTCTGGTTCATGAGGTGTACAGGGACACGCTTTGTGCTAACAAGAAAAGGTAGAGAAAGATTCAGTAGCAGGAAGGAAGTGCAGGTCAACTGATTCTTGTGATAGTTTGCTCTGCTCAGATGACTCACTGAAGCATAT
The DNA here is from genome assembly GCA_027574665.1 of Rhynochetos jubatus. Classification (NCBI taxonomy): domain Eukaryota; kingdom Metazoa; phylum Chordata; class Aves; order Eurypygiformes; family Rhynochetidae; genus Rhynochetos; species Rhynochetos jubatus. The sequence continues at coordinate 54,289,636 of CM050653.1, read as the reverse complement.
GTCTTATTTGTTTATTGACAAGATCTCAAAATAGAAGTACACACTCTGGAAGCTCAACTGAGCTGGCTACAAATCACAAAACTGCACAACAGCTCTTAATGAAAGACAAATTGTGCAGCTTAGCCTTTAAAAAGCAGTCAAGGCTGTTTGTGCAGACGCCTTCGATCTTAATAGCTTACATACTGTGACCTGTGCACACTCCCTACCAGTGTCTACTGAAAGTAATAGATCATCTTTCTTTTCCATGGAATGTAAGGATCCTACTATTATTATTGTTGTTGTTATTACTATTATTATTATTATTCCTAATGTTATGAGGCAAAGATTTAATTCTTGGGCACTAAGTAATTGTATGTACACACAGGGAGACACATAAGTTGCAGTTATAGAATACAGCAGGACATATTCAGTTTCACTACTTTCATTGCATGATATAAAAAGTGGATCTAGACTTTACTGTGTTAAGGTGGGAAGGTTTTGTCTTGTCAAGTGAACTAGACAAATATTCTTCCAGGAGAGATCCTATTTGGAAGTTACTGATAAAGAGTACATTGCTGGCCGTGCTCCTACTCCTAGAACCCAAAACTACAGGTCAATCATTCAAATCCTTTATTCAGTTGAACACAGCAGGATTGTACCATGGATTTGATCATTTTCATCAAGATATGTATTGGAAAAAGAGAAGAAAAATTACCTTCATTTTGCTGCTGTGCTGTTCTCACTCTCTCACCATAACACAGTGGTAAGAAGAGGAGTGAGCGGACTAGCACTTTGCTCAGGACAGAACGCTTTTACCTCCTCCTTCATCTCACCCTTGCTACAACTCTTATTGTGGCACATCATTATTTTGTTTTATTAGGAAAGTTAGAGTCAGTGTGCCACCTTTCCCTACAGAAGAGATATTGGTGACACATGTTTTTAAGATGTCACATGTCTCTAGGGATATTACTTTAAAATAAATAATGTATTTTGGGGTATCAAATGCTTCAGCTCTGTGCTGGTATGTAAGATGTCTGCCACAAAAGAGTTGGGAGGCTCAGTGGGATTGGAAAATTAGGATAATTTTGCTGACAAACTCTACTAAAATTGCTACTGAACATCTACAAATTAGTTTTTTTCTGACTTCACAACTTGAATGCTTTGGGGAAAAAATTCTCTAAGGATGACAAAAAACATAACTCTTTGCAATTCCCCTGAAACTTCAAGTACCTTTTCCAAGACCAGGTGATGTTAGATTTTCTCATCTGAATGATTTTAAGAATTTGCCCTTTTATCTATAAACCCTGTTTTTGGAAATGGCATTGCTATTACAGCTGATGTTTTCACCCACAAGCAGAACTCCAAGTGTGGAAAATTCAATACAAACACTTGTAAGCTAATGTGAGAAGGAAAATATAGCACCATGTGACATGGCTGAGTGTCTAAGGTGAGGCTGTACAAGAAAGACCAGGTGGGAGTAGTATCAGAAGCAAAAAGAGAAATGATTACCCCACATTCAGCAGCTGTGACCGGGCAGGTCTTTCTAGTGAACAACTGCTGAACTACTTCTCTGGTATGTTACGGAGAAGCGAGGGTCAGTTTTGCCAAATGTTTATGGAGCACAGATGAATAATGGGTAGACTGTGATTTTTTTGATGGGGGGCGGATTCCTGTATCAGAAAGAATATATAAAAAGGGGGTGAATACAGTGGAAAAAGTTCTCATCACGTTAATACAGGATGTTCTAGAGAAAAGGCTGACACATATTGAATATCTTATGTATCTCTTACTTTAAGAGAATCCAGATGATTTAACCTCTTTCTTAATAACAACTCTGAAGCCAACATACAGTCTTCTATCAAATTTTCATGGTTTCATCAAACATTCAGTACATAACCAGTCGATGATCTTTATGTAGCAGACAGCCCAGTCACATACCTTGAGCTTCCTTTTCTTTTTTTTTTAAAAAAGTACCAAAAGTGTTTCTTTTTAACTGACAGTAATTCCATGTAAAAATGTATGTGCCATCTGACTGCCAGATTAGTCCCTGTGAATGGGCTGCCCTGCAATGTTGCCTCCTCTGTGTCCTGCTGAGGGAGATACTTTGAGCTTAAGGCACAGACATCGCCTGTGTTATCTCCTGGCGAAAACCACCTCCTTTTTTACTCCTGTCACCTTATGCCCCTCCCCAGGCCTCAGGACCTCCTTCAACACAGCCATTTATTGCTAGAAACAGAGCTGAGACAGTAGTTACTGCAGGATCTTCAGTCTTGGAGTCAGACTATTTAAGCAGCTCCAAAAAAATGCCAGTTTTGTTTCTAATTTGCAGCAGCATGTTCCGGAAGTGGGGGACAGTTGGTCTTTTATTCAGTTCTTGAGATGGCAGGACAAGGCCGATACACAATCTTCTGAATGGAGACTGATGCTTAGTCTCCAAGACTGCCTTCCACAGCCTTCTCAAGAATAATGCACATTCTTCGTAGGCAGTGTCCCACAAATAGTTGCACAGAAAAGTGGGTTAAGTCTGGTTTTCTTGTTCATTGTAACATCTGGTCTCCAACACTTTGCATAAATTGCTCTTTTGATGGAAAATTAGGGGATTTTTTTAAAGCCAAAAATAGTGTTGTTCAACCTTCATCTCCTGTGAGGAATTGTACTATTTCTAACAAAAATACATCTAGGTTTGATTTTTTATTTAGAAGTTCACACATTTTCACTGGAAAAAAAGTATTTTTCCAACAAATTCCATTTTCAGGCTCTCTAGTTACACAGGTGTGTGGGATTTTGTCTGGCCCTGGTCTATAGCAGATTTGTTACAAGTCCATGGGATAGATTTTCAGTCTTCAAAAAGCATATCAGCTAAGTCATCTCTTAGCTCTCCGTAAGTCCAGCTGTGGGTAGACCCTGAATCATCATTCAAAGAAAAGAAAGTGGTGGCTTCCCAGCTACTATTGGGAAACCCAGAAGCAGAAGCAAAATTGGCCAATTAATCTAGGATGAAGGGAATCATCCTCTTGAAAAAAGGCCTATTGGTACAAGTTCTATTAGCTGAAGACTAACATTGTCTTAAGTAAAGTTGATGTGAATGTCTGAAAGAGGCAAAAAGAATGATAAAGTATATTCAGTATAGCCTTTTAGTCCTGGATTTTGAATCCATCCTGTTTGCACTTGCATTATGTGGTATATACGAACTATTTCTACTGCCACTCTTTGAATGACCAGAATCTATATAACATCATATTGCAAGTTAGGACCCATATCCAATTTTAATTACAATACTGTTTAATATTTGAACAAAATCTTTCCTTTTATGACATTTAATTATATAACTAATTTGGGGGAGGGGTGTGTTTGAAAGTAAAAATGAGAAGTATAAAACAGTGCCTAGCTTACAATCAACTTTTTCCATATGGCTATTTAAATTTCTTTTGATTGTATTTTTTCCTTTTCTATTAATCTAATTTGAATAACTGAACTGCTTTAGAGGCTATGGTACATATACACTTAAATGTCTGTCAAAAGTGTAATTGTTTCAGTAAACAGTTAAGGAAGCTATATTATGTCATATTATAAAAACAAATATGGATACATTCTGAAGAAAAACTGCACTCCTATAAACTTAAAATCAGGATACATATAGTAATTTATAGCAAAATGTATTACAGAAATAATGTAGATAGTCTAGGATAAATGTAATGAATCTGGGAAATCAGAACAGAGGTTAAAATTCAATATAATCTCATTACATTGAAATATGAAATCATACTGATTATCTCAGCCTTGTTAATGTTGCTATGCAGTGACACACATCTAGTAAATATGATTATAATGAAACCATTTATGGTTTTTGTTCTCTTACAGGACTGAAAAAAAAAAAAAAAAAAAAGGAAGACTTACTCTCTTTGAACTGCTCCCTCCCTGCCCCCAAATAAAATGCTTTCAAAGTTTATGCATTTCTGGGCAGGTCAAACCTATGTAGATTATAAAGTGTTGCAGGGATTCACAGATGTTTTACAAATTATAGTGCCGAATTGTGACCCAGTTTGCATGGCTATGCAAGATAGGAGGGAGAATAAAGGAATAAAACACTCCTTTTTTACTAATACCCAGGGGAACTGTGAGGGGTGAATAAAAAGAATAACCACAATAGGGAACCTTGCACTGCGTGACCTAGTTGCACCAGCATGTAAGAGCTCAGGCACTGAAAAGGAAAGCTAGGAGACTGGTCGTATCTTTGTGCCACAATTTGCCTCTCCGTCTTTTTTAAGGTAATGCACAAATATGCTTGGCTTTATTCAGGACTCAAGTGCAGTCAAAACCCTGCAGCAATTATTTCTGTGAAAAGTGCTTGATTTCTATGAGTAGTACTGGTATTTCTTTGAAAGACCAGGTTAATACCAGTGTGTTATCCCTCATAATTAAGTATGGTGCATTTGGTGGTATCATGTCTTCAACAATTAAGCCCAATATATAAACTTCATTCTTTTCCATGTAGTAGTCAAAAGAGATTGGATCCATTTCCTGCTATGTCTTTCTCTTTTATTGCAAACAGTTCCAGTTTCAGCAGAGGCTTAGCTTTGCAGATGAACAAATTACTTCCATCACATTGAAATGCAGCTACCTCAAGCTAGAATGCAGACTTGTGAGCACACAAAATATCAGATTATGTATAGTGTGAGCTACAGAGGCAATTACAGGAAAAAAAAAATTACTAGTTACTACTGGCTACATAAAGAAAGAATAGTATTCTTGAAATGCATAATACAACTTTTTTCTTAAGCAGGGCACTTTGCTAAAGTTTGGTGCTTAAGAGTTGTGGCACATGCAGAAGAAAATGGTAATAAAGGCATCTTAAAAAAAAAAAAGTAAAAAAAAAACTTTTATTACCCCTAACCATAACAGGAATCCAACCCAGATCATTTAGATGATGATACTTAACCCTTAATCTTTTTCTTTTACATTTTCTCGTGTTCATGTTCTCTGTGTTCTGCTGAGAATCTTTTCCTTCTCTCAGGCAAGACAGACGGAGATCTGTATCTGTATGTCTTTTCTACATCACTTAAATATGCAGAGCTTTAATCATGCAATACCCAATGAAAACCCTCTGTCACTACTATTGAAATTCTTAAGTGGTGTTAGGAGCATTTACTTTTTTTTTTTTGGATTGTGAAAGGTCTCTTTGTTTGGCTGGAAGCTTCCTTTGTTTCAGCTGTTGTGTTCCTCTAAGCATAGTGGTCTCCTAACAAGTTTCTGGAAGTTACTAGTGATGAGACCCACAGATTTCTATTATATTTAACTCACCATCTAACAATATACAAAATGTTTAAAAAGTCATTCTGAGATTAACTTCTGACTAAATTTACATCATCCTCCACCCACCGTATTCATTTGTTTCATATAATCACAAATGTCATCATGTCTTAGCACTAATGCTTTTCAGTTGGACTCCCACTAACAACAGCTTTTAAATCTCCCCTGGATTCAGTGGGATTTTATATGCTCCAGTGTTTGTGGAAACAGTATCCTACACTGTGTGCTGTCTGGTGTTCAAGCAGGCTTGCTCGTATGAAGTATCATGATTACTGCAATGGTTGCTGCAATCCTGTTGGGATTTCTAAATTAACTGTAAGGCATACAGTAATAAATAATAATGTAGAGACTATCATAGAATCACAGCATTCCTTGGGCAAAACACTAAGTCAATCAAAGCAGAAAATTTTGCACCCGTATCCAAATTTTAACTGTGTTTCTGATTTCTGGTCAGAAGACATAATATATTAATGCCCTGCAACTTGCACTGTGCTCACTTTAAAATTTATATTAAGTAGATTGTTACATTATGTTAATGTACTGAATTACCTAAAGCAAAGTAATACAATGATTAACTGACCATAAACCAATGTTTATGGTCAGTTTATGAAGTATTACAAAGATTAACATTATGCATTTTCATAACAGAAGAAAATTGCAGGATGAAATATCTGTGGATTGACTTGGTGCTATTAAGAATAATAAAATAGTGGTATAACTCACAACAGTCTCAAGATATAGCTTGCAAGTAAACTTTGTTTTAAATCATCTTTGAAAATGGCAGAGATATTCATTGTTTTAAAAAATGTCCAAAGCTTTCCAAGCATAGAATAATGGTTTCCAGTATATGTTTTCTAATATCTAATGTATTACTTTTTTTTTTTTTTCCCTCTTCTATATTCAACATATCATGTCAGATTCAGCTGCTCTGAGCATTTTACCACCTTATCCAAGACAAATTTGGGTCTCTTTATCAGATTATACTATTTGTCTTAAAAAGCTGGACACAATCAAAGTTCAATGCTTTATTAATTGCATTAATTTAATCATGTATGAGTAAAGATGATGTTCACCTGTTGTTCCAGGGTTTCATCTGGTCATTCTATGATTCTGTCTGTAAGTCAAACCCTATGCAAACTAGAATTTTTTAGGGGACAGAGACTAAAGGTGGAGTAAAGTAGGGTGGAGAATCAGGCATGGGACAGGGCAACAGGGAAGGCCCTTGTACAACCTTTGAGAAAACAGGACAATTCTGGGCCCATCTCAAATGCATGTATATTATTACTCACTGCTTAGGGAGCAGTAATGTCTCTATGCAGTCACAGATTTACAGTGTCATAGGAATTACAGAGATGTGGTGAAACATCTTAAATAGCTGCAATAGCTTGATGGAAACTCTTTAGGAAAGACAGCGAAGATGAGGAGCAGCAGCTGTGCTCTTCATACCAAAGGCGCTGTAGTTCAAACATGCATCTCCTCCATCGGTGGGTGAAGCACATGGAGGACTTGAGGGTCAGGATGAGGAGGGAGGACAGAAAAGGGAATATCGCAGTGGGTATGTGCTACAGAACTCCCCATGAAATAAACATGATGTCCTCCGTAAGCAGCTGGAAGAAATGCCACTATCACAGGCCCTTGAAGCAAACATAATTTGGATTGTTCAAGAAATTGGCAGGAAGCATCCTAGACGGGAGACTGATTTGAAGGGCAAAGGAGTTCAGGAGAGTGGGTCAGCCTTTGAAGACAACCTTTTCAATTCACAAGAAAAGTTCGTCTTTATTGCCACACACACACCTTCCCCCCACTGACCCCCAAAAATAAACCAAGCCAAACAAAAAACCCATACCACCAAAAATGCAGGCATCCATAGCAGGGGGAATTATGTTTGAAGAGGAAATTCTTGACTGAATTGAACTGCAAAAATGAAGCATATAGGATGAGGAAACAGAGACAGGCTGACAGGCTACCAAGGAGGAGAACAGAGGCATTGTCTTGTCATACAGGGATAGAATTGAGGGCCAAAGCTTGCCTGGTGGTAACTGGTTAAAGGCATGTGCAGGACAATAGAAAACACTTCTGCAAATATGTCAAAAACAAAAGGCAGACCATGTGGGACTACTGTTGAGAGAAAATTCATAGAATCATAGAATGGTTTGGGTTGGAAGGGACCTTAAAGATCACCTACCTCCAATCCCCCTGCCATGGGCAGGGACACCCTTCACTAGACCAGGTTGCTCCAAGCCTCATCCAGCCTGGCCTTGAAGACAGCCAGGGATGGGGCATCCACAGCTTCTCTGGGCAACCCGTTCCAGTGCTTCACTACCCTCTCTGTGAGGATTTTTTTCCTGATATCTAATCTAAATCTGCCTGCTTCCAATTTAAACCTTTTACCCCTTGCTGTATCACTACAGGCCCTTGTAAAAAGATCCCTCCACAGCTAAAGACCTAATTGACCTAAAGACAACCTAAAGACAAAGTTTATGGAAAAGGCTGAGAAACTCAGTGCTTTATTTTCTTGTTTTTTGATGGCAAGGTCTGCTCTCAGACTCCACACAGCTACATGCCTATGGCAAAGCTAGCAACGAAGTGCTAACCGAAGCAGAGAAAGCATAAGTTAGGTCCTACTGGAATGTACAGACATATGCAAGAATCTAAGATCAGAAAAGACACATGTGAGGGTACTCAGAAAGATGACAGTTGTCTGGCATCTTTGAAAAGTTGTGGCAAGATCTACAAGAAAGGTCCCTGATTACTGGGAAAATGTTACTTCCACGAATAAAAGAAAGTAAAGGGATGGTTTGGGTATCAGCCTCAGTTGAATATCAAAGAAAATTATGGAGCAAGTCCTCCTGGAATTTATGAAGAAAAACATGATTTTGAGAACTCAGCACAGATTTACCAAGGAATGTAACTATCAACAGGAACCTCCTTGAAACCCTGCAAAGACAAATGCCAAGTTCCACACCTGAGATAGGACAATATAGTCTGGGAGCTGGCTGGCTAGAAAGGCCAGTTTGCAAACACAGACCTGGGGGTTCTGGTAGATAACATGTTGAAGACAAGTCAGCCAAGCTCCTTGCAATGAGGAAGGCTCATCCCAGACTGGACTGCACTAACCAGAGCATTGCCAGCAGCTCAAAGGAAGTGATTATCCCCCACAGCTCAGACCTTGTTAAGTCATGTCCATAGGACAATTTTGGACTTCCTAATGCAAAAGAGAGTCACAAACTGGAGAAAGTCCGAAGGGGGAAAAACATGATCCAGTGGGGACAGGAGTGCTTGACATGAAAGGAAGGTCTGAAGAAACTGGATTTGATCAGCCTGAAGGCTGAGAGGGTATCTGCTGGCTGTATCCTCTTGCCTCAAGGGGAGTTACAGAAAAATGCAGAGACAGATATTTCTCATGGGTACATAGTGGAAGGAAAGAAGCAGTCACAATTTACAGAAGGAAAACTGCAATTGGATTTAAGGAAAAAAAAAAATAAACAAGCACAATGAGAATGACCAAGCCCTGGAACAGGTTTTCTGAGATCTGTGGGAAACAGTCCTTGGAGATTTTTCAAAACTTAGACAAGTCCCTGGATGACATGATCCCATTTGAGATTAACCCGGATCCGAGCAGAAGGTTGGACCAGATGGCCTCTAAAAGCTCTCTATAACCTAAATTTTTATATGATCCTATGATTCTCCTTCTGTGTTCCTGAGCCTTAAAAAAGGCAGTTGGCTAACACTGCATTAAGGTTCCAATATTCTAAAGGCTACAACCAGAAGTAATAGTCATATAACTTCAATATAATAAACCTTAACTTTTAAAGAACCTTTCAAAACTCAGAAAATTAACATTACAGTATTCTTTCTTCCTATTCACTTGTAATTTCAGGTTTCTGAGATGCTCAAGTGAACTCAGCTCACTTTTTCAGACTTTTCTGTTCAGCTATGAGGTCTAGAAATGTATTTTGGTTTTAAATAAAAGCGAAGTACTACAGGATCAGGGACTTTCAGAAAAGAATCACTTATCACAATGCACACGATAAATTTGCAAGGACTAGTAAACGAAATTTCTTATGTTTGTAATAGTTTTTATTTTTACTCTTCTTTGTCTTTCTCGTAAAGCTTAGAGACTACAACATTTTATACTTTGTATTATATTTAATTGTCATAATTATTATTTTCCCTGATATATATGATGACTGTTCATTACAAATGAAGTTTGTAATGCATATATTTGATAATTAATACAGAAGTTCCACTTCTTGTTAGTAAGTTATGTTAAACTCTATATACACATCAGAAAAAATAATGTGACTTGTTTCAGGTTGGAATGCTCTTTCCTGAAGTTCCTGAGTAGAAGAGTTGCTTTCATGTGGGAAGAAGAAAGAGACACTATGGTCCATTATAAAATCAAGGAATTAAGGTGATAGCATTTTTTCCATCTATATTGTGAAAATAGGGATTTCATCTGGTGCTGTTTTTATGAAAGTATCATCAAAATGAAAGACAGTTTTAGCACATAGATACATGAAAAGACAGGAATAAGGAAACACTAGACAGCACAATAAAAGCAATGACGCTATGGTCCTGAGAAAATAAGGTTATATTAGCATTTGGCTTTTGGGGTTTGACTTACAGCTGAAATAAATTTACAGTAAGGATCAAAAATATTTCTTTTTCCACTTGATTTTTCCTATGGACAGGGAAACAGAATTATATACAGTTGAAAGAAGGTTGCATCACATTTACCTATCTCCTTCCAAAAGAGGCAACATTCCAAGACATAAATTTGACGTAACCATTTATCAATATTAGACATGTATAAGCCCAGTAGTAAAAAGCCGTAAAGTAGTCACAATTTCAGATATACATAACTTCTTGTGTAACAGCCTCTAGCTATTTGTGGCATTTGAAGTTATGGAGGTACCTACTGGTCATTTCTTAACCTCTTTAACTGTAGCCTTAGGGAAATATTTGCCTAATCAGTTAAACTTCTTTTTCTGCCTGTTGTCTCTTTGATTTTGATCCCAGTAAGAAGTCATTCAGACTAACTCCTTGATTTCAAAGTTTAAGGAAAGGAACCATAGGGTTCCCAAAAGGTGGCAGGTGAGTATACACACATCTCTAAGCATTGTAGTGTGCAGGGGCAAACTGTATGATGCCGAAAACATGGACCCCCCAAAAGGGCGCAGTGTGGTTGTTATTTCAAGTAGAGTTAACCTCACTTAAGTCTGTTGTCTGAAGTGCCTTGTGTACTGGGTAAGCTCTGATTGCAACTCAGCAGAAAGATGACATGCAGGTATTGATTCATCTCATCCTAAGTAAGGTGTCTAATATCACTCTTTAAGGTTACTCCTTGTGTGAGTGGCTCATTCCTGCTGTAAATCCCTCTCCTAGTGCTGTCAATGTGATGAACAGGCCAGCCAACTGACTCAGACCAAAACAAGCCTGTCACAAACAGGTTAACTTTAACCCAGATCAGTTCCTTGCTGTAACCCACAGTTACATTCAGCAGTATGAAAGAGAGGATGTCAAAAAGCTGAAAACAAGAAGCCAGTGTGGTAGAAGGCAGGCCTGCCTCTCTTATTGATACAAACTTGGATGGCTTCAATCCTTCATGAAGTTTTTGTCTAAAATAAGTTGGGCAAATCTCCCTCTGCAATGCTCATTTTCCTCCATGACTATCTACACAAATATCTCTACAGTTAGCTTCTACTGCTGCCTAAGGGTTACAGTGTTAAAACTGGGCAGCAAGAATCAAAAGACCTTTTGAATACTGAAAAATTTCTCATTGACTGAAATGTTGAGAGAGTGAACTGATGTTTTTGTTTATCCCATGGAAATGATAAACATGGTAACAGAGACATCTTGTAGCTGCTGCATTTATTCCTAAACATCAAAATATTGTACTATATTTATATAAACATTTGAAAATAGCATATGTGTCATTTATTCATTAGGGAATAACATATGAACAGCATCACCTGGTGACAACTGTAAAAAAACCCCAAACATAATCCAACATGCAGCTTTCTCCTGTCAGAGTGGTTTTGGCTGACAGCATCCCTCTCTCTTTCAACTCACACTGGCACTTTCAGGAAGGAATGGAAGATGTGCCTGTCCACTGGGGCATTTCAAACATTCTTTCCCAAACTTCTCTGTCCAGCAATAGTTTTTCCGAGAGTCAACAGGAAATGCCTTTTCATCAAGGAATAATGTTCTCCAGCTCTTCTCAAGAGCTCACTACTTTCCAGAGGATTCCCATCAAACACTCTACCTTGATACACGAGCATTAAAATAACTGTTAGGAATGTTTATGACACCCCAATTTGGCCAATTTCTTATTTCATTCTGGATGACTAAATTACAGGGTAAATTTGTCCGTAAAAAACTTAAAGCAAAAGCTGCATACAGCGCAAGAACAGAAACAAGACAGCAGTAAGTAAAGACCAGAATCCAGAGAATATAAGGTAAGATGGCTGGCTTTAAGGAGCAAGAACTATGAAACAGAGAGACAGCTGGCATCAGCACAATGGACATACTTGGGCATAAGCACCAAAAGTGGCAAGGAGTGGAACTACTGAAAAAGGGAATTTAGAAACTGGTATCTCAGTTTAAAGTTGGCACAAGAGAAAATAAGGAGTATTCTAAGGAAAGCTCTGTTTCAGAGAGAGAATGAAAAAGGCATACAGAAGAGACTTCCACCCATAAGTGCATCTGTCCTAATACAAGGAAGTAGACCTTGCCATTGGTGACTGCAGGCTACAAGCAGGTTTAGGGAATGGGGAGAGTTATTGGCTTTCAGGTTAAAAGTTATAAAGCCTTATTACAATGCTGACTATTTTCTCATCTATTCAGACTACATTTCTTTGTTCTCATCTAGGAAAATTTAGCCCACCTCCAACTGCCTCATCTATAGGCATGAGTAGGTGTCTGAAGGGTTGCCCTCATCATATTTCATTTCAGTTGAGTGGGATAGGTTCCCACGGCACAAAAAAGTTAGGCACAGATATCCCCCTTGCACCACAGAAATAAATTCAGGAATAGCAGAGTTTTCAGACTCTGGAAGTGATGTAAACTAAAATTATTTTAACAGTTGATAAGATGTATATCTTAGGCCCCTGACTGCAGTGGAGTTACTGTGTAGTTTTAAATTTCAGCCTCCTGGATATTTCATAAAAAGGGTAAAATCTTTCCCATGCATTATCTACAAGACTCAAATATAATCAGAAAGGGATTTTATTGCAAAAATAGATGTCATCACAAGTTTTTTTGAGGACTATTGCCTATTTAAATTGTTCTTCGAAAGAAAAAAGATTGAACCAAGATTTTTTTCCATAGTGAAGTAGAGTATTTGGTTTATGCATGTCCTAATTACAAAATATGGTAATGTGTTGCCTCTTATTATGCTGCCACACTCATATAGACCGGTGGTTTCTCTCTGCAGACCTTTAGTTTTAAAAGTTTAAAAGTTTATTATTTATTAATTTAGATTAGCTTAGAAAATAGCCTTGTGTAGTTACAGCATACACTATTAAGCATTGGAAGCCTGGATAAAACTGAAAACAAAGGTTCTAAGGTTTCTTTCTGGCTTAGACTTCAAAGGTGTCATGCCACTGGCTCTGAAAATTATATGGCAACAGGCCGACGCATGCGTAGAGGTTCATTCTCTCAGGAGCACTGGAGAAGCTTATTAATTAGCCCTAACCAGACTTACTATTTTTAACTACTAAAAGTATATGCTTTGGTGACAGGTTATTACTTCTTCAAGCACTGCTTTACTGAATTCTGAATTGCCACTATACTGAATTTTGCCACAATAAAAGTGGGAAAATAGCCAGTAAATACCTTCTTTTTTTCCCAGTGGCAATTTATGCTGACTTGTTAAGGTCTGAGTTTCACATATTTTCTCAGAGATTAGAGAAAAAAACTTCTCTAGCTAATACCTATTTTGCAGAAGGTATTTTAAAACAGATATATTACAGGCACTTTTTCGGCAGCATGAAGGCTAGCTGCATACATGCCGCTGGCAAACTCTTCTGTCAGATGAACGAACAAGAAGAAATGGCCACTGAGTGCCACTTCAGAGGTTAGGCTGTGCAGAAAATTTTAAACTAATGGCCGAAGAACTCTTTGGCTTTCACTGTCTGTTGTTCAAAGGAACAGATTATGATATATCTGTAGAAAAATACTGCCTCATTCCATCCTAATACACTAAATTCTTCTTAAATTGAGAGGGGATGTGAGCAATGACATTTTAACCACTGAAATGAAGAAAGGGCAATACTAAGAGCGCTTATACTTATCTTACTTAGGATTTACAGGTATTGCCTGTTTTTTAGATTAACAAATGCTGTTTTCTATTTTATGTGCTGTATTAGGCAAAATGTCAGCAAGTAGAATATGGCACAATCAAGCATGATATAAGCAGCCACAACTAGACTGAGGACACTGTTGGGCCTGCATGAGTTTCACCTCAAAAGCTTTCATTTACATAACTATGACATTTATAGAGAATTTGTGTGTGGAAGTGTAGTTATCCACAGGGTTGCTAGTAACACCAGATTAATGGCTCATTGTAAATTTGATTATATTTTTTTTTTTTCAGGATTAGCTCAGCTACGGTTTCGCTTAGCCAAGTCTTAGAAACCAGTCTCCTCTCCTTTCCTGAGGAAGGAAAAGGACCTTGATCAGGGCTGACATCACTACTACTATACTAAATTTCAAAGAAATTTAAGGGCAGGAATTGATCACAGGCAGATACACAGAGACAAGGTGACTGTATATCTAATTTTTCCTTAGCACCATATCCGTGGAGATTGATTTGACCCCATGGTTACAAAATAAAAACTTCATTCTTGATCCCACAAAGGAACTGTTGTACTGAATGTTCTAGATATAGATATCTAAATATGCAGATTATATCTTACTTACCTCAAATTAGGGGAAGGAGGACATGTAACATGAAATGTTTGCAAAATCAACTGAGTAATGAAGCTGGTATTAGCTGGCGTAAAACAATGCACTAACGCTGAACCGTCTCCATGCAGTCAATGCAAAGGAGGAGTGCCAACACACAGGGGTAACCATGACTCCTACTACCTTCTCTCATAGCCTCTCCTCTACATATATGTATTTCCTTGGTCATTTTGTTCCTGCTCTGCACTCAAAATCCCTCACTTCTGAATGCTGTGGAGCTGTATCCTGTGTTTGTATAGAGGGCTTGTGTTTTCTCATGGTTGTCAGCACAGTCTGGGATTCTATGATTTTCATACCTTTCTGACAAATATCCATGGCTTGCGACATTCTGGAGTCCTACGTGGGAGCCAGTGGACTGGGTGCATGGAATGAGCCTACTTGCACAGAGTGGAACAAACATAATTAAGAACTGTAAAGTTGAGCTAGGCACTGTTTGGGAGGTTAATAGAGAGCAGGAGCCCACCAGCTCAGCTGACTCATGCTGAAGGGCTGCACATGACTGCACACAGTGGAACAAATTTCATTACAAGCCTTGCAATCAACATTTCTAAAAGCTTAGTGAAATAGGTCGAGTTCACAAGGATAATTTGGTTAACTACAAAAACACATCCATGATGTTTGACACTTTTTATGCTATCAGAGTATTTCTATCCTTTAAAGTTCCAGCTCTGCTGTGACATAATTGTCCAGGTTCACACAAGTGTTTACTGTGTTTGACCAAAGCGTCTAATTAGATAGACTAATGACTGACTTTATTCTTACATTTTGGAGATACTGAATGAATTAGTAATGGTTTTGAAAGACAACCCTGCAATCAAACATTCCCCATTTGTTTTGAGATCAAAAAAGGGGAAGATGAAACTCAAATATGCAATATATGTGCTTGTGTGTAACCTGTTCATGCATGTATGCATACGTGTCTATATCTATATCTATTAATGGATACTTCTTCGCTGATTATTTTCCTTTTCCATTGATTTCTACTGAAAAATGAAAGTCTAGGCCAAGTGAAGTTGAAGTCTTTTGATTCAGATACCAACCTTTACTTTTCTCCTCTTAATAAATAGTTTTTTGCCATTTAAGTGCAACTACCTTGTGACTTTCCTCTTGCAGAGACTGCCTAATCAAGAACATACCCTGCTTTATGGAACATGAAGGAGCTCAGAATAGCTTATCTTGCACATCTCAGTTGGTTTGACACTACTGGCAGTGATTAAAAAAACCCAACATAATAGATAAAAAAGGTACAGGCCAAAACCCAAATAGTTATTGTAACTCAGGCTATTTCTTTTCCATTTAAAAACCTTCCTCCAAGCTTTGTTTTGAGGTAGATGACCTATAAAGCATATGGATTTGTTGTTATTAAAGGATGACAGGCAGGGAAGATTTTCTCTGAATATGTCATAGACTAATATTAAATAGAATAAGTATATTTATCTGAAATTATTTATCTAATAATTTGTCATATCACTTCAATTTTCTTATTTATGGTAATATGCTATTGATTACACAACTTTTCAATACGATAAAATGGAAGACAATGAAATCTTTTTATCTTCCCAAAATCATGTATGCAGAGATTTGGTGAATATACCTTGAAGAGTTGCAAAAGCAGGATTTTGAAACTAATCTGTCTGTAATATGCTACCACTTCTGGGAGGCACAGAAATTTAATTACTCCATTTTACAGATGGAGAGCTGAGGTACCAACCTCAGGCTGGCAAGTGGTTACTATCATGACTAACCATATTAAAATCAATGACATTGGTTGTGTATGAAACTGCACACCAAGCTGAATAAAAGATTTCACAATCTGACTCTGAGAGACAAAGTGGTTTGCCCAAGGTCTATAGCCTGGGACTCAGCAAACCACTTAAGCATGTCCTTTATTTGTAGCACATGTTTAAGTGTTTTTCTGCAGCAGAAATAAATAGAGTATCATTGATAGAGTTTAAGGGTAGGACTCCCAAATGCCAGGTCATTTCCTTAATCATAAGGCCACCTTGGCTATATGTGATGTTAGCGGGAACTGAGTAGGTCTTATGTCTGCATATTTGCTGATTTTTGTTTTGATTTGTTTTACAAAGCTAACCGCAAGGGGTTGAATCCTAAATGCATCTCTTTTTTTATGGAAGGGTATCATGGGTGAAGTATGAAAAGGAAGCAGGCACAAAGTAGCACACAGAAATCCCTAAAAATGAGAAGATGAAATGTTTGCTTTTATCCCAACAGCATAATTCATAACCAGGCCTGTAATCTTTGTTAATATTATGTTATGTGAGATTCCTGCAGGAAGATGGTAATACAGCACGTATCATCAATTTCTTGACATGTATTCATAACCCACATCTGGAATCCAATATATTTTTGTAGCTCCAGTAGTGACATTTGTCAGAATTGCTCTTCTATAGGTAAAACAGTCTCTGAATATGGAAGATGCTCAGTCTCAGGGAAAAAAGTCACAAACATTTTCATAGAGTAGGTACAGACTCTTTGATGTATGTGAACCAAGAAGGGGCTATCTCCTCTTACACAACACCTGGCTCCATTTTGATCAACCTACATTTTCACTTATTATAGACCAATCTAGAAAAATAGTCTAAACCCCAGTTCCCCAGGAATATAACTGGTATGGGATGAGGAGCTCCAGGAGAGGTAAAGAAGGAGATAATGTTATACCAATAACAACACCTGAAAGATGGAGAACTGATGTGAACCCTGAATTTCCATGCATGGTGGTCAGATTCTGTTTTAGGGATTCTTAGGGATACATACATGTTTGATCTAACAGTATTTTTAAATTTGTTTTCTTATAATGCTGTGTTTTCATAATCTTATGCTAAAAGACTTTAAGATTTATAAAGAAACATTTACTTGTTATTCAAGGAGAATGGTACTTTGCTCAATTGAGGAGATATTGAGATATTGAGGAGAACAAAAAACACAGTAGAGGTTTTTCTCAGGGAGTAGCTCACTGCTCTTTGAAGGTGTATTGGGGAATAACTACAGACTAAAAACCAGCTACTAGAGTATAAAGGTTATGTTTTAAGCCTCTGGCTCTGGGAAACATAGTCCTTGCCAGCAAATCTACCATACTGTATGGGCCAGAGTCTGTCCTGCTGAACCTAGGTGCCAGCAAAGCAACCCTCAGGGCCCTGGAAAAACTGTCATGCCTTATAGTAGAAAAAAAGAATCTCAGATATACAGTGATAGTAAAAAAAAAATAAATAATAATTCATGTACTTTATTCCCCAATTCATTAAGCTCCTTCTCCTTATTTTACACTTGTATTAGAGACAGTGCACTTAAACCTCAGTTTTTCTAGTATGTCTATGTCTATGTCTGGGACAGTGGGGTGTTTTGGTGGTTAAGAAGAATTCCCAGCAGCTGCACACAAACTCTAAGGGGTCTTTCGCATGCAACTTAAGCAAGAGGTGACTAACAAACGGTTTCACTTGCCTCTAGATATTCACAGAACTGGGGATGGAAAATCTTCTGTGAGAGGAGAGGCACAAGGGAAAGAATTCACATTGGAGTCAGCTCAGCTGTACCTTGCCTTCCATTAATATAAGTATATAGGAATTTATCTTAGTGACATAAAGAGTAGCTGACCAGGGACCATCCATGCAGGATTGTTCTGTGATTGGAATTGCTTCCGAAAGTTACAGTCACTCCCTGGACCACTGCTTATTGCTGCGTCTGCTGTGTCAGACATAGTTGGGAACCAGAGCCACGCTATCTTATTTCTTAACAAAAGACAGGGATGGCTCCCACAGACAGTGAAATTGTTAGCCATTATCCTTTCCTTTTTATATTACTCAAGTAAGAAGCTGCTTCAATAATTTGTGAATGACTTCATCACTCAGTCTGCATATTGCATGGAAAACCTTTCTTATGTTTTAGTCTACTATAAACAACAAATTATCATACACTTCTCAAAAAAACCCCAGAGATTCACACACAGAAAATATTCTTTCATCCATTCTTTGGGGACAGAGGCACTTGGATAATATATATGCCTTGTGTGCACTTCTTTCCCTAAATGCAGCAGCTGGAATGAAACCGTCTTTGTAGATAAAGTTGATGTTTTAATTTTTTTACCCCGAAGGACAATATATAATGTAACTTTTCAATTTTCATTAACTGTGGCACAGGTTGCTATAGGCCAAGCTCTCAGCTATGAATAAAAGTAATGAAACTCTACAGAGGAACGATTCAGCTAAATGCCATCCTTGGCGTTTTGTGGCAATGCTAAGCTTGGATGGGACTACAGTAATTATGTCTCTCTCCAGCTGTTCTAATAGTAAATTCACCAGGAAGATGTCCTTTTCCCCTCCTGTTCTCAATCCCATGCCCCCAGGTAGTTAGAATGCTGGTGTATCTTAATTGAAAATGTAAAAGAATCTGAATTAATAGATTTAAGAGAAATTAGATGATACTCAGAAAGGAAAGCGAAAGCTGAGTATACAGGATGGGAGAGGAATAATTCCAAACTACAGAATTAGAACATCATCTAGAGATATAGTCACTTTGGTGACTTAACATAGGTAGCTCAAATACTAGAAAAAATACAGAATATATTAAGCAAGACTGACAGTGTCTTTTATATCCCAAACTTGAATGCTGATTACTGTGTTGAATTTATTTCTGAGTTTGTCCTTGAATGATGTAATAGTCACAGGCTTGGTCACATCACCTTTCAAAATTAAGTAGGCAACACTGGCTTCTGTCAAGGTCTTATTACAAGCTAACATAAACTTTCTAATTAATGGAAAGCTGATACTAAATATTACTAAATCAGAAACAGTCTTAATACATACGATTAGGATGTCATCTAATAACTACTGTGCTTGCACTTTGGGTCAGTTGATTGTACAGTAAAAAGAGCTTTATTAACAAGCATAGGGTGTTTAGGATAATGAAGACCATGTTTTCCACCCAGCCTCCTGAAAAGTAATTTTATATATATAAGGCAAATTTCATAGGCTCAAATCTATCTGTCTTTAGGGAAGTCTTCAAGCCAACAATAGCCCTCACATGGCTTGCTGAAGCAGAATTTCATAGTTTTTATTTGCAATCCCATTCTACAAAATCCAGCTAGATCTTAGGACAACATCAGTGCTTGTGTCTTGTAGGAATGCATAAAACCAGGATTGGTTTCCCCATTTGTCTTTCTTCCTTGATAAACTCACAACTGGGAGAAGGTGAAGTCCATCTCAAAACACAAGTGTTTTCAGAACAGACCTTCAGTAAGGAGAAATTAGTTCTTATAATCAGAGAACTGATATATAGGGAATATCATGTGATATAAACTCTCTTTGCTGTTTATTCTAACAAAGCATATGTATGGTATAGTAAATATAACTTTGCTTTCTCTTTCTCAAGCCATTGCACTGTGTAAAAAGTAAAAAGGATTCTATGCAGCTCATAGTCATCCAAACTTGCCCAAATAAATGTAACATGTTCCACACGAGATTTATGCTGAGGACTTGTTTTTCCTATGACGTAAATAAGATTCATATATTTTTCTTTATTCCTTTGGATTTTTAATTATTTATTTCCCTAATGTTTTGAGACATCTCTGTGCTGACAGGGAAACTAACCTACAAGCTTACATCAGTGATCAAAATGGTATGGACATAAATTGAACATGTCTTTAAAAAATAAATAATAGATATATTTCATGCTAAAATAAATCTACAAACAGATTTACCATCACATACATAAAGCTTTTCCTAGACTTCTGAGATTTCAAATTCAGAGATTCAAATATTCAGTGGTGATCTACCTTGATCAAGATACAAAGCACCATTTTCTCCCCTTTCAGACTAGGGTCAATTTAAACTTCTATTGCAGGTCTACTTCTGTAGTGAGTAAAACTCCCAATTGTTGTTCTTACTGTCACAGTCTGCCCTGAAGGGCTCAGACTCACACATCAGCTTGTCCATGAGAATGCTAGTCTTGACAGTCTGCAGCAAATGGAAGATGAGTTAACTGTAGCTTAAATCTTTTCCAGGTAATCTTCCCCTGGTCACACCTAAAATAAAAGTCCTGCTGAGCCCTTATTATTACAGCAGTCCACAGCCCTTTGCTTCCTGTGGCTTGAGTCTCCACTGAAGGTCTGGAATCACCACTCATGCCTGCTGAAGGGTACCCAGCTAGCTTTGATTTACTTCAAGGCTTTCAAAAAGCATGTTAAAATTTGCCTGCTGAATTTTCAGTTTCTTTTCTTGTTGAAAAGCAGAAGCTGTAATCATAAATTATAGTACCTTAATCTATTAGTGGCCTTACTAACAGTTGCATAGAACACTTAATAATAAAATAACATTTCAAGCTATGAATACTAAATCAAGATGCAAACCTCTTGTCTTATACCTCAATATAAATTGCAGATACAATACCACCTAACATTCAAGCTGAGATTTAAGATGATTCCCAGATACTTAAATTCCAAGACATAATTTGATATGGGTTTAGCTAAAGTACTAATGTTTAATTGCTCCTTACAAGAGCTCTTTCAACAGAAGGCTTGATTATGCCTAACCAAGCTAGAATGATATTAAAATCGTGCTGCAGAGCAATATAAATTTGACCTATCACTGATGCAATTCCATAAAGAATGGCACCATCTTCATGGAGAACCATTTATTTATATTTTGTGCAAACTTGATAGCTATTGAAAAAGTCTGCAAGGAAATAAGCTCTCAGAAAAGCAGCTGATATGCTGAAAGCCTCTGAATTTGTTTAATCAATGTATTTCTCTTGTAATTAGATAACATGAAACTGAGAAACCTTAAATATCTGTTAATACAGATAGTCCTTTTTAACAAAACTCTGTAATGTTCAGAGCACCATATTTTGGTATATTCAAGCTGGAACAAGATGGTAATCACAGTCAGCAAAAAGTGGTGTTTGAGGGAAATCTCAGGAGGTCATAGAGTGCCCTCCATGCCCTTTCAGAGGGAAGCACTTGTTCTTCCATCATGCCCAAAGGCTGAGCATTAACCCACTACCATTACATCCCCAGGTAACCTGTGTGGACTTCACTGTCCTTACTGGAAACTTAGAAAAACCTGTTTAAGCTAAGTCCTTCTTGTTGCAATTTAAACCCACCTCTTGTCCCGTCCTCCCTAAGGATAAATTCTTTTCTTCCTCGAATTAATTTGAAAAGTTTTGCCAAGGTCCACTTCTCTCCAGACTTCCCTAGACTGATGAACTCTTTTTTTTCACTCTTGTTTCCAACTTCTAACCAGGTTGTATGGACTCATTGGACTCCCTCTCATTTGAATCCTATTATCTGAAATTGTACATGAGTAAAGCTGAAGCTCTCTCAATTCTAACCATAGTAGAGAGTTTACTTCATACTTTTTGCATATGAGAGGCAACTCAACATACAACCTAGTGTGCTATTTTCCTTTTTTCAACAGAATGATACTGTTGAGTAATGCTGTGTTTATTGTTAGCAGATCTTTTTCTGAACAGGTACTGAATAAGTTCCTCATTGTCTGTTTGCACAGTTGATTATTTTTGCTCAAGGGCAATACCTTGCCGTTTTTTCTTATTAATTTCTTATACGTTGCCTTTTCAAGCTTATTTTCTCTTTCTCAAGATCACTCAGGTTTCTAACCATGTACTTCAATACAATTAACTGCTGCATCTGATGGTGTCATAGACAAAGATCAAAAGTACGCTCTGGTCCTTTATCCAGGTGAATAATGAAAACACCAAACACAATCATAACCAAGACAGACCTTGAGGAAGCAATTCACTGTATATCTTCACAACCTTTGACAACTACTCTCTTGGTGTATTTACCACTCAGTTTTCCAACTGTTCTCTAGTAATTAAATCAAGACTATGATCTCTTGTCTAAATAATATACAAGACAGAGTCAAAAAACCTTACCAAAGTTATCCACTTCATTTGCTATTTGTGTAGCCCCTTAACAAAATGGAGAATATAAGAATTATTAAAAAATATTTGAAGATCCTATGAAATATCACAAGTGAAATATTTACAATATGCAACTGTCTCTTTTACTGTCTCCCCATTCCTGGCAATTTTATATGGCTATTTCACCTTTTTTTTTTTTTTTTTGTTTGTATTTTGTTGGTGGTAGCTTTGTTTTGTGGGGGGTTTTTGTTTGTTTTGTTTGTTTTTTAATATATATTGTTACTGCCTTAAAGCTATAAAATTTCTACATCACAACAGATCAGGAAGAGGCCTAAAGAGAGAGTGGTTTTCCCTGGCTCATGAGAGCAGCTTTCACAAAATGACTGAACTCAGTGTCTAGGGGAATACGCCAGTGGCACAGCAGGAGATACCAAATATAATTAAGACTGTCCTCTAATCCTATACTGTGTACAGCCATTTTGGATTTTCTAGGGCTAGAGGACCTTGCTGATATACAGGAAAATACAAATGCTCCATAAGAAAACTAAATTATTTAGGTGGCAATCTGCCTTCTGAGCCTGCTTCCGGTGGCCTTCCAGCCATGAGCAATTAGGATCCATTGGCTTTCTGGTCATAAAATGAGAACTTTTTTTACTACTGTGACTCCCACTTTGTCTTGAAAGTGTACAAGTGGGACAGGTTATGCAACCAGAGGCTATTTCATATGTGTTTATGCTACAACAGGCTGCATGTCTTCCAGAGAATGGGTAAAGGCATCCATCATCTGATCAAGTGATAAGGTGGGGACTAGAACATACAACTTACAAAGACTTCTACATATAGAGCATCTTTCATTCCTCTCTTCCCATGGAAAACAGACCATTTTCCCAAGTATGGAAGGAACTGAAGAGGACAGGAGAATCCACATACTTCAGATAGCGACAAAACTCAAGGACACTAATAGAATACCTTTAGGAAGTCCCCTCTTCAGACAGTGGGTAAGACTTGTTTTTTCCCTGCTGGTTGATTAGCATTTTTCAGGGCCTCATTCAAGCTCTTCTTCTGCCTCGTATCATAGTGAGATCACCACTTGAGAGAGAAGTTCCCTTACAGAATAGAGGCTAGACTCAGTTATTTTCACCACTAGACTGGAAACTAAGTCATGCTTTTGAACTGGCTTCCAAATACTAACCCAAACTTAATGGTATTTCCTCAGGCAACCAAAACCTATTAGTGTCATCAATTATCATGACACTGTAGGTATTATCCACAATACTTATTTAGAATTGATGCCACCAGTATATCATTCCATTACTAACTGTTGGGAACCAAGGTAAGAACCTGAATCAACATCCACACGCTATACAAAGGGCCCAAAGGACACAAGTAACCAGTCTAGAGTAGAATTCCACCTAAGGAGGAGTTTTGGGCTCCAGAAACAAGAGCTCTACATGAGCTTTCCCGGGTGTGGTAGCTTTTTTAAAGAAATTTTAACAGGAAATTTTGAAATTACTATTTAACTCTATGTTGTATAATGCTACAGTAGAAAAGAAGAAAAAAGAAAAGAATGGGCAGTATCTCCCAACATGGGAAGGTGTTTAATAATTATCCAGTTTATTACAGATATTAAGTATCAAATCAAATAGATTTTTTTTTCCCCCTAGAAAGGTATTTGAAGGATCCTGAAAACAAGAAGAATGTGACTTCTGGCCTGAAACAAGCTAGAAATCAGCAAGTCCATAAAGATGAACCTGGACACCACACCCAGTGTGAAAAAAAGGTCAAAGTCAGTACTGGAGAGTTAGTTTCTTAATTAAGGCAATTTGAGCGAAAATAATGAAGGTGGGAGTCACATTTCTGTAAAAGCAATTTGGCCAAAGGGCTACCCTCTGCTTTATAGTACTTTAAATGAAAAAGGAAGACACTATTAGATGCTTTCTTTGTTAAGTGTTTGAATTAAAACCTTGGTGCCACTTGTTTACTATTTGCCAGTAGTTCTGAGTGAGTGAATGCTCTGACTGTAATTTCTTTGACTAAATTAGCCTTTTTTTTTTCCTCATGGAATATCCCTCAGCAGATCATGATTTTCTCATTTAAATGTACTCAACAAATTTATCTGAATTTTTACTGTGTGAAATGATTGCAAATATTTGAAATTCAAGCTGCATTACTTATTTGGGATTGGTAAATCAGGTCACATTGTTTGTTCTCAATGACTGAACAACTGTGAGAAATACTAATTCTCATGCACACAGTTGTGTGTTACCCCTCAAAATTCAGTCTTCCATAACTGCTCATGTGAAACAAAATTTGCATTATCGTTTTATATAACAATTTATATAACTATTTCTGTTAAAGGTAAAATTCAGTTGATTTGTTCTTTCACTGAGAAGTGAATGCGAATGGGTTCTGTGTGACTATGGGCAAAGAAAATTAATTTAAGAGCTTTAATGATTACTTGTGGACATTTTTTGTATTATTCATGCTGTGCTTGTTTATAGACAAAGAATGAATTAAATAAAAATTACTTTCAATTCACATAACATCCTTACAAAAGACAGAAAAGGATGAAAACAAGAAAAAGATAAAAACTAAATATATCCAGTATTCAAGGTGAGGGGAATGCTGAATCATGCAGCAAATTTGGCAAACAACCAGAAAAATTCAATCCCTCTATTGTGCACCATTTATCAAAAACTGCATTTTAACAAGCCAAGAATAAGCTCCAATCTACAGTTTCTGTTTTCTTTCCACAGATCAACAGGATTCTGGTTAAGGGGGTTCCTTGTGGACCATAAATGCTATGCTGTTTGCAAATGTTGATACAATTTGGAAGTGTAAAATTATTCTCACATAATGGCTCCATGGATTCAACTAGTCCACTGTTGAACAGAGAACAAGCAAAAAGAATAAAAGAATATTCCCAAATGTGGCCATTTATTTTTACAAGGGTTTAATTATTATAAACATAACCATGTATTTTCTCTCAAAGTATTTTGATAGTTTGGAGAAACAAACAGATTTTCTGTGAGAGCAATGAGGAGGAAAGGAGTGATTATACAGAGATAGTGAATAGCATCATGGAAAGGCTCATAAATAAATAAAATAAGCACGAACACACACAGGGCAGCTGTCCTAGTTCCCAGCTTCTTAGATGTCTCTTCCCTACAGGTCCTCTCTTCCTCTTTATCTCTCCTGACCTAGGTCAACTCCTTCCATTACCTTCAAATCAGCCATTGCTTAGTCATCTGACAGACCAACGTAAGCACAATCAAACTCATGCCTCAGGGACTTGCCCCATGTTTGGGGCTCTGTCCTACTCTTGCCCAGGTTGTACAACGTGTTTCCTGCACGGCTCTGTCCCCACAGACACTGAGAGACTGTCGCACACATACCAGGGTCCTCGGAGCCAGAGGCATGGTCCTGCCCAAGGACCAGCAACTGCGGGGCCGTTCAGTTAATTTGTGAGTGTGTGTATTATAAGCATCTTTACATCTCTCCCTAAGGGCCACAGGGGTAAGGGAGACAGCCAATCCAGCAATTGTGCTAGGCACATAAAACCCATATACAAGATGTACTTTTCAACATGACAGTCATAAGAAACGTTCATTTTTCTGTAACAAAACGTTTACCTGATGTAGCATCCCGAGGTAAATTAGTATGAACCCAGGGTATGCATTTTAGCAACTTTTAAACTGAATTCCATGGGGCCAAAACGTACTTCAGAAAAGTTTTATAGTTTTTACTTACTTTTTAGGGACATTATCTGCCTCATACTTCAGACACCAGCAATCTCTGACTTGCTAATGCCATTCAGACTCTGTGCAGCTTAAGTTACCCATCTAGGCACAGAAAATTGCATGATCTTTGTCTTTTAATATTTTTATTAAAATCCTTGCTACTTAGCTCTTGACACCTATTATATTTCAAAACTGTCCCATTCTGAATCCTGTTTCCAGATTCATCAGCACCGATACCAAACAAAACCCACATCTACTGA
The DNA here is from genome assembly GCA_027574665.1 of Rhynochetos jubatus. NCBI lineage: Eukaryota > Metazoa > Chordata > Aves > Eurypygiformes > Rhynochetidae > Rhynochetos > Rhynochetos jubatus. Next base: position 54,263,484 of record CM050653.1, on the reverse strand, counting down.
AAACCAAAGCAATTATCTAAGTACTTAAATGAGTGTTTTTCCAAATAGTCATTGGAAGAGAGTGTAAGTAAGTTAACAATAAATTTAAAAAAAAACCCACAACATAATATTTTTGAAAGTTATCCTTATAGCACAACTTTGTTCCTAAAAGAAAGAAAGAAAAAAATTACAAGTTTCTATCTGTCTGTAATGTTTTTAAAAATTAACCATGGAAATGCAAATAAAAACATATAAAGTCACAATGGAAACATTTTTATATATATATATATATATATATATATATATATCAGCATCTCTGGCTTTCACATGTTTTTGCATAATGATAAGGCTAATATAACATAACAAATCCTAAACTGTTTTCACAAGGAGTGGAAAAAAGATGTGTAAAAGTATGCTCTGTCTTGCTTCCTTCTGTTCACAATGTATCTAAATACAACAAATGGTGTTCTTGCTCTTTCTGTCTGTTTCTCAATCTGTTTGGAGAGTAGCCATCATTCTGCAGCCAACCATAATATTTGACACTTCCTGACATCATGAAAGCCACCATCTGTCTATCATTGAAGCCCTGTACTTTTAAAGACTGCTTGGCCTGATCTTTAATGAAGCTTCACTGTGAATGCAAAGATCAGTTTAGATAGAGGAATCTATTTTGCAGAAAAGGAATCTGTGCAAAATCATGTTTTAGTTAGATTCAGCCACAAAACAAAAGGAAATATCAAGACTTTCTTGCAGGCAGTAAAGAAAAAGTTCAGTCCACTTTCAATTAGACCAGGGTCCAAATTCATCATGGAAAGTTTGGAGGATGGAACTGAATTCCGAGAAAAATATGTAACTCAAATTAAGCAGAAAGTGTTTATCCTTCCCTCACTTAACAATTGTTTTGAAAGATAAATATAGACATGTTTCCAGTGTTTGTAAGAGGTATAAAGTATAGAATATGCTATTAATTGGAAGTTATCATGAGATTATATTTTAGAGTTTATAACTATTTTCAAACACCCAAAAATAATTCTTTCTATGGTTTTGGCATGTTATATAAATTATCAATACTGTTAAATACCAAAAAGGTAGAAATCTTGGTCTATTTTGCAAACATAACCTAGAAGGGAGGCATATGCTTTCTTGCCTAAGACATATCTTAAGGGGAAAATTTATTTCCTCTGCTATTTTAAAGCATGTGTTGCTACCATGATTTTTGCACAAAGCAGTGGCTCAAACTGTAATGGCTCTACTTGGTTCACTTAGAACAGATTTGGATGCAAACCTTTAGAAACCTGACTTGGAAAATCATGACCTTTGAATACCCCATGCTCCATTTCCTTCATCTACAAATTAATTCAAGTGTCTCCTCATGGCTACAGAGGAAGAATGCTCCTTGCAGCCTTCAAGTCTGCTATACTCCTACAAGGCTAAAGCTCCAACAGACACATAAATCAGTTCATGGATGGAGAGCCAGGACCCTCATCCCCTTTGGCTACATCTCTCCTTTCCTCCTCCTTTGGCAGCTCACAGGGTGATAGTGAAAGAGCAGCATTCAACACGCCAGGAAGCTGCTTGAGGTCTCAGAAAGAGCTCCTAGAAAAGATCTCTCTCACCACCACTACTGCCTCTGCAAAACCTCATTGCTAAGGAGGCAATTAATGGGCATAAGGGCATAAAAGGGAAATGCCAATCTTGCTGATAATAGATGGTATTATTATTATTACTACTACTACTTAGGTAATTATCCCAGAGCTAGCCATAACAATTCCCAAAGCAAAAATGGAATGTGGTCCTGCATTTTGTGGTAAGAACAAATAAGAAGCTGCATGGTCTGAGTACCTGTCCAAATCCCACTCCATTCCTACTTTGTGCACTCGCACTCTCCCAACTTACACCACAGTGCTTGGAGGTTGTCCCTCCATCTCCTGTCAACCTTATTCAGCCTATATTTCCTGTCCTCCTGTCACACCCTCCCAAGCCACAGCTGCAGGATTCAGTCTGCAGGACAGTAGCTGTTACATGTGCCTTCAGGGCAGGATCAGGCAATAGGAACCAGGATCCTTGAAAACACTTTTATCAGTTTTCAGTGGAAAGTATAGACTTTTCTGTATTCAGGGACCAATTTATGCAAGGTATGCTGAATTTCCTGAAAAGCCCCAAACCTGCAGACACAAGACCATTTGTATCTGAGGCAAGTTTTGCATGAGAGCTCCTCTGTTGCTCGTTTGTGCCACCAGGATCCTGTCTTTCACTCCCTCCCTCTCCTTCTCTTCCTTCCCATTAGCATGACACCTGAATATCTCAGTCTTTCATAATTTCACCCAAGTAATACTCCTGTGAGGCTGGGAAGTTTTGTTGTCCCTATCTTTTGCTATTATACCCTGACAGCAGAGAGAAAATTAACATCCCAGCACTGTGTCAATTCTCAGTAGCAGAACAGGGAGCCGAGTCCAGCTTTCTCAAGTCCTAGGCTAATTGCCCCATCACAAGTTCCCCTGGAGTCTTTTTGTTCACATGAGTCTTTACTGCTTTACCACCATCTTCAGATTTACTGCTTTAAAGAACAAACTCCTATAACTTTAATTATCAATTTTTCCCATAGGTAATTTTATCTTTCCACAGTTTTTTCTGCTACAAATTTTTAGGTCTATAGAAAATGGCAGCTTCTCAAAATAGTCTCTGGTTTGCCACATGAATATAGAGCAATGGAAATTGATTTGGTAGATTGGAAAACTTAACTAAATGCAGAAATTTAGTTGGTTTAGAGAACAGTAGGCAGTAGAGTGATCAGGTGTGGTAAACTTGATATCATATGGCACATCATAGGCACAACCACACAGTGAGGACCAGAGATGACTTGATATTAACCAGGATGATACTGATCCAGGCCTCTGTTTTAGATGCCCTCCCAATGACAACAAATTCACAACCATCCATATCTGGTCTCATCACTAGGTGAGAGAAGGGTGTCATCTACTGCAAATGCCAGCTTCGGACACTTTCAAAGGTCTTCATGGCCCTAGACTAGGAGTAGTGAAGTGCAGGGAAAAAGGTATAGGCCTGCAATCCAACAAAAAGAGAGAGGCAAAGAGGACCTAGGAGCAACAAGGTAAGTGCAACTATGTAAGAAAGCAAATAAGTCATCCAACCACATACATAATAATTATCCTCATCCTCTATATATGCTTCATTCCTATCACTCATCAAAACAACATTTATTTGTTTCTAGGTTTTCACTTACAAACCAAAAGTAAGATGTGATTTTATATAGTATTTCCATTTACCATGGAATCAAGACTGATGCATTTAAATATGAGTATTACAGCTCCTAGAACAGTAAACTGCATGGAAAAATGATGCATATTGGTTAAATAAAGAATAAATTATTCAGAGCAGCTGTTCTGGCTCAAAGAATTTTTTTTAATATTGATTACAACCTCTTACTTTGTTTTGTGTGCCCCAAACCAGAGCAGACTAATCAGTATGAGTCAAAGACTATTTTGTGCCAAAAATTATGAGGACTAACAATGTTAGTCATGTCCATGAACAGCTAGGATAACTACAATATATATTTTGGTTACACCTGTGACCACGAAGTTATTCAGATTTATTCTCTCATGAACTCTTACTAAAAAAAAAAAAAAAAAAAAAGCAACCTCTGGTGTATTCAGTCTTGGAATCTGGAAGGCATGAAAATTTACTGTAAGTCAGTAATGGATGCCCTTCTTTCATTTTTAGGGAATTTTGAAGAAAATTCAGCATAGCTGTGCTGAAATCATGTTACATGCCAACAGTGATAGTAAACCTTCTTGTGTAAAGATCTACATCCCCAGTCTACTACCAGATGCAGCACAGGACTTTTCAGCTGGCATATTTTTCAGAAGAAATGAATAATTATAGAGCTGGATTGGATGGAAAGTCAGGAGATCTGGTGTAAATCCTACAGCTGCCACCTATTTCTGCATTGCCATGTGCTGAATGCTCAAAATCTCTGTGCCTTGCCTTCCATTCTCTCAGACAAGGATGCTGATATTTCTTTTTCTTTATTTCTTTGACTATCTTGCTTCCTTAAAGCATAAAACCCTCATGGCAAAGTTTGCTTCTCCTAAATCAATTCAATGCTTGCATCCTTGGTGGGATATGTTACACACAGTTGTAAAATTAATAGTCATGTTTCAGTTCCTAACTCAGCATTGCATCTATCATAAAAATCTAGGAAATCTTAGCTACTTCTTGAGAAGATTACCTATGACCTATGGGAAAGGTTAAAATGACAGCACAGTGACTTGGGCTCATCCTTTAGTTGTGTGTTGTCTTTAATGTCTGTCACTACATCTCTCATTAGGTGCTAAAAAATCTATAAAATTAAAAGATGCATCTGGCACCATCTTCATTTATAGTTAAGGTTTTAATCTCTAGAACTCTTTCCTGAATAAACTGTGAACTAGGGGGAAAGGAGAAGGAGGGAGGGAGATGCTGCCACCCCAGTGCTTTAAAGGATCAGGCCCATAAAATGCTCAGTAGTTTGTATATATGCATTAGAAGTTACATTCTGAGGTAGATAATCTACTGTATTCCCCCTGGAGACATCCCAGCATCAGCTACGTTTGCTATCTCTATTCCTGTTTAAAGGTGTCAGCCTAAATTCAAGCAGCTGTCAGCTACCTAGTGGGCTTGGCTCTTTTCTAGCAGTTAATTGTGCAGACACCATTGATTGGGGCTAGCGGCCACTTGCACAGTCTCTGCTTTGCAGGAAAACAAAGAGGAAGAAAGAGAGGAAAATAAGCCCATTCATTATATATAAGCCAGACATAACAAATACAACCTCAAAGCTATTTGCAAAATTAGCTAAGCGTAAATGCTTAATGTGCAGCTTATTATTCGTATCTTGATCGTGCTATGGCCAAGATAGACAGCAGAAACAGAAATGAGATCTAAGCAGTTTTGTTACAAACTTGGTTCTGATTCCAGTTAGTTTATTTTATAAATAATGTTCTGAGGAGACAGAAACCTTTCACAGAAAATCAGATTCATAAAGTTTGATGGCCAGAAGGGAGCATTAGTCTGACCCCTGTAAATCACAAGCCATTATACTTCATCCAGTTAAACTTGTATCGAGCTCAATAATGTGTGCTAATGTCTGATCGTGGCAACCATTCCATAAACACATCTAGTAATTTTCAAAAGTGGAAAATGGGAAGCTTACAATATAATTAGCAGAGTGAGAGATCTAGACTTGTTCCTGAAACTTTCCAACAGAATGAAGTTCTCAACAAGATATAAAAAGATTGTATAATTTCTCCCTGATGGTGTCGATTTGTGAGACATATTCTCCTTTTCTATGTCACATGTGAAAGACTTCTGCCTAGAGATAAGGGATCTTTCATCCTCATTGCTGAAGCTGTAGCCAGAGTATCTTTACAGACAGGCCTTTTGGGGGTCTGCTTTCATGTTCATGGCATAGATTCGAACAAAGACTAAATGCTAAGGTATAAGGTACAGGAGTTTTAAGAATGCTGCTCTGTTAATGTGCAGTGCAAACTTTTCAACGTTTATTCTAAAAGCCATGCCACAGAAACAAACTCTTTTTCTTTTCTTTCGCTGCCTACTGTAAAATAAATATGTAGAGACTTGTACGTGTCTGTGTGCAAACTTCAAAATTCACTGACCCTCTGTGGGATGTCACTCTTCCCTCAGCAGTGACTGGGAAGTCAAACACACCTGATCTGCTTTGGGAACTTAAATCCAGTATTACTGAACTGGGTAGGGCAGCAATTTGGATGACGACTTGAGGAACCATGTTTTTGTTAAATAGATCAAACTAAGCAACAAGATTTATCTAATTCTGCCTCCCCTCACTTTTACCAGTGATGACTTGGCTACTTTTTCTTCTCCAGGGACCCTTAATATGTGTTAGGTTGCAATGTCTCCATCAGAGTCTTAACCTGTGTGATTTCCCACTGCTATCACCCTTGTGTTTCCCACAGAAGGGTGTTTCTGATACAAGTTTATTAATATCCAATATCCATATCACAGCATGGTATTTGCCTGTTTCTAGAAATATTCAGAAGATATTGGATGTGCAAAAGTCTTAGTAAACTGAAATTTCCTATTCTTACAAACTGACTAAGCCAAAAGAAAAAGGTGAAACAAGCTTAAGTGATCTGAGAATAAAATTTCTTCTCATCCCTTCCCAGTTCTTTTTTATTTCTCCCAGAGAGGAATATGGGCATTTGTTTCGGTACACAGAGTCTTTTTGCAAATCTGACTGATTGCTCATTGAGCTTTGTGTGCAACCACTTTGATTTGAAAGAAACTGCATTTCCAAAATAAAGGAAAGAGAGCTGCGAAGGGAAAGACAGCTGTATGAAGCTTCATGTTCCAGCAGTGGGTGTGGTGGGTTCCTCCCACCCCACAGATACTTGTTTCTTGGCTTTTATGCCTTCAGCAGTTTCCTAATTGTTTCGTTTTAAAAGTAGGGGCAACTTTAAGGGAGGGGAGTTTCTACCTTATGGTTACTGACTCTGTCTAGCAACATATTTAAGAATTCTTTTTTCTGTCTGGAATTTTGTCTATGAATCATTTCAAAGTGATACTTGCTCTAAGACAGAATTAGCAAAATTTTGTCTGGTGCAGACAAATAATGTTTGAACTAGCTTGTAGCATCAGAAAGGACACCCACAAAGAAAGCGTCACTTTTTGAATTCTCTAAACTATCCTTTTAAATCTATAGGCAATTGGCACCTAGGCCTCTTGAGAATGGCGTCCCACCTTTGCAGTGGGCACAGGGCCATCCTAGCAGATGGGCATGAGTGTTGGCATGCTGAGAATCAGTATGTACATCACGTTTGAGTACAATAGGTCAGCCTCTCATCCAAGTATGTGGGAATGAGTGTCTGTGCTGAGCTTCTGTGCCAATGGTTAAAGGAATATACCATCGTTAAACTAGCTGAATGGGAAGATTCATTTTTTTTTTAAATTAAGCCATGTTTCCTACAGCTACCTGGGAACACCATTTCCTCTGCAATGGTGTGATTCCTGGATCATTGATATAAGGTACAATATATGTATGTATACATGCACATATATAACCCAGCCAGGGAGACACCATGTTGTTTCAACAAAGATGCATTTTTGCCCTATTTGGTCTCTCAGCTGAATGGCTCATCTAGGTAAAAAAGCCAGATTCATAGAAGCCAGCATATAATTTCAGCTGAATAGACCCCTAAGAGCACTACAGTATTTGGCATAACATTTGCAATGGAGCCCTTGAAGGGGCTTTCCCATCCTGGAATCAACCGAGGCAAATTTTGATTCAGTAACGAAAAAAATATGCCTTGCTGACATAACAAAATGGACTTTTCCAAGATCCTTTCTCCAATCTCATGTGGAATGTTATTGATAACATTAGGCACACTTTCTCCAGTATTTTTTACCAAAATAGTCAAAATGCTTTCCAACAAGTACAGAGGCTTGGGTATTTGGATTGAATAGATTGTCTTATCACAAATTCTTTCAGTATGAAATGTGGGTAGCAAGTAAGATTGTAGTTGGCAGCCAATGCCTTCTCTAGCAGAGGTCATATACCAACAGCAAGCCAGCAGCATTTGGTTTTCTAGAGAAGATGAACACTCAGACTTATTGATGTTCTTTGGCCTTATGTATTTCAAACTCCATCACAAGGTGCATTGTAATTCATCAAATTTCTTCCCTAGGTTACTGAATATTCAGTTTGTACTTTCAAAGTATCACCCTTTTTGGAAAAGTAGACAGTTTAGCCCAAAATGAGTGTTACTCCTGTAGTCATCAATTTTAAGTAGAGCTGTTTAACAGATATGTTTTCTGGATGGTGGACAAAACCACCTTTTACTTCTGAAAATCTCCCCAGTACCCTAGCTAGTAGTCTAGACCTACAACATAGTTACTAACAATAACTAAGTAGGGCAAGGAATGACTAGTCCTACCATGTCTGCTTAGGGCAATAGGAAATACAGTCCCTAAGTGGCCTCCCTTGTCTCTCATAAGAAAGGAAAGAAGAAAGCGTGAGAGACTAGTCTCCATTAGTCCCTACACCTATTCATCTCTATGGTCTGACAATTTCATTAGTAAAAGCTGGACAGGAATTCACAGGGAAGCAGATGAAACTTCTGAGTACATCATGCCTGCACTTAATAGCAGGGACATAATTATATAAGAGGAGAACCAGCAATTGCTTTTTAAAAAACTTTAACATTTCAATTACTGATTACAATAATATTGAATATATATCATGTTAATATAAATTTATAATATGTACCTATATAACATAATATAGTAATAAAATACTATAATGTGAACTACCATGTGATAATTATAATGCTAACCCATACTAAATGCTCTGTACTACAACATGGAAAACTAAAACATTCTTCAGGATTCAAAACCATACTATAACACTGAAACATCAAAACCTTGCTGAGAAGCTGAGAAGAGAATGCCTTTTTGTATGTAAATTATGCAGGGGGCAGATTAGCAGAATGAAAATTAACAAGCTTTTACTGTATCATTTACTTAAGTCTTTGTATTTTAGACTTTACTCAAGCAAAGAGCTCCATCTGGCCCTTATAGTTTTAGTAGCGTTAACCATGCAATAATTGTTTCTTCATTTAAAAAAAAACAAGAAGTAAAAGTAGTTAGAAGTACCACTACATTGTCTGATATCATTGGGTTGTCCTTCGCCCTTCGAAAGATGACTGAATCTTAGTGCATTTTAAAATAATTAAAATTGTTATTACAATGGTGTATTTTAAAGTATCTGCACTAGTTCAATACACAGCTTAAGTTGTTTTTTTCTCTGTCTTTAATATCTTCCCAGTGCCCTCGCAAATAATTGTTCTGTTACTTACAACAATCCAATAGAACAAGAGATGACTGGTCCTACCATGTCCACTTGGGACAGTAGGAAACATGTGTCTCTGTGGTGTCCTATGTTCGAGAAAGGAAAGGAGAGGAAGGTAAAATCATATGGCTGGACCTTCCCTTTACAAATTATGGCAGAGGCTGGCAAAACGAGAGCAGTTCTGAGAAATCTTACCTCTTCAGTGCCCACAAAAGGATGGTGAAAGACATCTTGCTGAGTTGAGAAGACTCCTTACCCTTTTCTCGTCTCCCCGGGGAAAAAGGCAGGAGAGGTAATTCGAGATGTTTTGGTTCACAGTTGTCATCTCTGTTTGTTATCTGCCACATTTGTAAAACACTTTGAAAATTGTTAGAAAGGCAGATCTTACACTTAGAAGGACATTTTATTAAAGAACTGCATATTTTACGGGATAATAATGAGGACCCGGGAGCTTCTGAGTCAGGAAGAACCATCCTCAAAGATGGCTGTGACTGTTGTACACACTCCATAACCAGAAAGAAGAATTACCTTTGTATCATTTTTTTAATTCATCATTTTATTCTACTATTTTGCAAAGAAATTCTGGACTGAGTGAGCCGGACCTTTTCTGCTGTCATTGGTAACCAAAAGAAAGATAAGAAAATAAAACCATTTTTAAGCAGAGAGTGTAAAACTTGAAGTTTTAGCAATGATAGATGGGTTTTCTGTATTTTCACATAGAAAACTGTTATTGGTACTTCATGTATTAGCCTAAGTTATAGAATACCTCATCCACATCTGCTTGGGAAATATGTAAATCAAGTTCCTATGTTAAGCACTATAACAGACAACTTCAGTTGTGCTTAGCTTTCTTTGAGAGCTAGCTACCCTCCATCCTTCTCCAGATCTGAACACCTTTCCTGCTTGGCAGTCCTCCAAAGCTTTCAAACTGTTGAGACAATGACAGAATAATAGAATGCATTAACAGAAAATATAACTGACTTTGTTAAGATTTTTAAAAATTAATTAATATATTTGTGTCCATGGCTAATTTCCTTTTTTTTTTTCCCCCTCAGTAAAGGTGATATGGTGCAACCTTCATTAAGGACATAACGCTGCCAATGTTTTTTGTCATACTAAGTTCTGTAGATGCTAAAATTAATTGCACCCCAGGGCTATCATGTTATGCATGAATAGGTAACCAAATGGATGACCGTGTTTGAGAGAGACAGAAAAGAGAATTAGATGTATTCCCAATGATTGCTACCAGTAACATGATAACTGATACAATACCGTATTACAGGATTTCTAATCAAGGATATCAAAGAGTCAGCATTTTTTGTCTATCAAGCTTTTCTTTCATATTTCAGCTCCTGAAAGTTCTTCCATGGTAAAAAAGGTTCTCTTTCAAAGCATTTTTATGAGTTATGAGTATCTGGGCCAGCATCACAAAATGTGACCTGAAAATTAAATTTTTTAATCAGAAATGTTATTACAAAAATAGTAATTCATGACTCATCTGCTGTTCAAGGCTGAAGCAGTTAAGTCTGTGAAGGATTCCACAATTAAGAACATTGTGCTGCAGATATCAGACTGATATAGAGATACCTTTATGTAGCTAAAGGCAACCTGGCTCAAATACCAGGTAAACTAGACAAGGTAAATTAGCCTAAACCTTTTATGGGCTACACCATGTCTAGCAGCAAGGTGAAATATTGTTCTAGGTCTTACCTTTTGAGACACCAACTGAAATGCAGAAGTAGCCTCAGGTTTAAGACCAAGAGATACTTGAAACCACAATAATAAATAAAATTTAGACCTCCCACTAGCCTAGAAGATGCTTACTCACCCCAGGAAGGTAAGCCAGAGAACATATGTGGATGCCCAGCTCCCTGTATCGTTTCTGAAGACAGGCAGGTGTTTTACAAAGTAGGACACTATGCTCCTGCAAACCCAGTGGGGAACCAAGATTTGGGTGCAAGGGTATGGCTCAAGCTTTCTAGGTTGTTTTTTCTTGAACTTTTCAAGATCAAGACACCAGGCCCTGCAGAGTTTCAGCAGCCCTCAGAACTGCCTTTCTGGTTAATAAAAAATTACTGAGAAGTCTGCCTCTTCTCACAGCACAGTGCGTCTTTTTCGTAACAGTCCTGCCTGTAAGTCAACAAACCTGTGTTTCAGTTCCCTCAGCAGTCTTTGAAGAGTTCAGGTGTACATCCTCACCTTCAAAAGGAAGGCTCCATGCAGAACAGAAGGGTCCCAAGGAGTTCGGGACCCTCCACAGCAGCTATGCTACCCTGCTGCGGGCAGGCAGCCCATCAGTAGCCACAGGGACAGACCAGCAGCAGGGCAGTGGTGATCCTTGGTAATCTCTGATTGCACCTATCCAAGCAGAAGAGCAGGGTCTGCTCTCCTTTGTCTGTTTGTTTGTTATTCACCCAGACCATCGAATGCAACAAGACATAAACAGCCCAATGAACACAGATCAAAATCCAGACCTCGCATGCACCATACCGGTGTCCTTAATCAATAAGCTAAAGATTTCCTGTCTCACTTACCTGTTTCCATTTTGGCCATCAGAGTTAGGTAGTGATGGAAAGTAGAATCTCTGATTCCCTCTTTTAGATATCTACGTTTTATCAGATGACATTTGTATAGACAAGGCTGCTTCATTAACTTTCCCTGTTCATTGTGAGCTGGGATTTCCATATGTGCCAATGATGCAAACCAGCATTCCTGAAAATTCAGTCTGGCTGGTGGGGGTTCTAGGAAACCTCCCTGGCCCCATGTGCAGGGGAGAGCAATTCTAACTTCCAAGTGCAAGTTCATTTATATGGAAAGTGAGAGGAATGAAAATCTGCTGGGATTTTGTTGTTAATATTCCTACTTCTGTGAAAGCATCATGGGATTTATTCAAGTGACCAAGTTTGTTTTATTGCACATATATATATATATATATATATATATATATATATACTTTGTCTAAAGGAAAATATTTCTTCTCCAGTACTTTTATGATACTTTTTGTATGCCTTCCTCATAGATACATTAGCGTTATCTTTGTATCTGGAATACAAAGGAGAGAGGATAGCAAACTGAACTTTCCACTGTATTATATACAGGCCTGATTTAAATCTCATCCAATCAGTATGTAGTAGAAGTAACTCCTCAAAAGTCCAGGAAGTCACACTGACATAAAACTAGTGCAAAGCCTCTGTTTGGAGATTTCTTACACATGAAATTACAGTTTCGGTCCTCTGCCTGGTTTACATAAGTACTGCATATTAAGGAGAGTTCAGAAATTTATGAAGTCAGTGACTGCCACGTAAAGAGTTCAGTTGTTAGGGTAAGAACAACCTGACAGTGTCTAATAATAAAGCTAAAAGTTCCCTGTATCCCAAAGTCCTCTTCCTGAGCCCTTTGAAAAGAGTCATATTTTATCAGATGCAAGATAATTAATAAATCAAAGTGAAGGTAGAGAGCATGACCCAGGGCAAGAATCTGTTGCTACTATTCACGCTGTTGCTAGTGCCAAGCACCTCTAACCCCTCAAATGGAGTTGCGAGACCTGAGTTAGATGGCTAATGTCTCAGACCCATTTTGGTGAAAAATCAGGCACCTCCAAATGATGGTCCCCAAAAAAATCCTATAGTGAAGGGAAACTTCCTAAGGAGCTGGAAATCTCCTATGTCAAGCTAATAGGAAATGCCAATCATGTCTGCAATCCCTTCTCTCCTCTCGAGTTTCAATTCCCAGGTCCCGGCTGCAAGCAGACAGACAGTCCCTTTCCACTCGAGACCATCAGCCACAAATCCTCTCCTAAGGGAAGCTTTAGCAATTGCTCTTTGATCAGATCTCATTGTTTTATTTCAAAAATAAATCCAAAGGAGGAACTACATGTAATAGCTTAGCGGCTCGAGGCACTCCCCTAGGAAGGTGAAGAGGCACCATGCTCTCCTCAGCCTGAGGGGGCATCAAATTAGCAGCTCCAGGAGCCGCTCCAGCCACTGAGCCCCAGGGGTGCGTGCTTCCCCCACATCTCTCCATGCTGCGTACAGCTGAGCAGCATGTGGCTGAGGGCAAAGCAAACGCAGCTCTTACGGCCAACACCGAAGAGTGGGCTGTTTGATCTGGCTGTAAGTAGCAAAAAGTGGTGACTGGCCCCAGTTTGCAGTACATTCTTGTTTCAGCTTCCTCAGCAGGAATACTTAGAATTCAACAACAATATAGTGTTACCTGTTATACTGCAACAAGGATCCCCATAATTATATTTCTTATAGCAACAGTCAGATCTGACTCTTCCAGTTGCATAGTGAAGGAAAACATGGAAATGTTATCTCCAAAACTGACAGATAACATCTGAACAGTAGCACCTAGCTGCTGCTAATCATTGTTATTGTGTCAGTACTATCTTATTTCTAATATTCACTATTCTTTATATCTTTTCCAAAAATTATTTTTTGCCCTTCAACCTTCTTAACATTTGCAATAGTTCTTTGAAGGTGCATCAGCACCTGAAATGTTTCTCATACAATGTTTAAATAGAGAGGAAATTGAGAGGAGAGCTCCACTCTATTGTAAAAAAAATGGCAATATTTTTCAGCAAAAAAATGAAATGAGCCAAACTAACAAGGAAAGCGAACTTCACTTGTTTGTGAACCACAGAATCTAGTGGTTTGCAATTAAATTGAAATTAGAAATTTTTTTTAATAAGGTAGCAATCTCTCAAGATTCCTCATGTAATTATTTTTATTTATGTGCTGTATATCTGAGCATTCTAAAGACTGATCTAACTACATTTCATCACATTCGCTATATTCATTCACTATGCATTATGTCACATCAAAGGTCAGAATAACTTTTTTCCTGCTCAAGAACAGTAGATTCTAATATCAAATATCTGTTCAAAGAAAAAGCAGATAATTAGTGGATAGTATAAGCAGAAGATTTTATCTCCAGAGAATTCACTCCTCACAGATCTCTAATTAAACCAGAAAAAATTGCATGATGTGCATATACTGTTAAGCATTAGCACAAGCAAACCTTGAAGAGGGCTGGTACAAAGTGATATAGGATATTTCATTTGCTTGTTTCTCAACACTTCATTCAGAAAAGACCTCTACTTTTACTTCAGCTGCTAATCAGCTTGTCTGTTAACAGGTCGGGTTTTTTGTTGGCATTATTAGTAATTATTTGCATTGCCTTCATACTTAGGAGACCTATTTACAAACTGAGCTATGCTACCCCTGCCAAAAAAACAGGCTCTGCTTCAGCGAGCTTATAATTTCAGCAAGTTTACAATCTAAGGACATGTCTGTACTGTACATGTGACTACTGCTTATGATCCAACCTTTGCATTTAAAGTTATTTCAGGTGTTTTCTCTCTATTCTGCAGCTAACTTTGTAAATATTATGGAGAAGTATCTGATGTGTATGGTAAGACACAACACATCCTTGTAAACACGTGAGGGAATACAAGGCAAAAAATGAGACTATATCAGTCACTAAGATGGGTAGAGGTCAAAGCACATTCACATCATAATTTTTGTCAGCTGTTTGATAAGATTTATGACCCCCAAAGAAAAGGTTTTTGAGAAGGGGGTGAAAGCTGTGTATGTAGTTACAGGGAGATTTTTCCCTAGCATGAAGAGCAGAAGGAGAGAAAGCAGAAAGGTGATTGAAGACAGAAGAAGTGAATAGTGAAGACAGGTGTGAATAGGAAGGATATGAAGGGGTGGAAACAGGCTCTGGAGAACCCTTAGGGTGAGGACAAGCAGTGCAAAACTCACACAACAAATGTAGGAAAAAATGAAGGGAAAGGAACAATCTGATCATCTGAAGGATGGAAGAATTACTTAAGAAAATCATCCTAACACCATTTTACATTGACACCAGCCCACATTGTCAAATTTGGACTAAGACACTCTGTTATTAGAGTCTTCGATGACTAGTGCTTGGTATACGGGTGTGAGGAGTGGGCAGCACACAGATATCTGCTACTTGACTAGGACAGCTGAACTTTCCTACTGTTGTGGTTATTAAATATCCACATGAGTTAGATCCTCAGTGACCTTAAAGTTACATTAAACCAGAGGAGGAAGCTACTTCTACAGACAGAAGAGATTGGCAGCTCAAGAAGATAACTCGTCTTCTCCTCTAAGAGAGCTCATGTGAATCTCCTTTCTACTAATAGACACAATCAAAATCTTTCTAAACACGTTTTCAAATGACTGTGTTGAGTTACATTACTTTTATTCCATATTTTTATGTACTGTCTCTGTTACATCCAGGCTTCCTGTCTCTTCCTGTTCTCTAAAGGTTATGAAGTTAATTTATCAAAGTGGTTTTAAACATGAAGTGGTAATGAATATTTACACACACTATGTCTCTCTTTCATGAGATATAATGTGAGGATTTATTAAACAATTTTCCAATTAAAGATAGTCTGCAAAGAACAAAAAATACATCATTGGGTGGAGTACAGCAGGACATGTGGACATGTTAAAAGCTTATAAATTTAGGAACTATTGACCTGCAATAATACACTATTCCTGAAAAAATCCAGCACTATTTTTTCAGATACTATTAACTTCTAATATGACTTGGCCTTTCTGTAAGTCTTGGTGGATCTGTATCCTGTGATTCAATTTCTTAGGACACTTCCAGCTGAACATCTGTTGTAACCTGTGGATGGTTTTTCACATGAAAATGTACTTTATTGCTGATCTAGAAGGTCTAGAAGGTCCTGCAACAGCAGGACAAGGGGTAATGGGTTTAAAGTGAAAGTGGGTAGATATAGGTTAGGTATCAGGAAGAAATTCTTCATGCAGAGAGTATTGAAGCACTGGAACAGGCTGCCCAGAGAAGTTGTGGATGTCCCATCCCTCGATGTGTTCAAGGCCAGGCTAGATGAGGCTTTGAGCAACCTGGTCTAGTGGAGGGTGTCCCTGCCCATGACAGGGGGGGTGGAACTAGATGATCTTTAAGGTCCTTTCCAACCTAAACCATTCTATGATTCTACGGTAAGTACAAAAATGGTATTACTTTACCTGTCTTTGAGAGGAAGGTTGTTTCTTTTGGCGGTGATGGTCATGTACATGACCATGTCATGAACTCGACTAAACACTTTAAATGCAAAACAAGTTGTTTTACTGGCCATACAAAATCTCAGAAAAGGTAGTGTGAAGTCCTACATTATGTCTGGTTTATACTGAACAAATTAAGTACACTCAAATATATAGGACTCTTGGGTCATCCCACTTCTTATAAGGAAACCTGAGGAAAAGTCAGTATTCCTGAAAAACATTGGGCAAGTTCACAGAACCAGTGTCAAGTTGAAGAGTTTGACCAATATTTTCCTCCTATTATTCCATGTATCCTAAATATGAAGGGTCTGTTTTTGCAAGTTTACTATCACATTCATCTCAGCTGCTGGTAGGAACAGGGGAACAGATTCCACATTCCTTTCTTTGAACTACAAATTACGCTCAAGTTCAAGAAATTTTTTCAACTTATACAATTATCAGATTTATCCAAATTTAAAGCATTTTTGTAACTCTTTAACAAATGGTGAGAAAACAATTTTTCTTTGTCTTCTTTCATATTCAACAGTATTCTTAGCAATAAAACGGCTGCAAGTGCTAGTACACATTCCTGAGCCACTAAAAAACAGGCAAGTACAGTGAAAATGAGTTATTTATTGAACATCACTAACAAATATATATAAGGGCTAAAGGTCATAGAATCATAAATCATAGAATGGTTAAGGTTGGAAGGGACCTTAAAGACCATCCAGTTCCAACCCCCTGCCATGGGCAGGGACACCCTCCACCAGACCAGGTTGCTCCAAGCCTCATCCAGCCTGGCCTTGAACACAGGCAGGGATGGGGCATCCACAGCTTCTCTGGGCAAACTGTTCCAGTGCTTCACCACCCTCTCCATGAAGAATTTCTTCCTGATATCTAATCCAAGTCATTCGTATATTTTAATTTTTAAAAAAAGACACCCACTTACCATTCAAATACAATAAGCAGTAAGTATAATTCAATTAGATTCAGATAGTCCAACTTATCTGTAGGCACTTCAAGCACCAAAGCCTCTTACTTCATACGGTAGCCTTCTTGACAGTGGGTAAGCTACCACCCACATGTGAAAACATAAGAATATACATAGCCGAGAAGTTATTAGGCCTTGCCAATATATTGCTGCTTTAACTCCACCCCCAGTAAAGCAGTATTATAGCTTTTATAGTTCAATATAAATTTCACAACATTCTGTGTCTTCTCAAAAGATGGTAAGACATTTCAAAAGAGAAGTCAAGAACAACTGTCTTGGAAATGGAGCAAGAATTTTCTTCAGCAAAATGAACACCATCCAATTAGGATTTTTCTAAAATCTACTGGTTGGAGGGGTTTTTTTCCTTTTTTTTTGCACCTGCCTATTTTCAGTCAGGAAAGGCAAAATCTCAGTGTCAGCTTCACACATATTGTCTGTCTCCAATGCAAATGAAACTAGTTATTAGCTTGGGATAAAGGAAATGTATCTTGACAAATAAGGTTTTTGTCAACTGTATATAAAACCTTTGACTGATATATAGTCACAACTGGGCTTGCATCTAGATGCACTTTTCTCCTTAAGCACAAGTGGTAGAGTACAAAATGAGGTTATAATTTTTAAGGGTTAGTTTATAGCAGAATGAACAATATATTTGATTTTACTTTCCAAAATGTGAGGGTGATATCAGACATTTGACTTAATCTGGTGTCATGGTTTAACCCCAGCTGGCATCTAAGCACCAAGAAATAAAATTCTTTCTGCTGTTCTTGTCAATGAGAAGCCAGTTGTCAGCCTGTGTTTGTATAAATGTAGTTATTAGTCCATAGATCCAAGCATGAATTTCTGCATTCATAAATCTTATGTTGAGCAAGACTGATCCTTGCAGTAGCTTGAATAAAAGAAAATACATGTTAATCTGTGATTCAGTATTATTCTGATGATTCAGACTGAACACGTCGAGTCTGGGGAAATCTCTACCTATGACTTAGAGCCTGATACACAGTGATAGAGACTGCTAGCCTTTTGTATCAGGCAACCCTCTGAAATCTGTTGCATGACAGCTTTTCAGCTGTGGGGTAATTTCAGCTTGTATCTATCATTACAAGTTTCTACAGTATATTTAAGAGGCATATGGGCAACATCTATTTCAATTATATGTGGGCCTCAAAAATTTTCACTGGCACTTCCTTCAATAAACTGCCTTTAATATATGAATACACTTACAAGGTAATAGGTATAAGCATTATTTAATATTATTAATTAATCCTAATTAATTAATGAAGTCATAAAAAGGTATAATAGTAAAAGTGTGATTAATGCAGAGTATAGCTACTGGTAAGTACTTTGTAGTTTTTCATAAATATTAAACAAATGGAAATCAACACATTCTAGCAAAAAAAAATTGGCAAGTAAATTCAAGAAGGAATTGCCTGCAACTTTACTCACGTCTGGCATTTTGGAAAGAACCTCTACTAATTATGTCACAATCTTTCAGGTTCTCCATGGAGATCCTAGTTGGCAGCAGAAAGATAAATACGTATCAGATAATATTAGTCTAAATTAAACCCACTGTCATTGTAATTGAAGAAAATGTGAACATAGGCAAATTCAGCTCCCTGAAATTTAGACCCATCACCTGTTCAAGTCAGTGGGTCAACATTAATTTTAATTTAGGCTTCTATTGCAATAGATAATGAAATTTTAAAAAGAAGCAGAGGAAAAGATTATATGGTTAAAGTTTTAAATCCAAACAGATATATGCATCAAATCCAATCCCACACCATCCCAGATCCAATTCTGTCCATGTTCTCCTAGTAGCATATACTCACTTTCTACTTCCTCCAGTGCCAATACCCTGGCAACCGATTGGTCTTAGCACATAGTCCCTCCCCAGGCATGTCTGAGCCCCAGTTCAGGCCAGTCCATAACAATTGCTGACATGACACAATCCCAGGAGTTCCTGAACAGAACCTGACATCCCAAAGTACCTGGAAGAAACTGAAGGATAACCTCTTTTCTACCCTTGGGACTACTTTTTGCACTTACAGGTTTCTATTCAGCTTCACACACCCCTTCCACTCTCATTTTAAAAGGAAAAAAGTAATAATCAGTTCAGTTAAAGTTAAATTGATTGTTTGTGAGACCAACTATTGGGAAACATTTATGGTTCTAGTCATCACTATGTTGTTCAGAAAATCCATCTCATATCTAAAAAGGGTATGAGCAGAATCAGTTCAGAACTTGGCCCCAGCTGAACGGGAACAACGTTGCTTGGTGAACCTACACACACAAATGTGTGACTGGGGAGCGGGAGTCCGAGGCAGGGATGATGGGGGTGGTGGTGTCCATTTCTTAATCTCAACAAGGACCCTTACCCAGCCTAAAGCTGGCATTACATAAGGACAGGAATAAGGCTCCAGTTACCTTGATATAGCAGTATTGTGCCCCTGATTTTTAGTTCTGTCACAGACCTCCAGTGGGAGTGTAGACAAATTCAAGGCTCAAAGTCTGCCTCAGTATCCTGGTTTTAGAGCAGAGGCTGAGCTTCCTTGCATCTGTAGAAGTAAGTAGGATAGAATGCTTAGGTAGACATCCCACTTCTACTTTTCAGAGTAAAATTAATTAGTCAGGATGCAACTGGAAGCTATTGCAGCTGGACGGCTCCTAATTCATCCCTTAGAGGTAGCTCAATTTTCCCTTTGTGCTTTAGATTCACAGATGTTGCTACACAGGCTAGTGAAAAATATCAGTCCTACTCTGCTACTACCAGCTTACCTCTGTCCTGCTGTTTGTTTTTTTCCAGCATACATGACACCCATGTGTTTATGTGGGTTCAGAGAGGACTGACCCCCAGAAAACAACAGAGCAGTCAAATCCAATGAGTTCAACGGAAACATTGGTGTTTAGATCAGTGAATGCAGGGTCAGACTCTCTGATGTTTAAATAAACAATTAACAGGCAAAGAATAAACTGACACATGTTCCTGAAAGCTTCAAGAAGAATGAGATGTAAGCATCTCTTACAGCTCAATTATCAAAGGTTAAAAGCTTAGGACATCTGATTGCAGGACTTCTGAGCCTCATTGATCTAGGACATACCTGCACACTAAATAATGAAAAATCTTTTAATTGATCATCCTGATTAGACCTGAAACCTAGGGCTGAGCCAGCTGGGCATTGAGCTCTGCCCAGCTGAAAATCAGAAATCATGTCTAATTTAACCATTTGTTTTTCTACTGCATGTTACTTTCATATTCTGTTTATCCCTATCTGCCAAAAGTCCTAGTTCCTCTGCATACTAACAGCTATGTCTCAATATCAGTCATTCCAAACTCAGACAATGCAAAATCATTTTTGTTTCCAACATTTGCCAAGCCCATACACTATGTTTGTGTCAGCTTTTAAGTCACCTGACTTTTTTCCCCATTGCCCTGTTTGTAACAGTGAGAGGCTCAGCATTTTTTTAGGCAGGGTTTTTTCTTTCTGCTAGTACATTATTTTTTACACAGACATCTTGAAATTTTTTACAACTATGCAGTTGCTTGGTTATGGCATGACAAGGGTTTTTTTGTATACTTTCTGTTTATGTATCTATATTTATACATATTATATATAATCCATATAACATATAGCACAATCATTCATATGAACATGTGTAAAATAATATAAATATTAATATACTTTTGCATTATACAACTCTATATAAGGATAACAGCTAGACTTATGTAATCTTCAAGGAAGTTATAAAGCAAGAAAAATGCACAGCTGTAAAATATGTGAACAGTTCTGAGTCAAAAATCCTGTATATACATAATTATCATCACTGTCCCTACTCATATCTGGATAAACTATAGCACATATAGTAACTTTCTCAAGATCATTCATGAAGTCACGAGCACAACTGGGATTAGGTGAACCTTGCCATGAGATACACTTTATTTTCAGTGCTGTATATTGAGAGATGAAGGTCATTAGAGAGGATATTGATATGACACTGTCAAACAAGTCTGTCTCTTTGTTTCCCTGATTTCTTCATTTTTTGGCAGAAGCACTTTTTTTTGAAGGTTTACATTCTCCTTGTAATATAGTGCTTCAAAACAAGTGTGTTGGAAATTTGAAATGCAGGAAGATCAATGAAGCTTTTTAAATGGTTTCTAAAAATGTGATAAATCTTTCTTCTAGTTTCTTCTATAATAAGCACAATGTTTAGCGAAGTAGTTAAAGCAATTTTGGGCTCCTGTAAATCTGACTTAAGCTGTTCTAGCATTAATATGGGGAGGAACATTAACGAATAAGAAGCATATGTCTTTTAGCAACTTTGACTCTATAGCTGAATTATTCTCAGCCAGTAAGCATATTCTAAGGCACTCAATGTATTTCTTTTTGTGTGATTAAAAGGCAGTTAAGAAAACATACTGTTAAAACAGTTGTACCCTGTGATTCATAATCAATGCTTAGTAAGGTAGTATAGAGATTTCTAATGGCAAGTCAGGTACACATAATGCTTTCTTAACAGTTCACATTAAAAAAAAAAAAAAAAAAAAGGTGTTATCAAATGTTGGCATCTAGGGATTCACTGATCTCCTGCATTACCTGTGTTTCACTATGCTAGTACCACAGTTTTGCAGCTGTTCCAGCTATCATTTGGTCGCTGCATGCACAGATGCTATGAAATACACTTAAATTAATTTAGCACTACTTTGTAGTCTATGTCACATGCTCTCCATAAAATCATATCACCTAAGTAGTATGAATTGGTTAACATATCTTATGACTGAGCCGTGTTAATGAATATTAAACATATTTTAATCTACCAAAAAAAAAAAAAAAATCAACGTGTTAGATTTAATAGGTAACTGTTGGAAAACCAAAATGCTTTTCTGTGCTTGAAAACAGAGTCATCTGCTTGTTTGCTACTGTGTGAATATGAATTTTCTGATGAAACTGGTGTAGCTGTTGCTTTCTGTTGCTCTCTGTTACTCAGTGTTTTCAGAGCCTGGGAACAGATGGTGCACCACCTGACTCTGCACACTCTAATGTAAGATTCATTGTGCTTCACAGGAAATCAAAGATCAAGCAACATTGCAGAAGGTGAAGCAGCACCTCAGCAACCAGCAACACAGTATGATACAGTCAAGTGGTGGAGCGAGAAAGTAGGGAGAGAGAAGGGGAGAGGGAGAAAGAGAATAGAAGCCAGGAAGACTTAGCTTGGTTTCTGAAGTTTATTTTTCTTTCTTCTTTCTCCTTTTATTTTCTACTTCTTCTTTCTATTTTATTTTTTTTTTTCTTTCTTTTTTCTTCTTCAAGCTTGAGTCTATTCTCTATTCTTTGGGAAACGGAGTTCAGCTAGTTCCAAAGAAGAAACTTTAATCCTTAGGTTGTCAAAAGTTCAGACCTGCCAATCAAAATCTGAATGTTCAGAAGCAATAGTTACTTGATTCACCTGTTTGCTTCAGTTTCACTGTAACACATGCCTGTTTGTGACATTAACAGCTATGCCTGTTTGTAACATTAACAGCTTTACAAATATTTGAAAGTTCATTCAAAATTTCAGATGGTTTTATAGCTATAAAGAATTACAATTATTAGTCACCTCACTCTCCCCACTTGTTAGCCACTCACAGTATGTTACCCATCCCTGACTCCGTTTGCCCTGACTCTCTCTGCCTGGACAGCACACTTAGGCCTGGGCTGCTCCTTTAAGGAAATCCAGGAGTTCACCGATACATTGTCACATGCAGAAAAGCCAATCCTCTCCCCTAGCCCTCAGCTGTATGAAACCAACCTGGTGAATTGAAGGGGCTTCCTTCAAAACACTTGCCATCTCTAAATCTGAGCTGGAAGTTCAGCAGGCACATCCACTGGTGTCAAATGATACAATTTCAAGTGAAAATTGAGTGTCATACTGACACACCTTACATACATAGCTGAGGCCTGCACCATAGTGGAGAAAGTAAGGAAAGGCAGGGATCACCTGAAAGGGAGGCCCAGCAAAGGAAATATGCACTCAGTCATGAAACCTATTTCTGTGCCCAGCCTTGAATCTTGGTATCTAATGCTCAATGAATTCAAGGTGAGGTGGCATATAAGTGCCTTTGGGGATATAGAGACTAGCAGGCCAGCAAAATTATCAGAGGCACCAAGAAATACAAAAAAGATGTTGATATTACAGAATTCTGATGCTATAAAGAAGATTAGATCTAGGCATAAAACTACAGCAACAAACTGAAGCAGCCATGACTCCACTGCCTCTTTTGCTTATGCCAAATCCCAAAAAAGCCAGGCTTGTACCTGTACTTAGAAAGACTTTAGAGTGTGTGAGTTGTGACTTCTGGAGGGGAGGGATCCCCAAGAAGCACAAGCCCCCACCGTATCCTCTTATTCCTCCAGAAACATCATAATCAGCTACTCCAATTTTTCCTGGCCTATCTTGGTAGCTTTCCCCTTTGGCCCTTCTAGCATGAGAGCCCTGAACCTTGTCAGGTCCCTGCTCCTCATCCCCAGCACAACCAAGGAAGGAGGTAAATATTAATTTTGCTTATGAGTCTTAAGACAGGTCTACCTAAGACCTATGATGTCTGGACACTGGTATGAAGAAGTACATAGGTGAAGAATAAAAGACTGTGCACTAGAGAGGAAATGCATGAGAAGTTCAGTACTTTGCAATATGACACAAACAGAAATTACACTATTCTTCTTTAGGACAGCTTAACATCATGAAAGACAAAAAGCACAAAACAGCACATCATGTGTTGCATCATTGTGTCACCGTGCTGCATGGACAGGTGATGAGAGGACTAAATATTATACTCCTCCTATGGCATTGACTTTTGACACAGCCTGACTGACCCTACACATAGGCTTTCCAATTCCATGTACCCGCTTTACTGCACACTCCGCTTTTACATCTCTAACAGCCCCTGTATTTACAAGAATGATGCATAAAGTGGTGTTTTCCCTCCAGCTATGGCAGTGCAGCACTTGTGCAGGACTGAGCACAAGTGATGCACCGTCAGCTTCAGCTTACTGCAGATAGGTTGGACCTGAGGGGGTCACAATGACATAGCCAGGGAGATTAATGTAATGATTCTACCTGTTTTCCTTATATGAATAAGGTGGCTCATAGGTTCCTTGGTCAGGCACACAGTGAACAACAGTTTGGTTGATAAAGCCTCAGGATTTATAAAATATCTGGTAATACAGGGGGATGCAAAGACAGTTGTGCTACTGGTATGTTAATCATAGTAAGAAATATCATTGGTTTCATTGGTTCAAAATGGTCCCTTTATCCCTAAGCATAATAATAATACTGGAAATTACAAATCTTATTTTTGCTATCAGTTTTTGGATGAAATATTCACATACAAGACACAGCATAAAGCAAAAGCTTATTTGCAGATGGATTACTGCTCTTTGACATACAGTAACTGAAACAGTATTTTTTTGCTGCAAAGACAGCAGGCTTGACACTCTGCATGTAGAATCAATTTGATATTACGAGTATACATTACCTTACTGAAGCTTTTTTTTTTTTACTTCAGGCAATTATAGTGTAAGCTTTCCAAGTAATCCTTCACAAATCACTGCCCATGTAGGGCTCTACATCAAAAAGTGATGTGGTTGAAATAATTATGTTTCTATAGAGAAATAACAGGTGGGAAAAAGTATGGAATATACATGGCATGAAGGAAGAGATAGGTAAATTCCTTCTGATAAAATGCAAACCAGCCGAAACAGCAAATTCACCAATCACTTTAATCTAATTCATTTTTATATTCTTATGATGTTTGCTCACTGATATTAATAACATAATTCGTTACCTCTGAAGGCACTGCAGTAACTTAGCTTGACTCTTGTAGCTGAGTATGGCATGGAATGACAGAAGACACTTTAGTTTCAATTTGTCCATGATTTATGAAGAAAAATACTTAATGTCTTACAATAAAAACTGAAGGACATTAACCAAAGATACTAAGTTTGTATAGGGAAGACCACGCTAACAATATGATTAACATTGTTATTTATACTGTGTTCTAACTCACCCTGCAATTACAATAGACTATTTTTAAAATTCAGTAAAGTAACTTGAATAGATGCTTTGCCTAGATGCCAGAGCAACTTTTTGGACTGAGTGGAATGAGCACTTCATCAACACATACCAAGATGAGAATAATCTGTATTTCATCTTTTTCATATTATTTAAATTCTCCCTATTATGTCAAATGTATGGGACTGTTAAATCATACTCAGATGCAAACTACCACAGTCCTGTTTCCCCCTCATCTCTGCCCTGATCATACAGTTTCACTCCCTCCTCACCTGTGTTGGTGTTTCTGTGATCTGACAGTGACCTAGTTCATGGAGATGAGCCAGCAGAAAATCACTTTCTTTTCAAAGGTCCAGGGAAAGATAGGCAGGCCTGTGGCCTTGGCTTGCTGTATCATGCTGCAAAAAACACTCTGAGTGATGGGGTTAATACATGCTCACACTAAAGCTTTTCAGTCTGCTTGTGAGTTCCCCATGATTGTACATGTCAGTGTACAGACTCCTGCTTCAATAAGATATAAAGGAGAAAGGGAGGAGCACTTTCAGAAAATCAGAAGTTAAATTTAAAATTTAATTAAATATTTTAGTTTGTGGACATATTCAAATTCTGTATGGACATGATCCTGGGTAACTGGCTTTAGATGGTCCCAGTTGAGCAGAGGAGTTGAACCAAATGACCTCCAGTGGTCCCTTCCATCATCAGCTATTTAGATTCTTGGAAAATTATCCATACCGTGATACTGATCTGTTTTCCAAACATGGTGCTCACAGCACCTTGTTTCATTCCAGCTATACATCTGAGCTCATGCCTGTTGCATTGTCTTATGAATCAGCACACACTCTTTAACTAGACTCGTTAAAAACCTAGGGATACAGTATCTTCAAGATTAAGTATTGGGTCCTGAATCACCTTCCTAGAAGTAATAGAATTTAGAAAGTTACTGTACAAGCCTACACTGTTCATCACTAACCTCAACTTTCAAAAGGAAATTAATTTACTGTTTCTCTTTTACCAGGAATATATTTATTATCACTGCAAAGTAATTTGTACATATTGGCTTTGAAATGAATACAGAGAGGACTGGACTTGACAGGAAGAAGCTGGGCAATTGTCACAAGCAGGGCTATGTGTTCAGTCCAGATCAGCCCTTCTGCATCACCTTCCTTTCTTCACATAGCAAAGATGAAGTACAGGGTTAATAGATTCCAGGATTTTTTTTTTAAATCTAAACTATACACTGACAATAAGATAAAAAAAACCCCAATATAACTAAAGTGGGTCTTTCTTGCCACAGGTATATAGTGAATATTTCATTTAACCATGGTGCCAGAGAACTGACATTCTTTGTTATACAGTTCATTCTTAAGGTACCTCTGTATAGGGTGAAGCTATCAAACTAATGAAGAATTTACAATGAGAGGATTTCAGAAATTTTAGTAAGGAATAAACATCTGGTTGTCCTAATCTCAAAATATCGTATCGTCTCTAGAACAACATGGTTAAAACCCAATACAAAAAATGAGTGGATCAAAAATTGACTTTATGTATTTCCCAGAATCTTCAAAACACAACATTTATTTGGAATACTAATGTAAAAATTTAATCTATAAATGGCTTCTCTGGGGGAAAAAAGGAAAAGGCACATTATTGGCATCATGTTCATTTTTTAATCAAATAGTTTTCAGGAAGATAGCTTGACCACCCACAACAATGCCTTCCTTCTCTGGCCATTATTACCTTTTTTGCTCCCAGTGAAGTTAAAAATACTGGAAACTCTTGAATCTTCACATTCTTTTCCCTATAAAGACTTCTGTTTTTCCTCTTCCCTCCCACTATTTTATTTTCTCTGACCTTCCAACTATCAACTTGTAGCTGCTTTTCTTCCACTTTCCCTGACCTACCCACCTATCCTGCATGACATACACAGATTTCCTATCTTCTTTCATACCTAACTCATCATCCACACCCTATTTGTCTTTCTCAGACAAACATTATCTCACTCCAAATATTTGTCTTTCACTCTATCAGGCCCAAATAGCCTTTCTGTTATCCTGGCCAAACCCAGACAACATCAGCAGCAACACACCACTACTCTCATTCACAGGCTGGGTTGAGTCCTGTAGGTCTCCACCCCTCTTTCATGTCACCATTCATGTTAGCTCTGTAGTCCATACCAGGCCTGCTCCTGTAAGATTTTGTCAGTTCCTTGTAGGCAATGCTTCTTCCTTCCAAAAACACCAACCAAAGAGAGGACATACAGCTTTGGGACTGTTTTTACATCAATCCCCCAGGAGATTTGGTGCCATTTAGGCATTGTCAATGATTAGCAGTCTCTACCTCCTTGGAGGAAGCTGGGATCCTGAGCACTTCTGGTTACAATATCGTGTTGGTCTTCATATTAAAATGCCAAATGAGAGCAATCCTGTTGCCAGATACTATATGGAACATCCTTCATTAATAGCTCATATAGTCTTTATTGCTTGAGCCAGGAAAGAGGAAGATGAGGATTTCAGAAGACTGTTTTGTGTATTTTATTTATTTAGAATCATAGAATGGTTTGGGTTGGAAGGGACCTTAAAGATCACCTAGATCCAACCCCCCTGGACACCCTCCACTAGACCAGGTTGCTCAAAGCCTCATCCAGCCTGGCCTTCAACACTTCCAGGCATGAGGTACTCACAGCTTCTCTGGGCACCCTGTTCCTGTGCTTCACCACCCCCTCCGTGAAGAATTTTTTCCTGATATTTAATATAAATCTCCTTGCTTTCCATTTAAACCTGTTACCCCCTATCCTGTCACTACAGACCCTTGTAAAAGCCCCTCCCCAGCTTTTTTGTAGGCCCCCTTCAGGTAATGGAAGGTGCTATAAGGTCTCCCCACAGCCTTCTCTTCTCCAGGCTGAACAAGCCCAATTCTATCAGCCTTTCTTCATAGGAGAGGGGCTCCAGCCCTCTGATCATCTTCATGGCTCTCCTCTGAACTCTCTCCAACTGGTTGACATCCTTCTTATGTTGAGGGTCCCAGAGCTGGACACAGTACTCCAGGTGGGGTCTCACAAGAGCAGAGCAGAGGGGGAGAATCACCTCTGTTGACCTGCTGGCCAAGCTTCTCTGGATACAGCCCAGGATACAGTTGGCCTTCAGGGCTGCCAGCACACATTTTTGGCTCATGTCCAACTTTTCATCCACCATTACACCCAAGTCCTTTTCCTCAGGGCTGCTCTTGATCCATTCTCTGCCCAGCCTGTCCTTGTGCTTGGGATTGCAGGACCTTGCACTTGGCCTTGTTGAACTTCATGTGGTTGGCACAGGCCCACCTCTTCAGCCTGTCAAGGTTATTGATTTTGCAGATGGTACTGTCTCTCTTCCACATTTTCCCTCCCAGGAAGAAAGTCTGGTAATTGAATACAGGGGCTGTCTGCCAGCAACAAGCAGACCAATGTATCAGGAGCCCCTGGAACATACCTAATGTAGCTACTCATGAATGTATACAGATTGAGGCCTCAAAACCAGAAGACAGTAAACCTGGGGGAGTTGCCAGTTTCTCTGACTCAAGATTTCTCGACAGACAGCTTGGCAGCTCTGTCTTTATGATGGTGGGGAGGGTGAGGGGCTGAATCTTGTCCAAAGAGAATTAATAACAATCACAATACCAAAACAGTAAAGAAATTAATACCTTCACCTCCTTGAGAAATGGGAGCTTCTTAAGGATGTATCCAGGTGTTAGGTCCTTGCTCCAGCTTCTTTTCTTTCCAGCATGTTAACAGCTTTAACTTTCTATTATTCAAGAACAAAACAACTGATCAGAAAGAAACTTCTGCTTCATGAACTCCAAGATGTGACAGTGTTACGAGCCTGACTTGCATTCAGATTTCAGACAGATTGTTTGAGCTATACAGAATAGATATTAAAACTCAAGCTTATAGGTCATAGCAACTGTTGGTGTTGTTGCTGTTGTTTTTTAAGTCATTTTCATGCTGTCCTTGAAAGTTACAAACAGAAAATACTAACCAAGACGACATTTTGCTGGAAGTTTTTGTGCTCTGAAAATCATGATTTAAGGCTTGACTTTTCTTGTTATGTTGTCATTCTGTTCTCAGAGCAGTGGTGACTTGACAACTTTGCTTCTTGGAGAATAATGAAGTAAAGCAGCTGAACATCAGAAACAGAGCTCATGATGAGCTTGTCATTTGAGTTTAACAGCAGGGGCCCTGCACTTCGTAATCATTACTACTGCCTAATCTACCGCATGTTTTCTTAGTCAGTAGAGATTAGAGCAATGGTGCTTCAGACATCTATTGGGAATAGAGCTAAAAAGGAATCATGAAAATTATGTGTAAAAATAAGAATGTATAATCATGTTAATGTTTCTTGGCTGAATGTTATTGGCCTAGTAAAAATGTTGCTTGCTGCTATGCTGCAGTCCCACCTTCGGGAGTTAACTGTAGATTCTAACAACGAAACATAGAGACTATGGGCTTTTGAGGCTTCTATAAATTTAGAAACTCATTGAGAACCTTTGTCCACACAGGGGGAATTTTTCTAAGTTACGTGTTTGGGATTAGCCTGTGTGATTGCCAACAATGTTAATGGGAGTTATTCTTGCCTCTGAAAATATCAGCCTAACTCCGTAATAAAGTAATTTTCTCCACTATTTGTTTAAGTGCTTCATGACAAATTTCTGACCTCAGTTACTTATTTGAAATCCAAGGTTGTTTTTAAGATTAGGTTGTAATGAATCAGTGCCTGCAGGCAAGAGAAACGACTGCTCAATAAAATTCAGAGACAATCAGCACATCTAGGACTAATATTGTCTGCTTCTAATACATATTTTTGTATCACTATACTCCACAAATAAACCACCAGTAGGGGACATTACATGCATTATAAATAGAAAGCCTGGGAAATAACTTCACGGACAAAACAAGTATCAGCTGAGAGAACTGTCAGATGAATGAATCCAATGGTTAATCAAGGTTAGTTTCTGTCTCTTCCCCTTGGAGCTGGCAGAGCTCTTCAGTGTGACGAACAAGGAGGAGGTTAAAATGACAAATGCCAGCTTTGCCTTCCAGAAAGTCCAGTATCTCTTGGGACATTGTGGCTTACCACTGCATTGTAGTGAACCAGACACTGGCCCACCACAGCAATCCAAATGGGCTGTGGGAGGCCATTATGCTGACTTTGAAAACATTTACTAAGATGCAATGGCTGTGACACACCAGGCACAAAAGTTTTTGAGAGCTAAGTAGGAGTAAGGAGATGCTGTATGCAATAGGCATATGTCAATATTGATCATGATTCCAAACTGGGGTGACAGCTTGAAACAGAACTACTCATACAGCATAGTACAAAAATTTCTTTTGTAGTGCTAAAGGTGAAGGAATTTTTTCTGGTCATTTCAGCATCAAACTTAATTTCATTATGTTACTTCATTATAGCAAGTAGGAATGAAGCTGGCAGACTTTTTTTTTTTTTTTTTTAAACTGTCTGTCTAGTTTGATTATGTCTCACAGAGCCATGTCATACCATCCCACTCTTTCTGGATTTCCAAAGATGCTGTAAAGCAGCTAGGATAAGTGGAATTCCACTTTCCAACATGGACAAGACCATGATCTAAACCATACAGGCCATGTAAAAGTGAGTTCCTTGAACTATATCATTCCCAGAAAGCTAAACCAGAAACTGCTATTTAATATTAAACTTGTATGGAAAGAAATAAATTTGATTTAATTTAACAAAATAAAAATTTAAGAGATTATAAGAATTATCATACCAAAACTATATATGTAAGTATGATTCTTTTTCCCCCAACAAAAAAATTACTCTTTTTTTTTTTTTGTGACATCTTCATTTCTCAGCAGAATTAACATGTTAATGGAAAATAGCATGAGTAGATCCAGTTTAAATGTTACAAGCACTTTGGGTCTGCATAGTGCTGAGTATCTTGGCTTTGGTCCAGTGAAACAATCCAGCATGTATGCTGCACCTGCACAGTTTGCAATTCTCTGTGGTCTCCAGCTGACCCTTTCCTACCAGTGGAAACACACTCAGTGAGCCACACGCACATCCTGGTCCCACGATTATTTACACCACAGGAATCTGTTCGCGTCACAGATGCTCCATTATTGCCCATATATTGGTATTTCTTTACAAGGAAAACAAAGGACCACACCTGATTTCCACCCCAACATGTAGTCAAAAGTACGTTGACTAAGGCAAATGCTTGGGTAGGAGGAGTGCAGGTTGCACCTCAGAGAAGGTTCACGCCATAAAATAACATACCTACAATATAATGAAATTTTACAACCACCTATAGCATGGCTTCATGGGAAACTACTCCAGCACAGGTGTACTTTTTGATTAAGAGAAGCAATGACAGAGATTGCTGCTGCAGTTTAATGTGTACTGACAGAGGTCACATACATGTTCTTGCAAAGGCCAGAGACATACAGACCAAGAAAAAAAATAATACGACTATCCTAGTCGCAATGCCACAACCAAAACTCCAAGGTGAGAGCAACACAGCTATATAGCAGTGGAAGAGACACAGAGATGGGCTTTTAGGCAATGCAGCAGATATACTGCAGCCACTAGTTTCATTTCAGTGCTGGATTATAACTATTTCTATACGGCTGCTTCACCTCCATTAATCTTTTGCAGCAAAGACCCATTCCCCAAAAATTTCATTTTTCCCAGCAAAGTGATTTTCAGTCTTTCAGTGTGAGCACACATGCCTCTGTGTGTCCTTTTCATCTGTATTCCCAAACCTAGAAGACCAGTTCCAGAAAAGCATTGAGACTCAGAAGAGGATGCAGAAATGCGTACAATGAAGAGAAGAAATGGTTAAAGGTGTCACATGGATTATAGATCAGACAGGAGAGATTGTTGTGGTGTTCACAGCTGCTGGTAATGGAAAGAAGGTCCCATATTCAGCAAAATGTCAATTTGAGAAAATTAGAGAATTGGCAAGAATCAGAGTTAGTAGCAAGTTAGCAATACTAAATTTGTCTGCTGGCAAATTTGCCTTCTGTCAGTGTCCCAGCGAAAAACTGTGAAAATGCAAGTTGACTAGATTGAGCACAGAAGAACCAGCATTTCCAAAGGGGGATGTTGCCTTATATCTGCTGATGAAAGAGTAAATCTTTGGTCTTCAGTCTTTTCACAGTATGTTATTTATGGTGTTCTCTCATGTAAGTCCTTTTATCTCATCAGGTTTCACATGAATTATTCACTGAAGCTCTGGCTATATGATTTGATTGCTCTTCTAGAATGTATGTTAAATTTAGTTATGCTGCACTTTTCTTAGTGAAGCCTTATTACTGAAACTCACAGTTTAGCAGGATACAATCCCCTCCTCCCACCTTCCAACTGTGGCTTTTGTTGTAGGTTTTGTTGGTTGGTTTTTTTTTTTTTTGGTTGGTTGGTTTTGTTGGTGTTTTTTTTTTGTTTGGTTGGTTTGGGTTTTTTTATCAGCACACCGACAGCACAGTGCGAGACAGATCCTCCATTTATACTCTGAGGCTGTATTTTCAGCTAGGTTTTCACCTCTCAGAAAGGTCTTGAATGTCCTGAACTGTGTTCTATTCAAGTGTATTTCTTGTAGGATGCCAGCTGCTTTCCTGGCATTAAGCATGAACGTCGCTGCTAAATTATGCTCTCTAACACTGTTGCTGACATCTTGAATGCAATCTTTATAACCCTGACCCTCCATCTGAATCGAAAGGCATGTTGTGGATTATTCCTGTTCTGGCCCATTCTTTCTCGCTTTCACTTGTATTGTGTTATATAACTGAACTAATTGCTGTGACTCAAAATTGTCACAACTTTGCATGTAGGGACTTGCTATCTTCCTCCCAGACAGCCAATACCATGAATAACAATATATCAGCAAGGTTTTGAAATAAGGATGATTTTTTAAAAATATTCTTTCCAACAGTGAAACAAGAAGGTCATTTGGAAGATATCTCTTCAATTGTCTGCCTAATGAAAATTTTATATTGGCATATAAACATTGTGTATTTCTTACTGCTGATCTTATCAGGATTGCAAGCCAAGGTCTGAAAAATCTGCTCTCTGAAATCAGAAGAGGCTTTTTGCATAACTACATGTTGAAATGAAGGTGGACAATGAATTCTTTTTGTGTAGCTACTGTGAAGTCAAGTGTCCTCACCTCTGAGATTGGCTGTGTTCTGCATACCCAAATTCTCTATGCAGGCATAGCTCTGAGCTTCCCTCTCTGACCTGAGCGGTGTGAATACCACGGCTTTTTACAACACCCTCAAATAGGAGTGACTTGGAAGAGTACAGAATATAATATAGAAAGAATGATTCGTATTAATTGCATAAACACTTCAACATTTTATGAGGCCTGAGTATGAAAGTTTAGACTGTCCAAGATTACCATTATGAAGAAACATACAATGTTCATATCAGGAATGCCACCTGAAACTAACTTTCTTTTAAATGTTTTAATACAACATTCTTTTGTTTATAAATCCAGTTTGGAATCAAGAACATCTACAACCCCAAGCATCAATGCTCTT
The DNA here is from genome assembly GCA_027574665.1 of Rhynochetos jubatus. Lineage (NCBI taxonomy): Eukaryota > Metazoa > Chordata > Aves > Eurypygiformes > Rhynochetidae > Rhynochetos > Rhynochetos jubatus. Next base: position 54,230,005 of record CM050653.1, on the reverse strand, counting down.
CGATATCTAATTTCACAGTTTTCTTAACACATATCTCATGTTATTTATTATAGTCAGTGTCATCCCAACACCTTTGTCTATTCTTGCTACATTTTAAATGGTTTAGCTGGCAAGCCATCAATCATAAATCATGAGACATATTTTAACTTCAACTAAGATCAGTTTAGAAAGAAAACAAGTCATGTACGGCCTAATTGGGTACATTACTCACACCTTTAAGTGATAAATGCCTGCAAAATAAAACTTTTTTTTCTTTTTTTTTTTTCCCCCCAAGAGTTTTGGAATATACCTATAGGCAGAAACAAAATTTTCAGTTTCTTTGTGGCCCAAAGCAACATAGTTATTGATAAATCTAGAGCTTTTAATGGGAGAAAACCTCTTCAGAACTAAGTTTCAGTTTTCAGAAATACATAATTTCATTAAACACAAAATTTTTTTCCAGTTACATTTCAGTCACTAGGCAAATGGAGGACTGATAGGAATAACTGAATTTCTTCTTGCAAAGACATAAAGAAGACAGAATCAATGTTTTTATTTACTCTGTGTATTTTAAAGCTTTCTCTCCTCTAAGTTATCATAGACAGACTGTTTCTTCAATTGTTCTTCTCTGACTAAATTCTGATGCTGTATAAAAACAAAGCTATTTTTAAAATATGAACCCATATGTGAATTGATTATGTGGTTTTCTCTGCCTGGTGTTAAACAACATTACAGCAATAACAAACTCACAATAGAAAATTATGAAAAAATTCAAACATTCAGGTTTATAGTGTAAAGCAAACAAGCATTTAGGAAAGATGGCAATCATTTCTATAATGCAATTTTAATTCAAAAGAAAGTAGATAATTTTACTTATTCCGTCAGGTCAATTGTACTAGGCACATTAACCAGGTGATGCTCATTTCATTTTACAGGTAATTTATTGCAACTGCAACACTGACTCAGAGACGGTTCACAAAAATAATTTACCTTAAGTAAACACCATTTGCCACTAATGATGGGGCAAAACAAACTTGCAGAGCATTTATGAACAGTAACATCTCTCTCTTTCAATACACATTTGCAAACCGATCTCTGTTGTTTGCAGATGAATTAAGCATGGCTTGAAAAATCATTAAAGCCATCTGCTTTGATGACAAAAAAAACTGCTGTGATCATTTTATTGCACAGGGAGAGGCTAGGGACCATTTTACAATATTTTTTAGCATCATTTACCCGAAATTTGACATCCTGTCTAAAAAATGAGCAGTATTATCAGTTGTCGTTTTGCCTGTTCAGAACTACATTTACAGGGAAAGCAGCTTATACAGGTAACTCGAGGTATTTGTTTTGCTGGTCTCCAGCAGATGGATGAGCCTGTTTTTCAACCATTAAAATCTGTAGTTACAACAAACTAAATGTTTATGTGTTCTGTGGAAAGCTTAATCTTCCTCTGAAATGATAGGAGCTAATAAGCATAAAGATATCGTCAGTGGTTTGGTTGCAAATTAGTTCCCATGGTCCATCTAAATATAAGCTTTTTTTTCCCAGAATGTTCTAGCAATTCAGAGTGTAACAAAACAGTAGGTTAATATTGCTGGGTTTTTCTTTCCAAATACTTTTGAGACCAAATACATCTCATTTAGCTAGCAGCAACTTCTAATAACTTTCAGAATCTCAGTACTTCCCTTTTTTAAATCCTATTTGAACTCATGTGATTTCAACAGATTTTTGTCTCAAGTAGCTTTCAGCAGTATTTCACTGATTAGATTCCACCATGACTGACTCACCTGGAAAATTAAACATCATGCACAGTTGCAATATTCCTCCACCACTAACAACACTGTCCTACTCTGTATTTAGCTTTTGTACAACTAAATCTACTGCATATATGGAAGTTAGTAAAATTTGCTGCTGATGAAGCCAAAAAGCCTCCTAACATTAAATGAGTCATATTATGGTGTTTTTAAAAATTTCACAAGGAGAGTGGTGGATGCACCACCTAGAAAATGACATTTATTCCATCTGCATCCTACAGATGGAATAGGCCTATGTGGTTTATAGATACTATGGACCACATATGACCAGGGCTAGGAAGGGAGAAACAAGAACCAAGAGACAGTTCAAGGCACTAGCTGCTGCCTAGAAGCACAGAAAGTATTTATAGGCCCTAATAATATGCCCTTTTGTTGTAACCACTGTACTCATTCAAGTCTTTCATCATATAACAGATTCTCCAGTCCCATGACCAATCTAGGCAAAACAGGCCCTGAGTATTACTTTCTGTGCACACATCATAGTTATAGGTTCTTTTGGAAGTACATAACGAACACAGCATAATGCATCAATGGAACAGGTAGTTTTCAATTTCTGATGGTGCTAACTTCCTTGATCCAGTCTAGAACCACATTTGCTTTTTCATAACCACATCACATCCTCCTGCAGTATGTAAGTTCTGTGTATGAACTGATGCAAGGCTAGATGGTTCAGAAAGGAATTATTAATAACCAGTCCTCATTCATGTGTATCTGCCTCTTTTTCACTTAGGAGACTCCAGTTCTCTCCATTCTTAGTCTTAAGACTATTGTCTTAAGAGAATAGCTTAAGATATTATCTTAACCTCTACTCCTTCTCCAACAACCCTTATTCTTTCTCCAGCTGTAGTAACACCATGATCCTTTCCTTCTTTTCTTTACTTTCCCTCCACTCCACTTTCTTTTACCCTTTGTTTCCCTTGATAATCTCTAGGGAAATATTCATGTTCCTCTGTTCACCCCTTATTTGCCAGTGGTCATACATTTACCTGTGTCCTATGGATGTCAACAACCATGGTCCAAAAAAATCAGTCAACAGCTTAATAAAAGTTACTGAGTTTTCAGTACTGCCTGGATGGTTAGGTACTCTTCCCTCCACCCTCACTGGAGCCATTTCTGAAAAACTTAGTCTTCATAGAGGGCTGTATAATCAATTGCTATGCTTAACAATAACATTCTCCATTTGGAAATATCAAATCAGAGCAATTACTCCCATTTTGCACACAGAAAACTTGAGCACAGAGAAATTAATATGATGGCCAACCCTGTAAAGTAGGTCAGGTAAAGATCGGAATGAAAAGGCAGGTATCTGGGCACACAGCACTGATTGTTCCTAGCTGTCTGCAGTTTATAAGACAAACATTTGATAACAAATTTTAAGCAGACTTTACCCTGATAAACATTAAAGTCACCTATCCAGATTCTTTCATACCAAAGTGAAAATATATAATCTAGGAACCAATTCCACTGTTAAGTATGAAAACATATATCACTGTTGATAACATCATGCTAACCAAAAGAGTTAAACTGACAAGGAACACAGCAAACCAACCATATGTGATCATGTTTCTGGGTTAAGAACTGAGCCCTTGGGCTCATGCATTTCTCCTATTTGCTCAGATGGTTGACCTGTATTTGTCATCACTCTACCTTCCTGTGAGACAAATGTATCTGCTGATACACACAGAGATCTTTGCAAGGTCCTACAACCACAATCGAGCAATATCACAAATGGTGCAGAGGGACTAGAAAGAGATCGCTGGGGATTTCTTTGATCTTGCACAAGGTTGCATGAAATGTTTGATGACTGCATAAGAAAAGATTTGACATCTCTCTCAGACAAATAGTAGCTGTCATATTCTATGCAGCATAAAATATACAACCAAAACAACCCATTACCTAGCTCTCATTAACAATTCCATGCTAATTCTAAGAATAAAACATCATAGTTGCATGGGAATATTTTCTGTTACTCAACATCGTTTTTAAAGGCAGAGTTTAAGTTAAATAGTGACATTTTTTAAACAGTAGAGTGCATATTGTATGAAACACATAGCAGTGAGCTGGGTGAGATAACTCATGTACAGTATTTTTCTGTCACTAATTAATGGTATTTATAAGCTGCTGTGATCAGACTTCTATACTCCTTGAGTGACAGAATTATGCAGTCGATCTCTGAACACCATAACCTGACTTCCAAGATCTACTATTTTAATTAGATAAAATGCTTTGGATCAGATGATTGCTTTTATCGCAAAATGTCAGCATCATTCTCACATTGCACCTTCCTTTTAAAAAATTCTTAGGTTGTGTCATTCATATATATATATTTATATATATGTATATACACATATACACAAAACAACAACACATGCTTTCAGAATTAACTCTGAGGCAGAATGTTCTCATGCAGGGTTTGTCTGGGAAAACCTTTACTGTCCAGCTAGTCTCTTTCAAATTAATTTATCCTTCCATTCCCAAAAAAAACTGCTGAAGAAAAAATGAAAACTGCACTATAATGAAAACCCTACCATCATCCTACATTGGAAACAAGATTCACGTGCTTGAAGGAGAGAGTAGTTGTTCCTTGTGTACAAGATGCAAAGTACAGTATATATAACATGTAGTATATAAATAAAGCATTTTATATGTATATTAGCTAATCTTATAATTCCTTTTCATCTTCAAACAATTAGTTAATGTATCTTCTTTTCTATTCTTCTACCCTGCAGAATATAGATATTCTCTATCCAAGCTTACGGTCAGAGCCAATTTTTTCCAGCTGGTTAAGAGTTTAAGGAGCACTGCCAATACTTGCTGATTCACAAAGTCATGTTACTCATTCTCTCTTTGTCTGTCTTCCACTTTTTCTCTACTCTTTTCTCTACTTTTCTGATCAGTATTGCACGAAAGAAGCAGTCTTTTGTTTCTTTGCACATTTGTTCTGGAAAAAATAGTGTGGATGCTTCTGATAATGACCAGAGTATTGTTTGTCTTGAAATATTCTAAATTTGTATTTCAGTAAAAATAAGACACTTTGACACTTTTTTTGGTCCAACCTCACATCATTGATGTTCTACACAAACAAGCAACTAAATGAAGGTTTATTTGATTTATTTTGAATAGAAGCCATCTTTTTTTTTTTCCTTAAGAACTATCCAACATTTTCCATCTTCTCATTACTTTGCACTTTACTTTTCCCAACACTTAAGCAACTGAGCTTTCCTTGTGTCAATACATGGTTACCAATAAAACTTACAAACTAGAAAAACTTACAAACTAAAACTGTAGGTTCCACAGTAAAGCTCAGTACTTGCAAAGTACATTACATCACTGCTATTTTTAGTGCAGCAGCAGTAAAAAACAGATTCCAGACCCCACTTCACAAAATACTGCATGAGTATACAGTAAAAGAAAGCTTTTACTTCAGAAATCTTATTAATTCAGATCAACCTGCTATGGACATCAGTGGAAATAGTCCTATTAATTTTATTTACCTCCATGTTGATTCGGGCTTAATATATAATTTGCATTATAATGGCTGCAACTCATATATACACCTCCAGAAAATTCAAAAGGCTTTTGTGAACACTGCTAAAACAAAACAAAAATAAAGCAGCAGAGAACATTTTCACTATCATCTGATCTGAGCCAACTAATTCAGGCATGTGTATCGCCAGTGCTGCTTCTGAAAGAATATCAGAACAGCAAAGAGAGGAGAATTGCACTACCTGTTGGCGCTATGGCAAAACCTCAGTTTCTGTTCCAGGCCTATAATACGGTACGTGAAGTAAAAAGGTGAGAATTACAACTACAGGAGAAATGGAAGTAGAAGAGAATATGGTATCTGGACTGGCATGTAGCTGGGGTACAGGGCATGCACTACTGCAGTCATGAGAAACCACAGATGCATCACTTACTACTTGGAGCAGCTGCCACAGCCTTGGTTCTGCTGGAGTGGAAGTTTCACTGCAGCCCAACAGAGCTGGGACTTAACAGTTCGTTGGACATGGACTTACAAACAAAGGATTTCCTTATCTTATGGAAAAGCCCTACAGAATTGAATAGAAATTTTCTTACACACCATTTGAAAAATACCATGGTTATCCTGTTATTGAAAAGGTGGTTTTTTTTCTTTAAGTCATGAAACATTATGTTCCATTACATTCAGATTTTTCCTATACGTTAAAGTCAAGAGAAACCTAATGTTTCAACCCTGCTAAATTCTACAGGGGTTTTCCATATGGAGAACTACTATCGTATTGATAGTAGTATCATTGACCTATAATAAACCTTTCTGAATACTATAGTCATTTGACCATGCTTACCTATATAAGGCATGAAAACACACAGTGTTCAGTGCTTTCTCTGACCAGATTTGAAAAAGTTAACTAGCTAGTAATTTCTTCTCTATGAATTTTTACCTCAGTAAATGATATAGGCATGAAATTTCTATTCTATTTCTATTTGTAAAGAAACAAAACAAGCCCTCTAGGAATGATTTTTCTATAAAATAACTCAAATTATTGCAATTAACAGCTTTCACATTTTCATGAGTTTAAGAACAAATTTTATGTTCTTAACAAAGAATCAGAAACCAAGTACTCTCTCTCTTAATGTCTCTCTGAAGCTGAGCTAATTTAATTCCTGGATGGCACTGATTTCTTTGCTATTGCTAGAGTGCAGATTTTGACCTTCAAACTTATAAAAATTGGTTTTCAGTGTAACTGCATTGGAGATGTTTTTATACAGTATTAATTGATACTTATTGGAGGCTGAAGGGCTGATCATTTAAAGTTGTGATATCAGACATGTTTTGCTTGTGGGCCTTTGTGACATGACAGCAAGTACAAAGGCTATTAAAATCTCTTTGTGAAAACAAAAAAAAATCAATCCTCTTCTACGAGGAGGTGCCCTCCAGCACAATCAATACAAACTGGTACAACAATATCTTATGACGCTTGTCAGCTGCTTTAAACCTTTTTGCTCAGTAAAGCTCACAAAGTGCTGCTGCCTTTCATGTCTGCTGGATTGTGCCAAATGAAGATGTATTTCTAAATGAGTTGCAAGGGAAGATGTTGCCATCAGTTACGCCCCCTACAAATGGCTTTAAATTCTGCAACATTGTAGAGGACTGAATTCAACTTGGATTTTGTCCAGTAGAGTTAAAGGAGATGAATTTGTTTACTGGTCTGAAACTTACGTTTTCTCTGCCTACTTTAGTTATAATGCAGGTTCTTGATGAAAATTTTTGTTCTACATTTTGATTCTTGTGTGTTAGAGAGCCCAGAACAGCAAAGGAATCTGATTAATGACCATCAACAGGTTGTTTCACCTTTCTTCTACTATTAATCAATGTTATTAGCTCTAATTACAAACCAACTGTTAGAAACTAACTTATCCAAGAGCTGTATGCCTTGATCGAGTGTGTATCTATCAACTACTTTAACCCTGGTTTGTTTCGTTGAGGTGGTTATGTGCCTGTCACCACATTTTCAACACTTGGCTGTGGAAAACTTCTGCAGTAACTTTCTGGCAATCAAATATTTTCCCAGATAACTATGAACCCAGGACCTGATAACTGAAACTATTTGGTTCCTATTGCCTATCATCTATTTCAATCAGTTCTATCTTCTGCTACATATTCCTTGAAAATAAGCACCACAAAAACCAGAGTGATAAAAAGCTCTAGGTTAACATAATGTTGCTAAGCATTAGACACGAGAAAATTCTCCATTAGCCCAGGTCAACATACCTGCACACAGATTTAGTACAAAAAGATGTTTGATAGGGTTGTTTAGTGAAAAATTAAACAGTATTCTCTGTCCTTATGCTGTATTTCTTTATGTAATGAGACATCAAACACCATGACTGAAACCAAATCCCATAAAATCTTGTCCAAACAAGCCCAGTCAAGTCAAAATCCCTTTTATGGAAATTAACCTTCTGTGAGAAGAAAAGAAAAGTCAACCAAATACACAGCTGTATAACACTGTAAATTAGTACATTAGCCTTTCAGCCTTAGGAGAACAGAGTTTAAGTTCTGGCATTAGGTGCAAAAGCAAACAAATTTTGAGGTCTCATGTGAGCCGTGCTCATGCTGTACTTTTGATAGCTTGTGTTCAAAGAAAGGTCATTGTGATTTGCCTGGATCTTTATTCCCCGTTTTTATTAACTACTAAACTAATGTATTAAAAGTAAGAGTTAAAAACAAAGGATTGTCCTGATTTCCCCTCCTTTATGAGTAAAAACTATGCCAATGCAACAGATCCTGGTTTGTGAGCCAGGGAATAGTAGTAAAAATGTTACTTATTTGGTATTGCTCCATCATTCCTTCTACTCTATGCAAAACCTTAGAGATGGAATTGTACACGCACAGAACAACCTCCTAGTAAGTGCACGGTATGTCTGAAGTGCAATCACTCTGCTTGATCTTTTCTCTTATTAAGATTACAAGGCCTTTAGACCCATCAGCTTGACACTATTGGAGCTGTCATTATGGGTCCTGGTCAGCAGGACCTGACAGCACTCCTGCAGAAATCAGAGATTGGCCCATATGTCTGATGCCAAGACACTTTTCAGGAATTTCAAATAGGAGTAGGACCAAAACATGAGAGTGGAGCTCCAAAAACTCCTTGTATCACACAGAGGCATGAAACTGCTTCTCAGCCAAAACAGAGCACTGAACTTTCCACAGGACCTGTATCTCACTCTTCTCACCAAACTCCTGCCAGCTATCTTGCCTTCCAGTCTGGGAAAGAACTGCCACCCAGGAAACCACTCCTGCAGGGCAGCTGAATTCCATGGACAACAAGGGTGGTGTTGGGATTCAGTGCAGGAGCTTTGCTTGAATGCACTGGTCCTTCTGAGGGTCACATAGCCCCCATCAGAGGAATTCCTCAGACACTCTGTGTGTGGAGAAGTATGAAATTGCATCCAGTGCACAGCTGCTGAACTGGTGCAGCTGGATTCTGTCCCAGATCAAATGAATCCTTCTGGGACCATTTCTCACCCATATCTCAATATGTACCTATAAAGCAGGAAGCATACCTTCTGATCCCATCATATCGTGAGGAATTGTATAGCACTCAGTGCAGTTAGGAAGCTCAGAGCTGCTTAGGAATACGGAGAACCTCAGGTAATTGCTTATCTGTTTCATGAGGCCGTATCTCCAAGGTACAAAAGTGACCTCAACCCAACTATGTGACTTTTATGAGGTAATGTCCTCTAAAAATCTTTGCACGTGGCTGAAGGCTAATCATGTGCTGAAACACATGCTAGGAATAGAATTGGCTTTTCCCACCATCTCTGATGCAAACATATTTTTATACTTCTCTAGCAATCTTTATAATGTATTGGTCACAAAATAGATACTTAATACTTCCGTAGGGAGCTGCTCCCCAGTCATACTGCAGGTGTAAGCAGGACATGCCTCAGTGAAGAAACACTGCTATGGCTCTATCAATAGGTAAGAAAAACGTGAGTTGAGTGAGGCTCAGTAAAACTATTTACATGTATAAACTGTATACTTCAATTCCTCCCAAATGCAAGTACAGGTGACCTTATATCCCAAATATTTGGAGACGTGAAATGCAATTTTAAGTATAGATCTTTACAGGTTTTCTTGCTTTAAAAAGGAACCCCTTATCCCAAGGTATGGGACAGCACTGAAAATTTGAAAGTTGAACATCAAAGGCTCACATACCCAGTCAATGGCATTAATTCTTAGCTGCCACAGAATATTTCTACCTGTAGATATCCAACCATTTTGCAAAGGCAGGAGAATCCTGTTTGTCACAGGGGGTAAAAGAATAATAAGGAGCTTTGGAAAAGCTGAAGAGAAAAAACAGCAGATTAGTGTTCTGGTGGTGGCAGAGTTACAGAATAAAAATAAGTAAGAGGTTGTTACAGCTCAAAAATACACAAAAAAACACCTCAGAGGAAGAAAAACTCTTGGATTTGCATGGAGAAGACAGCAAACAACTGGATGCCACAGCCCAGTTCTTCAGTTTTTATCTTCATTTGCATTTGTGTTGATTGGCTTGACCTTGCTCAATTCACACCCTCTATACAAGAATAAATGTATATAGAAAGGGCAGAGGCAGAATGAATCAGTGTCCTCATAGCAAGTAAACACACACACAAAAAAAGAATAAGGCACACTAGATTACCTTCATCCATATAATAATGAGGTAAAGTGGGGATATCTTAGGCCCAGTCCTGTTGAATTCAACAGACTTCAGGGTTCTTGTTTTATCTAAACTGTACAGAGAAATTCATAGCACTACTGTGAAGTGCTGGAGATCTTACCAAGCCTTTAGGTGGAGTTCTGCTGCCAGCAAATATTGACAAAAACTGATGCTTCTGATGGTGTTTTGCCCTTAACCTTCGTCCTTTCACAGTTCAGGCTTTCAGCTGCCCAGAGAATGCTCACACACTCAGGAAACCATACATCACATACGGGCATAAAAAAGGCAGAGGGACATCAAGGCTGTAGACCTTTAGGCAGATTCAGAGAAAGCATTTGAACTGTGTAGTAAAAACCTTGTGACTAAAGCTTCTTCTCTCTAACTGCTTTTGACAGAGACGATTATATTTGTAATATATAGCATGAGGTGATTATTTCTGAATCTTTCCACAGAAAAAAAGATGATGACAGTAGAATATTAAAAAGTTTCAAGGACCCCATTTTTTCAGGTGGAACGTTTCTTCCTTCCTATTGTCATTCTCTCCATTGCCAGAGACAAAACACAAGCGCAAAAGGTTTGGACAGGCCAATTGCTCAGTAACCTCTAGATTTCCTCAAACAATTTGGGCCCAGAGAAACCCAAGACAAGAAAGATCCCAGATAATTTTCTGGTTAAACCAAAACAGTCCTTCCAACAAAACAAAACAAGAAAACAACCTGAGATAACTTCAACCACATTAGCTCAGCTTCCAGTAGTTTAGGCAAGCCAGGAACCATCAATTTATACCTTATAAATGTCTAAAATCTTTGATAACTTTTCTTGAAAGAAGCACTTTGAATAAGTGCGTGAGTGCTCAAATATTAGCTAATACTCTACCTTGATCTCACTTTCAAATCCTTTGTCAGGACTTCAGACTTTCCATCACAGTCATTAACTTCACGGACAGACAAATGAAGCCCGTGCCATTATTTAGAAATTCCCAAATATTCAAGGAAAAGTTTTCTTCTTTTTATCAGCGTATGAGGCTCAGAGAAAATAAAAGATGCATGGGAATGTTGCTATGAAAGCTTTTTTATTTTGGAGGAAGGATCTTGTAAAATGGACTTCTGCCTTCACAAATAAACAGCATAGAAATAGCAAGCAGCTTGGGCATGGTAATACATCTCTTTCAAATCCATGTAATTAAAAACATTACACCACACTTCTCCATGATATATTCTAGAATTATGGCATAGCAACAACCGCATTCAGTAAACAGGGGGTTAAAGACTTCAACTTAAATTCGAATTTCATCTTTCAACAACAAAAATCAAGAAAAAGATTAGGAAGTTGAATAGCTATCAAGTTTTTAAGGGGAAGCTCCTTTTCCCCTCATACAGCAGGGTCATGCAAAAAAAAAAAAGGAAGCTACCCCATACTCATATGAACACTAAAAAACTGAGACATTGAACTAGCTTCCTTTTCTTGGTGTCCTTTTTGCTATGTATATAAGCCCTTCTGGATCATTTTCTTTAGCAATGATGTTGCTGTGTATGTACTGACTCCCATTTTTTTATCTTAACAATATGAAGATGTGTTTTTTATTGCAATGATTTTTTAACACGTGACTGAGCATTCCAGATGGACTTTTTCTTAGCAAACTTGAAAACACTTCATATAGTGCAAAAATTCATTGGTCTGAGTTAACTGATGACTCTAGATAGAAAGGACATGCTGGGTGGGTAGCCCAGCAGAAGCCGAACTCATCTGATACCCCAGAATTAAAGGTCTCAGAGCAAGCCATTCTAAGCTAATATTTTCTTCTCATGAGCTACAATTTACAGCATGTAGTTGCCAATTTGCAGGAAGACTGAAAGCTATAATCTTCTTTTCTTATGCTTAATGGTCTCAGTATTTTTTTTTTTTTTCCTTCCTTACTGGATACAGCCACATGCAACACTGTCCTCCTAACGTTTGGAACTGCTGTCTGTCCCATCTAGATCTTTCATGAGAATTCAGCTCACAATTGCAATGATATTTTAGACTGATACCATTCTGGGACAATGAGTCAGCAGGTCATGCTTCTCTGGCTAGATGCCCTAACATAAATTTTCAGAAATACTGACTTCCCATTGCAATTTATGCACAGGGTCATCCGCAAGTAACAAATCAGACAAATAAACCACCCTTTTGTTTTCCAAAAAATGTTGCTACCTTAAGCCACCACATATGCAGTTTTTCCAGAGCTTTTTCTGGTGGGTTGTTATTTTTTTTTTGTGTGTGTGTGTGTTTTTGTTTTGTTGGGTTTTGGTTTTTTTTTTTTTGGTTGGTTGGTTTTTTGGGTTGTTTTGGGTTTTTTTTGTTTTGCTTTGGTTTTTTTTTACATCAGAGATTTGGGTCTCTTGCTGTCTGTCATAACCATCCCATCAAAATCCAAGCCATCTTGTCATAAGAAATATCTGTGTGGATCTGCACCTGCTTTCAAAGAGTCAGAGGCACTGGTCTGTTGATACAATTGATATAAATGCATGAAGTCACCTAAGGTTTTAAGCAAGAGTCCAAGTCTGATGAAATTAGGACATGTACTGCTTAGTGTTATCTCTTGAGGATGGAACTTAGAACATTATGGAATATGATATTGATAGAGTTAGAGGCAATATCAGAAGGAAAATACATTCATTAGTGTGTTTTCCCCTCTCTCCTCATTTTGGGGGGTTATAACTTTTGAGTCCTGCTTCAACCCTTTATGTTACTAAAGAGCCTTAGCTTGCTATGTGCAAAAATGCCACACAAAGAAAAACATCATGGTGAAGCGTTGGGTGTAAAGTGGTAGGGGTATAAAATGAGTCTTACTGTTTGGTCAAATGTTGTTCTTGGTGTTTTTGTTTGTTTCTTCTTTTTTTGAAAGACATGCAGATCCCAGCTGAACACAAATGCAGCAATGTTTCTCTTCTCCCTTTAAAAATAACTCCTACCCCAGTGTCAGCAGCTTAGTAATCACGAGCAAGTAAACAATAGCTCTTTGTAAAGGGTGTGTTTGTTACCAAGGAAAACAAATCCTAGAGGCGAAGGATTCCAGGTTTAAATGTACAGATTTAGTGTAAAAACATCCAAAATACTTAAGCCAGTTGTGTTACATCCTTTTTAGTTCAATCACAGGACCTAAACAAAATGCAGGACACAGAACACTACCTTGTGCCACCAGAACTTTGTGCCTTCATTTCAAATAATACTCACTTCCAGGGGATAGCTATGTCACCTGTAGCCAAAGGTCCATGCATCCCAGAATAGGCCATCATCAGTGTTTAGAAAGAGAATATGGGAAGAGGGTGACTCTGGCATGTCCTCTTAAGGTCTGACAGTCTCTGCATTAGGGACTTCCTGACCTGAAGTGTTCAAATTCATCATCATCATAGTCAAGCATGCGTTGGCCATTTCTTCCATGGATTTGGCTAAGCAGTTTTTCTTAATTCATTTAAGATTTGTGCCACACAAAATAGCTTGCATCAATACATTTCACCAACTAGTAATTGTTCTATGTGATAAAGTACTTCCTTAATGTTCTTTAATTGCCTCAACTATTTTTTTATTCTATTGCCCTCCCCAGTAAATTCTCATTACGAGACTCAGAAAATTTTAATTCCCCATTTTTCCTTTCCAAACAATTAATGACGTTATAGACCTTGATTTTATGCTTTCTCCACTATCTGTCCCAAGTTGAATACTTTTATACAAAAGCCATTTGTAAGCCTTGCTTATTTTTATGACATCTTTCAGTATCTTTCTAGGTCTTCCCCCTCTGGGTATCGGAACTGTAGAAGTGGTCAGAGGGGCAAGAGGTTACATGATGTATGCAGCTGTTTTCCCAGCATTTAGCTGGCATAAAGCATTAATAAACCAAGTTGAGGTTCAAGGCCTGTTTTTTCCACAGCCAAGCTACGTCGTTTACTCAAGGAGAGATCATAGAAACTAGTCAGTTTAAGCGATTGCATAGTTCTAGGAGTTGACCTTTCCTTATGTGGCAGTGTTTCCTCAGTCATTAAGGCTAGATTCACAAAGAAACTTTATGTACTATAAAGTAGAGCATTACAGTGTCTAAAAGATAACTTGTTGCTGAGCAGAATATTCCTCTATGTATTAGGAAGAACCAAAAAACAAATTCACGAAAGCTTGAATGCTGAGCAGATACATGCACTGCATACAACTGATAGTCCTTTTGTGGGTATAGGCATCTATTCTGGGCTCCAAGGAAACGTTTGGCTGCTTATGAACTCCCTCCCGCAGTGTCACACTGAAACTGTAAAATATTAATACAAAGGTGTTCTTCATTTTATTTCTCTATAGATGCAGATCTAGGCCTTCACTCGTTTTGTCTCTCCTACATTTCATTCCTGCAGGAAGCAGAGAAGGCTGGGTTCAGCTGACCAGCTTTTGAAAGATTTTATGGAGGCTCTTAGATATCTTAAAGACCTATGGCTGGGCTCACAGAGCCTTGTAACATGCAGCAGAGCAGTGACTGAAATTCTTTTGCAAGTCTAGCCTTCGTGGCTAAATCAGCAATGCACCTGAAATTTGCTAGTCTTGAGAATGGCTGGAAGCTTAGTGCACTTCTTAAGACTTGTAAACATGCACAGGATGACAAGGCAGCCTGACCCTATAAATCCCAGCACCTTTGCAGAGATCAGTGCTGAACCACTTGTAGCAGGGACTCCAGCACGTACAGCCAGCCAGCGTTGGTCACAAAATATCCCTGTATAGATTAAAGGGGTGTATAGAGCTCTTGCAGAGAGCTTTATACAAAAATAAAAAAGCTGTCTACATCTGTAGAATTCAGAAGAATTAATTTTTGTTTAATTTCATCTTTTATTACTGGTCCCATGCTATGCCCCAGGTCTTGATCATTTGTCTACCTTGCTGAATAATATAACAAGTAAGAGTGTCCTGTGTATATATCACACTAGATATGCATAAACATTACTAAACACAGTCCTGTTAGCATAAAGCTATTCAGCTGACTTCAAGGAAACCAAGGAGATCAGCAGATCTGACCCATTATCCTGTAAGATATTATTTCTGTGTTAGTTTTTTTTCTTTTTTTTTTTTAATATAGTGGGACAATAAAGTCACTACATTTATAGCCCAGAACACTCTATGCATATTCCAGTATCTTGTTTGCTCTTTTAACAGCTACCAAACACTGCACAGATGGTTTTACTGTATTATCACAGATCACTCCAAAGTCAGTTCTGATATTCCTGTCCTTGGGGACATACTACCCGGGCCAAACACATCCCTGGTGCAACTCTGTTAGCCTAACACATTTGGCCCACTGACCACAAAGTGAACTGCTTCCAATTACCTTCTCTCTCTTCTCTTATCTCAGTTTACTGACTCTGTACTTATCTTAGTCCCTTCCTTATCTAAAACACTGCAATCTTCCAGGTCCCCTAATGCAGTTCATGATTTGACTCCTGTTGTTCTCATCTAATATTATTGTCCCTTTCTGTGTTTTACTTTCTCTCTTCCTTTTCCTGAAGCACTCCCACAAGCACTGGGGTCTTAAAAAATCATTGCTGTTTATAGAGTTTATTACTTTCCATCATTTCTTATGATTCTCCTGCAGCATGTCTTTCAAATAATTATCTCTGTGATTTACTGTATCAGTCTCATAACCTCCTCCTTCCTGTGCTAATCAGCTCTGGATTAGGTAGTGGTAGGGCCAGATTGCCCTGACAGACTTTTTCCCATCTCTGTGCCTCACCCAGGCATGCTGGGATCACACTGTCTCTGGCTTTCTACACGCACAGAGCTCCTCGACAGGTCTTGCAGGGGAGGCTTGCCCCACCTGGCCAGCCAGCAGCCTTAACTGCGTATTTCAGTGAATGTGTCAAGCTCTGAGGAGCTGGCACCGCTGCAACAACACCTCCTTCTGCCTCTATTTAGGTCGTGTAGCCATATGCCACTCCCCATGCAAGGCTTTGACTGAAAGCCATCTTAGAGAGTCCTTTGCAGTACATCTAAAACACACAACTCTCTGTACCTGAGCTTCTAGAAAGTGCCACTGTACTAGTGAACGAGCACACTGTTCAGTGAAGTATCATGGGTGAGTGAGGAAATGGTTTAAACTATCTTCAGATACATCAGCCGGGTCTTATCATAGAGGGGAGGGGTAAAGAAAACAGTGAAATCTCCCCTACTTTCCATTTTAGGGCAGCAGCAAGGAACTGTCATAGCCTGTACTGTGGATTACATGGGAAAAATGCTATTTTGGACCCCAAGTAGCTACCTGATTACCTGGAGTGTGGAAAGGATACTTAGAGACATTTCTTCTGAAACAAAACAAATCATAACTACTCATAAACTAAGAAGACCCAATCATTGCAATTACTTCTCTACAGTGCAACTAAAAGCCATGGACATGGGCAGAAATTCCCACAGAGACTTGCAGGAGCAAAGATACAGAATTATGGCTTACCAGATCCAAATATTTGATTGTGACCCTGCCTCAGGGGTATCTTCCTGTAACCTCTATTAACAGCAGGAAGCTCATTTAAAAAAAAACCTTCAGGGTATGCTGTGTATTTTGAGGTCAGTCCAAAGAAAGTATGTAAGAAAGACAATATTGCAGCATATTAAAGACATGATATGTTTCTAGGGTAAATAACGCTATAGTGTTGGAGAACATGAGCTATGGATACCTTCTTGGAGTTTATTTACCCCTTCTTTTGGTGATGTGTGTTGTGTCATTTTCACACAAATAGTTCTTTGCGAAAATGTCAACGAGACTCTTTTTAGGCATTTTCAGACTATTACATAAGAAGATGGCACAGCTATTTCCTTCCCACAGAAATTAAATCGGTGTTCAAGGGAAAAACCAGTATTTCAACCCCCTGAAGTAAAAGATGAAGTTGACTTTACCTACCTACGCAGGGTGCTAAGGTACAGTGCTTTGCTGATGCATTTATGATTCTCAGGGATCTGACAGACATCCTCTGGGTAAACGTGTAGTTTAAAATGCTACTGCCCCTAGCTTTCCATCCCCCTGCTCCAGCAGAGATTACCACTCCTGTAGCAGAAGCCCCAGAAGACGATGGACTGTAGTTCCCTCTTCCATAAGACAGCAAGGAGGGCAGGGCTCAGTTTTGTACTGCAGATGCCCCAGTTCTCAGCCTGGTATCTTAGCAAAACACAGGGGACTTTGAACTGCAGTTTCTGAGGCACAGGCATGTGTTCTCAGTTACTACCTCCCTTCTAAGCAGAGTAGCCCCTGATTAAAAAAAAAACAAACCAACACAAAACCCAAGAAACCACACACACAACAAAAAATCCTCCAGCCAATCAGCAAAGAGAACTGAGAAATTACACTCCTGGTCTCTTACTGCTAGATGCAAGTGGGGTATTTCAGAGTGATGATTCTTAGAGTGTAAGATATCATATTAATTAAGACTTCCAAAACATTCTTCATGGAGAGGGTGGTGAGGCACTGGCACAGGTTGCCCAGAGAAGCTGTGGATGCCCCATCCCTGGAAGTGTTCAAGGCCAGGCTGGATGAGGCTTTGAGAAACCTGGTCTAGTGGAGGGTGTCCCTGCCCATGGCAGGGGGGGTTGGAACTGGATGATCTTTAAGGTCCCTTCCAACCCAAACCGTTCTGTGATTCTATGATCTTTGAAGGAGAATATTTGGAAAAGTCCTCAGTGCTATTAATGTGAGCAATAAATAGGGCTGTTCACGGGTGCTATTACCTTTAGTATGTGAACTGAAGCTAATGCTCTTCAGAGAAGGAAGTACAGTTAGTAATAATTCAAAGATTTTCTCATAATACCTTTCGCACACATTGATCTATTTCCTGCTATTAGAAAACAAACAAAAAAAACCCCACAAAAAAGGAAACAATATTTGCTATCTGATATTGTCCTGTGAAGATGGACTTGCAGCAGAAACCAGTCAGGTGTCCAGGGCATTAAAACTCTTACCACTAATCCCTGGGGAATACTCCCAAGTACAAGATGAAAAGATTCTGAGCAAAGGGCTCTTTCACAGGGAATTACCAGAGAAAATGATCCTTAATGTTCCAGTATCCCTATTTCCCCTTGTTACCACAGAAGCCAACTTTAAGTAAAGTAGGCAGATTTTGTATAAACATATGAAAATCATGCTTTCAGAGAACGTAATGTTAAGATTTGCACAGTAGCTGGTGTATAGGAAAGTTAGACTGGTGTGACCCTGGCAGAAAAGGCTTTGGCTCTCTGTCATGTCATATCCCTTAAAGCAAGATTTGAGAGTTGCCCTAAACCTGTAATCTTAACTCTCTCAAATGGATTCTGAGGG
Source organism: Rhynochetos jubatus (assembly GCA_027574665.1). Lineage (NCBI taxonomy): Eukaryota > Metazoa > Chordata > Aves > Eurypygiformes > Rhynochetidae > Rhynochetos > Rhynochetos jubatus. Next base: position 54,211,715 of record CM050653.1, on the reverse strand, counting down.
GATCTGCAAGTCCTTATCTAATTTCACCTCCATTCAGCTATCACTATAACTGAACTGTCACAGCTGAGGAAACCTGAGCACCTACAGCCGTACCACAGTGCATGGGTCTTGCAGTGATGCCTCCCGGATTTGCTTCACAATAGCACTATCTAGGGCTGCCCACAGGCTCCAGGAAGCAAGGAGACACACAAGCAAACACGCACAAGCTAACTCCATTACAGCTCCTCCTAAAAACAGAGGTGAAGTCAGCATTTTCCCCCCACTTGTGGCACAGCTGGAAAACAAAACCAACACGCCCCCCCAGCCAAGAAAATAAAAACCCAGCACCCCCACCCCAGCCCCAAACACATTGACAAACACATTCAAATTCAGTAGGGTATTAAAATGCCCAGTGAAAATGTCTAAGTGGTCTTAGTTGGAAACAATCTTTCTCTAAATTCACACAAACCATCCTCCTCCCTTTCGTCAGTCAAATACGATGTTTTGGCAATCTGACTCCTGGCTCTAACTCATATATATATATACACATGAATTGTATATAGTCCTCACTTCTCTTCTTTTTTTTTGGTTGCATTTTGCAGGAAGCCATTCTAGACACTGAAAACAGACCACCATCATCTCTTCCAAAAGAACCAACTTACTGCAGGGGCCTCTCCAGTCTAAATGGTTAGGAATCCAATACACAACAATCTTGCAGAAATCAGCTGCCAGATTTATTATTCTACCTGAAAACCCCAAACAAACAAACAAAAAAACCCCCCCAAACAAACAAAAAAGTGGAATTAAAACAGACTTTAAATAAACCTCTTAGGTACATTTTAAAAAGGGTTAATCAGTTCAGTGAAAGACTTTTATATCTTCTGCTGAGATCATGTAATGTTGGTCTGATTGCTTGTTTTGTTCAGTGAGTCACTACCGTTTACAGATATATATATATTTCTTCTTAAATATTACATAGTTGATGCATTTTTTTCCTCCTTTTTTTTTTTTTTGTCTTTTCCTTTTTTTTTTTTTTTTTTCTTTTTCTTCATTTTTTGGTCCATCCCCTTTCCCAAATACCCACATCCTGCCACAGGCAAGAGGCGCTCCATGCTGACATTAAAGAACCAAAACCAATCCAAGGACTTTTCATCAAAGCATGTTTCATTTGAACCTTATTTCAATGGAAACTACATTTTTTTAAACAATCTTCCTCAACTTGCTAATTCTGCAATTTTAGACTTCTCATTCTGGGTTGACCAAAAATTTAAGTGCCATTGAGACTTATGGATGACAGAATTAGGTGACATATTAAGGCATATATACACTCCCATAAAGTATGTTGTCTTATGGATCTGAGTAAATTAAATACCTGCCCAAATGTTTTTATGCACCTGTGGTTTCTAGTGACCGCTACTTCTTTACTTTTGATTAACTGCATATTAAAATATTCATAGCTTAACTAGTGTCTTAATTGACAGAGGATGGAAAATTAACTCACCACCTAGGATTGTCTTTGAAATCCACCCATTATGATGAAAATAGTTCTTGTTGTTTTATGGTTATGCATTCATTTTCCTCCCACTTCTTGGGAATATAGGAAAATGAGATATTCATATAACAGCTATTTAAATTTCACTGGGGAAAAAAAGGAATCCAGATCTTACCCCTTTTTCCTGCCCTTCAAACTAGCAAATACTACATTTCAGAAAAGGTGCTCATAAATATTTAAAACTTTTGGGGTTTTGTCAGGACCTTTTTTTTTGTTTGTTTTTCATACAGACTAGCATGTGTGGCTTGTGTTCAAGATTACCCCTCTCAAAAAATAAAACAATTTGAAATAATAACAACAAAAAAACCCCCCTCAAAATTTAAATTGTCTTCCGAGCATATCTGATCACATTTACATTTAGTGTCCAAAACAAGTTGATTGGTAACATCAGTGCCAGCACTACAACGTCATACAGCGACTTCATGGTATTCTTTGACAGTTCGTCTAAGTCTCCGTTCCACCAAAAATTACAAAAGGTTCTGCAGAGCTTTCCTTAGCAAGCTGAAGCTTACTAGTCATTTGTGGATGCGCATAAAAGCTGCTTATAGCACAGCTATGGCGTAAGCTATTTTCTAAGCAATAAATGGTTCAAGTCATCTATTTTGTCCTGAAATGCTATCTGTAGTTACAGCATTGCTTATAAATGGTCATAGTAAATTCAGCATCAAAGAGAATATTACAGAAAAAGACAGCAGCAGAAGCATTAGCATTATCTAGTATTTATATATGTTATCAACATAACACAGCAGTAAAAGGTTTAAATGCATATTAATGGGTACCGTGTCTAAAATTTACTAAAGTACCTATTTAGTGTATTGGATATTTTTCTCAAGGAGTGCTTGCTGTGTCTAAACAGCATAATCAGATATGTGACTTAGTACAGTTAATTCCTATTGATTAAATAACTTATTTATGTAGCAAAGGAAATGGAAAGATACAAAATGTTTTCTCCCTCCCAGTCATGATCCTGTATTTAATGCTGACATGATCATCAGAAAGCCTACCACATGTAATTACTACCCTCAAACAGATCTTGAAAAGTCTAAACCATAGCATGGGCCATATACGTATAGCCACGTGGCACCAGGTATGGCAGGCGGCTTGCAGTCTGAAGTCAGGGATTTTGCTGTTTGGTCACTGTGCTTATGGCCACTCTGTCATTAAATGAGATTTTATTTAAGGACATACCAAAAAAAGTGGGTAAAAAAAAAAAAGGAAAAAAAAAAAAGAAAATTCTCAAAATACCTGTCTGTTTTCAGAGGCAAGGTGCAAGGTCTGCCACTGCAAGCTTCTAAATGAAATGCTGTGGTATACACTTTACTTCTCCTTTATAACTGCAGAAAGATAATTAAGAATGGCAAGAAACAAATGCCCTAGGCATGTGCTGATATCATCCTTAAGTGGTTATTTTGCACAATGAGAATTAACTGTACTACAGATACCCAGAGAAAATGTACATTATCTTATGCTGATATGAAACAAAACAGACATGATATAGCTTTTTTGTACTTAAAACCTGTATGTTCAATTCCCAAACTTAAGTAAAAAGCAAACCCACCCTTTTCCTCCTGTTACACAGAATAACGTTTAGGTTCCAACCCTCCCCTTTCAAATAAAGTGCGCTGTCCATGGCAGACCATAGGAGTAATGCAACAGGAAAAGCCCCTTTTAGTGTACTATTTAAAAAACAAACTGAAGTCGATTCAGCTTTCCTCTGGGTCTTGTGAAAGAGGAGAAGCCTAAGGGAAAAACATCCCCTTCACTGTCACTGTTGTTAATAGACATAGCCTTCGTTATAGGGGTGGGTGTTGCAGCAGCCACCGTCCTGCATGTAGACCATGCTCTCGTCAAAGTGGGACAGAGGCACAGTGTCCTCCTCGTTGATGTGGCGTTCCATGTCAGTCTTCAGTAAGGGGCGTTGGTTGTCTGGAAAAGCCATGGAGAAAAGCGCTTCAGGGTCGCAAACAAACTTGTAGACATATCTTTCTCCAGCCACCTTAGGACAACAGAAGGGAGAAAAAGGTGCAGCGTAAGGACTTGTGGTTTTGCAACTCCAAGTTAAACAGTCTTGTGAATAACTCACCTTCGCTGTGCAATTAATAACGCGACAGCAGAACCGGTAAGTCAATGACCTGGCAAAGACAACAGAGACCTGCAGAAGCAGACTGTGATTTTGACAGATGTGATATCCTGTTGGAAGACGAATTCTACTTCTAAACATTTGTTTGTGATCATTTCCTATACTTAACCACAAATGAAAACGTTCTTATTGGAAAATGTAAACAAATTGTCACTCCAGTGGCAAAATAAAATTACTAAGTCCAACACTCTGTGTGCGAAGTGGAAAAAAGAATCACATTGCATGATAGAGATCTGAATTTCACTTTACGCAGATTGATTTATACTTAAGTATAAAAGCACTTCAGTTACAGTGCATGCTGACTGTACAGGGACAGCATAAGCAAATACGTAGGCTAATATGTACTTAGTAATTGCTCATGCAAAGCTGGGACATTTGGATTTGCTTATGGAGGGGCAGTTTCTCCAACGATCCTAAAGTTTTCCCTTATTCAGAAATAGCACTAAATGTCTGTGCTTCATCTTCCTAAAAGCTAAAGAATGAGAACAATACAGAACTGTTGTCTTATTTTTTTAAAAAAAGTAAATATAGCATCTTCTCAAGCACCTTATTTAACGAATTACGTTAAAAAATATAAACTATGCTGCATACTCAAGGTTTATTAAGATGATTTTAAAATAAAGTTCATATTGTCTGCTTCTTGTAACTGTAGCTAGCATTCATGGCATTGAAAGTGAGTGAATGAAGGTGGCAAAAGTGTTGCAAACTTAATTCTATTCTTATGTGTGCAAAGTAGTCTGAAGCACCTCCTTAAATCTTCAGCTTATTTATTCTACAAATAATGTAAAGTTTTGGTATAGGCTCTATCTGCAGTAGAATTTTTTTCATCAAATTAATGTCAGTGAGCTTGACAGACTGAAGGCTGCATTCAGAAACTGGGCATTTGCATAAACTGTTATCACTGCTTAACTTAAAACAAAAAGGGAAAAAATGTGTATACAAACCTTGCAGTAAGGAAACCTGCTATTATCTACAATCACCATTAGTTTTTAATATACACTAATGAACCAGATAAAGCGATGCTAGGGCAAACCTTAAACTTGGTTATGTCAGAAAAATAAGAATCTAAGCTTTTAAAGTGTTAAATACATTCTTGTAGATGATGAAGTAGTTTAAGAGGTAGCAAGCTAGCTGTCAGAATTACTTGTAAACTTTCCATATTAAATGGATGTGTGGGTTGGGCAGCATCAGCCTTATGGTATTCCCATCCCCACCTTTTCAACTTGTTTCACTCTCAACTACTCATTCTTGCCTCTGAGCTGCCTTTGAAATGTTCCAGCACAACTGCCTATGCAGCTGAGCTGTAACCTGCAACGAGGAACTCTTCTGCCTGAAGCACCACTCAGCAAAATCAAGAATTTCTGCTTCTGCCCGACTGGACTCAGTCTCCAGTTCACTTCAGAAGCAATGCACGGTCATGTGACACACAAAAATGGATGAGGCACTGTGCTACTGAAGCACCATAACCCAACACCAGCCCAGACTGTCACCTGAGTTAACTCCTGGATAGTGAAAAAGGAGACTGCTACAACGATATTATAATCAAAGCAAGAGAACTTCTAACAGGCAACTCCAAACTGAGACTTCACAAAAATCCATCAGAAAAGCTCCCCAGTAACTTGAGCTGAGGGCATTGTTTCCATTCTTGGAACTGGCAAATGGCAGGTTTAAACGTGTTAGTCATCGCAGGTCACAAAACGAATGTGAGAATATATGGAAGAAGTTTTACAGCACAAGGTGTTCATCATGATCTTTGGTCACACCTGCCAGTTTTGTAGATGCAGCAGACAGAACTCTCCTATTGATTTCTCAGTCAATCTAGATAGTACTACATAGCAAGATTTAAAAACATACACGTAAATCAGCAAGCTGCAGTAGGAGGACGGGTTGAATACTGTCAGCAAGACCAGAGTGTTATATATAAATTATTGTTACATATTTCTCATAATTCAGCCTATTATAAAATATTAACTTCCACTTAAAAATGGTATTATTACAATACTATTGGTAAAATATTAACGTATTTGGTATGTTAATAGGTATCATTTTTCTCCCTTCTCTTGCACTTACCAATGTACCCAAGTGCTGGGCAGCTAATTTAGAACTGCAAAACATTATTCATACTGTACTCTACTGTTTGCCTTTCCCAGGTGCCAGGAAGCTCTTTTGGATATTTTTGAATGTTATGTCTTACCCTATAATCATGACGTGCATTGTCTGAACTAAAACCACAGACGTTTTTTTCATAGAAAAAAAGATCTCAATGCATATACTAGAACTGGTAGGAGAAAAGGCTTAGTGTTTGCCTAAATAGATGAAAAACCTAGCTAAGCAAGGCAGTTACAAGTACTCCTCATAAACTGACTTATAGATTAACATGCAACACTGGTGAAATTTAATACAAAATTAGCTACTCACTTTTTGCATGATTCCCTTTTCATAATAATAGCGAAGTGATCGGCTAAGTTTATCATAGTTCATAGCTGGCCTATTTTTCTGAATCCCCCAGCGACGTGCCACCTGCCACAAAAATTGATTAGCATTGATTTGTTAAATGCATTTAACAAGCAGATCTTATCATCAGATACTTTATTTGGGGATGGAGGAGGGGGAACCCTGCAGGTGGAACTCATAAACACAAGAGAAAAGGTTGCCATGACCTGAATTTCCCATGTACTACCAGGATTTTTAGTTGGACACACAACCAACCATTAAATTTCAAGCAGACTTACTTATTTGCAAATATGGTAATGGGTTGGGAGGCTTTTTTGTTTGTTTTTAATAAAGAAAACCAATTATAAAAACAAACGCATATAAAGAGATGATAGACAACAGATATTTATCAAGTTCCACCTGAAAACCTTCATGAAAGATGAAAACTCTTCTTTAGTCCGATACTGTGGATAATTGTACTATTCCTGTGCTTCCCCTGCTGTCAGAACACTAAGTTATATTAAACACACATGCATCCACACTTAGTTCATGAACTAATACAGACTGTACTTGGAATGACAGCGATGTTGAGATTATTAAGAGACAGAAGTCAAAAGCCAATTCCCAGTCTTAAATACTATTTCAGCCAAAGAAAAGGAATTATCAGAGGAGGCACAGTAATCGCTTGGAAAAACTATATGGTAGTATGAAGAATGGGACAGAAATTTTATAGTTGCAGTTGTATAATTTCCCTTAAAAAATAATAATAATAAAAAGAGAGTTGCAAGCAACTCGTGAAGCCATTCCATAGAGAACAATATGCCTTCTGCTCTGACTTATGATTTATACTTGCCTTTATGGTTGCTGTTTTATTGCCAAAGGTAGTTCTGGACAAAGAGACCTTTTGTTTAAAGAGCTTAACTGCTTATTCCCCACCTGAAACTATAATCGGCTGTTGGTGACATTTCAATTACTGGCTGTACAAATGACTATCATGTCACCAGAGGGTAAAAAAAAGTCAGAGCTGAAGAACTCTTTAAAGCACATTTTATAAAAATGTTTGAGAGGTGCATATGCATATAGCTCTGCAAAAAAGGAGAGTGGCCAAGCAGCTTCTCTGCAGACTGCTCTACAAAACTTTCCCATAGGTGATTGGAGGAGCCTTTTGATGCAAACCGTAGACGACACACAGCACTGAGAATTAAAGGGGACTACATAACAGCAACCAAATCCATGACTGTGATCTTCATCTATACAATTATAAAAATTTCTTTTTAAAGCATTATTTCCTTTCAGTGGTGCAGCTTTTCAGGCTTATGTAAATTATCATGGCTGCTAACTTCAGCTATGTTATAGCTATATTGAAACATACCTCCAATCATGTCAATTTATTCCAGCTGCAGATTTGGCCTAGATGCATAACCTTGATTCGCCTATTCATCTTTGTAACACATGCCTACATCACTCTCTGTTTATTCCTGCCAAGTTTTTTTCTGCATTAATCAGAGTCCTTAAAAGTCCCCAACATAACAGGCCTGCATAATAAATACACAGCAAAGATAACTACAACAAAGTAACGGTTAAGAATATGCTATATTGTATAGTATTTTGACATTCCTAAATAAGCAAGCAGGTCCAAAAGTAGTCCTGGTAAGCGAGTCTTCCTGTCCCTGAACTGTACAGCATTTATCAAGACTTGCTCTGTGGAAGGGATTCAGGGTGAAGATTACCATCCCTGTGACAATGCAGCAGAAATGGATCTATGCCCAATTCTTAGCCTCCATATTTCACAGTTACCTACTTTCTGAATGAACTATGGTGCTCAAGGAGCTGATACATACTCATTTTTCTTGTCACACTTTCTGCAATGGCATAAACCTCCAGAAAGGGATAGGATGGAAAGGTCATGTCATTGACATCTTAACCTGCCACAGCTGAACCAACAAGCTCTTTGACTTCCCTTCAATTAACACTTGGCAACCAACAAAAGTGTGCAACTTCCCATGGGCTATTCTTATTTTAATCGACAGTTTCTGTTAGATCCATGACATTTATATGAAAACAACTTAGGCTCCTTTGTACTCCCTAAGAGCACACAGGAGTGAGCAAGTTTCAAGTAGCCTGCCTCCTCCAGATCTTGGATGCAGTGCTGCTCAGAAACACAAAGCAACTGCTATGACAGACAAGCAGATGATCTGGTTGACTTAAATCAGAATATCCAGTTTTTCAGGGAATTACACAATAGGGAAATGTTAGGGTTTTGTTTTGCTACTTCCCCTTCCTTAGCTAATAAAATCTATAAAGTTCTTGCACCACCAAACCATTTTTCAATAAATCTCTTTAATCTTGAAAAACTTTGGACATACTTAAAGGCAAGGCATAACTAAGAGGGTAAAAAATACTGAGACTGGGACAGGGGGGGGAAAAAATCAGATAACTCGTTCACTAAAATCAAACAAAAGCCTTTACAAAGATTTCACTCTGTTCTGGACCAGGTCACACAACTGAGAATGTATCCTGTGAAAGCTGAAGACCTGCTAGCAAAGTTTTGGTATCAAATTGACTGAGATTGTTCTATGGTCAAATCCTCAGATGCACAATGCCAGGATCAGCCACGGTGACTATCACTAGTGCGGGGGATGCTCAGAGTCAGCACACGGGTCTTTCCAGCAACCTGCCCCTCAGACAGACCATGTCAGGAAGGAAAGGGATATCACTCCTGTCGCCATCCCCAACTCCTCTATCAACCCCTTAGGGCTGTTGGCAGATGATGTAACTTAAATGCAAGAAAGCTTTCAGATTGCTTATGCCAGCAGATGGATGGCAAACGGCAGAAATAGCTGGTGGACCGCAGAAGCAGCCTTACACCCTCAAACCTTCCTACTCAGTTCTACTTCAGAGGGGATCCTGATGGAAAATTTGCTGTGGTCTCCTCTATTACCCAACTCTGTCCAAAGGGGAAAAAAGTAAACCAGAACGATACTGCTTTTTGACAGCCCTAATCAAATCATGCACATCAGTATTACAACAAAATTCACGCACACCAGATTTTCCACCAGTTTCCATGGCTGTACAGAACACGATAGATTATTTAATGTTAACCAGTCCAAAAAATGTACGTAATAAAATGTTCAATTTATTCCTGCTTATCACACAAGTGAACTAAGTCATGCTTCAGCAAATGTTCATGAATACAAGTAATTTTATCTACCCCATGAGTCCTTCATGGTTCAGGGGAGACGTGCATGTGCATGAGTGTTTGCAAGCCTAGGATCTAAGTGTGTACTAAACAATCTAATGATACAGATAAGCAGGAAGAGCCTGAAGAAGACTCTAAAGAGGGGGGTTATATAATTTTGATGGGATTTTACTGCCTAATGATCTCAACCTCCTCCTTTGCCATCTGTCAGACTTGGGATCTTTCACTCTATAGTCTAAAAGTTCCAAGTTCCCACATCTTCACACTGAAGAACAGTTGGTGTTGAAAGACTATTCAGGGACAAGTTTTCAAATGATTTTGGAAGGCAGCTTTATCCATGAAGTGATTCGACAAAATCTGGGCCCCACAATTAATGACAAGTATTTTCTAACTCTAGTACTTGCAATATTTTTATTATCTGTGGGACTAGAAAATTAAGTCTATGCTTAACCACACCTCCCTCTATCCTAACTGAAGCACTTTCCTTGTCAGTCCTTTCTGTCACCCTTCTAAAGTGCTACTGAAGCAAACTACTGAAGGAAAACAAGGCCTAAGTCTAAAGGATCACTAATAAATTTGCACGACAGGGCAATGGATGTCCGGGCACACTGCTCATTTAACTTACCTCCTCCGGCTCGATCAGCTTGAACTCCATGCCTCGTCCAGTCCACGCTATGAAGTGAGAGTTTGATGGGTCATCAAGAAGAGCTACCAAGAACTGCCACAACTGAAGCGAGCCTCGTCGTTGATACGTGGGTCCCTCGCGGTACATGCCTGGCTCCTGTTTGACGTCACCTGCACAGAACAGCGACAACATTAGATGAGCAATGTGCAAAAAGCTTCATTGCTTGATTTGTCAGAGAAACTGGTAAAGCAAGCATTAGGGTTAATAAAACAGAGGGTAAGAATTCTTACTACCCAGCCACCCACCCACAAATGCAACATTCCCCTGTCTACTGATAATTGTAAACACTCTTACAATAACATATTCATACACTAAAAAGTACCTAAATTCAATCATGATTTAAGGAAGTCTCCCTAAGTCTATCCCCATTTATTTGTTATACATGCAAATCTCACTTGCAAACCATTTTGCAATATCCTCTAGCTGAAAGAGCATGAACTATTTTTTTAAGCAGCTCGGATGTCTGAAGAACTGTGTTTGTGTAGTATACTTTGCACAAGCCCCAGTTTTGGAAGTGTAATGTATGCTTCATAAAGCTGCAAAACCCTATTGAGTGAGACTTCTTTTGCATGCAAATGCTTCTAAGGAAAATTTGACAAAGTATTTGACTTGGACTTAAACAGCGTGTGCTTTATGTATAGGTATGCAAATCCTGCAGATATGCGAGTTCCTTTGTGGCATATTGGACTTGCATATAGGCACGTATTACTTTTACTCATATCTACATATTAGATTAGTATTCCCCCTGAAAAGCAGTAACTTAATTTTTCTAAAATTTAAACTTAGAGGGACCTTTTAAAAACCAGTAATAATATTCTGCTAGCTGTTCCACAAACTGCCAATGAAAGATCATCCTGCTACATCCAGGCCGTGTCTCTGTTTAAATCACAGTCATACTAAACAACTCGTGCAAACAACAGCTGAAAAGGTCTGATGCTAAAGCAGAGAGTACTTTTCTTCTGCACACAATGACAGCAACCCTTGATATGCGGGTGAAACTCCTCATTTCAACTACCAGAAGAGCAGTACTCTCCAATAAGCAGTGTGACCTGTTTAATACAGAAATCCAGGGCTTTACATTCAACCCCAACATTAGGATACTCTGATGGCCATTACAAAACAGCTCTGTGTATTGAAAGTAGGAATAACAATATTAAAAACGGAGCACTTCCTTTTGTAATTAGGAAAGAAAATTCAGTCAATAGCTGTGGAAAACAAATAAATCAACACAAGGCTTTTTAGTTTATGTGAGGTTCAAGTTCCAGTCCTGAAAGGCCTTCCTTTTTCAAGGACAGGATTTTTCTTTTAATGATAGCTGAGCAATGAGCAAATAGCAAGCGCAGTATTATGGAGGATCAGATCCTTCGCCTGTGCCGATCTTTGATTTCAAACAAAGCAGCTGAGAATCTACTTCTGAAACATCAAGACTAGCCGTGGGCTTATCCCACTTTTCCTCTACTGGCCAAAACATGACAACACATCTACTATTTTTTCCTCAAAAGTCATAAATGCTACAAGTGCAAGCACACCTATTTGCACCACAACATCAATCTTGTAGAGTACAAGGTGTTCCCTCAATGGACAGTCACAGAAGCCAGCAGCAGACTGCTGGCTTTGCAAGCACACAAGTATTTCCAAACATTTATTTCTTTTACTTTATTTGTATTTCTTTTCCATTTTCATTCCCTTTCCTGTACAAAAGCCAAACAAAAAGTATTTTCAAGAAAGCCAGAGACAAATAGTACTCCTAAACAGTTTTAACTTCTTGTAGTACAGAGTCTGATCCCATTCCCATAAATGTAAATATGAATTTGCCACTGGTACTGAAAACAGATCAGGTCCACAATCCTTTTTGGGGATGAAAAAAAAAAAGACATGGTATGTTTTAAAAAGGAAAAAAAAAAGCGTATGTTCCAAAGCCAGGGTATAAAGCAGACTTTCAATGAATCACCCGTTCAGCGAACAAGTCAATCCAGTGGCAGTGCAATACTGGATTGAGCAATCTTCAGTTAGGTCTAATATTATTTAAAATCCTCTATTTATTTCTTGCTATTCCTTACCAATCTTGGCATGCACGTGATACCTCTGTTTCAGGAATGTGCAATTCTTTGGGTTACTTTCATTTTAGAGTCTCCCACTCTCATCAAACAAAACTGCTGCTAGACATGCAATAGTTTTGTAATCCACGTAAGTGATTCTCAGGGAAAAACAAACAAAAAGCAGGAGAAAAACCCCAAGAGCTCTCCAGCTGTACTTTTACCTATAGTCACAGAGCTGTTCACAAGTTTATCAGAAAGTATGTAATCTTTCCTGCTAAAATAAAGATGGACATACATACACTAACACAAAGAAGCCACTCTAGAAAATGTAAGTAATCAGTTTCCAAATTACTTCCCAAAGTTGCACAATAACAGAGTCACTGGCAAGAAATACTGAGTCCATCTACTTTGTCCATAACGAAATAAATCTGAAATCAACTGAGTTACACCAGGAAACTGATTTTATGTCAGAGTAACTGAGGATAATTTGGGCCATTTATTTTAATTGACCTCAGAATACCTCTTGAAAAAAAGTCTGTTGTAATGGGTAGTGTTGCGAAAAGATCATTGATTTGTTATCAATCCCAATGAAAATTAAACCACTGCTACAATGTTTAACATACTGAATATACACTGACACAAACACAGAAATGCCCTGTACACTCACTCCCCACTATTCATCACTTCACAGACAGCGAGACAAGAGGCTTAATCCTCAGTAAAACCAAAGCTGCTGCTTTCTCTGCTGTTTTGTTAATTATAAGAACAGCTTTCATTAAATCTCAAACAACAAGCGGTATGTGATCATCAGTGCAATGGAAATCCTCCTATTACTTCTCAACACTACAGGAACTGAGCTCCTCTGCTGCAACTCTTGATACAGCATCTTTCACTGGCAAAAGTCGAACAACATCCTATTGAAAAGGAGACTTTGGTTTCAAGAGACAAAGGTCAGCTTTGGTTGGGTGCACTGCAAATGGTGTGTTAAGGAATCCTAAATTGGAATGTTACTGAGCTTTTTTTGATCAGCAACAGAGAAAAGTCCCTCATCTCTTCCTTTTTCATCTCCTCACACAAGAGAAAGATAGAGATATGTGTCATACATACCGTCAAACTTCTCTGGAACAACGCAAGTGTCATCATAAAACTGCCTAGGTCCCTTTTCATACATACAGCCTGTAAGTTAAAGAGAGAGAGGTGTTTATATAAAAGATGCATGGAGAAAGAAGAGATCATAGGCTTAATGCCAGAGGGAACACTAAGTCATGAAGGAATCAGGTTAATATCCCACATCCTTTACACACCACCCAATCGCAGCATTTTGGCCTCAGTACAGAGGTGTTTAATTAATGTGTACATTCCCAAAAGACTGTTAATCTCCACCTGCAAAAATGAAAAAGCACCCATTTTTCTTTATGATTTATTCCAAAATGTTTGTCTCATTTCCTGTTTGAACTAGCATGGCTTTGACTTTTAACCATTAGTTCCTGTGGGTCTTCTCCTGCAAGACGAAAAAAAGTCCTACTCGGTATTTCCTCCCCAGACTCACAGAAGTCACCCCCCCTTGATGTTTTTTCCAATTAAGATAATTCTGTAATATTTAATTTTTATTGTTAAAAGACAGTCTCTGCAACCCTGCCTTCTTTCTAGCACTCTCTTCTGTACACAATCCTACTTTTCAGTTTTATTTTATGTTTTGCTTAACCAGAACTGTATTGCATGCCAGTATGAGCCTCACCAGTGCTACTTAGCGACAGAAAACATCTCCTCCTCTCCTGCCTCCCTACGACCTTCCTTTTGACTGTGCAAACATTACAGAAGGCCTTTTTGCCATACAGTTGGAATGTTTGGTTGGGCCGATTTTCACACTGTGAGGCTGAGGAGGAGGAGGCCCATCAAATCTTTTTTTCCAATACACTATTTCCCTGGTTCCATAGGACTGGTCCTCGTTCAGCATATTAAAAAACCATTTTGTTTAATGTGCCCAGATTACCAAACAACTCAAATTGTTTTCTGTGACTGCCCTGTCCTGCCCATTATCTACCACTCTGCCTGTCTTCGTGCCATAAAGTTATCTATTAACTTTCTTCCGTATCTTTACTGAAAATGTTGAATAGCAACACTCCTGATATCAATTCCTACAGAATATAATAGAAACAATCCATTCAGAGACGATTGCTCAGTGACAGCCACTTTTAGATCTGTCAGTTGGCCAGGTCTTAATGTATCTAATATGTACTTTATTGATACTGCTTTGTGCTAACTTCTTAATCAGAATGTAATGCGGTGGCAAATTGAATGCCATAAAAAGTCTAAATATGTGATACAAGTATCTTGATTAATCCAACTTTTAATAACAAAGAATAGAATCAGATTTGACATGACCTTTATTCCAGAAAATCATGTTGAGTGATTTCCAAATACAGAAAACAAATATTTATTGAACATCGCTGCTTTTACTACGTCATTCATAACAATTTTGCCACCTCCAAGTACGTATGAGTGCATAGCATGGCTAAGATGATTGTTTTTCCCCTATCTAGGCTGTGATTAAAACTCAAATCTGTTGACCTTAGCCCTGCAGTTTGTGGATTTTTCCCTGATGTCTTTCACCTCCCTTATCAAGCTTCTACACTTCATAGTTTCATATAACAAGACTGTTATAAATTTCCATCTCCTGTTTCACCCTCCTTGTTACATACTACCTTTCAATTCTATTTTCTGCCATACCCCACCCCAAAAGCAGGTGGACTTTTAGCCACATTTATTATCATTCCAGTTGTGTCTTTTCACTAGTGAATGAAGTCTTCCTAGAAGACTTTGATTCATACATCTCTCTGATCCCATCAATCTCAAAACCAATTTCCTTAACGTTTGTGAAATTTGCCCCTTGGAAGAAAGACACATAAACCCTTAAAAAAATCAAACAAAAAATCATGTACTGACAAGAAAGATACAGCAAAGCAGGAGAGCAGGGGGTACAACCCCTCTTCAGTGATCATTTTTTTTCTTAGTTCTGCTGGCCTTCTTATTTTTAATACACACAAAGTGCTTTCACTCAGAATTACTCATATTGACAATGAACTAAGCTCTGCCCTACTGAAGACACTGAGAGTTTTGGTATATACCATAGGGCTGTACAATTTGTGCCTACAGAACACCAAAACATGGCAAAAATCGTAAGAAAAGGAAAAGCCAAAAACTTTTGCTTAAAACTTTCAAAAGTATAAATGGATTACTTAACAGTTAACACCAATAGCCTGGAAAATACCACTTGAGCAGAATGGACGAAATGGACAAATTTTTAAGCATCTCTTCCTTTAAACCCCTAAAGGCCTTGAAAAGCAGAATAAGTAAATTCATAATAAAATTCCTTCTATCCTGATCAACCTGTGGCACTAAAAGAAGTTACAAAAAAATCAGTGCATCAGAAACTCAAGACTGGGAAGGGAAAGAAAGATGATGTAAGTCTTCCCAGAAGCAGAATTAAACCAGTGATGCCCAAATCTCATGTGTCTTTTTAATTTTTTTTATGTTTCTCTCATACAAAAGCAATACAGAATAGAAAACTTAACTTCTGTTCTGTTTGGGTGAGCCAGGAAGCCTTCTTGCCTCATGTAAATGGAATGGCAGCTAGGCACTTCTGAAAGAAGAAGACAAGACTAGAATTAAAAGTGTGCAGGTTATCAATGAGACAGGCTGCAGGCAGAAGAGCAACGAAAAGGATGCAAGTTACAGTGAGGGGGAACCTGGCAACACATAGCCAGCATTTCAGAGCAGCATGTACAAGGCATGACAGAGGAGAAAATCATAATGAGGATCACAGATCACATCTAACACAGGGACTTGAACAGAAATCCTTATCGTAATCAACTTCTCGAAAAGCTGACTCCCATGAAAATTACACTTCAGACCATTCAGAGACCAAAAAATCCACACAACACGGTACGAATATTTTAAACCCTGTGCTTGTATATCTATCTTTGTAACTAATTCAACCTAACATTTTTAATCCGTTACACAGAAAAGCCTGCCAATCACACTGGAGACTTATAAACTCTACATTAATACAAGGAATGTCAGATTGAATTTAGAGTAGGATATTGCTTTTTAGACTCCAGCTAAGGATTTGAAGGGTTAATGAAATTTTCTACAATTGCTAAGAATTCATCTACGAATTCAGATGCATCAATTTCAACCTCCACCCGTATATCCTTAAAGAAAAGATACACCACACCAAAAGAAAAAAATTAGTGTGCACATTGTAAGTAATACAGACATTTACTTGGTCTTCCCCACCTCCACTCAAATCTGCAAGAAGAATGAGAAAAAACTAATAGAACTAATGAAAATGGTGTTCTATAAATGTCTTTCTACTTTCCCCCATGTCTTGCACTGTCCCCAAGTAGCTACAACCTGTGCACAGGGACTTGCAAACAGAAATGCACCATAAATGTTTGCCTTTCTAGACCATGTTTAACCCACTTCTTAGATATCAAAAGTCTTGCTTAACAAGTCTATTTGATCTTGTGATAAACTCCTACCCTAAGCTATGCAATCTGTTACCAATAACTTGTAACTCTTTGAAAGATGCAAACAGAGGTCGAAAGAGCAGACATTATTTTTCCAACACTGCCTACAGACTCTTTCAGACTGTGATTCCAAATTTCACTGTTCACTGACTAGTGATGAGTATCAAAGATTTGGCAGGATAAGAAAATGAGGTTTTACACTGACTTCACAAAACAAGTGAAACACAGGGCAGTAATAATGTTTCCACTAACAGTCCATGGTCTTTCTTGTACATCTGTGCTGAACTCTTCATTACCTCCTCTCCTGATGAAACACTCAGTGCCTGCCTGTTCAGGCCTCGAGAATCTCTAATGTCACAGGCAACTATTCTGAGCAACCACAGGAATTGGTGATTCAGTGATCACACAAGTCAAGTATAGCTCTGTAGACTAGAAGTCAAATCTACAAGTAGTGTTTCACCTGCAAGGAATCATTCATGTTACCAGCTAGAATGAATTTTAAGGACAATGGAAAAATGTGCGTAAAAAAAGAGGAAGTTGGAGAACTAAAACAGATGCTATTTTCTATTTTAGGTAAAAAATCAGTAGTATTGGCAGCAAAAACCTTTTTGACTCATGAACGCCACTCCTGCAAAGTGATACAGCAGAGTACACGAAATAAAGAATTATGCACGCATCCAAGAAGTTGTGTTCTTAGCCAATTTGGGTTTCATCTCCCATGCTCCTGAGTCAATTATAATTAACATCTGGAGCCTTTTTAAGGCAAGCATTGTTTGTACCAACATTACTTAATCTTCTGGTTATCTTGTATTTAAACAGTCCACAGAGGACCGAAAAATACAGCAAGGAAGAGTTTATTTCTTGTAAAGTAACTAGTCTTGTTATCCTAAAGTGCTATCAGTTAATTTATGACTATCAGAGTGGGTCAGACTCTAATCAAATTGTAGAAACATTTCCAAAGTGATTATTCAATCAAATGACTAACATGGTTAATTAGGAGCCATAAACATTGCTCTGAAGTTCATCAAAGTAATGACTTGCCCAGAAAAATTACTGCTAATTAAATTGCCTGCTGCTTTCATTTCTACCTTATCTAATAAAAAGTCCAACCAATGAAATTTAGCACTGCAGTTTTAAATTGTACTAAATGCTTGACTAAAACCCAGAAGTATTTTTACTAGCTAAGCGGAGCTACTTCAAAAGAAAACATTTTAGTGCAGAAATTACAGAGCAATTACATGTTTTCTTCTTGTTAAAGCATTGTTTCAAGACAACAAATGAGACAGAATTAGGCATAAAATACTTCCAGGGCAGGATCCAAGTGTTGAAGGTGACTGATTCTATCACCTTTTAGCAATTTTTAGTCTTTGAAGAAAAATGTGCCTGGATTTAGGACACACAACAAGCTTTTTCCAGACTTGTAATGAAGTCATTCACATAGTAAGATTACATCATCTCAAGAACAGCAGAGTTCATTTAAAAAAACCCTAACAATCCAAAAATACAGAGATGTGAAAAAAATTATTTATCTCTTATTATTAATTTTGAATACTTAGAGGTCATTCTTCATTGCTCCTGTTGCTAACAGCAACACAGCAGTCACCTTAAAACAAAGAATATGTCCTTATATCATACTGGATTGGAAACATTTTTTCCCAGTAGGTGTTACTTTAAAATTGGAGGTAATCTAGACACTGCAGAAATGCCTTCTCATCTGGGAGTATCACAGAGAAAAATACTGGAAATACGCTCTGCTGTGCCTTAATCAAAATACATCAAAGCAGAAAAAGCCCAAACAGACTTCCTCAGGACAAAAAAAATCTGTTATTGAATTTAGCAGGCACAGGTTCCAGGTTTCAATATTGAGTAAGGCACTTGAGTGGCCCTTTGGTAAGGAAGTATTTCATATGAATTACCATATCAGAATTTAAAGGGTTAGGTTGTCTCAGCCCTGTATAACTCAGAGTGGGTAAGGAACCCTTAAATCCCCTTTTCCAATTGTTTTTCAGAGGTAAGGACCAGGTTTCAGACCCACAATCACACCCTGTGCAGAAACAGACAGACTTTCAGCCTGCATCCCTAGCCAGGAGAGACACAGGGAAGATGAAGCTTCTGCAGGCACCAGGATGAAGCGATCGTCTTCTCCTAAATGAAGCAGAGCAAAGCAGGAACTGGAAAACTGAACCAGGATTTATTCTACAGCTGTTCCTGTGGTTCTAACCTTACACAGCCTTCCTAACAAGGGACATGTTGTTATATTACACTCTAACTCTGAATGACTTTTTAGCACAATTTATCAATACCACCTGAAGATTTGGAGGCTCAGGGCACTGCCCACGTGTTACGTGACAAAGCACAGTTCAATACAGAGGTACTGCATGACATACATGCACATGCAGAGAGAGAGAGATGGGAGACCAAGGCTTAGAAAGTGCGTAGAATCTGAAACACGGTGGGTGAAGAAGTTGAGCTACCTGCCTGGTCTTGGTCTCTGCGTGGCAGTGCAGGTCAATGATTCACTGTACTGGTGAGCAGCTGCCTGATGCACCAAGCTTGCTTAGAAGTCACAGAATTATAGAATTATTTAGGTTGGAAGATCCTAATGGAAGATCCATTTAGGTTGTAAGATCATCTAGTCCAAGCATTAACCTAATGCAGCCAAGTCCACCAGTATCCAACCACATCCCCAAGCATCACGTCTACACATCTTTTAAATACCTCCAGGGATCGTGACTCAACCACTTCACTGGGCAGCCTGTTCCAATGACTGATAACTCTTTCAGTGAAGAAATATTTCCGAATATACAATCTAGACCTCCCCTGGTGCTACTTGAGGACATTTCCTCTTATCCTATCACTTGTCACTTGGGAGAAGAGACCAACACCCACCTCTCTGCAACCTATTTTCAGGTAGTTGTAGAGGGCAATAAGGTCTCCCCTGAGCCTCCTTGTCTACAGGCTAAACCAACCCAGTTCCCTCAGCCACTCCTCACAGAACTTGTGCTCCAGACCTTTCACCAGCTTTGTTGCCCTTCTTTGGACAAGTTCCAGCCCCTCAATGTCTTTCTTGCAGTGAGGTGCCAAGTACTTGGGGGGATACAATACACCATGGTATTCCAGGTGCCAAGTACAGGGGTCTCTGCCTCAGCCCATTGATCCAACCACTCAAATTCAACACCTCAATCCATATGTGAAACTTGTCATCTTCCCTACAGGCATAAAATATAACGTGATGACACTAAAACTGGAACCTTCTTACTGTTTGCCTGCCTTCTCTGATTTACACTTTATTACCAGCTATGTCATATTAAGAACAGAAACTGTCCCCAGTGGATACAGCCAGTCCTGTAATTTAACTTACACCTCAATTGTCCTTTTGGTCTGAAAAGTAATTACATGGGTTTTGGCTCCTATTTCAGCAATTCAGAGTTGGTGTATCCATACAGACCTAAATGTGCTGTGCCACTTGTCCTCCCGCAGGCAAGAAATACAGCGCATGCAGATTCTTTCCTTTTGTGCTACTGGTCACAGAAGGGCATGCACAAGCCCCTTGAGTAGCTGGGACCAACCTGGCTTTCAGGAGTCAGTCACACATGTCAGCCTGCCCCTGTGCTACACCCACTGTGAATACCTCAGTCCTCCCCTCTGTGCTTTGCAAGGGCAAAAGTACTTCCTTGTGCGACGCAAGCATTCCTCTGGTACGTGGAGAGCTGGTTGAGACTTTTACCGAGTGCACAGACAAATGTAAGCTATTTAAAATAAAATGTTTGAGCTAGAACACATCCTATTTTTGGCCTTAAACTTATTAACATCACAATCACGCTAAAAGTAACGTTTCTTTTCCTGGATTTCCAAGAGCATGGACAAACTGTTTACAAAGGAGCATTTCATCCACCACTAAAACAACACATTTAGTCTTGTGGTGGAAAGCCACTGAAAGCCCTGACCAGCTCGGTGAAGAGCAATAATGAAATCACTGGAAAATGGACAGGGCTTTTTAGGTAAGAAAGGAAACACTTCAAACTAGATCCCAACAAATTGCTAAGGTGACACCAGGCATCACTAAAAGAAATCCTTGATCTGTGTTTTGCAGGGAGAAGTACCAAATTATTCTTTTTCATGATGCAAACTATGATGTTGTAAACCTGCAGAACACATTTAGGTTAAAATTCGTGTATGTCTCCAAAAAGAAACATTCAGGCAGAAATACTAGAACTAATGACAATCTCACTATACAGGAATTGCTTGAGCATATTTCACAATCCAAATGCTGGTGGATTAGGTTAAAAGCGCTGTCTCCTCAGAAGCTATGTAATTACGACAGGGTCCTACAAATTGGTAAAATCCTGGCAGTACAAAAGTCAGCATTATTTTTTCATTAGTAGATTCAGCATGAAAAATGTAGATGGACTTAAGTTACATGGGTGAAAAGTCACTATCTTCTCCAAAAATAAACCTAAAAATTAAGTATTCTTTCCCCAAATCATTATGCAGTTGAAAACCATTCAGAATGGAAGGTTTTGTTCTTCATTTTGTCTGTCACTAGTCTTCACACCTGCAATTAGAAACACCCCCCCCCCAGAAGTATGTGCACTCATAGACACACATACATTCCCTTCTAAAACCAGCTAATTAAAAGTTGTTAAGTTTAATTTCTTACATCTTACTTTGCAAAAACCTACCAAAGAACTAGTTTTGGTCACACCAGCTCACGTCTAAGTGGAATTATTACACACATACAGAAAGAAAACCTTAAGCAAACAGCTTCCTTTCCACAATTTTGGTTTTTAGATCTATGACAACATCTAATGCATTTTCTGAGACCAGATGTCAACAGCCTGTCTAGGCGATGTGTAACTTTTTATACAGCAGAACAGGAAAACAAAGGCTCATACATTCAGTTCTGAATTGAAATTCCACATGGAGCTGATCTTCTGAGCATACTTTAAAATCATGTATTTGCTTTTATTAACCTCAGTAACTGCAAAACGTATTTTAAACATTGCTTCCCTTTGAATACAACAAAAGACAGCAGTATTTTCTCTCTCCCTCGCTCCTTTTGTTGGTAATCTTACTGCAAAAAAATGTCTGTGTTGCTTTTTCTCCCCCGCCCCATCCCCTGCCTGTAAAATCGAAGTTGGACAAACACTGCACGGCTGAAGTGACATATTTGAATGGAATTCAGACCAACCAGTTCCTGTTTATGTTTCTGATTTGAGAATGTAGCCCTCTCATTCACTATACATTAGAAACACACCAAGGCCATAAATGGTGTCAGGTTACAGGCAGGCAGGGCCAAGGAGCATTAATCATTACTTTAAGGCAACTGGCAAAAGCAGCAGCTGAGGGAACACTACACCCTTCAGCTCGCATAAATGGACATTCCAGGGTTTGGCGTGTGTGGGTTGTGTTTTTTTTTTTTTTCCCCTCCCCTTCAGCATCCATTTTATGAATGAAACTTCAGGCTGCAGAGAGTCCATTCATATAAAAGCTATGCTCACAGGGCTCAGTCTCTCGGGATCAATCGGTCTTGGGTAAGGCAGGCTTCAGCCTTCCATTACTGATTTAAAATGCAGCCTGTGTCCATTTGACCTGCGTTAATGCACAAAGAGTAAATCCAGACTGCGCTCTCAATCCTCAAATCAAATCATTAGCCAGTGCCACTTACTGTAACTGTAGATTTAGAGGATATTTATCCATTTCTTTGAAAAACAGGGCCTGCACGACAATTTTTCAGCTCGTATTGTCTGCTTTGAGCGGAAAAGTAGACGTATGGTCTCCTGTCGATATGCTCACATTAACCTGGTATTCAGGTCTTCCTTTCTTCATGAAGATAATATTAAAAAATTAATTCTATTCCAACTACAGATTTCTTTCAGACAGAAGTAGTATACGGTGGAAATCGGCTAGATGGGAAGAAAGTGAAAAGTAAAATTCTGCCTTTCATAGCAATCTTCTGGAGTCCAGGTTTCCCAAGATTCCCTCTCAGATGCTATTACTTTCTACTGTCATACCATCCACCAGCAGATTTGTGTATATGTGTTTTAAGAGCAAGTACAAAGTGCAGTGCAGTTTAACTACTGAACAAAATCCACACATGTTCACTGAAGCAACACAACAAAGGCAAGCTCCTGAAACAAGAGGGTGAAATATTTTAAACCACAGAAGTGAGACTTTCTAAACCTACTGAACTCAAGGGCAATCCCCTATCCCCTTGTATCCCCCCCTTTCTCCCCACCCCCGCCTTTATGCCAGCCAGATTTTCATTGAGAACAATTGTACTGCTGTGTAAAAGAATTTTTTAAGGCCATAACGAGATGCAGTTTTGAGATGTGCATACTGAAGCACCATATCCAGGAAAAGGATGGAGTCAGTTGTTTCACAGGGCATTATCTAAAACTCTGTTCAAAAATACTGCAAATATTTGCAGTCTAACCAAAAAAAGAGGTTAGAAGAAAAAGAAAATCTAGAGAGAATTTGAGGAAAAGATTAAGCAGCTGGAGGATTTATGAAGCAAGATCTCGAGTCATGCAGACAGACTAAGAGTACACATGCAAACTGTCTACAGAGATTTAGAGGTGGTACGTTAATACCAAGAAACTGTTTAGGATGAGCCAAAGAGGTATAGCTGTGAGCAAGGGAATGGACGTGATCAAAGGGAAAATTTAGGCTTACAATCAAGAAATATTTCTGAACTGTGAAGTCTATTAGTCTGTGAAATAATCTCCCAAGGGAATAATTGTAGTAATAATACTTAGCACTCAAACAGTGCTTTACATTTTCAAAGCACTGTACAAAAATTAGCCAATATAATTAAAGACAGTAGGAGAAGAATCATGAGTTGTGTCACTTTAAATGCTGCACTGGTCAATGCACTAGAGAATATCCTGAAAAAAGCAATCCTGCACTGACTCTGACTAACAGCTAAGATCTCCTTTTTTTCTTCATATTAGTATCTCCAAATGTCCTTACCTTACCTCCAATAAGTACAATAGAATATCCAACTGTTGTTTAAAAAAGGAAAGAAACAAACAAAAAAAGCAATCTGCAAATAAATATACTTCCAAGAAATAATTATAGTTTGGGGGGTGTTCCTTGAAATATTAATTCAACATATTCTCTTATGTTATTCTGCAAACTTTCAAATTCAAGGACTTGTCAGCTGATGTCCAGGGAAGAATGTGCTACTACAGATCTTTTTCCATATTAATTTGCATTGGTTTGCTTTTCAAAAACCAGCACATCAGGTATTTGAAAGGAAGCTTGCTTTTTATTCAGTTCCCAGTCATTAGGTAAATACACATTTATAACATGGATGGTGAAATGCTTAAAAACATCCTTCACCTATGAGAGTAAACTGCGAGGTTAAGAATTGTTCTAATTACAACTTCCTGGGCAACCTTGATATTACTCCTTTGTTGCAAATGAATTATGACGCAGCCTTTTGCCTGGGCAGTCTTGCCTCTTGAGCACACAGGTCAAAACTGTTTGGCAGGGGGGAGAGCCACACAGTAAACAGCTTTGCAGGTGGAGCCCCCGTGACATTTGTTACAGAGGCTGGAAGTTGGGTGCTTAATGAGGCAAAACTTTTCAAGAAAGGAGATGATGACTTCAAGATTAATACAGCTGAATGGTCAATTTTAGGACCTAACAAAGCCCATTCCAGCCCCTACAGTTTCCCAAAATAGTCACGTCGCTTCTGCAAGATCTTTTGTATTACGCATTTCTCATTTTTGCAGAGGGGCCCTAATGCGATGTTCCAGTACTACTTCACCTAAAAATACGAAGGAAGTCCCTAGGAGCTAAGCTCATCTCTCCTAACAGAGGGACAGTTCCTCATCCATTCTAATGTGCCAACACAAGGTATTAATTGCTTGTGAGTCTTAGGAATTAAAAGGATGAGTAATCTACAAAACAAGATATGGAGACTAATAATTCTGTCTGGGTAATTCATTCTTTAAGTGATGTGACTAGTATCTTGGAAGAAAACTTTGGAAGCTACAGGGACAGAATTTAAATTTTCTAAGGTCCAGTTAAGCGTACTGTGAGGCTACCCTGAAATGTAACTGAGCATAACCCTGCTAATGCCTCTAACCTGCTAAAGACAGACTGAATTTATCTAGATTTCAACAGATACATTCCTGAAATCAGTAGTAAGTACATGTTTCTATAAAGTAGAAGCAACAATTCCTTCTCTACTTATAAAACCACTATGTGACAAATTCCAAAGTTCCCAGTCAAAGACATGGTCACAGAAGACCTCTCCAACCAGAGTATCTGTTTCAGTTTGGCAAAACAGAGTATGAGATCTAAACTTAACAACAATTTAAGATGTCACTTTAAAAGTAGACTTTTAATACTGATTGCATAGCTAGAGCCGCACCCTAGTAAATTTGCAAATACACCACATAAGGTAGGAAGGATCAAGCCTGCAAAGATCCTGTTTCAAAATTAAGCCCAGAATAGATGAAGTATCTCCTGGCCTTTTTGCTTAAGTAACTGAATACATGAATTCTAACTGTACAGGAATGCCTACTAATAACACTTGTAAACAAAGTCTTGGGAAGCCTTCTGGGGTATATTCAGTAATGATGCAAAATCACAAAGCTCTGTATGTGGCTGCATCTTTGTTACCAGATACAGCATTAAGCACTAAATACCTGTGAGTGGCAGCAATGGGAAAAAAAATCTGAGGCAGAAAATAAGGTCTGATTGAACGAACATGTATGTTGCACTGTGACTTCCACAAATGTGGACAGATAAGGAAGAGCTTCTACTCTGTTGACATTTTTCTTTTTCCATTATGTCAAACATTCTGCAGTAGAAATTGCATACCTGCAATTACAATTACAACTAATTGATCTGCCATTTCCCATGTCATAATTAATGTCATGTTTTAATAGAGTTATAATCATTCCATAATAATGCTTTTCATTCACCAGCTTCCCACAAAGTATAAAAGTATAGTGCACAAAAGCAATGAACTTTTATGAGGCTCTTTCAAAAACATCCCAAAAGGAACATCTCACTGTATTACAATGAACTTTTTAAATATGTTTCTATATTCTTATCTGAGCTGCAATAAAATACCATGCAAAAAAAGGCTTTTCACTCTGGCATTCCTCCTTCCCTGAACATCCATAGGTGAAAAATGAAATCAATGATTGAGTGACAAATACATTATGTTTCCTAAGGGGTTATTTAATGTACTCTTAGCAAGGATGGAAAATGATGGTTTCTAGAGAACAGATGGTAACAAGACAAAATATCAACAGACCACAGTTGTTGACTGCAATTTATGGAGTGTACAGATGTGTCAACTTAAATGCAGTGATTCTGAGGCCAATAAAAGTACTTCCTGATACCAACAGATTAATTTTTCATGACCACTGGTTACATAGCTATTACATTTTTAAAAACTAATTATTCATCTACAAAAGAAACAACAATTTTGCTTGAATGTCATTACTATAATGTGGAATGTTGTTCTTTCTGACACCAAAAAAATTAAAAAGGCATGACAGGATTGGATACAAGTTTGCACATCTTCCTTTCAGAATAAAATTTTCTTTATTTTTTCCCATAAATAATACTCCAAAGACAGACAAATGCTAGCAGCCAACTCACATTTAAAGTAATAGTATGCAATAAGGAGATCCCACTTCCTAGCCAAATATGAAGCATGATCACAAAAGGGCCTTTTTTCACCCTTTAATTTAGCAGGATGAATAATGGTGCTTGTGAAGGTTGCAAGGGACTGGCAGTGCCTGAAGCTGCAGTCCCCTATTTATTATCCATTGCCACATTAACTATGCAGACAGTCTCTCCCATGCTGCTTTGTAAGACTAAAGATACATGACTGCCAAAGCCACATATCTCAGAACCTTCATCAATGAACAGTTTTAATTCTAGATCTGAACTCATCGTAATCTGAACTCATTTTCATCTTCTCTTATATTTCAACTTGGAGAACTATTTCATTGTTGATCCCCTCCCTGTATAGGCCTAAGTCAAATTTACGTAACAATTGGTTCTTTACTTGTCAAGAGTAAGAAAGGAGAAAGCAGATCTACTTTCCAAATTCCCCTGTTCTAACACAGAGATAAATTAAAACTCAAGCACTTTACACCAATGATGCGACAAAATAGCCCCCTAAATATACGATGTGTTAGCTACAGAAACGACAATAAAACAAATTCTCCAGTATATCAAGTTTGCCGTGGGCTGAACTTTCAAAGGAGACCATCTCAGCTGCCATGTAGCCTTTGGGAAATAAAACTGCAAAAGCATCTAACCAGAGGCTAAACCAGCAGGAAAGCACTGCAGGTACTGCAGCATTCAGAAGAGAGTCATTTAAGTCAGACAGGGCCACCCCATTCCCCCTGCCCAACTCAGTGTTCACATGAAAGAGATGCACCCTCCTACAGAGTGGTAAGGACTCACTGAAATCCCTCCCTTTCAACACCGTGACATACACAAAGCAGGACAGAGGCAGAGACTGAAGAGGAGCTGCAGAAATCACACCAGAACAGAAAAACATGTTTTGACTGCATTTTCTCAGCTTGGTACTGATCAACTGTTTATCCCACCTAGACCACTATATGTTGTTTTAACCTTAGCTTCTCTCCATACCACCCTTCCAGCTTCCTTCCTTCTTGTTATTTGGTACTCAACATTAAACTTTTTTGCTTCCCTAATTCTCTTTCTCTTTTCCCAAGTACAATTCAAATATTATATTTAAATTGTGGCAAACATTTACAATGTTATTCCCTTGATTTATGGTTTTGTTCTTTCTACCGCTTATCTTTCTATTTTGACCAGAAGCTACTGAAAGCAGGGTCTGCCACCACCTCCTCTGTTATGTACTGTCTGTAGAGCAATAAGGCTCCATTCCAGTTGCCCTACAAGCACAATCATAATAAACATTATTAATAGCAACAGCGTATTCTCTACATCAGCAACCTGGCATCACAGATTATGTACTTCCACAAAACACAGCAGTATGCACAAACTGAGAAGCTGACACCAATTTGGCTGATTCTTCTCCCTCATTGGTTTTATAGCTGTATAAACCCCACTTCAGCGGAGTTACCCCTGATTTAAAGTAGTGGAAGCAAGAGGAGAGAGAGTCCTCTATTTCTGGCACATAAATGAAAGAGCTCATAAAATGGAGCACACAAATTCAGAGGTCAGAAATGAGATAGTACAGCACTCTTATGCAAAGCTCAATTTTGCACCCCTGATTTTTTCTTCCTTGGCTTCTTTAACCTGTGCACTGTCTGGACAGAGAGTACTGGAAAGCAAAATCCTTTGCAGAACAAGCGATGGTGGCACAAGATACACTGTATTATGTAGCAATCTTACTACTTCATAAGCTATAGCAGACACAAATTACTTCATGGGACTGAAACCCAAAAGAGCAAGTTTCAATTCATATGACCAAAATATCAATAGCACTAGCTTGGACTCATTTATTTACTATGCAGAAGTAAAGGAGAGTCTCACCTACCTGAATCATATGCAAAATCTCTAGGTTCTTGTTTAATCATCAGAGGAGGGGGAAAATTTTGACTGGCTGCGCTGCCAACCATAGCATTGTGTTCATAAACTGGATCGTGGTACTCCTGCTTAAAACCTTGAGGCGGGAAAGGGATGTTTGGCTCAGACATCTGGCGCTGATATATTGGACGTCCCTCCCTTGGCATTGCAGGCAAAGGTGGGAAAGAATTGCAAGGTTCAGAGAGCTGGCGGCGAAATCTAGGACACAAGTTAGAGAGGTCATGTAAATTACTTGAGCTACATTCCACTTCCCAAAGATCTTCACAGGTCATAGTTAGTGGCTGTATCACTTTCTCAGTAGCAAACATTTTGCTTATGATAATGTTAAGTGCTCCCATCAGGATCCCTTGCGTTGTAGAACAGTAACAAGCAAAGAAGCAAAAAAAACCCCCACCCTATTAACGTCAGCTCTAAGACCTGTCCCCACCACCATCCTCTTTGCTTTCAGTATCTTCTCTCAGCAGAAGAAGCAAAAAGGGAAACACACCAGCTTAAACCAGTAGAAAAACTCACTTCCTACCCAGTAACATGAAGGAGGCTTAGGTAGAGCTCTCTGTTCTTTCACAAGTATTAGCAACATATTGCTTGTACCCTAATTTGCTCTTACCATTCTTACTGTTACACAGAAGCCATTCTGACCACCACAAACACAAACATTTAGAATAAAGAGTATTGTCTGCCCTAACATCTGGAATCATGCCAGGGTAAAAGTCCACAGTTCGCTCGAGGATAGAGCCATGGGAGATCTACCTGCAAGGCTGGCACTGCATTCCTGCTCATATGGGAAGGTAATGTAAGCACCCCAGAAAAAGGAGAGGGTGCAAATTTTTGCTAAGAGAAACAATGCCTAAGAATTTCCCTTGTGCCTTAACTTACTCCCTTGGTCATTTCTACATGAAAGAAGTCATCCATACAAGCCACACTGCCATTCACTACTCCCAAATCCTGTTCTGTAGGCATAAAATCTAAGAATTCAGTTTTAAATTCACTTAATTTACATGCAACGCTACTCGAGAACCTATGGCTGTTGTTCCTTCCATAAAACATATCTACCTGAACATAATTACTTGGGCATGTGCACGTTTAGAAGCATGGAGAAGAATATAAGGATGCTATTTTCCCACCGTGCTCTGATGAACTGCACAAAATCTTCCTGTCACCTCCTGCAGATTACCGCAGTAGTGGTAACCACCACTGTAGTAATATTGTCTGGACTAATCTCCAGCAGATACAATGTTCTTGCAACAAAATACTTACTAGTCCTGTTACCACTCAGCATAAACAAGACACACTTTAAAAAAAAAACAAACCAAAACACCAAAAAAACCCCACAACACACCAAAACCAAACACCTGTGCAAGTTTCACACTGTCACACATCACACTAAAAAAAATCAACAACTAATAATTCTTCAGTTTCCTGTACTTTGGATCTGAACTGACTTTGGTTCATGCAAGCAAAAGCAGACATTTTCTTTGAGAAAACCGTGTAAGTGAAAAAGAACGCAGGGTTTTGATTGCACAGGCAATACAATCCTTGACTATATGTAGTACATGTTTCTCAAACAATTTAAACTCCACTAACGTCTGTCATAATACTGCTGTGAACTTGGACTGACAAATATTTACTGTCATAGCTTAATTACAAATACTGTGGGAGCTACAGAGGTAGAAACCATTACAATGTAGTAGTGGAGACAATTTCTTTTTTTATAACGCTGCTGTAAATATTACATTTTGCAGTAGAAAGAGTACTTCACTGTAACACTGAGTTTTGCAATTCCACCTACACCTGCAGAAAATAAACTTAGAAACTCAAATGTATTATGAAACAGTTAGGCTGACTGGCACTGCATTCATTTCCCTCTTTTCCTTTTTTCATTAGCCAAAAAAAGAAGCAGAAATTATCATTAAGAACTGTCAAGGAGTGAATCAGAAAATTGCAACTTGAAGTTAAAATAAGAAACAGGCTCACTCACAAAGCCTCAAAGGAAGTTAATAATACTTGTTGTACTGGAAGCTTTGTATGGAATCAAGCCATTTGTTTATACAAGTGGATTTGATTCCTGTTGGTACTTGTTAGGACCACTTATCGTTCAAATATTCATGCCCTGTATGAAGATGTGCGAGTTGTGTGTTCTAGATACTAATGCTGTCTTCTGCCACCAATGCATATTCCAGACAAATACGCCTTGAGTTACATACAAACTCACATAGGTAGGTCATTTGTTTAAATGACATTTTCTGAACACAATCAGTGTTGTAACATCACCTTGTATATCAGGAATATCTGAATTTCTCAAAAATATGAAGCATGCATTTGCTTCAAACAACTGGAAGTGAAGAGACTCAAACAAAGTAAGAAAATGGGAAAAAATATCTTCCAATATAACTGTACCTTTCTTTGAAAAAAGGAGAAAAATTAGATTTTTTTTTTTTTTTTTTGACCTGAGTTAGCTGTTTTGGACTTCGCTAGTACACATGATGTTCTATCATGGAAGGGAAGCATTAGTGCAAAATTCCCCAAAGAACAGGAATATCAAAGTAGGGGTGAGGGGAAGGAGAATCATGTAATGAACCTACAAAGCTTATGCAGAGCAAGTGTTATGTGTATAGAAAAAATATACTAAGGTTTATGCAAATCTCGACAAATACTCAAATTAGGGAAGACATACAGCTTCAGTACTCTCTTTATGAGTTGTTCTAAAACAAAAGATCCTTTTCATCTGAAAAATCTTATTATTGCCCTCTGCACAGAATCATTTAGCTTCTGGAGATTTCAGTCTCCTGACAACTTGACTTTGGTGTCTATACAGAAACACATTTATCCACCATCCTGTAATCAAAACCACTGCTTGGCTTTCACTGGGGGCCTGCGTGGTTAGACCACAGCCCACTGAGGGACAAAAGACAGTGACTATGGCAGCTGAAGGGGCCAATTCAGTGTTTCCTCACCACCAGGAGGGCTTGTAGAGAACCTTGGGTGATATTTAAAACTGTGCCATCAGAGCACAAAACAGGAATATAAACCTTAGCAACCCCCTTCTGAAGTGATCTCCACAAATCCCCAGAGATATTAGCCCTTATTAAAGCAGAAGCATGCAAATCACACTCCCAACAACTGTGATTTTCCTTTCAGGTGCTTCTTTATTTGCTAATGTTTAAGCGCTAAGTTGAGGTTCTGAACATACACATCTCTACATACAGCTGAAATTTTAAATGCTCTGAGCAATCACACAACACAACACACAAAAACAGGTTCATGCAATAATAGTTAGAAAAAGTAGAATTCCATAAATATGTGTTTGGTCACATAAATCAGGGAAATCCACTGAGCATATCTATTACAAAACTGAGCTAAGAGTGAGAGTCAGTTGTCTGGGGATTTCTAACATATCAAAATAAACCAGGGTGACTTAAGGACAGTTTAAGCTTTAATTCTAGTCTCTAGCTCTTGTGGCTTTTACTCAGACTAATGTTATTTAAGCACAGTTTATGTTGGCATCTTAGTTTGTTTAAAAAGCTATATTTCAAAAGGGCTTGGAAAAATGATCCACCCTTCCAAAGAATATTCTGAAGCAGTAACACCATAACATAGCCACTTATCTCTTAGATAGGTGAACTGCTTTGCATGAGGCCAGATATTTATAGCCAGGATCATGCCTGCTAGTGACTTCACTACCACATAGGGCTTACTAGCCCCAGGTGAGTTCGGAGAATCACTGAATAGCCCAGGTTGCAAGGGACCTTGAAAGACTATGTGGTCCAACCTTTTGTGGGAAAGGTAGCCTAGATTATATTATCTAGCACCCTGTAATCACCCTCACAAAACAGAAGCACGTCATTAAAACTGTCACTGCCAGTATGAACTACTACAGAAATCTGTCAAGTCAGGTGCCAGCCTTTCATAAAACGCACATATTTCTGACACTCTGAACCTTGCTGGCTTTTGCCTTGGTCCCCCAACCTGAAAGGGAGTATCTGTGGACAGGAAACCAGTGCTACCATATATAAGAGACTTTCAGTCATAACAGACATGCCCTCTGCGTGGGTCCCTCGCGTGTTTTGTGGTTTACCTGTGGTCCATAGGGAAGCTGTTGTCTTGAATGGACTGAGACGGAGGGAGATGGGTAGGGAAAACCCGGTCAGGTTTAGGAGTCTGAGTTGAGTTTGGGGAGGCATGGTGCAGCGGTGACACAGGAGTGCTGGATGGCGTTGGTGGGTTGGAGGGCCTCATTCCCACTTGTGGCTTCTGATCATAGGCACTATGAGTAGGGCAAGAGGAAAGAAGGTCAGGTTATTCTCAGGACAGGGAGGGGAAAGTAGCATCAACATCCAGAAGAAAAACCCCAAGTGTCACATTTATAAGCTTTTTATTATAGTTACCTTATTAACCAACTTGGGGCAGAGGAATTCTCTACCTTACATTGCAAAGAGCACAGAAAAAGAATCATGTTGGAGACAAGTGATTCAACACAGCATTTTCTTCTCTCGGGCACAGGAATGCATTTTTAAAGGATTCAGTTTTACAGTGACATTCTAACAGAAGATATACAAAACACATAAAAGTAGAAGCACCTGGACTAGAGCACAAAGAGCCGGCAGTGCCTGTCAAGACTCTTTTTTAGAGCTTACACAAACCACAAAGTGAGACAGTAAAACAATACAGCTAGAGGGAAGGGATCTGACCCAGAAAAACAATGGTATGTTGGCTTAGCTACCCACACTAGGATGTCAGCAGCCTCTCCCAATAGTTTCTACCCGCCTCTCAAAAATAAAGTGCTGGTCCTGCAAATACATAGATGCTATTTTCAAAGGTGTCCCAAATCAGGAAAGGACTTGAGCACACTTTGATCATCCCTCTTTTTAAACAGGAAAAATGCAGACATTAGGCAGATAGTAAGCACAAACGTGCATACTCCTGTCAGGTCCCCTAGCACCCATTAATCCATCAATGCATGTATTTGATTTTTGAAATCAAAATCCCTTCTCTATGACTGGAGAAGGTGTCAGTCTCTCTCCTCCCGCCCCCCCCCCCCCCCCCCCCCCTCCCTTTTCATACCCAAAAAGTTAAATGTAAATGCTTTAAGTGCTAACAGTTTTGGTAGCACATTAGTGGGAATAAAAACTCAAAAGCTAGATGAAAGATTCTAAAATAGACTGAAATGTCAATAAGAAACGCTTCACTGCTGACACTAAAGGAAGGAGTGACACGTAAGTACAAATGAAAGCTAAGTCAATAAAGAATGCAGTGGTATCAAGCCCTGACACCACCCACAAATAATTAAAGCTTTTACTATCTACCTCTGTAAAAGAAGACAACTTGCTTTGGGACAGGTAACAAAGATGCAGAGCCTGATGAAATACTATTTTAAATAGTAATCACCCACAAATACGCACGTATGACATCTGCAAAACTTTTCAAACACTTAATGTGTTGTTCAGACCTGTCAATCTCTTGCCTGTTACATGGATCTCTCTCTCTTTCCTAATGTGTGTAAAGCATTTTTAAAGTACTTTCAACATCACACTCCTTCCTTCTATTTCATGCTTGCACCCTAGGTTTTTAAACTCTGGCTATCTCCCACGAAGAAGGAATGAATAATATGCATTTTGATGAAAAACACTGCTTTAAAATGGTTATGTAAGTGATACAACTGTAAACAACTCCATCAGTGTTCATCAGCTAAATGCATTATCTCATCAGTCTGTTATCTGCTGAAGAGGTAACTTTTATAAGATCTCTATTATGGCTTTATTACTCTTTAGTCAGTCCTCATTTAAATCAGCAGCTCTCACTGCAAATATGTTCCTGATTGCTTTACCTGACATTGTACAGGCACTTTTCCCCATAACTGAACTTGAATGGTTGCTCTTGACTGCAAGTGGAGCCAAGTTCTGAACATGGGCTATGGGGTTCCTTCTTGATTTTCACAGGGAGACCATGAAAAGCCACTGGAAAGAGAAAGAAATTGTAATTAAAACCCAAGTACCATATTAACAACGAGCTTTCTCAAGTAAGCTAGACACTGCTAATTAAACACATGATTAATTAAACCATTGTAATACTAAAAGCAATATAGGAAATAAACATTTCAAATATTTCTTTGGGTGTCAACTGAAAAATAGACACCAGAGATCCTTCACATTGGCTATTAGCACTTTTATTGTTTAATAGAACGATGGCCAGGATCCCATCTCATTAGCAGGAAAATAACAGCCCACTTCTATTTGGCTTAACTACTGTAAATGTTGTCAGAGGCAAAATACTTCCCAGGCACCAAATGTTTCTAAGCAATAATAGTGAGGTAGCTTTTAGCTATAAATGCAGTAGTAGTTCACTTCAAAGAGTGCCACAAAAATTACTCAAAAATAAATTTCTCATATATCAGACTCAAGTGTATGATCAGTAATCTTTTTGTCCCACAGAATGCATGAAAATTTGCAGTGTAACTTATGAAACTGTATGATTACATGCACCTTTAGTTATAAGCAACATCTGCAAAAACCCATGCAAGAAACGGCTTTAGTAATTTTTCTCAAAAATACACAAGACAAAATCCTGGCCTCAGCAAACTAATAGTAAATGTGACATAGACACTAATTGAGAGGAAAAAAAAAAAAAGAACACAACTTTTTTAAAAGGTAAAAAGAACAGAGGAAGTGTGACAGAAATGCAGCATTAATTAGAAGCACAAGTTCGTCTGGATTAAGAAAAAGGCCAAAGGTAAAGACAAGGTTAACCAGCATATTAGTTTAAGCCAGCCAAGTTTCCTTATTTCATATTCAACCTTAAGCAAAATTAAAGCAGAAAAAAGTTCAAAGTTCACCTGACATAGACAAATCTAAAGTAAGTGGCTAGGAGGACAAAAGACTAAAAGACAAGGATTTAACAGTTTTGAAAATACACCCTTCAAGTTTTAACTAAAATGAGGTTGTAAATACATTTTTGAACTCTGAGAAGCCTAGGGTTTAGAGATCAATTTTTTCACTGATTTCTGATGTCACCAAAACACCATGATTTGAACATCACAGCCTGACACAGATATTCGTGCCTTCGTGGAAACCCATGTACACGCAGCAGTCCCTGTCAGAGAATCTCAGCACAAAATCAGACCATTATTATGTTCATCTTGCCCCTTCTCTTGCACCTGAATTTAGGAAAGACAATTCAATTTGTTACACGCTACGTATTTTCTGATACTAATGCACCCGCATACACACACGAGTTCGGTGGGGAGAGTGAGGTAAGCGAAATGCTGTCTAAGAAGCGAGCATCAGAACCAAAACCTCTGATCTGTATTTATCTAAGATCTGAATTGCAGAATCTCACCATGGGTTTTCCCACGGTTGGGCAACGTTTAGAGAACTCTTTCACAAATGGGTCTTCTTGCACCCTACTACATGACAGCTTCTAATACTGCCTTTCAGCTGAGACGTCTGCAAGACAGTACAGCGTTATTTTGCCCTATATTTCCACAAAATTCACAAGAATTGCCTCTAAAACTGCTATCCAGCTAGAATATTAGGTGGATAATAGTCAGTTATCTGGGAAGATTACAAAGGAAAAGCAAACAGTAAAACAGGTACACAAATACACAAGAACAGCACAGTAACGCAAACAGAGATGAAAAGCAGTCAATGTCACAACAAGGAAAGAACACTTTCTGAATGAAACTGCCTGAACTTACACTAAAATAAAAAACTACACATATTCCTTGAATAAAGATTTTCAAATTTACAGCAAAATGCAGCCCAGTCAGCTTTCCACTGTAATCGGAACACAGGCTGACATCCAGTTGTTTGTTTCGGGTTTTTTCTAGCAAACTTTTACTGCTGACTCGCCTTGCATGTCTTGGTCAGATAACGCACACCACACATTCAGTGTGTATGATGGGCCTCACAACTTCAGGACGGTGGCTCCAGTGCAAAGGTAGGCAATCTTTTTGACTTGAATCAGAAAATTAAAACACAACTGCAAGAAGACTCTTTTTTTTAAAGCCAGTATCACGTATTCACAAAAAACCCACATGCTGCTATCTTTTTTAATTTTTTTTTTTAATTTTAACTTTTCTACTTCCTCAGAGTTAATCTGTTATGAAAAATTACTTCCCTTATTTATTTTTAAATAACGGGAGTACAGAGACTCCCACATCACAGCCCTGTGCGGAGAACTGGCTGGGTATTTCATCACAGCGCTGAGAGCCTGAACGTCTGCTAACAGGCAGTTTTCCAGCTCACTGGCACAGGCACAAGTGAAAGCAGCACATTCATTTTGTGCAATTTGCTTTACCTTCCCACATGGAGTTGGTGCATGTAAAAGGCTGTTAAGTACTAAATTATTCCTTATCAAATCACCATCATCTGGAGTCATGATCAACACTAATTAAATTACTTTCGCTGAACACGGCTCCAGCCTGCTGCCTCGGCTGCGAGGTACATTTTATTTTGCTTACTGTACAGTCCTAGCAAGGTACAGGGCACAGTGCTAGAAGGCATCTGTGCTGTAGTTTTAATTAAAGTTTACCTCACCTTCCTTCCAGCTTTATAAGCTAAAGTGTATCAAATCAAGTAGGTTAACGCCTTCATTTCATTTAGGGAAAGTATTACAGTCCAAAGTGATTTTATATTAGATCTTTATCTTAACTATGGCCAGAAAGATAATGTAGCTGTAAAATTTAAAGTCTTCCTCAGGCAGTCCCCTGACACAGTCACCACGCTAAGCTTTATCGGTAACTCCTTCAGTGTACACTTTTAGAGGCAGAAAGGAAAAAGAGATAGCCTGAGAAAAATCTTACAGCATTTTTGGGGGGCTTTCTAGAAGGCAACCTGACCTTTCAAACTACATCGTAAGTGTGGCTGAAGATGACAGACTTATTCCAACAGTAAAATTTCAAACATTCAAAACAGTTCCCGTATCACTGAAACCCTCCACACGTCACTCTTCATTTTAGTATGACACTGATTTTATAGTGCACCTATTAAAACAGATTTTAAACATACAGTGTTTTGCTAAGCTGGATTGTACATAATGTTTTCAATCCGTTTTGTTTTGAGGCAAGCAAGTTTGCTTATTTATACAATCTAATTTTAGTGCAGCATACCAAGCTACCAACCCATCCAAATTAACAAAATGACATTTCAAACAACCAGCTCCTTACCACTTCTTTCTTCCTGATGGCAAATTCATTTTTCTTAACCCCAGAACAGAGTCTCAACCCTATTAAAGTAACAGGCATTCTGCCTTAACGATCTTATTAAGCAGTGACCAAGGGCCAAGATTTCATCCCGAGTGATTACTTACAGATAGCTACCTGTGAACTTGAAAGGCAAACAATCTTACAACATGTATTTAGATGGATGGCTTCAACACCTCATCTCAGCTACTGGGGAAAGTCAGGCTAATCAGTATCGGAACGGACTCAATCTGCAGACCCTGTCTGGAGCTCCTCTGAAGCCAACGTGCAGATAGATATAAGGCAAGCAGAAGGACCGCTACCATCTGCTGAAAATTGATTACGGTATAATACATCACGGTATGCATATTCTCTGTGCTTAAATATCTATCTGTATCTGCAGACTAAGAGAGTTTGCATGTTGTACAGACCTATATTTTATACAAAATAATAATTTCACCACATAGTAAACTCACACAAAACATGCATAAACACAGGGTGAAAACTGCTATCCCTCATTCTGAAGCGCTGTTCTCCTTTGCTATCTGTCAACAGCCTAATCCCCAAACATTTTTTTTCAAAGTAACACCCAGTTTAAGACCCAAGAGAAGAACAGTTTTATTAAGAACTCTGACATTAACGAAGGAATCGGTTTGTCTTAGAGGAGACTGATTTGTACACTTTCTAGCCTGAGAAACAGCAAATCTACCAGCTCTGTACAGATAGAACTGAACCACTTCTTTTTTGAAAACTCCAGAAATGCAGTGCATCAAATAGAAAAGCAATGGTTTAAAATATTTTTCAGTTCAAGAGATGATTATTTAAGATGAAGAAATGAGGAGTATCTTACGTGAAATTGCAAGTCATTTCTCCTTTGAGCAAGAAATTACAATTTTCAAACTTCATACTCCTGCCCAGAACACAAAATAAAATCTGATTTTATTTTCTGAAGACAAATTGATATAAACTTATTTTTAAAAGACTTGAAACATTGGTAGTTCAGTGACATTGGCTAACAGCAGGCAATCTTGATTCCACCGATCAAAGACACAGATGTCTAATTACGAAGACTTGTAGGGCAAGAGCATTTACTGTATGGCATAGTCAACTGAGAGCAGCAACCTTGCTTGAGCTAGTGAACTCCAATGTCTACTAAGTAATACTACTCGTGCATTAAGTTCAAAGACCTTGCCTACCTGGAGAAAAAAGGAGGCAACCGGGAAGACAGGGTAAGTTATGCCCTAAACATTTCTGCTCACGTTTCTGAACTGCTTTTCACATTTATGCTCTCAAATCACCCTCTAAACCCAATTTAGTAAATAAGTCATTCATTTTTACAACTAAGGCAAAACTGTAAATGTGCAATGTAAGTTCAGTGAGATTTCTTGAACACAGGTAAATCAATAGGATTTTATTTTCTTAAACAGAAGATGTAAAAATCTTTAAGTTAATACCAGTACAACTCCAGGTACTAGACTGATTCAGGTGACCCAAGTTAACACTTGGTAAAATTTCAGAAGTGAGAAGGCCCCTGTACTGATAAAGCCAATACTGTCACACTTTAAATCTACCTCCCAATATACACAGAAATGCAGCAGGCACTTCAGATACATCAGTCTCTCCAAGATTCTTTTCCAGTACATTTACCTCTCCCAAGCCCTCCCCTTCCCCCAACACACAAAAATCCATTACTAAAGGGTCTAATCTCAGCTATCAGCACAGAGTGCCTTTTATGGAGCCATTAAACCATTTCTCTTGTTTACAGTGCCTGAAGAAAGATGTGAATTATGTCTGTGACAAAACAGGCGATAACATTTCTAAACTGCTATCAAAATGCAAACTGAAATACACTTAAGGACAGGGACCCTAATTCATGTTTTTGCAATTTTCCTTGCTCACTATAACTTAAGAGCACTCACCTGATGATTCAAACAAATTATTTATGTTGTAAGAACAACAGGTAGGCATTTTAATTAAAAAGAAAAAAAATCTACTTTCAATAAATAAACAGTTTATTGAATGGTTCATCAAAGAGTGCTGGTTACTTGTCAGGTGACAGTAAAATCCAAACATAACATGGTTGTTTCATATGAGGCCTGAAAAGCTCTATTTATACAACAGTTGTTTACCATTTGAAATGTACGTTCAGCATAGGTATGTGCATATCTGATGCAACGAGCTACAAACAGAAGTATTTTCTATATGACCTTCTAGGTGGAAATGCCAGGCTCTATAAATATTTTCTGAAGAGGTTTCACAAATGTGTATTTAACTTATGGAACAATAGCCTCCTGCATTCTGGAGGCTATTTATTGATTATTTATTTCTAGATCATTATGATTTAAGCTACAGACCTTTGTAGATAGTTGCACTCTGAATTTTAACAACCATTTAATAGGCATCTGATTGAAGACAATGGGATGTCAAAGCAGGGTGTTCTTTCCATTTCATTCCACCTTACATTAACGGTAAAATTTCTCATTGTAATCTCTGGAATGCACAGGAGAAAGTAGCTGAAGCAGGTATTATACCCAGCTGACTATTCCTCCCTACTCTGGAGGTTCAGCTGCAGCAGTAGTAATGTGACATGCAACCTAGTATACTAACAAAAACTGAAATAAAAACATCATGTTGGAGAGGTAACAGATGAAGAGACGTAGGAGGATGGAAAGACGGTAAAGGCTGGTAATCAAGTCTTTCCAGCTAAACTGTTCCCAATTATTTTGAATTAAAGCCGAGACATGCAGACCACAGCAATAGCTGAAGACAGAAGTGACTGCAACCATGAATGACGGAGGCAAGATCTGCAATTGTTTTCACTCTAAGCAATCTCTTGCCTAGACAATGGCAAAAAACCCCCACTTTTGTTTCTGACAACTGCAACAGCTGCAAACATAAGCAAGACTTGAAGACTGTGGACTTATTTAAAAGTGGCTGAACAGACTACATATACAGACTCCACCAAGTTCTTCAACCATTTGATCCATCAAAGTCACCTCCATCAGATCGTAGCTGAGCTCCAGTCAACTGGATTTCATTTAGGTCCTGCTCTCTGCCAGATATTGGAAGAAGCTGGTGACAAATTGGATATCTGACACACAGATGTGTATCACCACTGTGGTTTCAGAGACTACCCTGGCAGTTTATATAAAAAGTGAACACAGACAAGAGACCTGAGCTTTCACTATCTCACAAACGAAAGCTGCTAAAAGAAAGAGACGGCGGGAATCTAATCTATTGCTTAGATTCTTAGAAGAGAATCCTGCCAAGTTGTTTTTTGAAGAAGTGGATGATCTTGGTATTATTCTCTATCTTATGGTTGCATCTAGAAAACCAGAACTTGCTTAAGATACAGAATTCGGCCCTAAAGACAATCGGCCTCCATCTAGTCCCACCAAGTGGTGACCATTCACCTGAAACAGAGTCTGCGTGTGTGTTTGGGTGTTTGTGCGCGTGCACATGGAGTCAAATAGAAGCAAACAAACCAAATGTGCAAGCATGCCCCTGCAATGATACATTACGTACGGTCAAAATATGTGTCATACTGTAATAAAGGGCAGTAAGCATTTTCCTCTTCAAATGCATTTATGTAACTGGGGAGAAAATGGAGAAACAGCATGCAGAAGAGAGGAACAACACATAAGAGTAAAAACTAATTCAACAAAAAGCTAGTTATTTCCTACATGTTGACCTGGCTCCAAGTCCAGATAAGTAAATCTGAGGATAGCCAGTATTACAACGAATGCTCTGCCACCCCTCGTATCAGTGCTCTTTCCCAGAAAGTAGAACTTCATGACTGGGCAGTACTTGGCAAACCCGTTAGATATGATTCCATCAATTCAGTCTTCGCCTTGGCTTCAGATCAGATCCTTCCAGCCCCTACCAGCTCAATAGATAGAAACAGCATGGGACCTCATTTTTTGGAAGCTAGTTCTGAACGATGAGCCCAAGCACCAGCTTTCAAAGCCAACTGGCAGGAATAGAATACGTGGGCAAGATGGATCTATTTGAGAACCTTGTTTAACAAAAAGAAAATACCAGCTTTGAAGTAATCTGTCACCTTTACTGGAAAATATGCAACTACAAATGCACTTTAATAACAGTTAGAACTCACTCTACAAAATGAAGCAAATTGCTTATTTTCTCTTCCAGCCTAAAGCATACAATACTGTGCATGTCAATTAAGGGTCTACTTGAATACTGCATTGCACGAATGCTACATAATAGTATAGTCTTTAAAATCCTCAGGGGGTGGGGAAGGATAGGGAGGGATGAAGAATAAAAGACAGCCTAAAATTGTGGGATTTTGTCCTCAAAGTCTACATGGACTCTTCTCAGATTACATGGTATGGAGAAGAAAATATATTTTTTCTGAATTTGAATTAGGAAAAAGTAGCCAGCAGGTGAAGATGAACTGCACTGAAAGCTGGAATTTTTTCCTGTTTACTACTACACAGTTTCAAGATGGAAAATAATCACACATTTTCCTGCAACTGATACTGGGAATTCAGGATCTTAAAATCTGCAGTAATGCATCCGTATTAACAAGCATTGTTTACAACAATAACTTTATTTGCTTAGGATAAGAAAGGGTTTCTTTTAAAAAAAGAAAAAAGCTTCACAGATTGATGAGTAAATGACAAAAATGATTATTGATAAAAATCAATTCTAAATTAATTGGATCACCAGTTCATCTCTAGATTATGTTAAATCTATATATTAACTATAATTTTTCCCTATCTTTACTATGATCTGGCATTAACATAAAGCCTTTGAGAATAACAAGTAAGGCCAAATACAAGGGTGAAATAGAGAACAGAGAAGGGTTCACTATACCTACAGCATATGAAAGTTGCATTAC
Source organism: Rhynochetos jubatus (assembly GCA_027574665.1). Classification (NCBI taxonomy): domain Eukaryota; kingdom Metazoa; phylum Chordata; class Aves; order Eurypygiformes; family Rhynochetidae; genus Rhynochetos; species Rhynochetos jubatus. Next base: position 54,169,561 of record CM050653.1, on the reverse strand, counting down.
TATCCATAAAGCAGGTTTATATGAGGGCATTTGTACACGGGGAAAAGTGACCAACAAAATCATCATTATGATGCAGGCATATGCCACTTTCCTACAGCACAGCTTATTTGACTCCTAAAAATGACGCTCCTGTCCCTGTTCAGCAAAGAAATTCTTCTAGGTGCTTCTTCACAAATGGAAATAAGTATCGTTCTCTGACTGAAATGTGTTGTTCTAGAGCTTGTGTGCTAAGATACCAGAAGTTTTTGCCAGTTTAGTTATTTCTGGGCAACTAACCTAAGATGCCCCATGCCACAATGGATGCAGCCTTCCCTAGGGGTGGAGGGATTCTTAGCCAGGATGGAGGCAGGGGCACAATATTAGAGGTTGTACCCATACAGCTTAATAATTAGTTCAACACAATAAATACCATATTTAGTGTAAGATATCCCTCATTTGCTTGTCTGCAGTTGCAATTTCTGAAATATTCTTTTAGAGTTACTGATGGTACCTGTAGCTTTCTGACGCTGCAAGTGCTGAAGGCACCACTGAGATAATTTGAATATTTGTAGCCACTTGGCTTCCCATTTAAAAGGACCATGCCAGTTGAAAATTGCAGTCTGTATGTTCAGTATACCAAAATTAAAAAGCCCACCCAAAAGCGTAAGACATCTGGCTAGAGAAGAGAGGTGGAGGGGGGAGGAAGCTTTTATTGATACAGTAAGTATCAATAAAAGTTAGCCTACTCCCTAAATCCAAAGACAGAGCAATTATAAGGCAAACTTTTAAACAAGCTGCCAGTAAACATCTTGTTAGGACACTATACATCCTTTGGCATAAACTGACACTATTATTTGGGCAGCTGCTAACTGGCTGAACTGCAACACCGTATTAGCCTGTCTTTGCTCTTCTGCCTGGAAGCAAAAGACTGGTTTGACACGATTTTGGTTAGCTGACCCCTCTCTTATCCTCCAGCCCCAAAAGATTTCAGCTTCCAGTTAAGAATTGTCTAGAAGTTATTTTCATGCCGTGGAAGCTGCAGTTAAGGACACATTTCTTAGGCTTCGAATGCAGCAATCTCACCAAAATGCTGTCACGGGCACTGTTTTATTCTGATTTATGTCTCCTTCATGCAGTGCTCTCCTTCCCTTCCAGACAGCTACCTGTCCAGGCATATGAGACTCACAGTCGCAGGCAGGCAAGGGGAAAGCGCTGCCAGAGGGTCTTGGCCTCCCAGCAAGGACCTCCAGGGCAAAAGTTAACCTGCTGACAAATCTCAGGGACACTGGATAACTCTGAGAATACAAGGAAATTTGCAGCACACTGCTGGGAGGGAGAAAGAGAGGATTAGGTTAGGAGGAACAAACTGGCTTGCTTTGATGTTTGAGGAGAGTAGGTGAGGCAGGAGGAAGAGCTGTCCCTCTCCCCCTGCCCCCAAAATAAACACAGGCTTAGGGCTCTCTGGAGGAGGAAGCAGTAACCTAATAAAAATTAAACCTGGCTGGATTGTGTAGCAATTGATCTAAAACCCGTGGATAGCATGAGATGACTACAGAGGAAAAAAAATCTAAAGAATTTTTAATCCCTCTATACAGGACTTGCAAACCTCAAGGACCTCACACAGAAACAGGGTTGCTCTTCCTCTGTGTTAGCTTTTGCTGTTAAAATCCTGGGAGGAGATCAGGGGCATTTGTTCCTACAGTTACTGATAATGTATGCGGCTCTAACGCCTCCCAGGCAGGGTGCAAGGAGAGGCGGTCTACCTTCAGAGCTCCTGATGAAGAGGAAAGTCGTAATGTAAAACCAAGCCTTAGAGAAAACTTAAATTGTATTCCTACCTGGGAATTATCAATAGAGTTAAATGCAAAGAGAAGTGCTGGCCACTAAATTAGGGCCTGTGTGCTTTTCTGAGAACAGTATTTCCATTTGCAGCAATTTCCAAAATTTAATTTAAATTGTAAGAGGTAATGGCTAAGTACTACATAACTTCCATTGCTAAAATATCCAAGTGAGATAATATCCCAGCATTTTGCACACACACACACACACACACTTTCCACTTCAGGTAAATCTGCAGTTTGTTCAGGCCTGTATTTTATTAGGTTTTGTAGAAACACAATTATGAAGAAAACTTTGGAAATTATAACAAGTATTTTGCCAGAAGTACCAATAAGCTTTAAAATAAACCATTTTGTGTTTTTGATATGTACTGGTTTAAAGGTATCATCAACTTGATATTTAGGAAAGCATGCCCACAGGAGAAAACACAGGAACTGATTCTGCCTTTTTTCCCCTCTTACAGAAAAGCTTCAAGTTACATCAATCTAGTTACTATTTTTTCATTGTTCTTTTGTGATGTATTCATGCATCATGGCATAATAGCCAGCTATAGATGAGAAGACTGCTGATCTTGTACTTGCGGATGCACAAAATGTGAAAGAAAGTGGATTTAATCTCTCATTCTGCCATTTGTTGTTCATAACCAGAACAACTGGTGTCATAAGGTTGCTTCTAGTTTGAAGTAGCTCAGGCTTAGAAGCCCACCTTCAGCAATTCATAACCAGTGTGCCAGTTTGCTTCCCTATAAAAACAGGAATATCTTCATAATAAAAAAGCATCATAATAAAAGATTATCCTTAAGGATAATCATGCCTGTCAGTTAGCTGCTCAAGAATATGTGAAAGCAAGAGAAGCCTATAAATAATGAAATGGACTACACAGTGAGCTCTCTCTAGCATGAATTCAACAACTAATTTAAAACACAATTTGTTATTATTTTAGCAACACTCAAGGATAGGCACTAAAAGGAATAAAACTGAATTTTGAGAAGATGATTTTTAATTTGATTTTGCCTTTAACAATAAAAATATCTATACATTCATGAAACAAGTAGATACTTAGGGTAGTTACTGGGATTTTTGCTTATTTTGTTGGAACAGCAAGATTGTCACCACTCTAAATACGTGTCCTTCATGCTTCAACGTTAAATTTTCACAAGTGCTCACCAGTAAGGCAACTCTAACAGATCAAGTTTATAGTTCATTAAAGCATGGCTGAAATCTAAATCTTTAGTTCACTACCAACAATCACTGCAAAAACTGCAGTCTCCACTGGAAAAGGTGTGGGCCATTGAAGTAAGTCAACAATAAAATTCAGTTCACAGGTTTTATCACTGATTCAACAGAGAAACAAAGAAGCCATTGTCAGAAGTGGTTACGTCTGGGAACATAAAGTCAGGACTTAAATAAGTAGCCCAATATTCAAAGACTCTTAGCAAAGTGCTCTTTCTGGAGCCAGTGAAATTTTGACCACCTGCAATGAGGCTCTGGTTCTCAGCACAGGTATTTAAGGCTTCTGCCACTACTTAAAGTGTTCTTTCTTATCGATACGAGACTCGCAACTCAACGTAGGTTACCAATACATGCACTGCACATTTTTTCTGAAGCCATTGTTCCTGAAGTTGTATGATTACTTTCCATGTACATGCAATCAGTAAGAGTAACAATTACATGGCATGTATTTTTCTCATATACACATATGTGTATATAGAGAATATGTATATATACACACTGAGTACACACTGTGTATATGCACATACACTTGTGTAAATCCAGCTTCCAAATTCTAATACTGAATGCATGAAACTTTTGGTCTTTACAGAACACTGATACTTTTCAAAGTCTCTTTCGTCTCCATTTATGTTACTGCTTCGGTCTTGTGAACACATTTTATTTACAGATGGATTAATAAAGAAACACTGTACTCTGTTTCAGCATGAAGACAAGAGTATTAAAAAAATTAAACTGTTCATCTTTTTTTAGGTATACATTAGAAGCAGAAGGTAAACATCTGAGCAAAGAGGACCAAATTAGCAAGACTACGAATTGTTTTTGCACACGTAATTTTTCAAATGTCCTTGATGACGACTTGTAATACATAAGTATAAAGACAAAAACCTGGCCAGTCAGTAACCTTCCTATTCAGTGACTGCAGCACTTGGCAGTAAATGTCACTGCTAAAAAATATTTCACTACATTAACTTACTGGCAACCACATTTGCTGAATAAGTTCATAAACAGCCACGGGAAAAAGACAACGAGAAATAAAGTTGCTAATGATTCACTCTTTTTTAACATGCATAATCTTCAGTTTACAGAACAAATAGATACATAAGTATAAAGATATTCTTTACCAAGACAGTTCACTTCTCTGTTCACCTCATCAAGGTCAAAGTATAATCCAGGAATGGGTACAAGTAATGTATCAAAGACAAGAACATGAAGAATAAGTGAAAGGAAAAGAATCTTTCTCACGGAAGAGACTGGAATACTTGCCTTGAAAATGTGATCAGTTTTCCATTTACCAGTTTAGACTAGGTATAGATCATTCCTAGAAAAACCACCAGTGACTTCTAAGACTCAAAAAAATTAATAAATATAATAATTTATGCTTATTTATCAGCTTATAAATGGCTTCACTGTAATTACTTCCCAGTACTGACATACATAGGACCAAAACAAAAGGAGACAAAACGTGGAACAAGGGCTATTTTTCGTGTATGCTTACCAAGGGCTAGCAATATCAGTCCTACATGACATGAATGTCACAGACTCTCCAGTGCTTAACTGATGTTTTGAGGACTGTCACTCTCTTCTCCCATTTTTTTTCCTGCTATACCCTTTGAAAACTTCATGGTAGTCTGTGGGAGAGCCTGAGTTCTGTCTTCAGTTGCTGAGGCAGCAAGCAGAAGAAAAAAGACTAAAAAAATGATACAGACTAAATACATTTTACCTAAAGAAATATATGAAATAAATAGAAGTGGATGGGTTCAGCTTGCAGACTGCCTTCTTATTTTGCACCATCCCAGAGCTTGTGGATTTTCAAATAATTATTTAGGCTGATCTTGGAATTCAAAACACATTTTGCAAAAACACTGCATGGAAAGCAGTTTAAGGAGAATAACAGTTTTGTATCAAAATAGAATCACGAAGACCCTTCAATCTGCCTTGTTTGGTTTCTCTGTGAAACTACAGTTGAAACAAATTTCTGCATACTTTGTTTAATACAACTGGAACTGAACAGATGCTCTAATACATATACACACTCCTGATGAAATTAACTAAACAACTATCTGTTTTAAAACAGAAATAACTCTAGCGTTAAGAAAACACTGCCACGACTACAAGTTACAATGTGAGGCTTGCCTGTATTTCCACAGATGGGATCCTCACAGGGTCCTTATGGGGAAGGGAGGAGGAGAAGCTTCCTCAGAGAGGAAATAGAAGGTTTTTCCAAAACTGAAAATTCAACATTTTGAATAAAATATGTTTAATGTTTTTGTTTTTATGTAAACAGACCTTAGGAAGTGACCTGACAGCCTTAAGAAATTACCATTTGAAAGAAAAGAGGTCTACATGCTTCATCTTTGATCTGCAAGACAGATTTATCACAGGACAGGATGACTGAAGTTTATTCATTAGCTGATAACCTCCACATGCAACCCAAGCCTTTAATCTGCAATAAAACAGCAAATGAGGATGGGGCTCTGAGGAAAGGGGCTAAGTCAGCTTAGCCGAGCAGGGATATGCCAGTGGAAAGCCAGTGGGGAGGCAGGGGGACAAAACCCCACAAGAGCAGCCCCGTCCAGCTGCCTGGGCTCCTCCATGCCCCAGTGAGCTGGGGACCATCAGGTTCACAGGGGCCGGTGCAGTTAAACCGTGTCTGCATAATGCAGCTGCTGACACTGCTGGGATGCCCAGAGGGCACTCTGAAAGGAATAGCTTCCTTTAAAAAGTTTTAAAAGTCAAAAGCTATGTACTCTATGGGGTCTTGTCATTTGTTTCACAATGCTATTGCCACGTCAGTATTTACACAATCTGTGAGCCACTACCACGACGACAATCCAAGGGAAGCCTATACCTTCAGAGCTGGAAATGTATAAAAACACAAGCAGAAAAGCAAATAACAAGAAACTGCTTATTAAAAGCAAACCAAACCCACAAATTCTTTATTATTAAGATCACAATTTAAAGGCATTATGGTCGACAGTCTCCCTCTTGGTAAAACTTTTTCAAGAATTAAATCTTGCAATTATGGAAAAGGACACAACTATGGCAGATTTGAGTATTTCCAAAAATCCTCTAGAGGAAGGAGGAAAAAAAGCCATATCAGCATAGGCTAATGCCTGATGATGAGCCACAAAATGAGCCCACAAAGTTCCCTGAAAGACAGCAGTTCCTAATTTCTTTTGAATGAGAATTAAAGAAAAAAAAAAAAAAGTTAACAGCTGGTAACAGTTTCAGTCCTGCTTTAAACAAAGGAAACAAGTGCTCAGGGACACAATGAAAGAAGTGAGGCTGTCTAAGGCAACTATGAAGGGAGATAAGGTGGTCAGCATCGACTCCTCAGTCTGACCTCTACAGCTCTTACAACAGCAATTGCACTGGACTGTCTTTATAAAATGTTTTTGAGATCTCTAGATAAGTGATCATTAAGAAAGCTGTGTATCTCACAGCAGAGTGATACATGCATTTCTGTACCTACTTCAAACTGAGAAACAATAACGCTAAGCAACATGCCCAAGGTCATGTGAAGCTAAGGGCAGGAACAAACCACAGAGCCATGACTCTCAGAGTCCTTTAGAAAGAATCTGTCACGGTCGGGCATGCACTAAAATAAATAAGTGAATGTCTCAGTATTTGACAATGTCTGACCTATGAAAGGAAGTAGTTTCAAGACAAGTGGCAAGAAACAAAACATAGCTGCAGCAGAAAGCCCTACCAGGGAATAGCTAAGCACCAAAAGTAACTACCACCACCTTGTATGATATTTGTTGGACTGCCTGCTGCAGTACCACACGTGCAGAGCTACACTTAAAAGGTGATTCCAGCCACACAGACTCCAAGAAAAAAGGAAATTAAAAAAAAAAAAAAGGAAAACACTGGTGTGTGCAATTCGCCACGCACAGAAAACCAAAACACTACCAACTGCAATTTCTAGGACATTGTGCACTACCAAGACATGACTACCAGCTGCCTATGTAGTGAATCATCATGTTAAAAAATGTTGTCATTTTTTTCAGTCTACTAAATTTTTGTCTAGAAGCTGCAAAATTAAACTATTCTGCATCATAAACAAAAATAAACCCAGTAAGCATATCTCCTTTTGACTTCAGTAGGCCCATCAGAACTTACATTATTCTGGTGTTTTGTACTTTGTTTTAGTCGTGTGGGTTTTCTTCTCCAAAATATGTCAAAATAAGTGAAAATTAACCTCTACCAATTGCTCAACAGCTCATGCTATACTTAATCAAATGCTCTTCTAGTTCTGAAATTCACTTTTGAAAATTTAAGTCACAGGAAAAAAAGAAAATAAAACAAACGGAGCATTTTTCATCCAATAGTAAAAAAAAAAAAAAAAAACCCAAACACAAAAACCTCACGATTTTGTATGCTGCAAATATGTAAATAAATAAAGCTTTTCCTCATTTAATCTGCATTTGGAATATCCTAAACCATTAGTTAAAATGACAGAAGAACACAGCTACCTGAAGCCTATGTAAAGAATCTCTTTTTAACAGGCTTTTAAAGATTGCAAGCCAGAGCATCTGAAAAGCACATCCCTGAATAATTTAAGGCTCCTGGCATCTACTTTGAAAGAGCTCCTTTACTAAACCTGGAGGAAAAAAAACAGAGGTAAGAGAAAGAATAAAGGTTGTGAAAGATCAACAATAAAATCACTACTAAAAAAGTATTTTCCTATCTCAAAGTTTAATCAGACATGAAGGAGCAGGGATTTTTCACCCAGCCCTTCCCATTTACTGTCAGCAGCTGTGGTCTAACATTAACATTTACCCCATGGCAGTGTTAAGGCTGTGATGGTCAGGGAAACAATACAGGAACAAAACGAAAGAAAAGGAAGAAAACTGAGCAAGAAGGTGAAGCACAGCACAAATCCTCATTAGCAGAAATGCAGTAACAAATAAAAAGCAAAAAGAGTTTATCATTCATTTTTAAATAGGTAGCCTCCATTTTAGGGCAAAAGAAGAAAGAGCAAAAAAGAGCCAAACTCTGGAAAAACAGACCAATGTAAATACATATTATTAAAACAAAACACTATTATGCTATTAAGACACCAGGCAATCTGGTTTGGTGCAGAGTAATCCCCATTTATATGCAATTGTACCAAGGTCGAATTACAAATCAGTGTACTGTTGACAATACCAAGTTTTCTCTGCCAACTACATCCTTCAAACATCAGCAAATCCTACCTACTTCCTCTTGTGTCTCTCATAGAAACCATCCAAACAATGGGAGCAAGCAATCTTCACCTCAACTGCTATTCAGTTCGAGCAAACTGAACACTTCATTCATTTTTACTCCTAGATTGGAAAGTCCTTGCTCTTCTACAGTATCTGAAAGCCTCGCTACTGATTACAACCAGTTCAGGATCTGGCTCCTCCTCAGTATATGAAAATGGACTTGAAACAATAGGAAACCTTATCTGAGGAAATAAACACAGGTCACCCTTCTTGACACGTGAATACTGACTTTACACAGACAGCAAAACAGCTTTACTAAGTCTTACGAATTGGGTAGGAATTTTAAAAAGTGTCATACACAGAACTCTGATTTTAAAAATAAAAGCATTCACCTGTATGAAGAAATTATTTTTGCATTTTTGTTTTACACTTTTCACATAACTGCTTAAAGAAGAGTCATTAGGAAGTCCCCTGAATACACAGCAAAACAGGTCAGCTGAAGTGTAGAAGCAGATTCAGAATGAGCCAAAACCACCCTGCCTAACACACAGTTTCCAAATAAATGCTTGTAAAAGTGATTCCTCCCTCTTTTTGTAAAATTTTTATTTCTTATGAGTATGGAAATGAAAGAGTAAGTAAATTACAGTATTTTAATATGCAATTGCAATATTTTCCCAGTGTAATTTAAAGCTGAAAATAATGTTTTTGATACAGGTTTTTCTCCCTTAGAAATCAAAACCTTCAGTCATTGCAGAAAGGTTACAAGAAACTAAACTGAGATTTGTTTTTCAAATTTCATCCTAACAGGCTAGTTGTTATCTATTCTTCATTCCACTCGGTTTGAGCTAAACTACAAAAAAGTTCTTTGTGATAGGTGTTCAGAGTTTGAAAATATTTAATATAAAGGTCATACAAGATGGACAAGATTGGGCTTTGGAAGCTGTGACAAAAGACAGAAGGTTTGGAAGTGCAGATGTTTCTAAGATTATTATGGTAGGAAGGACCTCTTTCCAGAAGACATAATGGAGTAACAAATTCAACTTTACACAGGTAAAACAAAGTTTAAAGCATTAAGGGGAAGCTTGACACGTTGGATCCTTAGCTAGTAGAAATATGCATAATTCCAGTAACATCAATAATACCACATGAGTTATTATTTATATATATAACATGAGGTTAGGTCCCTTCCAATCCTAACCATTTTAAGATTCTATGAAGTTATGCTAGCTGTTGCTCTCACTCATAATATCTAAAGCCCACGGCTAACTATAAATATATACATTATGTTTGCTTTTTGAAAACCGACTGAAGTTTAATAGCATCTCATAATTGAAATATTCATGGTCCCAAGCTAGCTTTGAAGTTAAATCCCTAAGTGGATAAAGTGGACTCTATATCTAATCTAAACTAAATGTTTCCTTTAGTTACTAATACCAGTGCAGTTTCACTAGTTAAAATCATTATTATAGAAAAGAAATGCAAAACCCACAGCAGTTTAAGGGCCATTTAATCCTGCTCAGCACTAGGACACAACACACGATCTTGGCAGTAACAGTTGCTCCCTGACTGTCCGCATCTTTGCTTCAAGAGTTGACTAACTTAGTCATTTCTAGGCAAGAAAGTTTTAACCACAGCTTTCCAGCACTGCTACTGTTACTGAACTTTCTTACGACTCCTTTCAACGTTGCAAGTTTCAATTTAAGACCACAGACCTCCACCAGGTTGAAAACCCATTTCTCAAGCAATGAAGCTAGAAATAAAAGGTTACTAATTTTTGGCACCTGGACTGCAAACGGCAACTGTTTCAGTGGAGTACTTCAGTTTTCTTTACATACTGTGCACATCCCACACACGCCCCCGACCTATATACAGCTCCAAACTGTCGCACACCACAGTTCGGTTGCCTCTGAACTGAAACGGCTCCAACCTCCTCCACTGGTTCACATTTCTGTCCTTCACCATTTTTGGCTCAATTAAGTGTATTAAACACTATAAACATATGAAGGCTTGCCCATCCTCCCCCATGTTTAAAAAAAAAAAAAATAATAAATAAATAAATAAATAAAAGCTGGCCTCTGTCAGTAACAAGGTACTGTACAGACTTATAGATTATATATAGTAAGTCATTATAATAGAGTTTGAAGGCAGGTTTGGATCCTAGAGAAAACAGTCACAATTATGCTACTTCTGCAGCAGTAATTTCCCCATGGCTTTGGTTATGTTGATCTCCGTTCCAGTTTTGCAGAGCCCACAGCTACATACATTATATCCAAGTATATGTCTGAAACTCCATAACCTTTGCCAGAATAGCTCTCCAGGAAGCTATCCTGACCTTTACTTAAGATAAAGAAACCAACTGAAATGAAGAAATAAATGTTCCTTTGATAATACTGTGTAAGCTGTGCCTAAGGAACTTTGAAATACAACAGCATTAATAAAATAGCCATATTAGGAGAATTTCTTTATCACCAAAAGCAGTGACCAGCTTCAATGGGGCTTTTCATTCACAGTTCACAAATTATTTTCCAAGAATCATTGACTTGTTGTGTAACGATAATTGTGGGTTAATAGAAGCCCTAACTGAACTTTGTACTCTTACACAAAGGATGTATGCATACATGACTATATTTGGACACAGCTCCATGTGTAGGATAATGTGTCTGATTTTAAACTTAAAGAATAGTTTTGGCTTTCATACTATAATTTAATTAAAAGAGGAAAAAAAAAAAAAAAAAGTCTTGTTTTTTTCACCGCTGGCTTCAAACTGTTACAAAGGGAACTTTAAAAGTGACCATGATTGTTGGTTGGTATATGTACAGGAACTTGTGGAGAAAAACAAAAGTAAATTGTTGTTGTGAAGGTATACTATTAGAGTCCAGGGGATGAAATAAACTTTTTTTTTTCTTATTTTTTCCCCCAAAAATGTTGTTATGAATACTCTCAATAAATTCTTTTCGTAACACTTTCTAAATAACTGAAAAAAAAATTCCTCTAAAAGAATCATAAGAAAACAAGCCTGAATTTATTTTTTGGGTTAAAGACTGTTTTAGTGCAACTCCTTCCAATGTCTCTACTTTTAATCCTAACGTTTCAGTACACGAATGCTGTATTTAACAGCTATCTGGTTTAGTAAACTGCAGTAATTCACTCTGATAGGATAAATTATTTAAGTTATTTAGCAAAACAGAAATGCTACCATGCGCTCTGCCGCAATCAGCAGACATCAGCAGACCTCTGATGATGGAGAGAAGCCTTGCCATGAGGAAGAAAGATGCGTAAGAAAGCTCTAAGAAGTCTGACTTTGTCAGACAATGTTTCCCATGCAATTTCTTTACTATGCTGTTGCAACTGCTCAAAATCACAGAACAGCAGGCATAGCAAAGGGGGGCCAGCGTTTAACAGAAAAGTAGCACTTTAGCAGGTAAAGGCAAGGTTTGAGGGGTACAGGCTATAAGAAATCAGTTTGGGCACATGTTGAGTGTAAGTAGCAAACAGCGCAAAGCATCCAGTTTAACACAACTCCTGCTTCCTCCCATCAATTCAAAGGGTAAATTTATTTGAGCAACAAAATGCCACATGTTAAGATACCTTAAAAATGTTTCAGCAGTGGCTCTATTTGATTACGTGAAGAATGTAATTTATTTATACACAAAACATACTAAGCAGCCCAATTTCCACACAGCCCGATTTCTGCACTGCCGAGCTGCCTCCTATGTCCCGCAGTATCTGATCCATACCGGATCAACACACTCCTCACTCTGTGGACAGAAAAACTCCCTCCACAAATGAGTTTTTCCTTGCTTCCCTGGGGCTTGGGAGTGGTAATTATGAGAGGGTCCCGTGCTAAAGGTTACACCTTCAGCCCAAACAACTTCTTTTGGCTGCACATTCAAACGCCACTTGCTTTATCTATTCATTGCACTGATGTCACCGACCAGCAAAAGGAGCAATCACATGACTGCAGAGGACACAATAAACAACTATGAAGACCCAAATAAATACACAAATACATATTTTTAAGAAAGTGATGATTCATACTATACTTACAACTTTCAGCCTGATAGTCTGGCACAAACTGCTCGTCATTGTCAGGTACCTGAGCTGAAGAAAGGAAAACAAAAAACAAACAAACAAAAAAAACAAAAACAAGGAAAGAATTAAAAGAAGCCATTAAAGCATAAATAAAGACTCTTGTGCTTAATTTGAAGCACAGCCAAGATTAAAACTTGGATTTTTTTTCTCCTCGTTGTTGAGTATGAAAATCAGGCAAGCGCATCACTTTAATATCAGATAAACCCTGGGGTGAAGCTGTGCGGTGCAGTGCAAGTCCAGAGCAGTCCTGGTACGGAGCGATGGGGATGGGAGGATGTGAAGGTGGGCACTGGCCCTGCCTGCCTCAGTCCCTGCACCAGGGTCTGGACCTACCATGCCACTGGTAAAACCCAGCAGTGCTCATTTTCAACGTATCTGCACAAAAAGTCTGCATAGAACCAAATCCTAGTGTTTAACACTCAGGCATCCTTAACCCCAAGTACCACACCTTCGGCTTACTAAAAAGCGAGTCCAATTTCTCATGGCAGTCAGCCAACAAAGTAGGGGTTTTTGTTATTGTTTTAAATAGCCAAAGAGAACTATTTTACCAGACCACAGAATTCCTGGTTCAATGACAATATTTCGCACATTGAAAAAAAGAATTCACTTAAAGCAGGAATCATTAACAACATCCATTCACCTTGTGTAAGATCATCTTCACTCTTAGGGAACTTTCATCACAAACCTGAGCTATAAAATACAATCATTTCATGGTCCACTGATGTATAATTCTGCATCTGTGGTACTCAGTTCCTTTTCATTGTATATGTAAGACATTAGCCATCTCTCATACTGTGTTGTAAGCTCATTTAAAACATTTAAGCTGAAATAACACTGAACGTATAGTATGGGCAAGGACATTTGAATAATTGCAGAACATTTTGCTGAGAAGCGGCATCCTTGGAGCATGACTGGCTCAGTGTACATCCCGACAGGGATCCAGCTTATCATCTCTGAACTTCATCATCTTGTCCTCAACATACGCTAACTAGAATCCTCATAGCAAAGCTGCATGAAATTATCTGTTTCAAAATATTTCAATTTACACACTTCTTGTCCAAATACAAGCTCATGATTCATATGATCTTAATTGAAAGTTAACATATGCCATGATCTGGTTACCCAACAATATTTGAGAGGTAAGTACTGGTTATATAATCATTTATCGAAGCAGTGACTATCGCATCATTAAATATGTTAAATGATAAAATACAACTTTAATGCCATTCAGAAGTTTAGGAAACGTACGTTCCCCTTTATATATGTGCAATTGCTATTAGTTTTAACAGCAGTTGTTTGAATTAAAAATACATATTCAATTATAATTACTCACAATTATTTTTAATGTGCACTACAGTACTCTGCATGAACCAGATCTCCACTACCTATTCATGAAGTATTTCTAATTTTTTAAGTAAGAGGTTTTTCCTTGGGTGAAGAGTTCAGAATCAGGCTCATTATAGCAAAAAATTATTTGCTCTCAATTTTAAAATAAATGTTTGAAGTCCTACTGTCTTAATTGTAGCAAATATCCCTTAAGAACAAATGACCTTGGGAAATCTGCAAACACAGATTTTAAAAGATATGTGATTACTTTGAAAAAAAGCATAGCTATTGTTGCTTTGTTGTTCGGCTTTTTTTAATACCTATCCTTTTAGAAGAATCCAGTACTTCTGAGAACATATTAGCTCCTCAAAGTTTGAAGCTCTGTAAAACACGTATTTTACCAAACCAAATATTCCCAGTATTTCTGATGCATTAACTTTCTCTTTCCTCCAGAAAAACCACAGGACTTTTACCAAAAATGAACTCAGGGACAATATGAGCCCTAATACTAACACTCTGCAATTTCTGACATCTCATGCAATTCACTGCATGCAAATGTTAAGCATTTTCCTTATAAAAATGCCAAATATTTGATTGTCTCAGAAGAATTCAATGATGAAATCAATGTATCCTAATTAAAAATCAATTCCTGAGGATTCCTTACATTTCCACTTGTTTTTGAAGGATTTGTGAGTACCTTAAGAGTTAAAGTAATTGCATCAAGTAATTTCTTGTTTACAGAAGACACATCCCACACATTTTTCTTAAGCTAGTTAACATTTTCAAGCTCACCAAGGAGGCCAGTATGCCTAAATTTTTTTTTTTTTATACACACACGTTTGCTTTTTTATATATATATATACATACATGTTAATTTGTGAATCCAGGATGTCTGAAAAAGGCTAAAAGAAAACAAAACCTGTCCTGTTGAAATCAGGAGGCTACAATTAGCGATTGCAGAACTGGGACACCAATCTTGTATAACTTTCCAGGGCGTACTCCGCGCACCGAACTGCTTCAACAATGCTTTATTCCAGTTTTATCAGTTTAACATGACTTACTCCACAACAACACTGTTGCAGAGATATACGCATATATCATAAATGAGGCCCATTTTTTTCCAGTCAATAGTAAGAAAAAATAAAATACATCTAGTTGAATTGTCACGGAAGAACAGTATATTGCATTAGAGATACTGTCATTACCCCTGATTTGGTCTTGAGTAAACAAGAAAAATATACTTCATTCATGGATCCCCCAAATTTATGAAGGTATATTTAGTAGAGATCAAGGCGCATTACTTTATCAGTGCTCTAGAAATAGGTGGAGACTACGCTGTCAAAATGTATTCTAAATACAATATTGACATAGCCTTAAAAGCCTCTGTAGAAAAAGAAATACAGCAAGTTAAGAAGTGTTTAAAACCCTGCCAAATACACACACACACAAAAAAATAACAACATCCAAAAGATTCAACTCAGGAACACACATTTCCTACTGGAATCTAATTTTAGTAGCATCAGTACCTTAGAAATGAGCCCACAGCTTATGCAAAGAAATTTAAAGGACCCACTAACTGTTGGAAATGAGAATTTAAATTATTCCTTTGTTTACTCTGGTATTACTTTGAAACTAGCAGAACTGAGAGTCACACATGGTCATACTGCAGAAATGCAAGCAACCATCATCAGCCCAATACACAGACATCTTCCACCAGCATCTTGCTATGAGAGGGCAAATCGCTGGGATACATAATCCCATTACTCAAGGGGAAGAGGGCTTTTGAACCTCGAGTTTGGGTCATTATTGGCAAGCTTTGCAGCAAATTAAACAGACAGGTAAAGACAGTTCAACCTGAATGTCCGAAAGGAAAATGTAACTTGCAGTGCTGCAACTGCCTGCATATTTATATACTTCTGCCATTCATTTCCTCTTTTCTTTTATTCACAAATGCTGCAATTCAGCAAGGCTGCCATAAAATCTTCATTTGTCTTCTGTTAACACACTCAACACAGGACACAATGCATAAATCATCAAAACTTTTTTTTTTTTTACTTTGCCGCTCAGAGGAAAATTGAAAAAGATACCTGAAATGATCACCTAACTGAATGAGAACATTTCCCTGAGCTACTTAATTATGGGGGTTTGAGAAGGCAACTATATTCCAAAAGACTAATAAAAGGTTTTGAAGGATATCAAGCACGTGGCTTTTACTGCTAATAGCAGAAGCAGCTACATTAGTTCATTCCACATTCAGAGACAGCAAGTCTCAGACTCCTGAAGCAGACAACATCTGCAGAACAAGCTATCCAGCTCAGTCTAGATTATTACCAAAAGTTTCCTTTTTCTTTTGATAATAGCTATAATGTCTCAGGAGGATTTAGGAATTGTACCAAAATGTTACTGATGATCTTGAGGATGTAATCAGTTTAGATTTTAGTTTCAGTACGTACTGAGTTAAAATCAGTTTGCCAAAAGAAAACGTTCACGGCACAAAAATACTTGTTTTTAGAGCTCTAAAAAGCCTCTGAAAAGCTGAAGTGACAGCTCATTTTGCAAAGGGAAAGCAATTTGGAAAAAAAAAAAAAGTTTAAAAAGAGGGCCTGTTAGCTTGCTTTCATTGCAAGTAAACAAAAATAAAAAGTCCCCATTAACAAGCATCCAGGACAAAAGGAGTTAATATTTAATTAAAACCAGCTCTATCCACTGTAACAATGACCTGGAGCCAAACAAGGCAGAAGATGTATGAGTCATTCTTTCTGCCAGTGAATGAGACAGCTGATCTCCGAAGCAATTCCTCAAGACAAGCAGTCAGAACTGGAGTTCTGCCTCCATTCACAAAAACACAGTCCAGCATGAACCATGTGGCCCCAACCACAAGCTTTTCATGTCACACCCTTCCAGAAAGCTACAGCAAAGTAAACTTGAACTTTAGGCATAAACACACTGATTTCACTGCTTTGTCTCAAGATGCAGCACAGACCTGCTGAGGAACGTATTTAATAAATGAAAAGTTAAGCGAACTAAAAAGGGTTTAAATTTAACTCTTCCTTCTCCCAAACGCAAACTGCTTCCAAAAGCTCAGCTGCACTCCAGGGAAAGGTGTTCCTGTTAAAAAAACCAGAAACTTTCCAGAAAAACAAGGAGCTGCAAACCTCCTCGCTTCAGTTAAAACTTTATTTTGGGTAGCAGAACACTTCCTGCGGTACTGTGTTCTCTGACCTCAAGCTTCACTTTTAGAGCTGAGAGCAATTTGTTTTAAAATATAAATAATCTATTCAAAGTGGCCAAAAAATTGAAATTGACAGGGAATTATATATGAACAGTAGGATTTTGGCTTCAGCTAAAACAAGACTTCAGGCCTCAACAGTAATGAGTCTATTCAGTTTTCTTTGATTCATTGTCACTTTTGAGTATCTGAAAGATTGTATAATTTTTAGTATTCCTAAAAGAGCTGGGATGGAGGGGGGGTGGTTTTGGTTGTGGGTTTGCTTTTTTTTTTTTCTCCACGGGAACAACTGTTTCTAACAAAGGAGCATTCAGAAAGCAAAACAGTGACAAATTTCGAGATGGTACAAAATATTATTTCCCATAAGCACCGGATCTGCTGTCAAAACAACCCAAAACCCATTTTACATAAAGTGAGAAGCTCTGACTAATAAACTTAAATGTAGTTCAAAACTAGCTCCAGATCTCAAAATTCTTCCTTATGTGAATAATCCCTAGGAATACGAAGATGGGTTTGCAGAATCTGCTCTTCATTTGCTGCTATACTAAAAATGAGAAAGAAGTTAGCTTAAAAGGAACACTCACATTTAACATTTCACTACATCCCACATGGTTCAAACTCCACAACGCCTTTGAAAATTATTATTTTGAGTAAAAGGCATCTACTTTTCCAGCAAATAAGAAGAAAGGTAAAAATTTTATTACTATACAGACTTTCAGACTTCTAATTTCTGGTGGGTCTATTTCTTTAGGACTTTTTAAAAGAACACCCCTTCCCTCTTCCCCTCATTTTGCCTAATTAACTTTCCTGGGTTTTGTGCACAAACATTTAAGATCAAGAGTGATGAGTATTTGAAAGCCAAATCTGTAAGATCAGTAGAAGCCAAAAAACAAACAAACAAACAAACAAAAAAAAAAAAAAACCAAAACTGCTATTCTCTGTGCAAAAGTACAGTCTTCTTGCTGCTTGGTAGTGTCTGTCCCCATCAGACAGAATTCAGTCATGAAGGCATTATCGTTTCTTGATATTTTTGCTTCTATAAAAATGTGAATAGTTCTTAAATGTGGCTACATAGCATTTGCCTGGGTAAATTTTAAAACTTCTTGGCAGAAGAAAGCTAGTTATCCAGAGTAAGCTGCAGACATCTTCACTGACAGAAACGAAGCCACTCTAACTAGACTAATAGTTGAAGATCTAGTACTTTCTTTTATTAAAATTAATCATTTGAGAACCAAAACCTACTTCTTTTCATATCCCCTCTTAAGAAACAAACTACAAGTAAACACCAGCTTAGACATCACTGCGATGCTGGTACACCTTGCATGATAGCAGAACAGAGGGCAGAAAATTATTTCCTAAAGTTTGTTTCAAATTTGGATATTAACTATTGGAGAGAAGTAACTTACTTTCAGGTACCAGGAGCTGGCTTTTAAATACTGGTAGCTTGTAATAGCCATCTACTCAATTTAGCTAAGCTGCAGTAGAGGCATGAACTCGTTACCTGTAGCTATTACTTCAAACCACTTACTGTTCACTTAACCTTTTGTATTTTTTCAAGTCACCCAAATAAGATTATATTTTATTTTTCTGTTTATTACCACCCGAGATGTGTATTATCTCTTGGTCTAAGCAGATCTAGCACATAAATTCATTATTTGTCTTTGCTTGTGGTACCTTTTACGTATCTTTAACAATCTTGCATATCTTTTAACAACCTTTAACAACAATAGGAGAAACTATTATCAGAGTCTTTTTAAATAAAAATCAGGTTTGTTAATCTGTTATTCCCCCAAACCCATGTGCTTTCACCATGGAAAGGAGACTTTCACACACTAAGAATTTGTTCTCTCCTTTTCATTACAGCATAAGAAATAACAGCTACCATGATGAGATAACATTAGATGAATACTGGAACCATTTTTTCAAGTCATTGAACAATTGCTATCTGCCAAAACCAATCTGATTCCAAACATACAGAATCAATAGTCATTTTATAATATTATCATCATGACAAAATGTTGTCATCAAGTTATTTAAATATAAACCAAAAGATAATATCTGAAGAATACTTGTCTTGGTCAGCAATAGGCGATTTTAACTATTTCAAGTTTGAAGGTTGAAACAATTCTTAAAGGCTTTAAGAATTTCCATTTCCATTTTCCACTTTCCATTTCTGACATCAGAAAATACTTATAATCTATATTCTGTCCTGCGTAACAACTGACATGAGGAAAACTTACTCAGAGTAAGTTTTACATCAAAATAATTTAGATCATTTCTAACATATTTAATATTACACAGAGTAAGAAGGCAAAGTCATTTCCATCAAAATCTAGTATGTCGCTAGTGGAATACGTTTCTAAGTTTACTGTAAGTAGTATTCAGCTTGTTAATTATGGAGTAATGAAATATTAAAGAGGTTACTGAATTGTTTACATTTTTAATTAATTCTTTAGTACATGTGAACCTCCCACCATTTTCAACAGGAAAAGAATACATTTCTTTTGTGTTTACTTGTTTACCACCAACTTGTCACAGGTGACACCAACTGTAAAAAACTTCAGGCTAAAATATGTGATGTAGTAAAGACAGCTTCAGGAAAAGCAAAACAAAAAAATCCACAAGCATTTTTTGTGTGTCATAAAATGCAATTTACTTTCTTCTCCTAACGAATAAGTACATTTTTGACCTGGTTACTCCCCAGCGGGGATCTGAACTCGTGGGAGAAACCTGGTCAGCTGCCACTGCTTTTCTTAAAAAGGGTCAAGATGTTTTAAAATTTCATGGTCATTTCCCTGGCTCCAAAGCATTATGAAAAGAAATATGTAAACATCACTGATGCTGCCAAATTGGCAGACTTCTAGCCTATGAAGGTCCAGAAGAACATAAATGGACACATCTAGCAACGGGTAAACAAGTCTGATTTCAGAATCTGTATCCTGGCTAAGCTCATCCATGTACACATTTGAGCAGAGCTACAATATCCTCAAATACTAGCACATTACCAAAAGGACAAACAAAAGTTGGTCGGGGTGGGGTTTTTTAATAAAAATTTGGAACAAGTTAACAGCTCAATATTTTCTCATCTTGACTTTTTATTTCAGTTTTAGGTTAGCATATACACAAACCACGGTGTGGCCTGAAACACGGAGATTTATTAAAATATTTCTAGAACACTGAAAAACCTATAGTATTTAGTTGTAATATGCTGTGCAAAAATACAACATTCTTTAGCTTTATTACCCTCTGCTACATGAAAAGGTAACTTCTTTTTTTCATTTTTAAATACTTACCAGGTGATGCTATCTGCATTTACAAAGGTTCCTCAACCTAACTCACACAGGACTAGACAACTTTCTCTCTCAAAATCTATCTAAATTATATTAAGTGAAATAAACTCACCTAGACAAAAAAAAAAAAAAAAAACTAATGAAAAAACCCACACAAACAGGCTTTCAAACAGTTCATTCTAGTCTAAAATAAGCAGTGACCCCAGAATAAAAATTGCCATTACAGTAATTTATGTACCTGCAGAAATTATTAAATAGGTTTTCAATTCCTTATTATTTTTCAAACTTACATTATTATCTGCACGTATATTACGAATCTGCATGCATTTTTCTGACTTGCATTTAAAAAAAAAAATCATTTCCAGAAACAAAAACATCCATGCCAAAGAAAAGTCATACTAAAAGTTCTCCTCTCCTTCAAAAAATAGTATCTTTTGAGTAGTATTTTAACATGCTTCTGGATTGTTAGAATGAATGAGATAATACAAAATAAAGAGATCCTTAGGAAAATTACCACAGGGAGACAGTTACAGTTGTATCTGATCATTATACTACAAAAATTATCTTAGTATAGGACTTTCTGTTTTCAATGATTAGGAAAGAATCGTATTAACTCATAAAAATAAATCTTCTGATCCATTAAAGAGGACTTTTTGAACAACCACACGCTAAAAATAATGCTAGGTGAATAAAAACGTCAGCAAAATAAACACTACCCCACAACTTACTTACAGGTTAAGAACTTGCCTAACTATATATCGAGGTGTTAAAATCAGTATGTAGGCAAGTAGTCATCAGCACTATTTCCCTCTTTCTATGAAAACCAGCAGCAAGCAATTCTCCCCAACATCCCCCTTTTCTCATAAAAAGCATAACATCTATTCTATAAACATAGTCTATACTCTATAAACATATGTGCATAGTCCAGTACATGATAAAAATTAAACATATGTGAATATTCACATTATTTTAAATCAGGATAAATTTGGAGAGATTATGTTCACTTGCATCAAAATCATGTTTATTTCAGATGCAGAAGTTTACATAAAAATTTCAATCAGGAATACTAAGGCAATGCATAAAAATCTTTATGCTTGAACTAGACAGTATTGTAAATATCAAAGGAAAAAATCAGAAAATATTGCTGAAGGGAACAAATACACTTCTACAAACAGAAAGCCACATTGCATTTTATTAAAGTTCTCTTAATGCAGCAGCTCATTTTTTTAATTGTTAAATGAATCCCTCAACAGCTACTCTAAATTCAGATTTCTACATTATTGTTCTTAAACCTTCTCTCTTTAGTAAAACGTGCTCTGCAAGATTATTTGAAATACTTAAAGCAAAGCAGGTGTAAAACAGACCGATGTCAATTTTCTAATCACTCAGTACACAATCTCACAATTACAAATATGAAGACAAAAATGACATGCAAAATATTTAAAGGTTTCTGAAAAGGAACAAAAAAAAAAGAAAGAAAGAAATAGTACTTTTTAAGTATTCCATACACACCTAATGTTCTGTGTTGTGAACAAGGTGGAAAGAAGACACTTGCACTTAAATCTTGAAGCATCCCGTCCCGATGAACCCAGAGAAACTAATTTCTGCCATCAGAAAAGTACTCCACCAGAACACCAAATAATTATATGTGCTGCTCTAAAGGAAACAGCAAGCCCAGTTCTGGCTGTATGTAGTCTCTCGAGGTACAATAATATAAACCTGATCAATTGCAATTAAAATCTGAACAGAGGCTTAGAACTTGAAGTCTTGGTGCATTAGTTCTTGCCAAAAGCAGATGTGATTGTGAGCTGGAAGCAATTTCTCCTGGTAATTTGTGATGACACTGGGTAGAGCAGCCCCAGAGTCCCCAAAGACAAACTCATCAGAGGCTCTAATGTATGCATGACACATGAGGTGGCTCTTTTAGAGCTCAATTAATTGGGCTGAACATTAAGACAGCAAGTTCAGGACTTTTTTTTTTTTCTTTTCCCTCCAGAGTTGTTTTTCCTCTTTTTACAAGCAGTTTTTTTTCCCTTACCTTCTGCAAGCCATGTCTCCTGTAACTGGCTAAGATCTTGAAAGAGTTCTGCAAAAAGATGAAGACATGGATAAGACTCACACCTTCAATCCCTGTGTAAGATTAAAACATGCTCACAAATATATTTTTCCTGAAGAACAATGTACATGAATTCTATTCTGGCTGTCAAACATATAGACAAAGTAGATGTTTTCAGGTTGCAGTTAATGATTTTTCTACATCTGTTAATAAAAGAGAAATGCTTACAGTATTATTTCATCAACTCTTGAAATAACAACCAGATCTTAACCAAGTTCTATAGTATAAAAGGCTCATTCAGCAACACAGAGAAGTTCAAAATTATAATCTTTCTAATACAAGTGATCTATTTCTCCTTATCAATTCAGGCCTCCTCCTGAAATATCTCTCCCAGATAAAGCTCTCCTGGACTTCATCGGGATATCTGTCTGAGCAAAGACTAAATATTTTTATCACTAAACTCGCACCTATCATACAAAAATTTTGAAGCAAAGACGTGAGATGCTGCAATAGCAAACAGAAATGGGAAATCTTTTGTACTTCCCGTTATGTTTTACTTTGTATGACAAGAGAATCACCACTATTTCCTCTATGCTGTAGTCACTGTACTACTTTAACGTGAAACTACTTTCTCCATGGACTGAGTTTTGCAGCAGCTTATCTTTTTTTGCAATTCGCTGAAATCCGTTGCTCTGGGTGTAAACCAGAACAGCATTCAGCTTACTTACAAAGCTCAAATTCAGTCTTACAGAATTTTTATAACTAAGTAGGATGTTTGAACTGACAAATGGTTTAATTTAACGAATTTTGAGAGACTTCCTCTTTTATGAATGCTGACAGATAACTTTACATACACTTAAATGACAGAGGCTATTCATTTATCCTGTGGACTGATACCTCATGTTCAAGTTTGAAAAATCATTTAACTGAAAATCAGAAAGTTGTTTTCAATCTACCCTAGAAAAAACTTTTCCAAACAAGTAAGTAGCGATTTTGAAAAGTACATCTGTGTGTCCTCACCCCAAAAAGATTTATATATGGCTAAGTTGTAGGCCCCTATATACCTTCCCATATGTCTTATGGACTTACAGGGGTGTAGGTGTAGCATCTAGACTGACACTGTAACCTAAAGAAGTGTTAACTGCTATTGCTAGGCTACAGTTCTCAAACCACAATCATGTGAGTAGCTACTGACGGGACTAAGTTACAAATCTTTGGCCCTCCAGAACTTTGTCCACTCTAAACTTTTCTAACCAAATTTCCCAGGATTTTTAATCCTACCAGTTGTTACACAGTAATAAAAACAGGCTACCAGACAACAGAGGCCAGACTACTAGCCCTACAGTAAAGCTAGAGTGAAAACCAACAAGTCTCCACACCAGCATTCTCACTCCTGCTACCACCAGGGAACACACACCAGTGAAAAGGATGTTAAAAGGTGGAAGGAATGAGGAAAGCCCTGAATCTCAACAGGTCTGAAGGTGAAAAAGTCAGGTGCCATGACTTCTGTCAGATGCTGCAAAGGCTTGGCCTCAGTACATGACATCCGCGTGCCACATGTGCAGCAGTACCTAAAATGCAACAGGATAAGTCAACGAAAAAATATCAACTGCATCGGTTATTGTCTTTGCCAGTGTTTTGGTGTTTGGGTTTTTTGTTGGTGTTGGGGTTTTTTTCCCCTCAGTAGTAAATGCAGTTTTCTTGTCTTGTTTATTCAGATTAATCTAGATACAGTTATCTCCTAAATAAATAACTAACTCTCAAAAAGCTTCTCTGCATTAGTAAATAGGAGGGGAGGGGGGAGAAGGAAGTGTAGAACAAGCCCTCACCTTCTGAATCATGAGCCAGGTCTCTGTTAATGAATTTTCTTTTCCTGACATTTGTCGGTCTCTCATTACAGTTTCTCCCACGCGGATTCTATAAACAGGAAAGATCAGTTACTTTAGAAATCTGAGGGGTTGGCTGGTAGCTTTTTTTTTTTCTCCATTTAATCAAGAATACTCAAAAGCCGGCATGAATTCTTTACATTTTCAAACAGGGAAATGATCACCTTGCAGCCTCCAGTTTCTAGCAAAAGATTGCTGAGCACCTAACATCCTCCAAAAGATTCCTGTGTCTAAATGCGACACATTTCTGTGTATCTATGACGACATCTATTTGTATACATACATGTATAATGTTTTCAAGCAGCAACACAATACCAAACGTACTTTTAGCACCTAAAGTAGACGAACCTATACAATAGCACATAAAACCCCACTGCATAAGCTATGCAGGAGAACCCAGATATGAGATTATAATAGACTGCTTTGTTTCCCCGTGTTACTTATAACATTGTCTGCAAAGTCTTGAAAGGAAAAAAAAAAAAAAGGGGATAAAAAAAGGAAAAAAAAGTTAACGTTTGCCTCAACTTCATTCTTCCGACTGTTGCAGGCAAAGGCAGCCAGAAACTTTGAATGCAACTGCTGCTGCTCTTGTCTCTCTCATCCGCTAATCATGTGCATGATTTTTTCATCACCCCAAAACTGTCTTTAAAAGAACATAATGCTTTATTAAAATAACTAAGAAGATCGGCTGATCTTGCAGGCAAAGCTCCCAGTCGAAGAGTCGCCCCTACAGCGGTAACAAAGCAGATACTCAGTCTGCAAAACTCGTCACAGAAATAAGTCGGAGTGAAGTTTATAAACACCAACTTTGAGCTGATCACTCACATTGGTGACCATGTAAGGCACTTGCTGGTCATAAAATCCATCCATTCTGCAGCTCTTCCACAAGTCTTAGCTCAGTGTTTTATTTACTGGGCATTTGATCTGGAGATTTCCTCGGGATCTGGACTCCAATCAGCCTGGAGGGGAATACAAGATGGCTTTTAGATTTAAAAAAAAAAAAAAAAAAAAAATCATGAATGAACTGCTTGAATTTGCATAGCTAATTAACCTCAAAGAGTCCCATTCATAAAAACAACCCTCCCTTCTCTGCCTTCACCTGGGTTACACGCTTCTGCCAGGAAAACACGAAGCAAAAGCACTTCGAGGCAGCAGCAGAAAGCAAGGCGAGAGGCAGAGATTTATTTACACTCCCCGCCGCATCCCCCGGGCGATCCGCGCAAGTGGCAGCCCCGACTCTCGCAAACGTGTGCTCAACTCGTAATGGCGAACGGCGGGGCTGGCCGCGCACCTCACGGCAGCGGCGGCAGCGCCCGCCAGCCGCAGCCACGCGCACACACACTCCCCCCCCCCCCCCCCCCCAACACACACACACACACACACACACACACACAGAGAGCACACGCACCGAGCCACCTTCTCTCCCAGGATCGCTTCCGCAGCCCACCACCGCGCAATCCTGCGGGGCGGCGGACAAAGTTGCGGGGAAGACCCACCTGAAGGCCACGCGCGGCGATCGGCTGCAAAAAATTCCCTCCAAATTTAATAAAAACATTAATTATTCCCCGGCACTTCCCCCTTGGAAGCGGCGAGCGCCACTGACAGAGCTCAATCCCGTGGTTTTTCCTCTCCTCCTCCTCCAGGGGCCCCCGAGCCGCGCCGGCGGATCCCCGCCGCCCATTGGTTCCCCGCGCCCCCCGCCGGATCGCCGGATCGCCGCGCCGCCCGCCCGCCCCGGCCCCGCCGCCCCCCGCCCCGGCCCCGCCGCCCGCGCTGGGGGGCGAGTCTCCGCTCTCCCCTCGGCTCCTCTGCCGGGGGCGGGGGATCGGAAATCGCAACTCGCCGGATCCCGGGATGGTGCTGCTGCACGCCGTGTCCCCGTACCCCCCTCCCCGCGGTGGGGGGGTCAAGGCAAACCCTTCCCCTCACGTACAATATTTTGCAAAAACATATCAGGCAAGTTTAGCCTCCCTGACTCGGGGAAGCAAAGTAACCCCCACCCGCGCGCGCGCGCGCCCTTGCCGACGGCAGAGCAGTCCCGCAAAACTTGGCGGGAGCCCGGAGGTGAGGACGAGGCGAGCGCGGCCAGAGGCTCACGCCACATCGGCGGCGACCTGGCACCGCTCTGTCAGCGCCTGGTGGCACGCTGGCGGCGTTGGTTTGGGGAGTTTCTGTTGGCTTAGTTGGTGGTTAGTTGTTTTTTGGGGGTTTTGTTTTGTTTTTTCTTTTTTTTTTGTAGCTGAATCATAGAAAGCAATTGTTACTTCTGCTACGATGACATAATTTCTAGGTTTTGTGGGCAGAATTTAGCAGCATCCAGGCACCGGATCCAGGGGTTTTTTTTGGTGCAGTGGTGCCAGAGCCTATCAAACTCAGGATTTCCGAGGGCTTCTCAAAGAAAGCTCACTTTCTTTTCTCTGTATGGAGTGGCTGTTGGAGGGCTGTGTCCAAAAACTCTTCCTTTTCTGGACTGCCAAAGTGCACCAAAGCAGATTGTGTGGTTTCATACAGCAGCTATGTTTATCCTCTCTTTGAGCACTGAATGCCGGGTATCACAGCAATCAGGTGGTAAATTTAGGTGTTCATGACGCTGTCTTGCTGCAAGATACAGTTTCAGATTTTTATGATCGGATGCAGTTCAGCGGTTAACAGACAGAGCCCCAAGCTAGCAAGCCCAACTTTGCCGTCAGCCCTTTCTGAGGGTTTTCTTAGCTAAGGGTGTAAAGAAACCTGCTTTTGCATAAATTGCCTGGAGTGATACTAACAATATTCAGGTTACCTCTTCTACTTTGTTTTGAAAATTACAATCATTTCATTACACTGTCTTCTGGAGCATATTACTTTCAGCCACAACCTTTGTGGGTTTTTTTTTTTCCTCTCTCCTCCTTTCTGATCTCACTCTTCACACTCACTTGACAGTTGTCACGTCCAGCCAAGGATGAGGGAAGCACCATGTTCCCACCACTTCTGTCCTTCCCATACTGCCTTGTCAGGGAAAATGTCCACCACCAGCAGCTCATTTTCTGTGCTCTTGCTGCTTCTGTTTCCACACACGCACTCCAGCAAACCTGGAATTAGAGGAAAGTAATGGTATTCTAGACGTTGTATAAACCTATAATCATTTTATTGTGTTCTTGGCTAAGTCTCCAAGTTGCTACTCCTGTAAGTCACTTTTGTGATACAATAGGACAATATAACTCTACCAAATGCTCCAGGTATAAATGAAATTTCCTGGATAACAAGGCCATCATTTTCTTATTTATACCCATACACAGACAACAGCAACTGCTGAGCTAGGGATGATGGCCTTAAGGGAAGGCTGTGGCTGCAAATCTGTCCCTGGGGAGTATGTGGCCATTTTAACCCCTGGACCAGCAGAGCTGATGACACCATCTCCAGTTGCCCACCTCACCCTGCCGAGTGGATGCCTGAGCCACCCATCAAACAGCTCCCAAAGTGCCAGACTTTACCATATACTCTTCTAAACCAAAATCAGTGATGGATTGTCTTATCTTTAAACAGTGACCTAAAAATTGTTGGCATGCCAGTCAGACAAGCTAATTAAACCAGCCCCAACTGAAGTTTCTGAGGGACCTCAGACCCAGCAGGTATTAGACACCGCCTGTGGCATCTGCACCGCTGTATCCCATGTTGCCCTTCACTACACCACAGCTGCACCTCACAGACTGCTGGCACAGCACCACGGCCTCCTTTCAGCACACCCACCCGATGGCCACAGGCTTGGCACCCCAGTTTACTGAGCCAAAGCAGGTCGGCAGTTTGCAACAGCCAAGCCCTCCGTCTTCTCGGTTGGGTTGTAATTCCAAGAGAAGCCGTGCATTAAAGGTGTTCTGGCAGGAGATATGCTGCATGGCTTGCTGTTACTCCTCACACCACATGCCTCTTCCTTCCCTCCTCCCCACAGCTGGCCCTTTCACACATGCTGGGGAGGAAAGGAAGAGTAAAGCTATTTTGAAGCCCTCTTTATCCTCATCTCTCTTCATCCACTGTGCTGAGTGGTACTCAGGGAAACTTCATTAACTATTAAGAGGTAGATGCTTACAGGAAAAAAAAATAAATGAATAAACCACCCACATATCTACTGGCAACCCACTCGAAGGTCTGTGTGAAGAAATGCAGCCTTTACTGTCACCGGTCATACCTGTCTTACATGCAAACTGGAAACCAGTGTGGCCACAGTACATTTTGTAATTTTGCATGTTTGCCCAAAATTATTGCAACTCTGTTTTGGTTTATTTTAATAAAGTTTTTATGTTTGAACCACTATTTTCAGAAAAATATACTCTTAAATATCACATTTTTTAAAAATAATCCTTTTAGAAACTAAAAATTAACCCCAAAATCACTTTATTGTATAGTTGAAGAGACTGAACAGTTTTTGCCAAATGGGAAGTATTCTAAAAAAAAAAAAAAAAAAGATGAATTTTTTTACTAGAAAAAAATTGCTTGAAAAATTCAGCTTTTCTAATGGTACTGCTTTAGAAGCAAGAACTTGTTTTCTTTTAGAGACATGTTCAATTACACTATAACGCTTCACTATATATTGAAAATAATGTATTATTTCAATTTCATAATGGCAGTATATATTTCACACACTTATCTGAAAGAGGACAATGAAATATGTATTTCTTGCTTGATTTGACACACTAGACACACTATGGAGCTACAAATTATTGCTGTAACATAAAAAATAGAAGTAAATCCAGACAAAGCAAAGAGAAGGTTTGATAAGCACCAGTTTCTCCTAGAAAATGTGAGAAGAATTTAACCACATTTTCAAATAAAGAAATAAACCATCATAATCCAGTATGATAAAATCTCATTTCAAAATGAAAAAAAAAAAAAAAATTAAAAGAACTGACTTGGTAACATGACAGAGAATTACATTCAAGAATGCTTTATGCTGAAAAAATAAACCTTTTTGATACCTTCATAAAACTATGCTTTCACCAAAGAAACTCCTTCGGAAAAAGGATAGTCACAATTGAAATGTAACAGGCAAGTAAATTTCAAAAAAACGATAAACATAAAAAAATCCTACTTTTTTTTTCTGAAATCGTTTAGCCTAACCATTCCTTCCAGGCATTTCCCCGGTGAACATGATGGACTTACGAGCCTGATATGCAACAAAAGGGATGCCATCAATCCAAACAACTGTTGAGCAGCAACTTTTAAAACACAGTCTATAGCAGACTCAATAAAATAACAACTAAGTATGTGACTGACTACAGCAAACCCATGAAAACCTAATGAGATTTCTGTCTGGTAAATTAACCCTTGACCACATTTTCACCTCCAGATGCTGACTCTTTCAGCAGGTTAACAGTGCTTTTTTTTATCACAATGCTACTGGCATATAACAAAGTAGTATATAATAGCAAAATTAAAAAGAAAAAAAAAGAAGAACAAAACAGAGAAATTAATAAGGCAGATACTAGTCCAACAGCATGGCTTTTTATAAAGCCTTTGATTCAAATACAGCATCCAGGACTGGACCTCAAATTAGGAAAAAGGAAAGTACCAGTAGGAAGAAAACATATGATTATATCCATATGCTAAACTATCAGATGTGGAATTAAAAGTACACACAAACAAGTTTCTTCAAAGAAAGAAGGAAAAGAAAGAAAACAAAGAAGTAATCCCAGTTTGTTTTTAACGTATTGGTTAATAACACATTGCATGCACCATTGTAATTTAGAACTAGCACTGCACAAACCTAAAGGCTTCCATAAGTGACTGCATTTAAACACCCATTTACCCAATAATACAATGAAGGCAATTTTCAGTAAACATTTATGTATTAGAAAATATGATAGCCAGGAAAACTAAAACTAAGATATTTCATAAACAGTGCAAGAAACCAAATCTTACATTGCAGAAAGGTGAAAAGTAAATTTAGTTTAATATTTTCATCCTTCATCACAACTAATACTTCAGACTTAGGGTTGACTATAAAAACTTCAGAAAGGAGAAGGCCTGGCAACTCTCTTAGACCACTGGTCCTTTTGTTGGAGCAAAGTAACCTCAGCATTGTTCTGGCTCTGCTAGCAGTCTTCTGGGTAATCCCTGCATGGGCAACCCCTGTCACCTCACTGGGGGGTTTTGTGCCTATAAAGTGAGACAATGATACTTTCTTCACTTGAGAAGTAATGTTGAAAATAATAGAATGTCTATTACTATTGATTGTGAAGATCCTAGCTTCACCTAGCTCCTTGGATCGTCTTTAGCTCATTCTGAATTGATGAAGGGCAAGAATCATGCTACACACATGTAGTCACTTCAAGAACAGTTGCTACAAAACAGAAGTGGGCCACCTAAACCTGTGAATTGATCCTCAGGAAAGAACACTCAGCTCTGTATACCACCACAACCAAAGCAGTAAGCAGTCCTCTACCACAAACTACCAGACAATAAATTAAATGAAAGTTAAAAAAAAAAAAAAAAAAAAATCATCACTATCCTGTCTCAACAATGCTCACTTCCACACCAACTGAGCAAATTGAAATAAAATAAAAAAGATCCTAGCCCAAGACCTAATATAGTAATATATGAGTCACTGGAAGACCAAACCAAGTAAAAACATGTAAAAGTAAATTGTAATAGGTTCTTGCAGTCAGGGAAGTTCCTAGCTTGCTCTCCTTGCAATTATACTCATGAAATGGTCAGCCATGATTAAGTGATAATGATGTAGACTAGAAGTCATTTGGATATCAGGATAGTCAAAGAATTTGTGCACAACCCCTAATCTCACAGATGGCTTTAATTTGCATGTCCTCCCTTATGAATACCGAGAGAGTGTCATGCAAACACTTCAGAATCCTTCACATACTTTATGAGATTTCTGCCCCACTATAGTTCACAGGGGTTGTAGAAAATCTCAAATCTCCTGATGCAGTTATAGTCTAAGATAAACACAAAGGAAGGAAAACGAAGAGAAATGCTTAAAGGTTGTGTTTACTAAGTTTGCTGAAAAATCTGTCAGAAGTTTTTCAGTACACATTAAATGGCTTTGGTCATGATTTAAGCCCTCCTGACAGCCTGAAGTCCAAAAGACACAAGGATGATACAAAGTGCCCTTTCAGAATTACAGACTCTCACTTGAGATCGGTATTGGACATGCTCAGAGCTTGAGCACAGATATTAACATAGCAGCAAGAGGTCTGTGGGAAAAAGCAATGCCGTTTATTAAACGAGTGGCTATAATGACAAAAAACAAACAAGCTTTTGGACCCAAAGAAGGGTCTTAAGTCAATCTGCTCTTTTTTAGTAACTGCATCAGCTGGGCTAGTAAAAAATATGACCTCTCTCTGCAAATGTTCATTTATTAATTTTTGGCAGTTACAGAGATGATCAAAACTATTACTATTAGCAGGCAATGCCTATATTGATACTACATCATATTACTGGCATTATCATACCTGCATTATTAATACATTAACTAGCTGTGACTCCTCTTTCTATCCTAGTCTTCCCATCTGGAGCAACCTGTACACTTGTGAAATCTTAAACACCTAGATGGTGTTTAAGAAAGACCTAACCATTCATTTTCACATGCCTACCATCCTGAAACCCAGAAGTCTGAATACATCATCTGAATTTTCCAAGAGAAGCAATACTAATGTCAAAGAAAGAAGACAAAATCTAAGACCAGATCCAAGCACATAAAATAACAAGCTACTGAAAAGCAGATATAGACTACTTATGGGGGGGGGAGCGAATAGTATTTCTTAATATCAGAAACAAATAATAAAGACCTAGGTAAATCATGACATTAATTAAAGAGAATGTTGTAAATGTTGTTTCAGAGACAAACCCTGCCCCAGTCTCTAGTTAATTAGGAAGCTGCTTTGCTGGCAAGAGGGCAAGAGGTATGTGTTGCCATTTGTGCTAAGGAGAGAAATTAATTTTTTGTGTCCATTGACAGTAGGACGCGTATTTGTAGCTGAGTAGCTAACGTAGGAGAAAAGGACTATGTTAACTTCTGTGAGGATAACCAGGTCTTATACACTAGGTTCTCAGTTTTCCCACAGAGCAGTTCGAGTTGGAAGGGACCTTTAAGGACCATCTAGTCCAACTCCCCCTGCAACAAGCAAGGACATTGTCAACAACATCGGGCTGCTCACAGCCCTGTCCAAATTGGCCTTGAACGTTTCCAGGGGTGGGGCAGCTACCATCTCTCTGTTCCAGTGTTTCATCACCCTCATCGCAAAAGCTTTTATCCTCATATCTAGTCTGAATCTACCCTCTTTTTGTTTAAACTATCACCCCGTGCCCTATCACAACAGGCCCTGCCTTCTCTCCTCCAGGTTCAAAACTCCCAACTCTCAGTCTGTGCTGAGAGGTGCTCCATCCTTCTGACCTTTATTGTGGCCCTCCTCTGGACTTCCTCCAACAGGTCCGTGTCTTTCCCGTGCTGAGAACTCTAGAGCTGAACATAGTACTGCAGGTGGGGTTTCACGAGAGTGGACTAGAGGGGCAGAACCACCTCCCTCGACCTGATGGGTTACACTTCTTTGGATGCAACCCAGGATACAGTTAGCCTTCTGGGCTGCGAACACACATTGTCAGCTCATGTCCAGCTTTTCATCTACCAGTACCCCCAAGTCTTTCTCAGCAGTGCTGCTCTCAATCTCTTCATCCCCCAGCCTGTACTGATAACAGGGGTTGCCCCAATCCATATGCAGGACCCTGCACGTGGCCACGTTGAACCTCATGAGGTTCACATGGGCCCACTTCTTGAGCTGGTCCAGGTCCCTCTGGATGCCATATTTAATACATTCTGTAATTTTCAGTTGTTGAGAATGCCAGCCTTTGCAGAGTTGTGCCTGTGAAGGTATGGAATAAAGATACTGGTCTCTGCCCTAGAGAGCATATGTATTTCTTCAAACACAAATGAAAATGTGTGCTCCATCTCACCCCAAACTGGTGTCCTTGAGAGGCAGAGGTAACCAACAAGGCAGTAGCTAGGTATGGCTTCTATCTGTGCCAGACATGGGCATTTTAAACCAGAGGTTTTAAGACAGCATTTAAAAGAACACAACGTATGTGGTTCCTGAGCTTTTCATGGAAACTTTTCCTGTAAAAAGCAGAAAGTATATAGCAAATGTGGGGGCACTGCAAGATTTTGTTATTGCTTATATGACTATTACAGTTGTTAGACAGCTACCTAGAGCAGACAATATCAAGTTAAGTTAAACTACATTACAAAAAGCCATAGACAGATTGCATCTATGGGATGTGGTTGAGGAGAGCATGGAAACCAGGAGGGAGATGGCAATACGCACAAGAAACTAGTCCTTGATTGCGCTACATGGTATCTGCAGACAGAGGCACCAAAAGAGAAAGTGAAGTTCAGAGGTAAGAAAGTTGCAGGTAATCGGTGACTGGGAAAAGCTGATTTTAGATTGAGGACTAAATAACTATTTTAGCCATGTGTTAAGTGAATTCCTCATTGGGAAAAGATTCCAGGTGGGAAGAAGTCACCTAAAAATAGAGCCTAAAATTTTATGTACAGGTGGAATGGGATGTACAGGAACCACAGGCCAGAATCCCGCCCCCCTCCCAAATGAATTGTGTAAGTCTTCAAGGAAATAGTGTCACAAAGGATATAACCAACAGAATAACATTTGAACACTTAGTATTATAAAACATAACAGGCACAGAACATTTAGAAGCAGGAAATGATCTTTTCATTCACTGAATTTAATGTGCTTAAAAACTTTCATTTGCACCTCCCAAAATCTGTTAGCAAGCTAGGAAAGCATAATTACCCCTGTTTTTCGAAAAAAGAAAATTAGGCTTTTGTGAGTATACCAAGGATCAATAAGAGGGAAAAATGTTGCATGCTGGGAGGATTTCAGTCATATTCAAGGACTTCATTGCTTTTCTGACCTACTTATATTGGGTCACCAAACTCAGATCTGTTTTTAGAGGCTTCTTCCACATAAAGTGCACAAGGTTACCATCATTTGGAACTTTGCAATTCATTAGTTTTCAGTATTTGAAAAAGAGGGGAGAAGGAAAGAGTGTGCAATCTTTGAATGTTAGGAATTTCATTTTTTAAGTATCATGTTTTAATAAGGCATTCTTTTCTTTAAATTACTCATTTGTATTGGATTTTATTTTGCCCTCAAGTTTTTTTGTCTGTTTTGAAGAATAAATTATATTTTTAAATCTCCTGCATTCAAACAAACAAACAAAATGGAACTGGAAAGCAGGAGGTGGAATTGAAGCCTTGTTAAATCTGACAAGGGGCAAACGGGACAAATATGGTCTAGCCCCACCTGCTACTGCTGCTGTTACAGCTACAGGTTCACCATAATAAATGAGATGACCACAGCTTAACGGAAGCTGCCCAGAAAAGGAGCATCTTTCTTTCTGAAATGTCTTGCTATGGGTCCACATAGAAGTGTTTTAGGCCTTTCAGGTCTGCACAACCATACAGGAAGTCACTGGTGACTTTCCATTACTTTATATTCAAAAATATTGGTTCTAAAACTAAAATAATACGTCTTCGGGGAACCGTCTGCTGCGTTAATGAGCAAACAGCCCGTGTACTGTCCACAAAAAGCAGGAAGGATTCTTGTAGCATAGTGACATTTCATAATCTTGTATTTGTTTCTAAGAACTCAGACTGGAGAAATTACTGCAAACGTGAAAAGCCTTTTTTACATAAGAAATTCCTCATAAGCCATTCTGCTCCATCTATTTCCTTGTGTATATTATTCTACCTCTTCATTTTTATCATAAAAAGGTGTAACTGAGTAGTAGTGCAGAGGTTTTGTAGCTGAAGTCTCTACAATCTCCTTTTTTGTTTTAAAGGAGGAGGAGGGAGTAGAGATTTTAACTGATTTTCCACTGATCTTGTCTACTCTTTACTGTAGCTTTTTATTTGGCCTCTGTATTTCTTAGGTTGGCTTGGTGTTAAATTGGGTGGTACCTGCTCTACATATGAGTTTGGAAACACCATAGACCAAGACTTACAAGTAACCGAAGCTTTTTTGTAAGGGGTTTTCAGAGCGTCTGCAGGAAAAAATGTGCTATTGTGAAAAAGATCCGCAGAAGCAGCTGCTCTTAAAATGTCATGCACAGACACAGCAAGGGTTGCACAAAGTTTCCACTACTTTTGAATAAGAGTGTTAAAATAATAATAATAAGAAAAAGCAAATCAGTTCAACAAATGCCAGTCAGTCTGAATGGAAATTTTCAGTCTGGCAGAAATTCAGAACTGGAATGGCAGAACAGAGGCAGAAGGATTTGACATTTATTTGCTTGTGTTTCGAAATCACATCTTGGTTGAGAAAGAGGGAAGGAGAAGAAATAAACATCTCTAAGAAAAACAGCAATATAAAAGGTACAGTTTATGTTTGATAGGACTCAGATTATGTAATTATTCCATTCATATCATGGTCCATTTTATTTCTCAACCTAAGATTTAAAATACAGTAATAATATTTGGCTTTTGAAGATAATAGGCTTCACTCCCATTATTTTTTTCAGTTTTGGTTTGGGTTCATCTTTATTGTAATTTTAGCTTCAAGTGCTAAGTTTAGCTCTCTTTCAATGTTAATTGCTATGTTTATTTTTCTTTTTAATTTTAGAGGCCTGCAGTACAGTTTGAACTGGAGATTAATTAAATTCCTGGTAAATCACATTCTAACAGGAAATGTTGGAATCCCATTGTGAACAGGGCCAGGCTATATTTAAAAAAAAAAAAAAAAGAAAAAGAAAAAAAGACACAAAAAACCCCTTGTCATTCACTTAGAATCCAGTGCAAATAAGAACAGAAGATCACAACGACATACAAATCCTCAGATTGCAGATTTGCCTCGGGAAAACCATAAGAATGTGAGACTTCTTGTATCTAAGGTTACAATCTCTGAAATCTGGTACTTTGTTCAGAATGTTCCTGTTACAAACTCTGTTGACTCTTTCTGTTATCATCACTATGCTTTTGATGATGGCCTAAGGAAGAAAGCTGACTTCTATTAACATGTTACAAAGGAAAGCTCAGATTTACTAAGCACAGTCTCCTGAGTGACTGTGATGAAAATTATCCTTGCCTCTCAGGGAGGTTTGTGTCATCATCTTAAAGATGTCGTCTTTGGTAGTTGGATGATACAGATGATACAAAGTAGTGGCAATATACATGCAGAAATACCTATACACACAAACACACCTAAAATTATTCAAAACCTAAATATTCCATTCAGAGTTCTACCCTTAGGATAGGAAAAAATGGTGTAATTGACAGATTCTGGTTGGTTTGTTAGGACATCCTTGGACAATGCTCAAAAGCTTAAGCAATGAGTGAATTGTTAGAGCCATGCATAATGCAACTCAGCTTAAGCTATTGAAAACAAGGATGTCATGGTTATATAAAGACAAATTAGTTCAAAAAGCCATTAACAAATTATAATGGTAACATAACAAAATATCAAAGTGTTTTGGCTGAATCACACAATAAAAACATGGATGTTCATAAAGTACATAACCATATTCCAGACTCAAATACTGAACCCAGACCAGCAAAAGCAGAAAGAGCGTAAACTAAGCCTTGAAAATGAGAATTTGAAAAAATAAAGTGAAATTAGAATTTATTACTCTAAAACAGAAGGTGTCACCTCTTAAAGACAACCAATGTCAAATAAATGATTCTTACAAAAACATGGTGGAAAATCCACCACCACCACCACCACCACCACCCACCATTTAACATTGTCCCACATTTATTCATAAAGGAATGTATTGACAATTTTTATTATTAAATGGAGCTGAAAGTTTCCCATAAAGAACTAGAATAAATATATCTACAATTAACATTTCCTGATTTGTACTCTATATATCTTTATAGAAAAAAGAAGCAAAAAAGAAAAACCAACCTTCAAAACCAGGAAAGTAAATATTTGAAAATTCTGAGTGTTCAAAACCAGTGAACAATTTAAAAACATTTCTATTTCAAACATATCATTGAAAATTAAAAAAAAAAAAGGAAACACACCAATCTGCTGTATAGGCTCAAGAAAACATATTCCATACATCCTATCATTTCAGACATAAAAATGCTTTGTTCCCTCAAACATATCAGTCAGCAACTTCATTATACGTACCATAAGATTTATTTTGTTAGATTCTGTAATAACAATTTTCAACTTTCTAAGGTCTGCTTATAAAAACCATAAAGAAAAGGTCTCTGTTCTCCTTTCCTTCCACAATCTGAAACCTGTAGCGGAATGTTAGTAACAGTCATCATGTTTCATTATGAGGTCATTCAAATATCATATTTATCACTTACATCATTTACTCGGATCAAAGAAGCTTCACTTACCTTGTTCAAAAGCAAAATGAATCCACTCTCTGCCAAAAGTCTGTATTTGAGTAAGTCAAAAAGGCCTTCATCATCCAAAGGGTAATTATTCTCAAGCTAGATATTGTTAACTAAGCTTAGTGTCCTCCCTCTCTAAAGACACTTCAACTACATAAACTTTTTACACATACACAAATCAAACAGTTTCAATTCACCTACTTGATAACTCCTGGGCACCTGAGATCTCCATGTGTTTGTGGTCATTTTCACTGACATTAATACAGAAAGATTTATCTATACTTAAAGCCCTTTACAGTAGCTGGTAAAAACACATTTCCTCTGACAGTCTAAATTAGATCATGAGAGAATCTGTTGGCCTATAGAAATAATCATTATATTTGTATAGTCTCTTTTGTAGGGAACTTTGCTTAGATTTCCTGTCTGAACTACGATTTCTGACACAGCTTGGAGTCTTAACTGAAACTTTGCTTCTCCAAAGACATAAGAGAATTAAAATAAAGCTTTTTAAAAGGCATTTATAAATAAAATTGTTACTTAAAATGGCTACATCAGGATCCTAGAAGATCATCCTGAGTCAAAATAAGACTAGAAAACCTTCCCTTCCTCCTTCTGTGCTGCGCCAGCATACAGAAGTCAAAGACTTACAGGTTTGCCAAGGAATTCTGCTTGCACCCTTTCTTTATTGGGATTGCGCACATACAGTCTTATTTCCTCATCCAGAGGAAACAAGAAAAATATGAAAAAAATATATAACAAGTTGAGAAATCAGTATGGCTTCCTGTTATTTTCTTTCCCTTGTTATATAAAAATGGCATTTGGAAGTTCACAGAAAGTAGAGAACTTCCCAGAAGTTTAAAATTCTTTTGTTAATAAATGTTGTAAACTTCCCCAAGCTTCATTTTTGTGGTGCTCACTAGTTTTTTCAGATCTATTTTCCTTAACTCTAGCTTTTTACTTCTGTAATAGGTCAGGAAAAGAGGAGTGCTTGGTTTCTTCCTGTGGGCACCTCCTTGGTGGGAACCGGTGAGAAGCCATTGTGAATTGCCTGCAGGCCCTGAATGTTACCAGTTACTGGAGGGGAAAAAAAAAAAAAAAAAAAAAAGGATAGATTTCTCAATGTTTAGCATCATATTTAGAGCATGTGTCACTCTCATTTGCCTTGATAGTTTAACCAGGACCATTTGGCATTTCTAATCCTGAAGTGTCTCATCTGTTTGGTGTGGGGCAGCTCCTCAGCATGACCTTGAATCACATTTGAGACTTTGGCTCACACGTATCACTTCTATTACCGCTTTGGTTCACTTTTATTAGTTCAATTCTTTCTCTGTGTCGCTGTATATTGTGTAGTGTGGAGAACTAGGGAGAATTAAAGCTACCTAGTCTATGGGCTCTAAATATAAGCCTCCTTCTCTAATAGTAATTCATCTATGAAATTCTCATAGTTGCCATCATGTCTTTAAAACAATCCTACCGTCACTTAGCACATATAGTATTTTCTTCTTGTTTTTAAATTGTACGTTTTCTGCGTGCTGTTGCATATAAGTTGGCTGGATGATTGAGCTTCAGTTCTACTTTTAAAGGTGATAGTTGGATATTACATGCAGCAGACATTCTGGTACTTTCCACATCAAGTTTTTCTAGTTTCACCAGAAAGATTTTGCTATACTGGTTCTCAATTAAATTTATTTGATGAGGCCTTTTTTTTTTTTCTTTCAGCTGAGAAGTCAGTTTCAGGTATACCAAAATATATCCCTGATTTATTTTTCAAGTATTCCTGATTTCCTCCCATAAAAAACCCAGCCAAACAAGAAAACCCATCATCAAAGTCCAAACAAATGAAAACATTTCAGTTTTGACATTTAAAAAATACTATACTTTTTTTAAAAATTTCTTTGACATTTATTTACATTGTTTGGAAATAGTAGATAGAAATATTTCAAACTACCCTAAAAACCAGTTTTTAAGTTTATAGAAATTTTTGATGATTGAATTTAAAAAAATATTTTAGCTGATTTGAAACAAATTAACCTTTCAGGTTTTTGGAACTGCCCAAAGAAAAGTCAGTAATTCATATATTTTAGTCTGGAACAACTAGTAGCTACAAAAAGGGATGCTGGCCTTATTTCCAGTGTATGGTACAGTAACAAAGGATTATTGACTTACTGCTTCTGTAATAGTTTTATCTTTCCTCCTTACTTGAAAAGAGCAACTGTAGACTGCACTGATTTCTACAGAGTTGAGGAAAGGACTTGATCTCAAGTCACAAAAGACTGAGCCAGTGTTTGTAAAATTTCTTCAACAGCCTTAGAGAAAGGATATGATTTCACCATTTTCCAACTAACAATTGCTTCCAGTAGCTTTTGATTCTCCAGAAGGCACCTGAAGATACAGAAGTGGTTTCTACATAAACTAGCTTAAGCTCTTCAATAGTCTTTCTACGCCACTTTGCTGCATAAGACTATTAGAGATAATAAATTATTACTTTAAATAAAGCTATTGTTTTGTTTCTTTTCAGCAATAGGTCTTTTATTGCATACGAGGCGATCATAAGGTAAATGGAGCTTACAGGGTTGTGCAGCTTATAAAACTTTGCAAGCTCACTCAGAAAGCCCTGATCAGAGTTTTCTTCTGAAAACACAGGCACCTCCCTGCACAGAAAGCTAAGAGAGACATAATATTGCTGACATTTACTTAAAAAGTAAATGAGAAGAACACATCACCTTGCAGGGAATTAAGTGCTTTGGGAAGATGTTGGAATGGCAACTTGAAGAAGTATTCACATTGCACATTAAAAAAAAAAAAATAGCAGTTTTATATTAGGTTTAATAGCAGAGAAATCTGTGCTGCCAGTACTGTCTGACAAACATCCCTCAGCTTTTACAACATGAACACTTCTAAGGCAAGAGTGCAGTTGAGTCTTGATGAACATTTAGGTTTAGGCTTCTGAGCAAAGACTGTCAACAAGAAAAGTATTCTTGCCAACTGTAGCGGTGTTTTTACAAGACCACTAAACACAATTTATTTTTTCTGTTTGAATGTAGCATTTCTTATATTTGTCATGCTTTCCATATGGGTATCATCAGCTGTGAATGTTTAATGGTGGAATATAAGTATATAGAATCATGTTCAGAAGCACTCTCTTATCTGTACAAACATCTCCAGAATCAACAATTGCAAAAATACTACAGATAACTTTAGGGTGAAACACTAAACATAACTCACCTCAGCATGAATACAAAACCACATTTGTCCTATTTATTACTGTTAAGATAAATTAATAAATATCAGAATGACAAGTAGAAAAAAAAATGTAGCTTGCTTACTCAGAGTGATGATGATAGTGTCATATGCTGTTTATTAATAGCAGTGGGTTTTTTTAACAGTCATATATAGTAACCATTATAGTAAA
This sequence comes from Rhynochetos jubatus, assembly GCA_027574665.1. Taxonomy (NCBI): domain Eukaryota; kingdom Metazoa; phylum Chordata; class Aves; order Eurypygiformes; family Rhynochetidae; genus Rhynochetos; species Rhynochetos jubatus. The sequence goes on along the minus strand of CM050653.1, from coordinate 54,128,686 downwards.
AGGGAAAGAGCTATCAAAAATGCTAAATATCAAATGAACCACACCTAGAAACCCTAAAGAAGAGATCTGGAAAACTGCAAGAGCTGACCAATTCACTCCATGGTCATCACCTGCATGACTTCTGGCATGACCTGAAAGAAAAAAAAAAAGGCACCAAAAAATAAAAACCCAACCCCCCAAAAATCCAGTCAACCAACCAACAAAACCCACCAAATTTTGTGAATCGGCCTTGGAGCAGAGCATATTTCACTAATTCTAAACCAAAATTGCCTTGTCAGTACAAACTTGATGTAATGACTTTTATTTTCATTTTAATGATTGGTACTGGTCTGATTCCATATAGATGGCAATTATGCAGAATGAGCTCAGGACTTTTTCGTCTAGTAGGACAACTAGAGGGCTTTCCCTGGGTAATGTCCTGTGTAACTAATACTAGTGGGGTCTAGTGTCTTGAGATGGTGCTAGGAAAGCTATTGCTAAAAAGAAAGCATATACAATTATTTAATTTTGTACTGAAGGACAGAAGGCAAATGTTTAAATTTTCTATAGCCTTTGTGTTCAGGGAAATTGGGCAGAGGAAGAACATTGTCCTGAAAGGGTGGGGTAGAATATCACCTGAGGAGATAATACAGAAATTACATGGGTTTTTTTTCCCACAGTAAGATGGGAAAAAGGAAGAGCACATGCAGTAAAAAACAATAGCATCACATCAATGACAGTAAGATGGAATGCGCATAGCCAAAATAACAGGTACTTGAGATTTTTGCAGCTAAAAATTTTGCTTAAGACCTTCCTATGTACTTCAGAATTTTAGTGAAAGGTTTTGAAAAACGTTGATGGAGATGGCAGGAGAAACTTATGCTCACATTTCAATGCAAAACTAATTTTGATGTTAGATCTCAGGTCACAGACACCACACACTACTGACGAGGTGGTAGCAGTGACCATACTTAGAGCTGAGCTTGGTTTGGATTAGCAAGCTGTGTTACCTGTATGTCCCAATTCACCTAATTTGCCTAGCATTTGGAGTAAAGGAATTCTGTAAAAAGAAATGAGAATGCAATTCAAATGTTTGTGAGGTTTTTATGCAATATGTTGTATTTTCCATTTATTGTATTTGAACAGAACAAGTGTGTGGGAAGAAACACGATAAAAAGCAGCAGAGTGCATTGTATTTTTCTTGACCATATCAAACCAAAGAGACTCCCAGAACTTTCCCATGCTTCCCAGAAACATCACCCAGACAAGGGACACAGCCCAATATGCTGAGGCATTGAAGTTGGGCCCTTATCCCTGCAAATAACTGTGAAACTATGAGGACTCTTAAGTACTTCTGAGAACATAGCTTAGTTCTTTGGCATACCACAAGTATGCAGCCGTTTTGTTAAAAAGTCCCAGCTGTATAGTAATCAGCACACATTTTAATCCAACCATTCTCTGCTATGAAACTGCAATAGAGCAGAATGGATAATTTTAACAAGCATCCACTGTATTCGGCTGTAATCTTCACTTGAGACAGTACTTCATTTCTGTAGGTGATAAACTGGTATACTTACCACACAGAGATTCAACAATACTAAGTCTTGGATCTCTAATACAGATAAGAAAGACTTACTGGGGACAGAGGACATTAAAGTAGGAGAGTGATGAGGATATCCCCTATACCTGACAATCCTATTCAGAATTATACATTTTCGTTATCATATAGGACAACAGTTAAAGTGCTACACAGCACACCTCCTTCTGCCCTCCAACTCTGCAGTCATATCTGTCTCTAAGAACAGAGATCAACCCTTGGTGGCATCGTACAGACATTCAATCTGTGCTGTTTGCAACAATGTGTGGGGCTTGTTGGATTTTTTTTGTTTGTTTTTTTAAGTCATTAGGTTAACCTGGGAAAAGTTTTTAGTAAGATCTACTTTTAAAAGTACTATCCTTAAGCAGTAGAGCAATTTTGTTAAAAGCACAGCAAACTGTAAAATGGTATCTGACAAAGTGGTCTCTTGTTTACCTGCACAATGACATCCCAAGTTTGCCAACATCTTAAGGGGAACTTCCTGCAACTTCTAATTGAAGCAAGTGCTTTTTGTTTCTCCTCTCTGAAAATGAAAAGCTTTACAATTCTAAAGGTGGATTTTTTTTTTAATAAGTAATATTCTTTAAAGTGAGCACCTCAGCTACTCCATGGTGCACCCCAGAAGGTTCTGCTAACTGTGCATGATCACTTGATTCCTGGGAAAGGTCTAATCTCCCCTTTCATCTGAAAGGTTTCTCTGCCCAGTGTCCAGCAGCCATGCCAAAGCATCCCTTTTCCAAACTACATGGCTTTTAACAGACTGCAACACAGAGGCTGCAAAGAATCAAGACAGATGAAGAACCTGTGACAGAGAGTTTTCAGTCATGAAACCACACATATGGTTGTTTTTTCTCCTGAAATCTCTGAAGAAGCATTCAGCTTTATATATGCATATATGTACTTGAAACACACTGGATCCATAAAACCAGATTACCTGTCCTTGAGCTATCCTTTTTATTCACCTGGATATATTGTGCAACCCATCCTCTGCCAAAAACAAGTAATGCAAAAAAAAATTATGCATGGAACTATTTATAAAATTAGTGTAATTCATTGATGAAAACTGACAATTGTAACTTAGGAGAAGTAACAGATTTTATAACAATAATAAAGATAGGCCATGATTTGGGGTTTATAGTAACCTGCAGAACCATTGGTATAATTTTTAAATTCTTGTTGAACATAAAAATCAAATTGGTGAGTAAAAGATTTCATCTCAGTCCTGCCTGTGAACAAATGTTTCCCACATCAAAAGTTAGTTAACTGTTTCAAATTCTGTTATGGACTAGACAGCTAACAAATAAATAGAAAATTATTAAAATATTTGATAGCATACTACAGAAACTGAAAATAGCATTAATAAGTGTTCCTCATATGTATTTGCATATAAATGAAAGGTTGTTTAAGTTTTTATCATAAAATAGGTTAAGTTTATCTTTCTATACTCTAAATTTCAGTCTATTAATGAAGCTAAGTACTTTTAAATTATTTGAGAAAATTATTTATATCTGTATTTACTTATGAAAAAATGAATTTTTGCTTTAAAACATTCATTGTTAGAACTCCTTAACAAATTGGTTTATTCCCCATATTTTTGAAAGGAAATACCTTGTATTCAGAGGGGTAAAACTATGGTTTTGACAGATATAAAGGCGTCAAGACAGACGAATATATAGCTCCTAACGCATACTGAAATCAACAGAGGCTATGCATTAACGACATATTCAGAAGCCTAAAAACAAATATAAATCTAGTGCTAAACGTCAAAAATTTGGAAGAAAACATCATCAATGTATACAAATGAGATTGTGTTCCCTATTTGGGAAATTTATTCCACATCTGCTCCAGTAAAAAAAGAGACTCCTTCCTATGGATTTTCTAATAGACTACATACAAACTTCAGCTCATCTTAAACTGCAGCACTGCTATCTGCGTGAAAAATTGCTGTATGGTCAGTTCCCCAATGCAAGGACAAAAGAAAACAAAAACCAAACACCCAGCACCACCCAAAAATAACGGCAACAATACCACCTCACAGTATGCTACAGACTAAACACTTTTTTTCTGGTTTGACATCTGTCTACATGGATGAGTTAAATGGAAGTGTCTGCCAAAATTTCTAAGGATCTTGAGAAACATTTTATGAAAGAAATGATGTGGAAATAAAAGTGCCATTTGTGCTTTACATTGTCATGTCTACTGGGTTTTAGAGACTGATGTTTTTAGAAACTGTTAATTATTGCTGAAGCATTTCACTCTTCTATTCTTATGATTTGACTGCACTTCAGCTATAGGAGTACTTCCTTGGGAGGTCATGTGTGACATACAACCATAAATATCTGGCATCCTTTCCAAAGCATGAGCTGTGGTGCATCTTCTAAACTATATAAGCATATAAACTGCATCTTGAGAATCTTAAAAGTGCTTAAAAAATCAATAATTGAGTGTTTTGTATGAGCATCATTAATTCTCTAGTGATGGCTCAAGAGGACTTTAAAAAAAGGTCATTGTGTAATACACTTGAGAAAGTGTAGCTCCTCTCACCTTCAGCATTAAAACACCTCTTCATCTTAAAAATAATTGCATAATAATTGCATATGAAGCAAATAGTTTACTTCCATGTATAGATATTGCATACCAAAATCGCATTCTTTGTAGGATGACTAAAATTTCACTGTAGTTACTAGATACACAGACACATGGAAAGTTTTGGCATATTGCTTTTGGAAACAATATAATCCCCATGTATCTCAAGCCCAATTACTCAAAAAGTAGGATTCTCAAAAATCAGTGTAAGTCATCAGGCTGTAGTTGACACATGGCCTCCATATACACGCAAACTGGTCCACTTCAGACTGTTGTAATTCATTTCAATCTTAGTGACATAGCTTGTTAGACATATGCAGGGAAAGTCACATGATGGGTGTGTTTGTGCCAACACGTGGGACATAACCAGCTGTAACAAGCAGTGGTGTGAACAGACTCCTAACTCTCCAGAGGCAGCTTTAAGAAGGTTTACTGACCTGGTTGCATGTTACTACTTTGGCAGAAAAACAGGTTTCTGGACACTGGTTAAGTTTCGTTGCACAGTGACTCCTCAGTGGCTCTGTCCTTTCAATTCTACACTTTCACTGATACTTAATTCTGGGTAACTTCAAACTAAGAAGGAAAGAAGATGCCTATTCTGTTAAATTCCTCTAGAGAAAAAGAGCAGAGAAGTGGGAATTTGTAATTTTCAACTTAGCCAGTGAATCTACTTTAAGTAGATTAACCCACTTTAAGTTACCTAGTTTGTTTCTTAGATCTTCATGTAAGACCATATGAAGTTAGTGGAAACCTTTCTTTTAATGTCAGAAGAGTTTGATCACAGTGAAAAGAAACCTTCATATATTCACCCTTCCAGTACATCTTTTCTAAGGAATATTTACCCTGATGTCACACAAAGTGGTTATATATACACATCATATGCTTTACTGATATGAAGGCAAGTTTTAATTTAATGTAAGTGAATTTTAAATTTGCAGCATTGTGTAGGTGAAGGCGAGGACCTTCTTCTTTCAAACTTAATTTGAATGGAAGATATATTCCCTGAGAATATTTATCTCTATTAGTAGATTAGCTATTTAGCATACATCATCATCCATTTAAGTTTCACACTGTGCTTAATTAGTGGTGTCCCTGCCACCCCCACCCCCCAAAAAAATCATAAGCCAAAGAGGAGAGCATTAGCTCTCCTCTCAAAGCATTAGCTTTGAATATTCATCTACCTTGACTTCTGTCATATCATAAACATGCTTCCAGTAATTTTTAAGATTTAGTATGATCTAATCACAATAAGAATGTTGTTACTGTTTCACTGAGGACAGAGAGGCATGTGCATACTAAGAATCCAGTTTAGTACTGTTTCTCTGGAGGACAGAGCTAAAGTGAAAGGATGCCAGGCAATTCTGTGAAGATTTTGTTCAGAAGACACTCTCTCTGAGACAGACTTCAAAGCCCTATGGTCCTCTGTGTCACCAGGCATTTCCGTAGGTAATTGCTGAGGATATGCAGAGGAAAGTGAATTGGATTCCATTGCAAAAATGCATGTCCTGAAAATGGCATAGATGTGTTAGGCATATATATTCCTCTCTCGTGTGTCTTACGTTGCAAACTAATAATCACTACAGATTATACCATGTCAATACACTTCAGTGCAATTTACAATACCTCTACTCTCAATGTTCCATTTTTCTCTTTTGCATCAGTTATTTCAAAGCAAAGCCTTGAGGAAATAAATACACAATATAGTGGCACACAGGTAAACAAAACAGAGTTGATTTTTGTATAGATACAATGCACATTAATGAATGGCTTTACAGAAGTGTGCCATAGTAGGTTTGAAGCCAAAGCTGCTTTATTAGTTAACATTTGAACATTCGGTAATTCAATTCAGAATAACAATTTTTCCTGGAAAACAGTTTTACCTGTTTGGGGGTAATAGGACCTGCTAATTGTAAATAACAAACCCACAAGAACTTCTTTAATTCTTTACAGGATTTGTAACAGGGTGCACTTAGTTTTAAGTGCATGACTAGCTGATGGCAATATTGACCTTCTACAGTCTCCACACATTGCAAAAATAAAAGCTTACCCACCGAAATCTTATTGCTAATGCAAATATTACTAATGTAATTACTTACTGCCATTGTAAACATATGTAAACAAGTTCTGCCTTGTTCAGGCGAAAACCTAAAATACATCTGACTTTCTAATTGGGAGGAACACACAACTCTTTTTTGCTTGGATTTGATTTCAGGCCTGAAGGTACCAATCTTAGAGAACGGATACTCAAACTGTAAGAGACAAGAAGGAATGCCAAAATAAAATAACATCATAAAATTATGATGAAGTTTTATTCAACTCAAATTAATATTTCTCTTTTCAGAGCAGCATCTACGTCCATCATGTTTAGTGTAAAATGCTTATCACAGCCTCCATGTAGAAAAAAATTACAACGAGGGATCCTTAAGAAGTACTCTTCAAATCACAGATTTATAAAATCTAAAGCAGATTTCAATTGAGCTTTTTTCTATTTTCAAGTTCTTGTAGCTTGTTGAGACAAATTGTTCTTGGCTTTTCTCCCTTTCTGGTTTTTATAGGGCTACTGTATAACATAATATTTCTGGCTTTAAGAAATTCACATTAAGATTACAAACAGCAAATTACTGTGATTAATAGGACTAAAACTTCAGATATTGTATGAGCTTCAGGTGTATCTAAATCGCATCACTTCGTCGCAGGGGTGGTGGTGGTTACATAAATCCTCTCAAGGGTGTCTAATGTCAACTGTATACCAGAAGTCCTCCATACTGTGAGACTGGAGGGGTTACTCAGGCCAGCAGAGGAGCACTAGCTTGACCACTGAAAATGCTGAACGGACCCATCAACATAAAAACATAACAGGAATGGAAGAGCATGCTACAGGTGTCAGTTGCCTTTTTTGTTGCTCTGTGCACTGAAGATGATGACTACTTTTACTTCGTACCAGGTCAAATTTAAGTAACAAAGGAATCAATACATAAACACTTAGGAGAGAAACATGGTGAATGATAAATGACAAGGATCAATTTAATAAAACCTGTCAGGCCACAATAAACATAAGCCATCTCTGAAAAAATTAAAAGAGATGGTTTGCTGGGTCAAGTGATTGTAATTGTATTAATGGATTTTAGTAAGAGTTTTCAAGCAATCTGTCCTGGTTGCTTTACAGAAGAAATGGAAAAATAGAGCTGGAATACGCCTCAGGAAGCCATCTATTCCATGCCTAGGCCCAAGTCACACACGTCACAAAACCCACTCCTAACACATTTGTTTGGCCAGTTCCTAAAAATCTCCAGCAACAATGACTCCACAATCTCCCTAAGCAAGCTACTCCTGTGCTTAACAGTAAGATTATTGTTCTTAATGGTCAGGCTAAACACACCACTTCTTGCCCCATCCCGAAACAAAAAGCTTATTCTTGCCCTTTTAGCATCAACACATTCAAACCCTAATATTTCTCCAGAATCTTCTACTTTCTGTACTAAGCAATGTCAACTCTTCCAACTCACAACCCATTCTCTAACCCTTAGAGTAAAGGTAACTGGGTAAAACATTAGGGGAGAAACTGCAGATAGAATACAAAATAGTACTCATTCCAATATTACCAATAGTCTGCAGACATATATTGAGAATAATAACGAAAGGAGACCGTAATTATGTAGGCACACGTTCTTCCCTGAAGGAAAACGCAAAATTTTCATGTCATTTATGCAGGTATCATCTCCTTCTACAGAAATGGAAGATAAAAATCAGTTATAATGACAATAGCTTTTTGCACATATAGGTATTTATAGCTACCTACATTCAAACGAACTTGAGCATTAGCTGCATGTAGGATTTTAAATAAGATAGCACATAGATAAAAGCTACATTCAAAAATTTCTTTAGAGCAAAATATTAGAGATGTCATAATGTAAATGAAATTGAGATTATTGCAGTTGTGAACTATATAAAAGAAACTACAATCTTAAGACATAAATTGGTATTTACTAGAAGCAGCTCCTTAATAGTGCATGTAATTAGACATTCCATGGGATTTGTGTGTTATCAGATTACCCTCATCATCTTCTACAGAGGTATTGTGTTTTTCATGTCGGTTGCTTTAAATTCCAAGAAACCAAAATGTGACATGAAAATTGTAATTAAAAGAAAACCCTATTTTTGGTTAACAATTGTTGTCAACCTCTCTACAGTTGGAAAGATGTCAGTAAAATGCAGTATTATGTTTACTCTGAGCCAGCTTCTTAAAAATATAAAATAAAATAAACACTTTCCTCACTTTATTTCTTGGTCTTCTAACTATACAGAGTAACTATTGGTTACTGTCCTCAGGATTTGATCTTGCACTGTCAGTAGTTACCCATGTGAATAGTCTCATTAAGGTCCACAGAACACTTCAAACAACTAAACTTACTAAGATAAAGTTCTGCAAAAGATAGAAAATACATATATATTGTAAAAATCAAGCATTTTCAAGAAAGCTAATGTGTATGCACTATAGATCTTTCTATGACCTTTTATGTGTTATATGATTTAATTGTCAAAGACACACAGTTATGATTCAAAATTACATTGGACCAAGTCTATCCATATTTGTATTTCATACAAGTCAACAAATGTATCTCAAACTTCTAAAAAGTGACTTTTAAACTTCTACTGAGGATGCCAATTGTAGAATTTGTATACTTCCATTGATATTATAATAGATTACTGTCTCCAACACTTCCTTTAACTTCTCAACCATTATGTCATCAAAGGAAAAGTCAATACATAATTTGACTACTGAAAAAGAAAAAAGACAAAGGACATTCTTATCTTCTTTCCTATTTAAAATGTAAATATGCAGCATATTTAGATAGACTGTGTAACAGAAATTGAGAAGTTCATTGTGAAAATTGGCCTTATATTTCCAATGTATTCCATCAGTTATTAACAGATATCTGGTGATGATGATTTTTTTTTTTCCAGAAACAGTTTGGTTTTTTTCTCCTTGGTAGTAGAAATGTTGATTGATAGATTGTGATTTGGATTACATACAGAAAATTATGTGAAGAAAGAAGGTAAGTAAAAATTTCCTTCTGCATTCCAAAGTAGCTTCCTACATCCTTGACAAGTTTTTTCAAAAGTAAAAGGTGGAGAGAGGACTTCACAACTGATATTTCACCCATTGGAATAGAGACAACAGCGAATCGGTTTCCTGCTTCCAGAATACAGTATATAATGCATCTCTGCCAATATGGAGTTGGTGTACAAACTCTGCAAATGGTGTACATTTACTTTACCAAAAAGAGAAGAAATTCTACTTGAGGCACAAACCCATTCAAGGCTTTTACAATGTCAAAGACCAAGCTACCTATAACTGATCTTACGCAAGAGCTGCAGGTTACTTTTGAAATAATGAAATACTATGCTGCAAATCTAACCCTGAAACTCTACACCTTCCTTGGCTTAAGTGAGACCCTTAATTTAATTTTACTTTAGGGTGTTTTGCTAGTTAATTAAAAGCAATGTGGTAGTGCAGAACCCCGTGGAGATTTTTTGTGAGTACTATGCTTCAGATAGAGCAACTGTCTCTCAGATGCTAATAGCTTCTTCAGTATGCAGCAGCCTCCAGCATTTGGGGGTGGTGTGATAACATACATGGAGACAGAGGTATGACTGTAACCTGAACCTTGGTATAGATCTGTCTGCTTCCTACCTTATGGTTAGTTTACATGTCTCTTCACTGTATGCTGTAGCTCACTTGACTCTTACTTTCTTTATATTGATGGAGAGTTTGAAAGCCAAAAACCACTCTAAGGGCAGGAAATGCAAAAGTGTGGTCACTTTCTGCAACCTATTATAAAATAAAATTGCTCAGTATCTTTGTGTTACATGAGGTTTCATATATTGATCAAGAGTAGCATCATCCTACCAGAAAATTCTGTAATATATGGCTAGCTTTCAACAACACAATGGAAAAAAACAAAGCGAGAGGGAGAAAAAGCTTGATAGAGATGAAGAGATAAATATAGCCTTTTCCTCTTTTTTCTATAAAAACCTTATCTACCCCACATAGGACACATCTGAAGATAGCCATAAACTGCTCTTTATCAAGGAGAGATCATCTTCCTGTGGACAGACTCCGAAATGATACTTCTAGTAGGTTCTTCATTTTTATGTGCTGGAGCATGGGCATTCCTGCTTCCTACACCACCCTTTAAGGTAGATATCTGAACTCATATCTTTGTAAAGTAATCCTGCATATTCAAGAAAACAAGCATCAGTATATTTCATTGGACCATGTCTAGATCCAAGTAAAAAAGATGTACAGAAACAACTGTTTTATAATGGTTGACAAGGATGTTGGAAACAGATAAAAGCCACCTCATTGTATTCCTCAGTGGCCCATTCAAAGTGGTAGAAATACTTGTCTTTTAACACAACAGTTTTCTCTCTAAATTGCCTTCCTCTCTAGGATTCCGCCTGCCCCAAGAGATCCTTTATATCTCCTAAGATTATGCAAACAGAGAATGGTAATGAAGAGGACTTAATTTCTTCATATTTATGAAGACATCAGTACTTAATGAATAAATGATATTTAGATATACTAATTATGTAGGTTCAAGGAATGATCAGATTTATAACGTACCTCTTTTCTACTAAAAAAGTGAGTACACAGTTTTTTCCCTCTCCATTCCTAGGAGCAATATCTTTTATCTTAGGGATTCTGGTGCTTATCCTTCAAGGATCATGATAATTTTTAATGGACAAGGTAATTATTAAGAAATCCACATCATGGATTTCAGTTATATGTTTTATAGGACTTGAAGTTTTATCTTGGTGCTGGTGTACAAGCAGGTTTCAGGACCTTTCTACACTTGAAAATACTATTTTACACAAGTCATTTACAACTTCCTGATGGAACTGTAAAGGGCATCAGTCAAGAAGGCTGCTCTGGCACAAAACACTACTAATTCATATTCTGCTATCCACAGCTTGCTGAGAAGGAGTCAGAACAGGTGAGCAATGAGAAGTTTCTGAAAACATTTAAGAGACGGACAGAAAGGCTGTTCTGCAGTAGATTATTTGTTGTGCTGATAACTTTCCAGGAAAAACATAGACGAGCTCTAGAGAGTGTTACGTTTGGTACCCATTGCAGACAGAGGATAAATAAGAAATCTCTAATATTCTTGGCAGCTGGAGCAAATGGCTGCAAACCCAAAAGATAGGGGGAAATCCAGTATGATAACAAAGATCTTAAGTGTGGCCCTATACTGTGGTAGAACAAATTAGAAATTATCATTATTGCCTAGATTTTCAAACATTTAAGTTTAGATTTTTTTCTTTAATTGTCTAACTTACACTCAGCTATACAAAGAAATGGATAATCTGTCTGTTAGGTGTCATAAAGGAAAAATTTAGCTTTACTTTATGTCAACGAATATAAACAGAAGAAAAAAGGTTTTAAGTTTAAAGCATAGAATTAGAAACAAGGTGTCTAAACCTATCTCAGAAGATGAGTTCTGCTGTCACCCTACCTCAGGTATGAGGTTCACAGTCTGTTAAAGTACAGTTTGGCATATATATCTAGCTGTAAGGTACCATGTATAACAGTGAGGTTTTGTTTGTTTTTTTTTTAATATTCCTCTAGTGCTTGGTGTCATTCATTATAAAAGTCTAGCAAACAAGCAAAAATCTATGTTGCTTTTCAGTTAGACTAACAAGTAAAAATAAAATCATATATAGAACAAAGCAAGAATCTTTAGAACAAGATAATGCTGTTGACATAACTGTTCTCTAATATTTCTAAGAGTTATGTGGGATTTTATTATTAGATCTCCCAATAGGGTAAGCAACTACCTGATTTCCAGTGAATCACTTGGTTCTAATCTTTATAGAATATTTTAAAACTTTTTCTTCAGCCCTGAGAGTTTTTGTTGTCTTTACCACCAACCTATAAATGTATCAAGACATTCACTATAGCCTTACCTAATATTCAACCATTATTGACTGTCTGCCTGAGGTTTTATCGATGAGCAGTATTTATTCATTGAAAACAGAGTGATGAAGCAATAGTTATAAACCTCTAAGTTCTGTTCCTGCCTCTAACAGAGGAAAAACGTACATATGCGTGTCTGGTAAAAAATCTCAAGCTTTATTCTTTCCCACTTCAGTGGTAAGAAAAAAGCTGCTTTGAAAGGAACTGCTTTTATTTTCAAAGTTGAGTATGTTGTCATCATTCACATAGCTTAAACAGTAACTTTAAGATTATGACTCCTGATTTTGTTAATTTGAACTACACACCTAGTTTACCCTACCTCCCTTTCCCAATGCACAGAGAATGAGAGAAAAAGTACAGCATTATGCATATCTGTCCATATTTAAGTATAAATAGCGTTAAGGTGTTAAATAAAAATTCCAACTTTGTTCACATAAGCCACACAGTGAAAGGACAAGTGTTGTGAAAAATGTAAAGGACCAGCAGAAAACAAGACAACAAAAGTTACTGAGCAGCAGGCCCAAGGAGTTATTTCCACTTAGATGGTAATGTGTGTTAGGTCAGTTGTCTTTTTTCTAAGCAGAGGGCATTTGACCCTTCCAGTGAATAGAGTTTGTTAAATTGCTTCCTGTTTCAGAATCTATGAAAACACAGGGTGAACATTCTCAAGAAACCCGTGTAGGTTGAATATGGCCAAAGTGGATGCTTCAGGAGCTGCCTGAACTAGAGGAAACTCAATTTGCAACAGAGCGAAGGCTGAAAGATCAAAGATCATGAAATATAGACAAAATACCAGCACTGGCAATGACTCTTCTGCTTCATAAGTCACAAAACCTGTAATAACAAAAAAGCACCTGGATTCATCTTCTGTATCACAGTGAAAAAAAAAATAGTCAAGTAGAAAATGTTTCTCTTTGAACAAAAAGCATTAAAAGAAATAAAAAGAAAAAAATAACGTTAGCTTGTTGCTAACTTTGTAACTCAACAAAATAAATCTTGCACAAGTAGTGAAATAAACTGTATGTACACAAGTGATAAGATTTAAAAGATAAGAAAGAAAAAAAGAATAGGCCTTTTTGATACTCAGCTTCTATATATGTCATATATTCCAGGTATTGAGCACTTTCTATCTCTATTTTGAGGAACCAAATGTGAACCATTAGGTGATAACAACCAAAACATATGGGAAGTTCACAAAAACAGAGTTGAAGAATGGATGAAGTATGATGTAAGAAAGATGTATGAAGTATGTACAGACACCACAGTCTGATGGCAAGTAAATTAAATGTTTGCTTTTAAGACCTGCCCTTTCATTGCTTCCAGATAGGCTCTCTTGACCACATACCCCAATCCTGTACAGGCATCCCACTGCTGAATAGTGCCCGACTCCACAAAAACATTAACAGCATAACAAAGTGCTGCAGACTGACACACCTACTTGTTGTTAGATATTCTCTTTAAAGTGCTTAAATTTCACTTAGATCTTGTTTAAATGTTTAGATGCATTGTTAGACATTTGAAATATTGGTGAAACTGTACTTCTGAACTGGAATACTTGTAGAGGTATTTAGTTTAGTTTTAGGTCAATAACTGCCTGTACCAACAAAGTTAGACATATCACTGTATCTAAGTATTTATTTGATATTTACCCATTCACTTTTAAACTAATTTTCTTCGCTTGTTATAGAGAAGCAAGATCTGAGATAGTCCCCAGTCACTGAGGGCAAGTACTTAGAAGAATATCTAAGAGTAAAAAAAAAAAAAGATTTTTTTTTTCTTACGTTCTTCATTTAGTAAGATAGCATAATTTTAATTTTTCTCTCCAAGGGTTTGGGGTGGTTTTTGGTTGTGTTTTTTCTGTTGGTTGGTTGGTTTGGTTGGGGATTTTTTTGTTGGTTGTTTGGGTTTTTTGGGACCAAGTTATTGTACGGTTTTTGTTTGTTTGTTTTAAAGCTCAATTGTTAATACATTTTTACATCTTCTCTGGCAACATTAACATGCTTGTCCTGCTTAGTATTCAATTATTAGTGGCCAGTTTGTAGCCAAGACCAACAGTTTGAACTGATGTAGTACCAATACCTATTGTGCCTGCTTTGGGAGTATAAACTTTTGACAAATGCTATCAAAAACTTCAATGCTGTCACTGTTATGTCCATGAAGTTTCTGGGTCCATCATGTTGTTGTGCTGTACGAGTAGGGATGACACATGTATATGTCATTTTTATGGGAACAAAACAAAATTGCACCTATTAAAAATAAGTTGTAACACAGTTAACTTCCTTGGAATACCATAGTTCATCTAGAAAACTTGTGGCTGAAACTTTCATTGATGTTTATCTATAGTTCAGCACATTGCAAGAGAAGTCTCAGAAAAGCGTATTTCCCTTTCCAAAAGGATATCTCCCTTTCCCTGTGTTGCTGACAACACAAGCTCTTCTCCAAAATTCTCCACAGACAATGTAAGTGATATTCTGCTTTACAGAACGGTTTCCTCAGCTGATTTATGTATTGTACTTAACCAACTCTAGTGGCAGAGTCACTGGCGTTAGTGGAACTGAATGGTGTGAAAATGGTGTTTTTCACCATTGTCTCATTTCACTACGAGACACATACAGACTTCTGCTTATCCAAGGAACTTGCACCCTCACTTGCCCTAGTGCCGTTATCTTCTCCTTTTATTATGCGACCCACTATAGCAGGTACTAGAGTCAACTGTGCTGTCCAAGGGCATATTCTCACCCTCTTTCAGGGAGCTGATAAAAGATGAACTCATGTAGTACTCTACAAGTCACAAAAATATTAGCCTGATCTGTAAAATTTCTGAACTAAAGCAGACTCCAACAGAACTTACTAGGCTATCATGTAGGCTATGTACAATAATAGTCTACTAATTAAATTATACGGGAGAGCTAGATGTCCAGTGGCCAATGTTTAGTCTGCAGATTGAAGAAATGTTCTTCCTTGTGCTTGTTTCAAAACAACCTGCTAGCCCTAACTCATCCCTCAGCAAAATGTTTATCTTTCCAGTGACTTCAGGAAATGTTTAACTCAATGTATTTAGGATGCTTAGGATTAATTTACTTTAAATACAACAGCTATGGGTTGAGAGATCTTCTTTCTGACCTACTAAGTAGCAGCTAACATATCGCACCCTAAACTGAGGGAATCTTATTTAAAGTCTGAAGTGTAAGGTTTCTGAAGTTCTCAATAAGAAGTTCTTTTCCATGTAGTACTTTGCGCATCAAATATACTTGACTTAAAGAAAAATATAAAGTGTGAGACAGGAATCCAAAAGTCAAACGATGTCCTCCTTGGTTACCATCATCACCAAAAAAAGGGAAGGAAAAATTAATTTGGCTAATGGTTCAATTGAGATAAAAGCAGGAAGGAAGCCAGTTGATGCCATTACAAAGGATAAATACAGTAAAGCAGTCCCTACTGATGAAATGAATAGGTACATTCTCAATAAACAAAAAAATGTACAGTACACCTGTAGAACTGGAAAATAACATTCATACATTATGCAAAACTAATTTAGAAGCTTAAAGTATGCAACACGTAATTCTAAATGCTCTAAAATAGAGAAGCGTTAATAAAGTAGAATCTACTAAAAGAAATGATCTCAAGGCAGGTATCAGAAATTATCTTTAAAGTATTAATCTTTTGGAATGGTTTAATTTAAAAAAGATATATAACTGGAGAAGTTCCCCATGCTTATTTTAACCAAGGTTATACACTCACAAACTGAAAGTGAAATGGCGATCATTAAACTGTTGGAAGGAGTAAAAGGCTTTAGGAATAGTTCTAGTCAGCGGCTGACAAACTCCATTTTATTTCCCATTTGTACACAAATCATTTAAGTTGATACCGCAATGTACTGCAGAATTTAGGAATGTGAGAGGTTTAGTTAGATTGCAGAGTAGTAAGGGGTCTAAAACCAGACTAATTGGTATTGCATTCTAAAATATTTGGATGCTTTTATCAGTGTTTCCATCAACTTGTTATCCACCACTAATTCCAGGTTCTTTATAAAGCTGCTGTCTGACTTCTCTTACAATTTCTTACCACTTCCTAGTCTTACACAGTAGGTTGCACCATTAGCTCTTCGAGTTCATATATTGAAGTTCAATACACACACACTTATACACATTTCTCTCTCTTTCTTTAGTAAAAGCTAGAAAAAATGAAATAATAATAATACTAATAATAATAATAACAACAACTAAGCTGCCAGCATACAATATTTGCATTAGAACTACAAATAGCTTCTTGAATACAAAAAAATGTCAAGGTGGAAGCTGTCTATTAGAAGTAGCACAACAGGGAATTTCGAAAGCATCAGTAATCAAATCAATGATCTTTTCCTGAACTGCTGAATGAATTAAACCAGATGAATTTAGATCAGTTGGCTGGCATGAAAAAAATGCCAATAGCTTTTGACAGGTAAGTCTGTATCATAAATACGAGTCAAGTACCTTAGCTTGCCTCTGTCAAATTAAATGATATGACACATAATAAAGAGTTCCCATTGTTGCTTATGAGTATCTGTTTTAGAGATTGTCAGAAACCTTCACTTTCACAAGCTGGTCTAGTTGTCACTTTTCACAAGCCCTAAATGCATACAGAGGTGACAGAAAACAAAGAGTATCACAATATGATGTGTTTTAAGTCACGAGAACAAAAAATGCCACTTACAGGCAGATGCAAAAAAAAAAAAAAAAAAAAAAGGAAAAAAAGCTCATTTTTTAAGTCAGGAAAAGGAACATACCAACATCAAAAGTACACCGCGTTCTAAATTAAAACAGCGATGAGTGAAAATGTGTTTTTCTTGTGTGCTAAATGCATTGAAGGAAAAGTTTGGGAAAGAATGGAGATCAGATTTGGAAACTGAAAATTCAATAATAGATGTTAGATTAGATTGAGTAACAAAATGTCTATGGCATTGATGCATTAAAAAATCCCCATACTGAACCACCAAGAAACCTAATACAAACTTGTCTGTTACTCATAACATAATGCAAGGTGAACAGATAAGCCCATTCTGCAGGGATGCCAGAAAACATGTTAGTAAACGCCACCTGACTAGGCAAATCTGTCTCTATTATCACACCCACAGGCTGACAGTGGCAGTCATTGTTACTCCCAGAGTCTGTCCTCTCCCTAAACCCATGATGTGACCAGTCAAACTTCTAATTATTCACTGAGATAAAAGCTGCCTTTGTGATTCTTTCCCTCTCAGAAAACCCCCAAACAAACAAACCCTCACACATTTTAAAGGTAGACAGCATGAGTATCTGAGTGTCTCAAGGAACAAGCAGTGAACAGAGTACTGGTTTTATTGTACTCCTTGTCAAAGTACTCGTATTTATGCTCCTGACCTGACAGAAGCCCAGGTCAAAACCAAAATTCTTTCTTTCCACAGGCCCTTTTCCTATCATTCCCAGGTTCTCATCCACCCTTTCATTTGCAATTAGCCAACAAGTCACTGTCTCTTTATAAAAGAGAAGGAGATGATTGTCACTGATTTTATTATGTTATCCAGGGAACTAGTACTAGTCACCCTCAGCAGGATTCGATTTGTGACTCCAGTGGCAAAAAAGCTGTGAAAGGACCAAATGAACTAAAGAAAAGGAACGACTTTGGGTTCACTTCTAACTGCCTTGAGTAGGGGGCCAAGCACATCAGACAGAAACCTGTTCTCACAAAGAGGTGACGTAATGTTTTCCTTACCGGATGAGGGACTGGGAAGAAAAATGATGGGCTGCAAGTTTATTGTCTAATTTGCTGTGAGCTAAGATGTTCCTTATGCTGGTCAAATTGTAGTTGTACCTAGAAAAACTTTAAACAAACAAAACCCCCAATCTTATACTAGAAAGACTCAAATACCACAGATCCCCAACTTATTCTACGCCAGAGGTCTATCAATTCCCTCAGAGCACTATACCTTTTCTGTATTTACCTCATGTTTGTGGAGCACATGTTGTGCAAAATCATGAGACAGCAGCTAGACTGCACCACAGGGCTTAGCTCTCTTCCAGTGACCAAAGAAAATTACTAAAATTCAGAGCAGAAACAATACTGAGTCATACAATAAACAAGCTAATCAACACAGTTCTTAAAAATTTGATTGAGAAAAAAAAAATCTGCAGCTGATTTTGAAACAAAAGGGATGAAATAAGTAACAGATAATTCGAAGGATGAATGTCCCTATTCAGTAGTTTTACAGCTCAATTTAAAAAAAACCTAGAGAACATATCTCCAGCCAATAATTTCCAAAATTGTAATACTTTTATTTTAAAGGAGGGTCAGAATTAAAAAAGATACATACATTGGGTCAAAGACTACACAAAAATCTCTGGGAATTTTTGTTTTTCCTCTCATGAGGGAAAAAAAAAAATATCTATTTATTCATGCTGCCTTTTTTCTAACTTTATATTCTCAAACATTTCAACGTCTTTTAAAAACTAAGGCTTCACCTATTAAGCAACAAAATTGAATAATATTGTAAAGAAACACAAAGCATAACACATTTTTCTGGATCCATAAGCAACTAAGTTTTATACGAAGAAAATACATATTGCATTTAAAAAAAAAAAATCAGAATAATTAAATGTTACCACTAATTGACTGGGGGGGGTGGGGGGGGGGGGGGGTGAGAAATAAAATTAACATCTTTACACAGGAACAAATGCAATACACAAACAAAATTGCTGAGGTACACTTATTCCAGAAAGATATACTTAGCCTGAGCAGTGAAGATTACAACACCTGGAACTCATTTGCAGTGATTAAATATCTGTATTGTTACACAAAAGTGAAATCCAATTCCATGAACTTTTGCAAAAATTTTTAAAAAGCCTTAGATTTATTCTTGGAAAGACAAGGAAGCAGAACACTCAAAGACTTAACAGACTGAAAGTGATGAAAACATGAAAGGTAATCTCCAAGTTTTACTGCCAGATGTTTGTGAATTAAAGGTTTCCAGACAGTATGCCAGACAAGCAGTTACAGCAATGAGAAGGGGAGTAGTAGAGGAATTTGTTCCATTTTTACAAAGCCTAAGTTCCAGTTTTGGTAGGTGGCTTGTTTAATTTTTTTGATGATATGGGTTTCCAAACAACAATTATCCCTGAAGTCTCTTATGCACCTTCTGAGGGGCTTTGCACAGTTTTCTCACTATTCAGTTTTACTTCATGTTTAAGAAAACTAAAATACCCCTTCATTATATACTCCAAAATTTGTTGGATGCTGCCTGCATTTCTGATTGATTCAACATGCAGTCCAGTTCAAAGTCAGAAATAGGCTAGAAGAAATCATCACTGCCATCAAATAGCTAGTAATTGGAAGACCTAGGTCAAACACACAGCACTGAGGTAAGAACATTAAATTATTCTAATTATGAAATTTTCCCCCTTCTCCCCAGAAGTTATTTCTCAACTTATAAATATCCAGGGTCCCAGCTTCATTTGATTGATGCTAGATTAATTTAACCTGTCTTTCCTATCTATGTCTAATAAAATCCTTTGATCTGCCTTAACAGAAATGAGCTTCTTTGCTCAGCTGGTCAATGTGTATTCCTACTCATGCAGCGTACCTATCCCATGGAGATGAAGGCTAGAAGAATTAAAAAAAAAAAGTTTTATTTGTCTTGGTTGAAGTGCAAGAAAATGTCTTACCAAACAAAGCCTTCAGAGTCCTTTAAACCAAAGACAAAATTAACTTGAACAACAGTTCACCAATCCAGGAGTTCCTAGACATCAAAATCTGTCTTGAGACTGTTCTGGTTTGGGCTGGGATAGAGTTAATTTTCTTCACAGTAGCTAGGATGGGGCTATGTTTTGGATTTTTGCTGGAAACAGTGTTGACAACACCGGGATGTTTTTGTTATTGCTGAGCAATGCTGACACAGAGTCAAGGCCTTTTCTGCTCCTCACACCACCTCACCAGCAAGTGGGCTGGGAGTGCACAAAAAGCTGGGAGGGGACACAGCCAGGACAGCTGACCCCAACTGACCAAAGGGATATTCCACACTGTATGACATCATGCTCAGCATATAAAGCTGGGGGAAGAAGGAGGGGGGAGGGGAAGGTGACACATGCATTCAAAGTGATGGTGTTTGTCTTCCCTAGTAACCTTTACAGATGATGGAGCTCTGCTTTCCTGAAGATGGCTGAACACCTGTCTGCTGATGGGAAGTAGTAAATTCCTTGGTTTGCTTTTCTTGTGTGCATGGGTGGGTGAATTTTGTTCACCCATTAAACTGCCTTTAACTCAACCCAAGAATTTTGTCATTTTTACCCTTCCGATTCTTTCCCTCGTCTCACCCAGTGAGGGGAGGGGAATGAGCAAGCAGATGTGTAGTGCTTAGTAGCCAGCTGGGGCTAAACCATGACAACACATAAATAGAGGGGTAGTATTTGATGAAGTTCACTAGACTTACTGTCTCGGATGGATCTAACTTCTGCATGGATGGTAACTACTCCCTCATGCATACAAGCAAGCAAATAAAAATAGCTAATTGAGCTATTTCCTCTACAGAAGGGGAAGAAAGAATTATTGCTATTTTTATCTGTAGTAGCTGAGTACCTTCTGATTACTTACAAAAATTTGGGTCGCACAATTTATCTAAAAAGAACCTCATTACAGCAAAATACTTACAAACATTTTGAACTTTAAGAATGGTGATATAGCCATTGTCTTCAGTGAAAGCATTCACATTCACTTACCTACCAAGCTACCATCTCTATAGCTAGCAACCAGCTTGCACTAATTTTAGCAAGCTGAGGAAATATTTAACATTTTGTTAGAAGTACTTAAGAGAAAAGACAATCCCATCTAGAGGGGTTTCATGGTTTAACTCTGTCTAGCAGAATAACACGAAGTCACTCTCACAGATCCACCCTCCTCTCCTCCAGCAGAAGGGAAGGATCGGAGGAAAAAGACAAGGAAGCTCATAAAATTGAGATAAGAGCTATTTACTAATTGAATCTAAATTAATATATATAAATACTAATGATAATAGGTAATTAAAATAATAGAAAATAAAACATAAGATACAATATGATACACTTGCTCACCACCCACTGACTGATGCACAACCAGGTGCTGAGAAGCGAGAGTCAGAGCCAGAGAGCCCAAGAGCAGCAGTCTGAGAGCCATCACAGCAGATTCCAAGTGAACCCTACCAGCAATATCATGACCAGGAAAACTAACAGACCCACCAACTCACTCATGAACAAGCCAGCACAGGAGTTAGCAAAGCAGCTAACACAGGAAATAGAGTTAGCAAGTGTAAGGAAGTAAAAGAGTAAGAGAGTAAGGCTCCAGGACCCCCTCCTTGCCTATGCCTGGAGCATAACATATTATGGAATGAAATACTCCCTTGGTCAGTTTGGGTCAGCTGTCTAAACAGCGTGTCCCCTACACTGCCTATAGCGAGAGAGAGCTGGGAACGCAGCTGCAGTATCAGAAGCTGAGAAAGACCTTGAATTTGGTGCAGGCATTCCCCAGTGCCAGCTAAGACCTTATCAGTACTTCTCTCAGTGTAAATCCAGGAACACAGCTTCATACCAGCCACTGTAAAGGGTTAACTCTTTCCTGACTGAACCCAGTACAGGGGGGTTGCTCAAAAAGCAAAATTTTCCACTCAGTATGGACAAGTGACAAAGATACTGTGTGTCAGGACTATTTCCAGAGTAGAAGAATCCACTGGAAATCTATGAGGTCTGTATATTTAGAGCCTCACAAGTGAATCTTACACTCGTTAAGATTTGCAGAATCAACTATTGCCCTTAGACTGCTGCCAGTCTTCGCAAAGTAATTGATTAACTCTACCTTTTTGCTACTCCAACCAACCACTCAGGCTTTTCTAGATGTCGAGCAACTGCTAGGTGAAAGCTGTGAGCAACAGAATAGGTAAGAGGAACATAAACACAGAAGTATAAAAAAGTTATTTATTGGTTTCTTAAAAATTCAGTTTTGATGCTGTGAACTCGTGAATGAAAAGTATTTTGATTCCTTCAAGACAAAACCAACATTTTGACCTCATTTTGTTTTGTGAAGCATAAGCCGCAGTATGGTATTTTTGCTTGTTTCACCATGAAGAACAAATTCCAGAAAAATCAAAATATCTCTACATGTAAAGTTTTCATGACATAAGTCAAAATATTATCTTTGAAGACATAATATAGTAATACCTTATAAAACACAAAAGCTTTACTTATGTAGGATAATTTGGTGTCTGGAACCTGAGATAACACAGGCTAGCCCAGTGCAAGAGCCAAACTGCAATGCCATATCCTGGTTCAAATATTGTCATTGTCAACACTGCTCTTTTGTGAAACTGGTGTGTCCCGTGGTTCTGAGAGATTGTTGCATTATTCCTCAGTTTCACATCAATTATGTATGGGTTCTTTCAGGAAGAGCTACAGAGTCACTGGCGAATTCTGAGCATTCAGGAAATTTAGACTGCATCCTAATACAAACTTAGGGCATTCATACTATAGAAAAACTTTTTTAACCTGCATCCCAGACAGCAAAGTTTTAAACATTGAAATACATAGATTTTGATGTTTAAAGCAAGTCCCAGTCTGAGTAACCGGTTTGCAGAGAGGCAGAGGAAGGTGAACAAGCAAACAAATAGGTAAATAAGTAAATTGTGCAGAGTGGACCCTCTCTACGTTTCAATGACAAATAAAAAAAAGGTTATGGAGATAATAAAAGATTACACTTTGACATGAGGGGAGATGACACCATGACTGGAAGACTGCAATGGATGGAGGACAGACCACTTGATGAAGGGGAGGAAGGGGACAAAACTTCTTGAAAAAACTGGAAGAAGCCTTATAACTGCACACCCTGTTCATCACAGATGAATTTAACCACACTGATATCTGCTGCAATGGGGACATCTTAGGACACATGGGATCCACAAAATTCAGGGAGTACCTCAGGAACAATTTTTTTACACAGGTGGTGAAGATGCAGGAAAAGACAGGCCTTCCTGGCACAGCTGCTACTCACAAGTATGAAAAAACTGGTTGGGAATGTGGTAGTCAAGGGTAGCCTTTGCAGAACCAAGCAGGAGACAATAGAGTTTAAGATGCCAAGAGACATGAGGAAGTCAAAACTTGTAGGCATAATCACATGGGAAACTGCCTTGAAGGACAAAGGGGTCCAGGAGAAGTGGTTGATCTTCAACAACAGTATCCTCTAAGTACAAGAATTGTCCATTCCAATGCACAGAAATCAAGCACAGCCAGCTTGGCTGAATGAGCTCCTGACTGAGCTCAAATGCAAAAAGGAAGTGTATAGAAAGTGGAATCAATATTGGGCTACCCAAAAATATTATAAAAACATTTCCAGGGCATTCAGTAGTAAAATTAGGAAATCCAAAGCTCAGGTGGAAGGAGATACAAAAGGCACTAAGAACCTGTTGTTATCTTGGAAGAAAAAGGCAAAATGCCTGCCCATTGCTGCATAGTGTGGAGAATTTAATGACAGAAGACAAGAAAAAGATGAGGCACATCTTCTTTGCCCTGCTTTAACTTGTAAAGTTTCAGATCTGCCTTCTACCTCTTGCGGGACAACATGGGGAAATGTATTATTTGTGTTAAATTTGGACCCACAAGTCACCAGACTGAATGATCTCAGAGGCTGTTAAGGGAGCCAGCAATCTCTGAATAGACGGGCATATGTGGGGCTGGAAACAGGCAGATGTCACACCTGTTTTCAGGAAGGGCGGCTCTAAGGAACTACAGGCTTATTAGCTTAACCCATAGAGCAGAGAAGAGGCAATGGACATAATTTGCAGGAAAGGGATTTCCAGTTAGACAATAGGAAGAGATCTTCCCAAAGAAAGTGGTCAGACACTGCAGTAAAGACATAGCTGAATCTCTATCCTTGGAGATATTAAAAACCCAGCTGGATGAGGCCTTGGTCTAATCTCAGAGATGTTAGGCCTGCAGGCCTGTTTTAGACAGGAGGCTAAGACCAGATGATCTCTAGATGTATATAAATTTATGGTTCTAATTCATGATTTTGTGCAAGATTTTTTAATAAAAAAATGATAAGAACTACATTAAAACTAAAAAATGAAAACAGAAGCTGCTTATGAAAGCTTTGCAATGAGCCATTTCTTTTTGAGAAGATCAGAAGTCCTAAAAACATTGTGGGAAATCTTTTGAATAAATTTAATAGAATTTAGGACAGAAAAAGATTCAACTTCAGTCCTACTACCTTTTAAAATTTGTATGTGTTCTGTATGCTGCAGTATGATTTTCATGGTGTTCAACATTTTGGTGAACTAGACAAAAAAACACCCCCGTCAGTTAATAAGTGTAAAGCAACCTTGTCAGAAAGTGAGGACACTCTGCTCTTTAACAAGGCAGTTACTGATGGCTTTCCCTTTGACAATTCCTGTATCTAGGAAAAGAATACTTGGAGTTCTCATGTGATGGTACAAAGGAATTTGAGATTTGGATGCCTTTGAAAATGTGACTGTTGGGGTAGTTTGGTTTTTTTTTTTCCCTCCAGTACCAAAGGGCATTTCACAATGGAGAAGAGTATACCAAATTCTCTAGACAAACTGTTGCAAATGACTGCTTCATCTGTCATTTGCTCTATCAGTTGGCATTCCTGCAGATAAAAGAAATCTTAGTGCCATGAGATGAGTAAGAAATTGGGTCCAATATAGTATGCTAGCAGACTGATTTTTCTCTCTCACACGCCTTCATATTGAGTGGGATGAGACTGCCAAACAAAATCCAGAAGAAATAGTGGTTTTGAACATTAGCAGAGATTGGGGGGTGGGGGATGGGGAGGGAGGGGAAGGGAGAAGAGAAAATTAACGTTATCATTAAAGCTGCCTGCCATTCTAACTACATTTCAGATTATGAATATACAGCTCAAGGATTTCTGGCATTTTACATGATCCTCCTGCCTTTTTTTTTTTTTTTTTTTTTTTTTTAAGAGGAATGCTTTGCATCCTTAGTTATGAAGACAGTATCAATACGGTAAAGATTATTTTAAAAGAAGAAAAAAAGGGATTTAATGACCAATCCCATAGTTCTATTAATTGAAACTGCACCTCTTAATTTTTACATTTAAACTTCCAACTACCACATTTAGAGCATTTTTCAGTTTATGAATATGCATATATATAGCTATATAAATATATTTCCTAAAATAATATTCTTTTGCTAAATACTGTCAGCTGAGATAAGGGCCAAACTCAATAATCTGCAAGACTTTTGTGACATGCTGACAAATAACCATTCATTTAAAAAGCTGAAGAAACTGAATGTTCCACAACCAATACTACCCCACTTCACACTGTAACTTCTGTTATTAAATGAAGGTATTCTGAAGGACAATTGCATCAAATATACTTGAGAAAAGTTAGAATTTATGAATATCTACATCAAGTATACTACTTAAGTATCTCAGTCTATCCATGAGGGTACTTAAACTCCAGCTGAGCATTTGCAACCTGAGCGTCCAGTGTGACAGCCATTTTGCTCCTCTCCTGCACTCCTGTGCACTCTTGCCTGATGATCCTGGAGGGAATGAAGGCCCTGGTAGGTGAGGTTGGGGGCTTGGTACAAAGCACCTTCTTAGCCTGCCACAAATTAATAAGCTCCTCATTTATTCAGGTGTCAATTAGAACTTTTATGAATCCTATGAATTCAGAGAGAAATCCAAGCCCCTGCCCTCAGGCATCTATTCCTCATGAAACAGGCACTGTATTTACTAATTCCTTCCCCCTAAAAGCCACAGTCTAGGCTTGCTCCAAAGCATATTTAAAGTGCAACTTTGGAAGGAAAGGGTACCCTCCACCCAGTATATCAAGCCTTGTGATAGAGAGCTCTCGTAGAAACTGGAGGATGAGGGTACAAGTCCCTTCAGGCAGACAGGGTTTGAGGTTGACTCTGGTCATGGAAGTGCCCTTAGCTCCATCCCACTTGATAGTAGGGTTGCACATTCACCCTGTCCTTACAGTTTCATTTACCAATACCCTTGTCTTTTTAACTTCCCCCTCCCCTGGTCTAGCTGAATTCTTTCTCCAAATTTGCAAAGCGCTTCAGGCTTCAGAGAATATACCACTTGCCAAATCACATAGATGTACAAAACCTCCACTCAGGCCTGTTTAAAAGGCCCACCCCATTTGTATTCACTGGGAATAGTACATGTCCTTTCATGGGGGCTGGGACATTACCAGCTGAAAGACGAGTGCTAGACCCGACAATAAATCAACTCCACTGACTCTGAGGCAACTACTCCTACTTACCTCAGCTGAGAACCTGTCCCCAGTGCAGAAATATCCATCTGAGGAGTTAGTATCCATTTCCCTAAAATTCCTCCTGGACACTGATTGTTTTCCCCTTCCCCCTTCATGCTTTTGTGTGAAGTTGTTTGTTAAGCAATGTTAAACACTGGAGACTAATTTTAACAGTGAATGTAGTGATCCTTTATCTCAATTTTGGTAAATGTCCATCATTCAGAAAGAAAAGATACTGTATAAATAATGTCAGATAACAAATACATCTGATTGATGATTTTTTTCACAAGTGTAATTCTAAAATGGTTTTGTCAGAATAAACTGAATATAGAGATTAATATCTTCCCTCTCTTTACAAAAATTCTGCAGATATTTGATTATTTTACCAATATTTGATACTATAGTATCAAAATTAAGTATAATTTCAAATATTAGATATCACAGATATGGCTTATATCTTATTTCAGCTGAAATGTGATGTTTTAAGAGTGATTTATTTGATCTGCGATTTATTTGTATGGGACAGAATTTATATTTATCTTTTTACCAAAAAATGAGGGGTGGGGTTTGATCTCCTTTAGAAATCTTCTGATGAGGTCTTATAATCTTGAGATGGGATAAATAGGATGATACAGATATTAAGTTCAATTTTTTAAGAGTAAACGAAAAAACAACATCGAAAGCTTATGTTTTTCCCTCATGATGAATGTCTTTTTTTTTTTTTTTTCATTCTGTCTCCCTCTATGCCAGTAACATTTGGGATGTTTAGCTTTAAAAAGAAGTAGACATTAAAACTTAAGTTTTCATTTTATAAGTAAAATAGTGGAAGTGTTCAACTGGTCACTGCTTCTAGCAGATCCCTTAACTTGGCTTAGACTATGTGACACAAAGTCCATGTGACTAACTGCATATTGATTGCAAAGCTTTTCATTTCCATGGCATTTTTTTTCCAAGTATTTGCGATTATGATTTCATTTTGGAAGTCACGTGTGTTACTTTACCTGTTACAAACAATTCACAACACATCCAACTAAAATGAGATCATTATTGTCTAGAATTAGCTTTCAGTTATTCCCACTATGCAACTCCCAAAAGCAATAGAACAACCTACTTTTGAGATAACCTTTTAGCATGCAAAACTTGTTAACTCTGGTGTCCTTAGTGAGGTAAAAAGCTCTGTGCTTACAGTTTGAATTTTACCATAGCAGGGACTGCAAAACTGAACAACTAACACCTCTGCTTAACCCTCTGTTACAAGAGTGCTTTAGAGTTCCTATTTTGTTAAACTATAGAGCAATAAAAAGGGGGGTTTATGCTTTGTGTTATATTGTGGAAACATTAGCAAATGAAATAAATGTGAATTTGGCTTTCTAGCACTTAGAAGTATTCACTTTGAACTGTAAATTATTTATGGTACTCAAAGACACACTTTGTAAATAACAGGAAAGCATCAGAAATCAAATGCAGATTGTGGTATTTAGTCGGCTTTTGCCATCATTAACCACTTCAGGTCCACAACTCAGTTCAATAAATCAAGTGTGTCTTTTAGACATCTCTCCTAAAGGAATTAGAAATCAGCAGAAATAAATGAAGCTGTCTACAAGTGACAGCTACAAAGGGAAACCCAGAGAAGGAGAAAAAAAAAAAAAAGGTGCTCCTGTGAGCAGATGATAAAGCAGATGCTGTAAAACAACAGGGGGATTGCACCATTTCTTCTCCAGAACTGACGATCATTTGATAAAAAGGTAGTCATGCTCCTGGAAAACCATGTCCATCAGTGCATATCAGTACAAATTAATGATGACATGTCCTGATTAAACTTGCTGTGCTGTGAAATGCAATGCATTATCTGCATGGCAGTAAATGAACAAATGCTCACAGGGAGTGAAAGAACAAGCAAAGCCACACACCTCAGGTTAGGTCCTGAGAACTAGCAGCCTGTAGCGAAGTAGGTGTTGAATTGGCAAAAATCAGCCTTGTCTTGTGGGTTTTGCAGGCTATAGCTTTTTGTTCCATTCATTAAGAAGAGTTGTCTTGATAATGCCCTTCTGGAAAACAATGTCAAATTTCAAAATCTTCAGTCAAGTTTTTGTATACCTTCTTCAAGCAAACCTTAAACAAGCTTCCACTCTTGTCTAGATCAACAAGTGCCTCTTTGAAATAAAGAGTGCTACAAATGTAGTAGTGGTGAGATCTCATCATCACCCAACAGGAATTTTGCACAAGTAAGAGTTAAGCAATTTCTCAATGAGGATTTGAGAGGTGTCCCAAAAGTTCATTTCCTGAGACAAAGGCAAACAACTGTATACTTTTAATGTAATTTAAAACAAAAAAAGAAAAAGTTGTTTAAGTTTAAAGACCTTAACACCAGAAGTCTCATTTGATTTTTCTCTCCCCCAATGTACAGGATGAAGCTTTGTAAGAGCTAGCAATTTTTCTTATTTCAAAACACACAAGTCATGTATTTAACACTGTTTCACTTCAATAAAGACATTCTGACATAACTGATAAATAATTCTCCATGGTGTTGAACAAGCATCGCTTCTCAAGGAAGACAGGTGCACTGAACAAAAGATCTCTTCTAAAACAGTTAGGTTACCTGGGAGATAGAAGCCAGAGTTTGCAACTCATACTGAAAGGAAGGACCACTTAAGGCAATAAGAACACCATTGCCAGCATTGCTAGCAGAATCTGGAATTCGTTCTCACATCTGCAAAGCACATTGATGGTGGTAGACTCAATCCAGATGGCTAGATGCAGTCTGAAATGTTTTTCAGAACAATTCTTTATCCAACTAACATTCCAGGTCAGATTCCAATCTCATGTAAAATCTAGAACAATTTAGCCAATTGCTGTGGACTTATATTACAATGAATGAGATTGCAGCCTAAACGTTATAATTTCTGTAAAGGAAAGGCATAAGGCAGTAACAGTGAAATTTCCGCTATACTTTCATTCAGGGAACTGACTGCAACAAATAAAAAATTATCATGGGAGAGGTAAAATATTTAACCCTTTTAGTACGTAGATTCCTCTGTACATAATACCTGGCCAGCAAATGAGTAGAAGGTGAAACATGTCCATTTCCCTGCCCAAAAATATATGGTAAAGAAATACTGTACAAGAACTTCTCTGACGTTTTAGTTCATATGTTAAGAGGGTCTAGGAGGAAAAGAATTAGCTAAAGGAAAAGGTAAAGAAACAAGTACTGCAGATACATACAGGGATGCAAAACACAAAGTCTTCATCCAAGAAGGCATGAAATACCAAGAGCAATCCTTAAACTATTCTTAAACACTTTTACTAAGTTTTAATAAAAGGTGTCAGGGCAGGGGAGCACATTAGAAAGTGGAATGGAGTAATCAGTGCTATGTAGATTTAAGGGAGTGCTTCCTTCATAAAGTAGGCTGAGAAAGTTGCAGGAACCCAGGCTGTTATGTAGGCAGCTAATTGAGGAGGTTATAGCTAGCTAGTGTTCCCTTCACCTGGCTGCAGAGCTGGTGATGTACCAGGCACAGAGGGTGCCTTCAGCTTGTAGGCAGTTTCTAAAGCAGAAAAATACGAGACAACACAATATTTTTTCCCTTCCTTTCTTTCACATGGACTTCAACCTAGCTCTTTTATTTCTGAAATAAAGGTTTTAATTAAACCTACCTTCTATACAATGCACTGCACTTCAGCTCTGTTGCAAATAACACATTAATTTCCCCTGACTCCAAGTAATCTTACCTTTTCTCTTTTATCCCTGAACACATCTTGCCTGGGCAAACACCAAGGGGAAATAACAGGTGAGGGGCAACAAACCCGAGGTAGCTTACTAGAAATTATGACATTTTGTTATTTCTCTTTATTTTTTATATATATACTTCTTTATTTTTGCAGAATTCCCCCACTAAAGTTACACAATGAGCCTTATCGATGTAGCTTCTCACTGGAGGAATGGAATAGAAACAGTCACAGAAGCAAAAACAGCAGATAAAGCATAACAACAGAGGAGTACATGCTCTGTTTCACTATACTGTGACACCCTGTAGTCTATAGGGAGGCACTTCAAGCCATGACTCCTTCTTTGTGACCTCAGGTAGATATATTTGGCCTTCAAGCTCTAATCTTGCATGCCCATATCACAGTTAGGGTCAAGGGCCTTGTGTTTTTACCTGAAAACTCAAGTCAAAACCCAGACTAAGATTTTTTTGTAGTTTTCTGATCCTGGATCAGGTCACTGGCAAAACAAATGTAAAAAATTTTGCAAGGCCAGCTTCCCTGTGACATACAGGAGAGAAAGGAAGGATGTGATCTTGGTCTATTCAGCATCTCTCCAAAAGCCTCCAAGGTTACCAGATCTGGGATTTTTGTGTCATCGCCCCCCTCTTACCTCCTGCTTTTTTTGGGGGTGTCATGGGGCTGCGCATGCAGATTTTAAAGAAGCACATCCACAGGGCCCTTGTAGGATGCAGGTCTTAGAGTTTCTTCTACTACTGGGGAGGATGTAGTAGGAAGAAGTGAAATCCTACTGTACGTCACAGTCGTCTTTTGGGCCAACAGAAGAAGGAACTAACGAGTTTCAGAACAGAAAGCTGAAATTGTGACAAAGTAAAATCTCTAGTTGGGTTCATGTTCCCTGCAGATCACGTGCAGATGGGACATGCAATGTAATCATCAGTAGGCTATAAATGGATCTGCCAACATAAATGTTAGAGCAACTGAGATATATCCATGCAATTGTAAGTGATGTAGCTGTGGATCAGAACTCCTATTGTGCTGGTTACTCTAACATCACAAAGCATGGAGCTCCCTTCCCCCCACCCCTAAAAGAAAGCTTGTAATTAAAATAAATTAAGTACAGATATGTGGGAATATGTAAGAAAACACATTCTGATTTCTGTGGTAATAGCGGAAACATGGGTTTTTTTGTAGAGAGTTGAAGGAAGGATTTGAAAGGAGGTAATGGAGTAGCTTCATAGGCACTTCCAGAGGAATTTTAATCCAATATAAAATCACTATCTGCTAAATCCCCCAAAATATTTGCTTTAAAATCTAAAACTACACAGTACAGAATGTCATCATGGCTTATAGATCATCAAACAGGCAATGAACAGATTATACATAATGAGAGCTCTAAACATGGAATGATTTTAGGTACAGACATAAAAATACCTTTTGTTAAGGTAGGCATAAGCCACCAAAGGCCTCAATAAGGCAAATAGCCTGTGTCTAATGTAACCAGAACAGAAGGGACAGAGGAGAATCGGGGTGGGGGTGGGGGTGGCGGGGAAGGAAGAAAAAAAAAAAAACAAGAAAAAAGGTCTGAGCACTTGCTGAGAGAAGGTAAGATTGTGAACTGACAGACCAGGAATCCCTTAGAGGTGGACTCTCAGTAGGGAAGAAAATTTACAAGGGTTGTGACTGAGATCAAAATAGCAAGTACTTCAATTAGAAGTGTACAAACACAACAAAGGAAGCAAACTAACAGAGAGAAAACAAAGTGATGGAAAACCAAACAAAAACTTCAAAGATCGAGGACAATACAGACCATCAGTTATTTTATGACCACGGTAAAGATAAAGGTATTGAGCCAGTCAGAATAATACTAAGTCAAAGTCCAGCACAATGACATGCATGGGAATAGCTGAATGATGGCCTGCAAAGAAATAAGGTCAAGAACCTTGTACGCTCTCTACATTCAAGATAGCCATGTGACAAGTAAAATGGTTACTTTAAATAAGTATTCTTTAATAGTTATTTACTGTTTCCTTCACCACTGATTACAGCAATGAGCTGACTTAAAAAAAAAAATCATAATTCCACATACACTATTTTTCTAATGAAAAAGACTAGTGGTTTTTAGGACATGTTGGTGTTTGTTTGGGCTTTTTTGTTCTGTTTGTTTGTTTTTGGTTTTTTTTTGTGGGGGAGGGGGATTTTTTTTGTCTCACGGTAAGTAACCACTGTTCTTCATCAGATTATAATTACGAAGTAAAAAGTGCCACAAAGTATGTTTTCCTATGTTTTACTGTATTGCTTTACACTAGCAGAGTTAATTGTTAATAAACAATCTAATAACACTGAAATGAATATGCTTTAGGGTTGGCTTTATACCTCCAGACACCACAAGCTTGAAGGTGCACAATGGCTGTCAGGAACGACAGAACAGCAGTCGGACTACACAGACATTAAACGATAATGCAAACAAAAAGCAGTAGGTAAATGCAAGAGATTGAACACGTACACTTCATACACAATTTGCATACATTTGACATATCACATGCTAATCAAGGTTTGCACACATGCCTGCTTTGTAAATTTTTTAAAAAATGTTTTTATATAGCACCTAGCACTGGATATTTAAGCACTGGCAAAGGCCTGACTCACTAATGCGTCACTGCTGTTTTAAGCATAAAAGACAAGAATTCCAACAGCAGCAACTACTCTAAGCAGAAATAATTAGGAGTGGGTTGTGTTATGCTGTACATAGACATGGTTTTGCAGCACTATGTCGGGGCCTCTTAAAGCAACAGTACAGGATTTGATACCAAGTCAATAGTTATGTGGAACATGCAAGTCCAAGAGCTAGGTTCAAAGCAGCTATTTATTTGTACTCATCTCCGGTGTTACATTACCTCAGCAGGGTGATTCAAGGCACTAAGGGTAGATTTTTAAGGCTCTGAATAGTGAGAGGGACATTTACACACAGAATCCATAAAATCTGCATGTGAATTGGCAAATGCAAAATAAGACTATGTGTGAACTCCACCTAGTTGGAGCTTCAACAGTCTCATGCCTTTGAGATTCAGAGAGCGGAGTTTTAGCACAGGTACTTAACTGAGCAGGATCTGCTAATAACATTGGTTATAGCAGTTACCGAGTTTGCCAAAACGTCTGATTTCTCCCTTAATCTGTGAAATCTCAAATTCTCATTTCTCAGCATAATGCCTAACCACCAACCCATAGAACCATGTAGATGAAAACATATCCCAATATAGGGTGTTGAAGCTAAGGTTTTTGGAGACTGTAATACAAGCCTGCTAAGGAGACAGAAGAGTGAGAGTGCCCAGCTGAAATGAACAGGCTTGATGACCTGGTTTCCAGGCTGATAGAGTGGTGAAACTTTGCAGGAGGAAGCATTCCATACATTCTTACAGAAGTGTGAATACACAAAACGCTCAATCCCTTTCCTAGACTTTTTTTGCAGACATTTCACTTGAGGCAGGAAAGATGTTCTGAGTACTACCACAACATGAAAGAAATATAACAATGGCTCTGTGACTACAATGGCAAACAATGATTCCAGTAGAGTTGGGATTTCATTTACATATCCCTACTTCACTTCAACATTACCTAAAATGAGGCTACATTATTTCAGCCATAATCTCCAAAGTTATGACTTAGTGTCACATTCTACATTAGGACTTCTCAAGAGTTACCACATTGGTGTAGCAGAAATAACATGGAACGTGGATTACCTATATCGCTTGCCGCCATCTCCTATAGAAGTCATCCCTCAATGTTGATTATTTTTGAAAAAAAATCTAAAAACATCCACAGTAGTCATCAAAGAGCCGTGCTGAAAAAGAGTGTTCCTTAGAGTTCCTTGCCCAGAGCAGTTGTGGATGCCCCATCCCTGGCTGTCTTCAAGGCCAGGCTGGATGAGGTTTTGAGCAACCTGGTCTAGTGGAAGGTGTCCCTGCCCACAGCAGGGGGGTGGGAACTAGATGATCTTTAAGGTCCCTTCCAACCCAAACTGTTCTATGATTCTTAGAGGAACCAAGTTAGAGAAAAAAAAAAAAAGTGACTACCTGTGTGTTTACGTAATGTGCATGTAGGCTGCTCCTAATCAAGGAGAACTTAGAGAAGATCTTCTGCATGTAAGGGGAACCAGATCTGGGAAAATAGTCTCAATCCTCCCTTATGCAGTTGTGGATGCATATTTTGATGAGGTAGATATCACAGCAACTGTGCAAATTAATTTACAAACAAGATAAAATGAAAGAATAAAGTAGGTTGTAATTTGGCCAGAACTCTGTTCTTTTGCAAACTTTTACTGAAACATGGAAATACTATTGTGTGATTTTTTTTCCCTGCAAATCCCTTTGCTGTCCTGTGGTATTAGACCAGAAAATATCTTGGGTTCCTTAACACATTATTTTATTGCACTTGTTAAAATCTGCTTTAATATGTTACACTACTGCACGGTGTGTTATAGAGGAAGCACTCAGCAGAAATAGTTAAAAATTACTATTTGTGCTTTATTTGACGTAATAGTACAAATATTGCACCGATGAATGAGCATTATCAGTGGTAAGCTGCAGACATATTTATTACCTACTTGTACTCTTACATCCTTAGATAGACATCTCTCTTGAAATGAGTAAAGGAAGTTTAACATTTTTCTGAACTAAACTGTTTCAACTTCTGCTTCTGAGTCTGACCCCAGGTATCTGCTCTGCTCTGTTGTCTACACAGCTGTTCTGCTTGTATTTGAATGCCTTGACTAGCTCACAGGGTAGCACCTATTTCTACACATGACCGAAAGGGAACAATTGGCATCTGCCATAAGCTATAATTTTTTTTTTTTTGTCCAAGATTCAGCAGGCAAGCCAAGGAAAAACTATAAATCATTTCACACAGATTAATATCTCAACTCTTTGGCAGAGAAAGCCGTTATATGTGATAAAGTGACAGGATTCCCATCAGAAGAAGAGAACCTTATCTTGCGCCAAAGGAACATAACATTTCCTTAAAGCCCCATTAACCTCATGCGAGTCCACTCACCTCTTCTCCCAAGACCATAAAAATAAGACTGATGACTGTCACAGCAAGGATTTTAACATCAATTGGGTTAGACATTCTAACATTACATAGTGATAAAGATACAGCAACCAAAAGGGGAACAACAAAGCTTCAGACAGTGTACATGTTTTGAGTAACTGAGGTGAAAACTGTTCACAGATTAGCTACCGAACAGTATTAGCTGATAATTCACCAAAAGATTGAGACACACATGATTTTGTGAATTACAGTGACAAACAAATGCCTTATCAATGTGATTGAATGATTATGGTCAATTGAGTTACAATGTATTCAATACCTTAGAAAAAACAATTACAAGCATTATATCTGCCTTGCCAATAACTTCTTTTACAATACCTAGTCTAAAATATTCTTGTTAATAACTTATTTTATCCTAATTAGGATTTCTTAATAGTGGGATTTCCCTTTTTTAAACTGTCTGCCCATTCTATTTTCAATGGGAACCAGAGTCCACCAATGTTTTTTTGAGAGAACTATCAAGGTATTTGGCAACCTTTTAGGTTATGTGAAATATTTTTTTTGTTTAACATTATTCTGTTATTTCTGTTTTTCTTCAGCAACAAGAAAAACCTGTACTGACAAATTAAACTGAAACAGGAGGAACTACGAATCAAAAATCAATTCCTTTAAGAAAACTCTGAGGAGTTGTACAGCTATTAGAATCATAAAGATGCAGAGTTATTACATAAAGACTAGAACTTGACGTGCAGCCTTCTAGTCCGATGACACAGCAGCAAAAAGTTTGAAAGTTTTATTTCATTCACTTTTTTCTTTTTCAAGTGAAAAGTCAGTTATACTACAACATTAGTTAATGACTACATTAATGAAAAAGAATTAATGAATGAAACAAATTAAAACCTTACACTTCCTTCTGACATTCAAGCACAAAATATTTTGACATTTAAAATGTAAATCTGATTTAGCTCTGAAATGGGAATCCAGTGAAAAAAAGAAATAGCTCAATCAGGGAAGATAGGTCCTTCCATACATTTTGATGAAACAGAAGCCAAGGAATTTTTGACTAGCACTAGTGACACACTATGAAGGCCTCAATTTGTATCTCAATGTAAGGCTTGACTTTGTAGAACAGAGTTGGACCAAATATTTCAAAAGTTCTTGAAAACTAATTACATTGGACCACTAACAGATAGATTTAGCTGGTTTTCAAAAAGGTCCCTGTTCAGAATATAGCAACAGAAAATGTGTTTGATGTAAATGAGGTGAAAATTTCTTAATCGACGTGTATATATTGTTGTCAAGGTTATAGTACTCAGGAGAAAAATCCAACACACCCATTTTCCCCCCAAATCCTCCAAAGCTACCTAAAATTGTTGGTTTTGCCCTTCAGTGATAGGACTGAATTTAAACATATGGAAGCAAAGTTTAACTCAAATGGAATAGTTCTTCCTGCATTTGCTTGCTTGATTACTTATGTGTACACCATAAACATATGTGTCTGAATCAAAGTGCTAGTACCTACAATTCTAGGCTTAAAAGAGGGGTGTGGAACTCACTTATATTTGCTAAAAAAAACCAACAAACCAGTGTATTTAGAAATCCCACACCACACCCTTTGCAACAGCCAACCCCATGGCTGGACAGGAAGTACAGTGCAGATGCTCATTTTGCAAAGTCCAATTGCCTCACCAAGAGATATACAAACCACCACTACCTTCCCACAAATGCAAATAGTTTAAAGAAGAATTGTTATTATATGTTCTTTTTTTGTAGTTAATGGAAATACACTGACAGGCTTAAAGATTGACAACCAGTATTTTCTTATTGGCAGGTAGAATATGGCCCATAGTGTGGGTTTCACCTAAATAGTAAGTAGTATTCACATCCCGGTACAGGAAAAGTACTTATCAGTGTAAATTGCCATGTTCCTTTACAACAGGTGAGTTTGATCCTCACTTAAAAAAACAAAAAAAAGCCAAACAAAGGTCTATTTCAAATAGGCCAGCCAGCAGCTAAGTATTTTCAGTAATTATCAACCTTAAACTAAAAAATTGGCCTGAAAACTCAAAATATTTGCTTCTCACTAAGACCCAGAAAATAATTTTCCACATTTATTAGAAACGGGCACCTCACTATGAAACTTCTGCTCTACCACCACCACAGCTACCTCCTTTCTATAAATAACGAAGCCTGATGATTATCACTTACTCTTTGTATGAGTCATATTTAAAGAGAGCCCTGAGGTGCTTCTCAGGTAGTCTCTTTGAATCATGAATCAGAAAGGAAAAAAAGCAGCCTCTGAAATATCACCATGCCTGGATTCTAGATGCCTAGAACACATTATTGCCTATTTATAGTTTCAAGCTGTTGGGCAGTTTCATATAATGGACGTCAATAGTCAGAGAAATTTCTCTTCTTCAGCTATACTCTTAAAATTAAAAAAACTTAGCAATGGGAAAGCTCCTGTGCCACAGACACATAAATCAGAACAGGAAAGGTCTAACATCCTTATTTCAAAAATGAACTGAAAATCAACAGTCTGAGCAGAAATGGAGTACGTGGGTCAGGAGACACAGCATGGCACAAGTCCAGGTCAGGCAGACACCAGCAAATCCTGATAGACCTGAAGAGAGCTTGTACCATCAGTCATTACTGCACAGCACACCCTCACATGCCGTAGATTTTAACCTATTGCTATATAGCTCATTAACAGATTCACTTTCCAGATCTCACCTAGGTTTTATTTGTTTTCCAGCCAGGGCTACAGTAAGGCTTTTACTCAACATCAGCAAGACCATAACAAGTTTCCTTCCTTATGGGCAGGGGAAGGAAAATAAAATGCTTTCAGACCTGACGGAGCTAGAAACAAGCAGCAATTACCTGACAAGAGGCTGATGCATTCTTCGCTGGTCTCCCATAAAACATTGAGCAGTGCTTCTAAGGCCCACCTCAGCTTTCTGAAACTATTTATTTTCCTGCTAACTGCTTAGCAGGTTCGCAAAACTGCTGTTTATCTGCAGGGGCAAATGCAATTTTTTTTTCAGGGGATGAAAACATTCAGAAATAAATAAAGCACTGGCAAACCCTTTACCTTCCTTTGACCATCCTTCAGTTCTCTCATTTGCAAAGGGCTCAGTTTTCCCTCATTTTTTTGGCTCTAACTCCAGTCAAACAAACTTTCTGCCCCTGCAGGAAAGAAACACTACCCAAATCCTTCAGCTCTAAATACAAGATGTTTCTAGACTAATCTAATTAATTAACTTCCTTGGCACATCACTGCTCATTAGCCCTGAGTGCCTTCATCTGGCCTCCCAGGATCCACACCACCATTTTTGCGGGCTGCCTTGGTGTGACCCACCCCTTTCACACATCATTGTGCATCTGTTTTGCCATTCCTTAGCAGAGTTCTCTGATCTTGTCATGCTTCCTTGTCTGAAGATGATTATTCCTGACTTTATTTTTCTGTTTTGTATCCACTTTCTCTAGTCGTTCTTCCAGAGAGGTGAAGGACTAATACTTCTCTAAAGGAACTGCTTTCCAGAAAGCCTTGGTCTTGCTATGATCCACCTCAGAATTAGAAGCCTCAGAAGCAGTTGGGGTTCTTAGAGACTAGCACTAGTATCGTAAATCACTAATAGTCATTGCATAGCTATACTTTCAGCAAACAAATATTAACCTACAGATTTAAAATAAATAAATAACTTTCTCCCTTTCTTACAAAGATTATATAAACCCCACACATTCTTTGACTATATTACTTCTTACACCGATATTTTGAAACACACTGAAATCTGTGACTTTACTTGCCTGAAATAATTTTGGATATTTGCTAATCATTGTTGCACTGTACACGCAATGCTACAGAGTTGACAAGAGTGAGGAAATATTATAGAACATCTACTTCAGCTTCAGAAACTAATACTGAGTTCTTCGTAGCTCATCAAAGTCCTAAGCATATCGGCACACTACCTGATCTAGCATGTACATACACTGATAAGCCTAAATCACGAGTTCTAACTCCTTAACTTTAAACAATTGTGATGATATGCATACAAATATCTTGCAAGTACTGGAAAAAGTAATTCTGTATTTGTCTCTGCAACAAATTCTGCTTCCACCTCCTTTTAACAGGAACTCATGCGAAGTGAGAGTGATGCTAACCAATTTCAGAAGTTAAGATTTCTTCCTGAGGACGTCATGTTCTTTCCTCAGCACATTGCCCAGCTGCAACGCTCTAAT
The DNA here is from genome assembly GCA_027574665.1 of Rhynochetos jubatus. Lineage (NCBI taxonomy): Eukaryota > Metazoa > Chordata > Aves > Eurypygiformes > Rhynochetidae > Rhynochetos > Rhynochetos jubatus. The sequence continues at coordinate 54,089,260 of CM050653.1, read as the reverse complement.
AGGGAGATGAAAAATTTGCAAATCTAGTGTCAGATATCATTCGTACATATTTGTAATTTCCATATATATTGCAAATGTCATTAATGAGGCCTTAAAGAATGCCTCATTGTAAACAGTGGAAGGATTACAGCTACTTCTCTTCAGTCAATGTAGGAACAGTGAATCTAGTGCAGCTGTATGAAGATACCTGCATATTTTCTTTGTTTTACTTCATAAACCAATGTACAATTTCATGATGTTAATTCTATGCATACTGAAGTGAAAAAAAGAAGGAGCCCCCCTCCCCAAAGCTCTCTTTCATTAAATCAAGCATTATCCTTTCATATTATGTTTTATGTACTCTAAGATTCTCTCTTCATCAGCAATACTTTCAGTCTGAACATGGTGTTAAATTATTAGGGGCCTTGTTAAAAAACAAACAGGTTCAATAGACAGAACACCACAGGTAAGATAAGTGCAATACAGTAAAATGGCTGCTTCATTATGTTTTGCTACAGTGAGATTTTGACACATACTGACCAACAAATTTGATTTACCTTTTATATGTCTTATCAGAATTGTATGTAATTGTGATTACATGGAACCCAACTATCCCTCTTTGTATGAAAAAGTGTGTTGCGAACAATTATCTATCACAGACTCAAACATTTAATATTTCATATATTATTAAATAATAATAGCTTATGTATAATTTTATTTGTTTTCAGAGTTACAATGTTCATGAGATAATCATAGAGAGCACATTATATATTATTGTTAAACACATTTTTGCCACAAAAAGTTGAGAGCATTGGTAGAAAATCCTATGTCAAGTTACGTGAAAATATTTATCACCTGTAACCCTAATTTCATAAAACCAATGTACACTTTATGTAATATATCAGCAAGTTCCTCCTTTTGCAAATATCTGTTGCTCCATACTTGTGTGTGTTTGCAGCTAAAGAGTGCATCAAATGCTTCTGTGCGTGTGTTTGCAATGCACAAGAAAAATATTAGTTTACTCCTACGGCAACTGTAATTGTCAACACCACTGGACTCAAGATTGGGAAATTACAAGATCTTAATTCTAGCAAATAATTGCCCTCATATGTTTCTACCTAATGCTGAACATAACATTAATTGGCATTTACCTCCTAATGTTTACAGAACACAGACTGTATATTTCAAAGACATAATCCTTACCAACTATATACTGACTTTTATTTCAGTGTGTATTATATAAATTAGGACTCTGTTGAATTCTTATACTGAGGAACAAATGATAGCAACTTTATTTAAATACATGCACAGTACCGTGCACTACAGAATGATGGAACACTATTTTTAATGGATGAATGAATCAATAGAAAAATAGATTTGGTAAATCATTAACATTTTAAAGTCTAGATAAAAATGGGAAATCATGCATTTCAAGCAAAGTTTTACTTTTTCTTTGTTTTTTTGATGAAATCTCTGAGAACTTAAGACATGCAGAGCTGAGAAGCAGCTCAGTCTGAACAATGTTAAGACTGCACAAAAAATTTTGATTGATACTGTTTATATGCAAGAATGAAAAAAAGTTGCCATTCTTGGACTTCCCTTCAACATTAGACAGTGCTGTGCAAACCTCAGACAAATCCCTGTATTATGATTTCTAAGCTGTTAGGAAGTCTCTCAGAGGGCTACAAAAGTAAAAACCTGAGCAACTGCCTCCCAAAAATTTCTAACAAGAAATATTTTGATTCCAGACAGCAGACTACAAAAGCGGAATAGATAACACTTTATCCTTTCCTTGAGAGATTAATTTAGGGGATGAGTAAATTATGGATGGCATAAAATTATAAATAATAATAACAACAAAACAAGATATAGGTTAAATTTTCCAGTATCTAGAGTATTTGTCTATGCCTATCAACTTATGAAACAAATGAAAAGGGAGTATTTCCTTGCAAATAATATCATGTATTTTCCTACCCCAACATTTGCCTGGCCACTGCCATGTAAGCTTGATTAATTATGCATTAACCCATTTCTCTGAAGCATCCTTCACTAAATCTTTGGTGGGAAATGCACTTTATTAGGCACGAGCTTTGGTTATTTGTGTGCATATGCGCTATACTATCAGTCAATAAGCAGAAAGATTTAAAGTTTGCCATGTTACAGACATGTATTGCTCATTAAAATAATTCTAGTGTTTCAACAAACAACACTGATGGCTAGTTTTGCAAGTATTATTATCTTCACTCTTAGCATGATCTCCTTAGCCTTATGGTATTTACTCAAACTTGCATTGACTTCCAATCTTACAAAAACTTACACAAGAATAATCATGATCATTTGAATATTGCACACATTGTTTTCAGCAGTTACAGTTCCTCACATACATAGGAGTTATCAGAATGAGAAAAAAGATTTTAATGCTTAGCTGAATAAAAATATTCTCAGTGTAGAAAAAAGTGATAAACTAAAAGTACAGGTTAATGAGACCTGTAATAAACTTTACTCTGAAACAAGTCTAATTGGCTATTGATAAGAAGATGTTTGATTCAAAAGATACTATTGAACCTGTGGCATATGATTATTTTAATAGAAAAAGTTGAAATGGAAAACAGAGAAAAATCAAATTACCCATGGCATTCTCTTCCCATATTCCATGGCAGAATTAACCCATAGATCAGTAAATGGTAACGCATGCAACAAAAAATATCCTGTATCACTTTATGTAAACATCTGCTTTCATCATGCAAAATGCCTACAAAACTGTGACAATATTTTTTCTAATAGCATAGGTTTACATTAGCTCAGTTATGGAAACTTAAACCAAAATCCATGATTTTGCAAGTAGAAGATATTCTAAAATTCTTGAAAGATTTCCAGCATAAATATTCCAAAGCCCAACAACGCTAATTGGTTTTCTAAAAACTAAACTGCACAGGCTTATTCCTTGCTGTGGTTCCTTGTTCTTTTGATGATAGAAGAGAAAAGACCGGTTTTTGGAGGAGGTCCCATCAACATGGGGGCTTGGTTCTTGTGAGTAATTTTTATCTGGGAGGAGAAAGAAGAAAAACAGAGTTATCCCTTGAGCTAGTTAAATTCCAAGTATCTGAGATGCCTGAATTATCTTTATATGCGACTTCCAAATCTTCTTCACTTAATCAAAGATGAAAGGAAAATACCTGCATTTTTATGAATTATGTTACATAGGCAGTAAACCAATCTATGTGTAATCAATACACACAACAAATATTCAAATCATATGTAATAAAATACATGCCAATATGTGATCTTACTTTTTGAGTGTGGGTTTTACTGCTTGTTGTTGAACATTTTACATATTTACAAGATGAGTAAGAATTGGAAAGGACATACATACTGACAGATCAGGCTGTTGCCTATTAAGATATAGGCTATGCCATTGTATGCTTTATTTATACGTTTGATCAAGCTGTATTTCTCTTTTAACACGTGACAATGTTTAATTTTAAAATAACCATTATGAACAAAAGTTGAAAGTTAATACACAAAAAAGGTCAAAAAAGATGAACTAGCACTCTAATTTGTTAATTAATTGTTAGTAGAATAGCCTCAAATATTGAAAAGCCTATTTAAAACACTTTGTAAGACTGCTCTAAAGCCACCCGTTTTGATTTCTTTGATATAAAACTACGAATCACCTTAAATGAGACAACCTTAAAGTAGATTATGTCTGCAATTTTCTCTAATTCAAGTCTAAATTAGAGAAGACATTTTATGAATGTATGCTATGCTCAAAGCTAATTGAAAGCAATTATCAAAGTGGCATTTTGTCTGTGACTTTAAGATACATTGTAAGATAATAAATGGTTCTCATTATGTAATAAAAAGGTCACATCTTGCCTTTGGGCTAGTGACGCTAAGAGTTTTTCAAAAGCAATCCGAGACATTTTCTTTAGTGAACTACGACTAATACAAGAACCATCACTTATTAAATATCAGTTGTCACCTGCATAGTACCCACATCAGAGATGGGTATTTCTTTCAAAAAGAAACACCACCTCATTAAAAACTGGAAAAATATATCTCTTAAAGTGCATACCTGACATTTTCAAGTTAAAATGAATATCCTTCACTTGTCATTCACTAATAGTAATGAAACAAAAAATGTATGTCACGTGGAGAGGCTCATTAAAATATAGATCAGGACATTTCTTGGGGTGGAAATTTACTTTACAATATAAGGAGACAGAAACATAAAAATCTCAACAGAATGAGTGGGTTGGTTTAACTCTGTTAGAACCTTTACTCTCCAAATGTTCACTTCCTTACCACCTGAGTTGATTAGTCTCAAATTTCATACGTGATCTCTTTTTGTCAACATTCTTTATTAATATAAAATGTATCATATTGGTTTTTTTGGCAACCTAAATAAATTTCACACGGATCATAACTCTCACTTTCAAGGACTGGCATCAACATATTTTCCTCATAAAATATTCTGCTTCAGACACCACTTTGGAAGCCAAATTTGGGGTAAATTGCTGTTATTACACTGATGTTATTTTATATCAGCTGATGATCTGGTCCTGGAAAATAATCTCAAGGATTTTTCTAACTTTCACATGCTTCATGAGATGTATTTTGGGGCTCAGGAACAGTGAGGACATCAACCTGATTCTGGGAATCAATACATGTAATCTGCAGCAGCTGTGAGTGAATTCTTTGAGAGTCATAAGGGTTCTGCTTATTGCAAGATTTGGCCATGATGTGGCAGTAGGAAGGGCAACAGAGTTTCCTTTCAGAGGTAAATCATAGTAATTCCATCTTAAAAAGAATAAAAGAGCAAAGCTCAAAAGATGGCTTTAGTATGAAGAGGTGAGGTAATCCTGAGACCCCATACAGATTGCATGTTGGACTGGGGCTGTTGAATGCTGCTGAGGATGACTGCAGTTACATATTGAGAATATGTTTATCATCTGTAATGTTCTTTTTTGGCTTGAGCCATCTGTTTCAGAGACCATGACCTCTTCAGTATGTTGTATCCTATCAGCTGAGATCAGCTAAGAAGCCTGAACATGATTAACCACTCATGTGCATGAGAATGGAGTCCTATAAGCATTTCTCCAAGACATATTTTCAACTGTTATAAATTGGCATGATTCCAGTGGTGTAAAATATATTTTATGTTCTGAAAACACAAAAATAAAGTGGAAACTTAAAGTATGGTTCTTTACTTATGCATGGTAGTGTATTTTAACATTGCATTGGTTAACAATGATAACCATCAATCCCTTAGTTTCCTGTTGAAAAAAAGACGAAAGAAATCTTTGGGAGATAAAAAGAGATCAGTATGCTTGCAATACATGCTGGACCATTGCATCACCTTGCCTGAAATAGGCTAATTTTGTCTTAGGACTTTCAGGCACTGCATTTCTGCCTTGGACTCTGACTTCTGCTTCTGTTTTCATGCTGGCAGTACTGCCAGAGCTGGTGCTGTGAGTTTGGGTGGCAAGTACACTTTGAAATGGGAAGTGGCACTAAGGGTCTCAGAAAGAGACAGTGTTGTCGGTCAAAGTAGGGCTGAACACTCAAAGTACTATATGGGAGAGTGAAATGGACAACAAAAATAAGTAAAAAATAATTAAAAAAATCTTTAATTACAAGCAACCAAGATTCAGTTTAGTTAAAAATACTCACTACTTACAGGCTGTATATAGGTTCTGTGTGTGCACACGTCTAAAGACTACCTTTTACCATTTAGTTTCTCTTTCATTCAGTCAGCAACCTCATGAATTTTTTAGTACAAGAACAATTATAAAAGCTTTAAAAAAGACCCATTACTTTTTTATTTTTTCCTAGGTGAATCTGTGACTTACACACACACATGAAAAACAGAGATTGCTCAGATAAAAATCCCAAAAGCTCAAACTGTAACCTAAAATACTTCTAGAAACTGATGGTATCCTGACAAACATACTCATACAAATTACTGTGGAATTCTGCAAAATCATTTTTGAGATCACTTACTCAGTTTTATTGAAAATATATAACCTACAGAAAATATGGAGGGCATCTTAAACATAAATTAGGGGAGTGCCTGAAGTGCTGCTGGAGAAAAAAACTTCTATTTGGCATATTTGGTAAAAATCTATATTAAAACCAGGCAAAATGACTAAGTAACAGAATTCCATTTATGGGGAAAGTAAATAGGCACATGAATTGCTAAGATGTTGTGGATTTTTGTTGTAGGCCCAATAGACAACATTATAGGCTAGACTCAAACTTCTGAAGCCAGTGGCAAAACTCTCATTCATTAACTGAAGCCAAGACTTTATCCTATGAGTTCATGATCACAGAAATTTTAAGGGCTGGAATATGTAGTAAATAGGTTCAGCACTGTGCTGGTTTTGGCTTGGACAGAGTTGATTTTCTTCACAGTAGCTAGCATGGGGCTATGTTTTTGATTTGTGCTAAAACCAGTGTGGATAACACAGGCATGTTTTAGTTATTGCTGAGCAGTGCTTACACAGAGTCAAGGCCTTATCTGCCTCTCATACCACTCCATCAGGGAGTAGGCTGGGGGTGCACAAGAAATTGGAAGTGGGCATAGTCAGGACAACTGATGCCAGCTGACCAAAGGGATATTCCATACCGTATGATGTCATGACAAACAGAAAATAATTAATTTTAAAAATTTCAAAATCACCTTTCCAGTAGTAGAAAATGTGTCCAATGACGTATTCCAGGGAAGGAACACCAGACCTAATTAAAAATAGCATAATTCTTAAAAAAAGGCATGGTAATAGCTCCCTTTTTGTTGATAGCAAATTTTCTGATAAAGGAGAAGCCGGAATTTGTGATACTACGTATATTTATAAATGAATTAACCATACATTTATCTGTCTGAGGAGCAGGTCAGAGTTTCAAAATATGCCTTGAAGCCACTTTAACACAATGCATCACTAAATGAAATGCATTGAGCATTAATACTTTTAGTGCAATAACCATATCTTTTAGGTGAGTCAGTTTTGCTTTCATGTTGCTTTTTCTACAATAGGTTCTGGTTACCTTCCTATTCCTGACTTCACAGAATGCCTAAATATTTACTATTAGCACAGAACATGGTGCTATAAATACAGCTAGTGACCTCAATGCTAAACAACAGCAGAAAACTAGAAACAGAGATAAACAATTCTGCGTATATTATTTCAATTAATGTTAAAGAAAGAAACCCCGCATTTTAAGGACAGAGGGAAAAACTGTCAGTAAAATGATCAAGTTGGATCTGTTAGTTTACAGACAGTTTGTTTCATGCCATCAGCAGAGTTTGGATGTTGGTAGTTTTGAGGGTATGAGGGTTTTCTCACAGTCTAGATGCCCATATGCTGCTTCCCTTGCAGGAAAAGGAGGGATGTGACACCTCTGTATCACAGGAGCACCAACTACTTTTATCTTCTTGTAAGTGATCAAGAGCTGTACTGGCTATCATTATATGAATAAGACCTATAGAATGTAGGCAGTGAAAAAAAAATTAACCTCTGACTTCCATTATGTGGCATTTTGGTCAAAATATCTTCAGAACTAGACCAGTTGTTTTAAATATAGCGTTATGCAACACATCTTTTAAATAAATTTCTTAACAATATTATTGTGCAAAGTGCAATCAAATCTAATCAGTTTGGCATTAATTAAGCTCTAATAATACACTCTAGTCTCTCTTCTAAGTAGTGTGATCCGTTTCCCCTTCACACAGGTAGATTGGAAAACATTACGGTGTCATCATAATTTTTAAACATACTGAGAAAATGACAGAGCTGCAAAATTAAAATAAATGATTAATGGCATTTTTTTCATGTTTTGTTCTAATAGGTATCACTGAGGTTTTAAATTAATAGAGCTGTCAAGCTCAGGGTTGTTACAGATCCAGTGCAGAACTAAAATGGAAATTATGTATTCCACAGACACCTAAAAATGACACGTTGGAATATTTTAAATTTTAATTAGTAGGTGCAATTGTTTTGCCCCCCTCCTCCCTAAAACCACTGCAAATTAATTGGCAATTAGTCACAACTAATTCTTTTCTTAACAATCTGAACTGGAAAGAAAGGTGCATTACATGTTAGAGTATTTGTCTGGGGTGCAGAAAGCACACATGCAGTAAATTGCTTTGTCAATTACAAAAACTATTGTTGTGAAATGAAGAAAAAATATGCATAGGTAAACAAAACTAATTAACGTGCAGTATACCTGTGAGCACACAAAGTAATGCCCAGGTGCAAAATAAAGTGGTATAAATGCAATAAAACACTCTGGCCTTGAAACAGAAATGCATACATATTGTTGCTCAAAAGGGCAAAACATGCAGCAATTCAGTATAAACCAAAAAACTTTTCCTAGTGATTGACTTCCTTTGATGGGTCAACTATATAAGAATTGTCTAATATTCTACTGAAATCAACCACCGTATCTAGGACCCAGTTCCTCTTTGCTCTAAAGAAGCAGACATAAAAGTTTGAATTCTCCCAATGTAAACAGCTGATAAGAACATATTACTATATTCAGTGCCGTGAAAAGAAGACGCTTTACAGACAGGGTCTAGAACAGAGCTGAAGCTTCTTCATGCCATCCATGGGGTGTTGGAGCTACATAAAAAGAAATCAGCCCTGGCATATAGCGATTACTAGTACGAGCTTTTTGTGTTTGTTTTCAGTTTGTGTTTCTCTCTGGATTTAACTACAAAGGCAGGACTTCACTAGGACCTCTGTGCTCAGGCTCATCACATCTCTAGGGACTAAAGGAAAGGCTAGAGATGAACCATTCATTCATTTGTTCAGAAATTATGTTTAAGGTACATTCAAATTATAGTATTTTGAAATATTATCTGTGCGTTTCATTATTAAATGGTGTCATGGTTTAACTCCAGACAGCAACTAAGTACCATGGTTTACTACAAGTTTTCCTATCAGTAAATAATTCTAGAAACACTATGTGATTCAGATGTCTATGAAACTGTATTTCTGGTAATCCATTAGGTGGGCCCTGACTATGGATTTTCATCTTTGTTCCTTCATTTGGGGAATATCCTTGCATCTTCTAAAGGCATTTCTGTCTTCTGCTTTTAATCTAATGTTGCTAGCAGCTTGACACTCTTTCAGATATGATGCCAACGAAGTCAGGAATAGATGAAAGAACAGAAATCACAGTTATTTCTAATTAAGATGGAATATTCTTATGGATTTTTTCAAAACAATGCTAATAATTTATGTAGCTAAATTGAAAGACTACTTTTCTTAAAAAATATCCTGATGGCTAAAGCTAGGGGTTTATTGAATTAACTTTAGAGTCTTTGAAGTTTCATTACTATTAATGACCTGTTTGGAGATCAGGTGAAACCATAGATATCTTTCATGTTGCTATATTTGTCTGGGAGAGCTCTGATAGTATTTCCTCTTCAGCTAATCAGACAAGATGTTTAACATAACATTATCATCTTTCCTTCTCCCAAAGACTCCTCTATAAAAACCAGTAAAAACAATGCAATTTGATGCTTAGATTCTGCATCTTATTATACCAGAGCAGAGTGACTTTGTCAGACACTGTAGTCACCATGTGTTCAACATACTGAATAATGCTGAATGACAGATCTTTAGACCAAGCCACTCACATTTTAAGTATGCACAGACCCCACTGGAATGCATTCCAGCTCTCATGTACGGATGCTAGGTGCATGTGCAATAGAAGAACATAAATGATGTTGGAAGAAGCACACGCCAATAGTGCTAAAACTGATCACAGGAATGAAAAAAATCATAGCTCACAGCTTCTGGGGAATCACTGCATTATCTATTGCGTCCCATAACATTTTCTCAGAGCCCACACTTATTTTGGGGGAACATGATCTCTATGTGCATGAGAAGGGATAGATGTCAGCAACTTGTTCCATTTGCATGCTTATTTTTTCAGTTGGAAAGGAGAAATAGCAAGGATAATCTTGTTGATTCCTTTAACAGGAAATAAACTTCCAAGCCTGCATGTGCAGCCTGCATCCCATACATAACAGGGATTTGATGCAGAACTTCTTTTCTTTAATATGTATAATGGAAAAGCAGGATAATTTTGATCAGATTAAACTTGATTTCTTGAAAAATCATTTGCAAAATACTCTCATTTTTATCAAAATCTGAAGCAGAAACAAAAAGGAACTTCCAAGTTTAACCACTTGCACATTGTGCCAGGGTTGATTCAATACCTGCTGATTGTATGAACTTCTTTCTCACTTATTCTTTGTAATTTTTATAGGTCAGCCCCTAAAACTACTGAACTTAGATGACACTGAAGTTCCTGAGATGAGCCTGAAGGTCCAGAGATGACCATACCAAAATAAAATGTGTTATTTTAACTTTCTAAAGGACAGTTGGAGGAGAGAGAGTCTTATTTTTAACAATATTTTTCTGGCTGGACCATCGAAGAACCAAAAATCTGAGGCTCAGCTGCTGTGTCTAACTGATGTGCATGATCTGTGCAATAGAACAAGGTGCAAGGGTCTCTCCCCTAGAACTCTTGAGATGGTATATCCAAGCAGACAGAACTGTGTGGAGGCAGTCACTTCTGCTTCTATATTGTCCTTAAAATAATATAGCTAGTAAACTAATAAGGGCTTTCCCTCAGCATCCTAATGTGAAACAAGAGGTAGCATTGGAATGTCCTCCCGTGTCTCAGTGCATGATGTAGAATTGCCAGCATCTTCATATGTGGGTCTCAGTTCCTTGTAAGAGCCAGGGATAGAAATTTTCTAAGAGGGGAAATAAAAGGAAAAAAAAACCCTCTCATGTTTCTTAAGGATCTAAACACATGGATTTCTCTATCTGATCATTTTCCATTTGAAAACTGGTCATTAATCATTTAATTTCTGGTAATTTTGGGAGAAAATCACAGTTCTGTTTCTGGAGAAGGCAAAAGCTTCTGATTCTTGTATTAGTCTCTTCATATTTTTTCCTGAATTTTGAGCTCTTGCAGGTTCAAATAATTGACTACATAGCTGGCTACACACAAGAATTTAGTGGGTTTTTTTTCAGACTCTGTTTTTGGACACACACTGCTAAGATATCATCCTGATACTTATGGGATCAAATACACTTCGGCTTCCAAACAAAGATTCCTGTGAAGCACACACTTAGAAATCAAATATAAAATTTGGTTGAGAGAAAGCTAACATCCACTTTTGTCATTGTCTCAGGAAGAATTTCTAGCTACTTTGCAGAGAATTTCAAGGAAAAAACTCTAGTGTAGTTAGCTGGGAGGGGAGAAGTTGGACCATACATAAGGTTATTTTTGTAAGATGTAGAAGAGTGAGGTATGTGTACAATAATGCAAGAAGCAATTGCAATAATTTCATTACATTAAACTCCCCAGCAGAGAAAAATAATTTCCTAAAAAATGAATAATAAGGCATAAATTCTCTAAATTCATATAGGTGCAGTAGTATAGACAAATAGTTCATGTATTTTCTTCTTAGGGGAAATAAATACAATTAACAGTATGGTTTTCTTATGTAACAAAGTATATACCCTTAACAATGGTATAGCAAAAAGGATGGATTCCACAGAAAAGTATATGCCATTTCTACTCTCTTTAAAACAGTACTTCATCTGGACAGCACTAATTATCAGTAATAATTTACTGTTTCCTCAAGACAGTAATTGAAATGTAGGAACTGTCTCTTTTTCCAGGTTTGTCCTCAATCGTGCAGGCAGCTTCTGCTAGTATTATCCATCAGATAGCAGGGATTTTGCACAGAACAAGCAATCAAGACAAAAAAAGCACATTATTGCCAGCATCCTTCTGGAAGTTCTCTTCTGTAATCTGGCAACTGAAAAATTACATGTCTTTTTCTTGAACAAGTGACTGCTGGGTTCAGTACTGTTGCTCTGCACTGAGCCATCACTGCAGAAGAGGTAAAGATAATGATATCTCGTAACTCGAAAACGTTTCCTGGAACAAATCTCAGAAAATCCCCACTGTTCTGCCTTCACACAGTACATGTTCACACAGTTCTCCTCTTATTGCAGCATCTGAGTGCTTACCATACAGAATTAGAGTTCAGGCACTCTCCCCATCAGCTGTACACTGTACGCTGTCAAGCAAACATGAACTATCACGATCCTTTTCTGTCATCTTAACTCATACATTATCAGCTGCCACACCTGTTAGCACCTTACTGAAGGTGCTCCCTTCTACTTTTTTGTTTAGTTCTTAATTCTACTACAGACATAATGCTCGCAAAAGTGATCCTGTACTTTGGTTTGGAGAATTACTTCCATCTGTAGTGGGATTTCTTCCTTGTCACATTACTGCTTTGTCATACTTAGGAGCTGCAAGGCTACAGCAATTAATCTACTTAAGAACATAGGTCTTCTTTAGGGAAAGAAAATTAGTAAAATAGTGTACTAAAACATGTTACTATATTTAATAAAGAAGTGCCTAGATTTCTTCAACATCTTTTCCAACTACTTGGTTAGCCTCTGTAATGCAATTGGAGAGAGCTGGAAATGGAGAGTTCTTGAAGCTACACCTTTCTTTTGTCTGTAAACAGTTATTCAAAGAACCTCCACTGAGCAAACTCCTTCCTATACTCTCCTGTCCAGGTTGCAGTTTTCCTGCCCTCACCTCATATGTGTGGGCACTGAAACAAGAGACTAAATAATTTCCTTCATTTTTCCTTTAAGCTGTAAGGTTTTTTTAAATATTAGTTTTATTGTATAATTCAATCAGCACAGTCAAGACTTCAACTTTAAATAAAACTTTCCTTGATATGAATTCTTTAAAGCACAGTAGAACATCTTCCTAAATTTTTAAAGAATAATTTGTCACTTTATAAATTTTAGCATCAAAACTAACATTCGTTCTTCCTCAGCAACAGAGGCTACTGGAACTACACCCTATATTTTCCAAACTTTTAAAATAAATGCCTTTTTATTCCATCCTAAACTGTGGGAAAAACTAGCATGGTAAATTGAATATGCCATGGATGTTGAACTATACAATAACAGTATGTGAAGATGTTACTTAGGTAAATTGACTTAATGCTCATCACAGTGGTTGTCTTTTAAACGAAAAGATTCTATCATAGAAGAACTGACAGTAAATAAATCAGTTAATATTTCTAACTACTGTAATTTTTGTTACTTGTTAAAAAAATTCCTAAATTTTTTGCTCAGCTCTGTTTGTACAGTATCCCAGAATGCCCAGTATCCTTACCGTGCAAGGGGTTTGCATCCAAGGTTCCCCATCTATCTGCATAGGCAGAGACTTGCTGGTCCTAAAGTGATACATTTCATAGTATAAGTAAAAGCAACTAGAAAAATTTGATAAACGTATTTATTAAGGAGATATGTGAAGGCACACACATATAATCCTGATTTACCCTTAAGCTTCTATGTAATCTCCAGTATGACCCAACATGATAGAAAAGTAACCTAGTCACTTAGTAGGCTTAGCTTGATTTTCAACACACAAAGCAATAACATTGCAAACATTCACACACCTTGCTAGTAATACACAACTCTCTCATGGGAGAATAGTCTGTAATTTGTGAAATGAAGAGTGAATTATTCAAAAACTTCTGGAATAAACCTTATTCACTGTCAAGACCAAGGAACTTCTGCTGTTTTTTATAATTTAGACTGACTACCATAAAGGAAATAGTAAATAAATTTTAGCTCTACCATCACTATTTATTTGAACCATCAAAGACGTTTTTGTGCTTGTGTCTAACTGTGGATTACACAGGGCACTTACCTAACATGACAGCTGTACTGTATATTCAGAAAAGGCTTTAACATACCATGTGATAAATTTAAATTGTTAGTAAAAGGGCACTGTTTTTAACATAAAGCTATAGCCAGTGTTCCGTGCTTAGTTTGGATACCCCATGAAGAAAAGTATAGACAAATGAGAGAAAAAAAAAAAAAGGATGATCTTTTTGGGTCTTTTCCAACCCTACATTTCTGCATTATAATAGTTTCCATAAAAATCTATTAGAAATAACATGGAATAGATGATAAATAAATGAAGAATGAGTCAACTGAGGTCTCATGTTGGTCAATGGAAATTCTGGTTTGGACGTTATTTGAAAATGACTAACAGTTCATGGGGTGAACAACTGTTATCTATGGCCATAAGTGGAGGAAGGGAGGAACATCTCACTGTACAGATTTGGAAAATTTCTGGTTCTTTTACAGTTTTAGTCCTGATGATGTGGCATTATAATAATTATCTCTTGGTAACCAGAGAATGTTGGAACGTCTCTGTGATCTTATTTCTCTTCCTCATCTACATAAAAGTGTACTGTTGAAGTCAACATCACCCAGTTCTTGAGAAGAATATGCCAGGCAAATACTACTGATTTTTATTGCTGCTTGTATGAGGTTTGTGCGGCAAGGTTTTGGTAGTGGTGGGGGCTACAGGGGTGGCTTCTGTGAGAAGCTGCTAGAAGCCTTCCTATGTCTTATTAGAGCCAATGCCAGCCAGCTCCAAGACAGACCCGCTGCTGGCCAAGGCTGAGCCAATTGCAGTCATAACACCTCTGGGATAACATGTTTAAGAAGGCAAAAAACCCCAGAAGAGGGTAGATTTTGCAGGTAGACAGAGAGAGCAAGATCTGAGAGAGAGAACTCTGCAGACAACAAGGTCAGTGGAGAAGGATGGGGAGGACATGCTCCAGGTGTTGGAGCAGATTCCCCTGCAGCCCGTGGTACAGAGGATGGTGAGGACGGCTGTGCCCCTGCAGCCATGAAGGGTCATGCTGGAGCAGAGATCCACCTGCAGCCCATTTAGAGAGGAGTCCACACCACAGCAGGTGGACACCCAAAAGATGCTGTTACCCCCTGTGAAGCCCATGCTGGAGCAGGCTCCTGGAAAGACCTGTGGACCCATGGAGAGAGGAACCCAGGCTGGAGCAGGTTTGCTGGCAGGACTTGTGACCCTGTGGGGGACCCACACTGGAGGGGCCTGTTCCTGAAGGACTTCACTCTGTGGAAGGGACCCACACTGGAGCAGCTCGTGAAGAACTATAGCCCATGGGAAGGACTCATGTTGAAGAAGTCCATGGGGGACTGTCTCCCGTGGGTGGGACCCCATGCTGGAGCAGGGGCAGAGTATGAGTCGTCCTCCCTCTGAGCAGCAGAGACAATGGGTGATGAACTGACAATAACTTTCTTTCACCATCACCCTGTGCTGCTTGTGGGGAGGAGGTAAAGTGGGAATGAATTTGAGTCCAGGACAAAAGGAGGGATGGGTGGAAGGTGTTTTAAGATTTGGTTTTAGTTCTCTCTTCATTCTGACTTGCTTAGCTCTAAATTAAACTAATTTTTCCCCTTCCAGTTGAGTCTGTTTTGCTCAGGGTGATAACTGCTGAATGATACCTCCACGTCCTTATCTTGAGCCGTGAGCTTTTCATCATTATTTCTCTCCCCTGCCCAGCTGAGGAGAGCAGTGACAGAGCAGCTTTGGTGGGCACCTGGCCTCCAGCCAGGGTCAATCCACCACACTGCTCTTCAGTTCTATGTTCATTTTAGTCTTATAATTGTATAGCTTATAACTTTATTAAGATTTTGGAAAATTATTCTTGAGAAATTTCTCACTGAGGAAAAGTTGACCATCTCTCTCTTTTCCAGTCATTACCTAATCCAAAAGTTAGAATAAGTATTTTCTGCTTGAGTCCTAATCCAAGTTTCCTCTGCTGTGAATGTTCTGGTTACTTATAGCACAGTAAATGATAAAACACAATTAAATTAGCATGCTCCACCATTAGTGGCTTACAAATACCAACACTTTTAATAACAGTGACTTGTCAGTGTTCAGTAAATAACAAATAGATTAAAACCAGAGCACTTTGACTTGTACAGATCAAAAAAGTGCTTTACAAATACTAATTACATGCTCCTATTCCCTGGTGAGGTATGCATTATAAATGGGTTAAAATGTGTCAAAGTAATGTTAAACAGCTTTTTGCTCAAAATTGCAGAGAGTGTATTGCAGTAATAAACCCCAAGATGTTCAAGCCTTACTCCTGCACCAACTGTCTGAAAATACTTTTCATAGGATGAAATGACAGTTGAATATAGCATGTGAAGACTGAATATAAACACCTTTTTTCTATTTTTTGACACATTTAAAGAAAGAAAGATGTATGGGCATAGAATACAGTTGGAAGAGATATATTTCATATACAAAAATGATAATTTCACAAGAAATAAGTACAGTAATTATGACTATTAAATTACCAAGAAAGAGAACTGCTAATATATCTTACTGTTTCACTGAAACAGAGCAATGCAAATTAAAGCTGCCAGTACCTGATGACAACAGACGAACACTGAGCAAGCCGTCTTCCAGCACTTTTCAGACCTGTGTATATCTGTCCCATCTCCATGGCTCCTTCCAGACCAACCACTTCCATAAGCTGGTCACTTAGATCTGCAAAAGTTGAAAAAATCCCACATTTTGTCTAGACAGAATTTTGACAGTGGTCATCCTGACCAGTAAGAATTTTCAGAAGACCAGCTGATAATAAAAGATGTGAAGAACAGAGCTAGCAAACAGGAGAACTCCTAAGAAGTGATTGAAATTTTAAGGTTGGACACATCTGGTCCTGTTGTCAGATTATTCTAAAATATCCTGACCAAAATAATTCTAAAATATAATAATAACATCCATGGTTTATTTTAATACATAAATACTGAACAGACAATCTTATTATAGGAGAAAATAGGAGAGATTCCTTAATTTAGGTTACTTGATACTCACAGAATGCTTGCAGTTTAGAAATTTGTGTTGTCCATTTTTGCAGCAGATATTTAAAATTATGTGAAGGAAAAGTCAGTGCTTCAGACCCTATTGACTTTTCTATACAATCCTTTTCACATGATGTGCATAAGTCTAATTCAGCCTTTGTGTGTATTTATTATTATTATCTTTAATTATGAGACCACATACTATTTTTGCATTGGATCTTTGACTCAATTAGTGCACAGATTCAATGCAAAAGGGCAAAAAACCCTCTCATATCAGCAAGTATTCTTCTAGCTTTTCTGAACTTCGTAGTGCTTGTTTGCACCCAGTTATATATTTTTGTTTCACACTGCTTTTTGATTTCAGAGAATTTTTGCATTAAGCTTCAAAACCATTTAAATAAATAATATCTCTGGCAAAATAAATAGTTTGTTTTACTTCAAGGAGCAAGAATGTATTCTGTCTAGAATTTCAGATACACAGATGCAACCAGAAACGTAAACAATAATACGTCAGTCTGGTTTGAGAAGCAACCGCACAATGTAATGAAATATTATCCAGAATCAACTAGGTGTTTTGTAAGAAATGTTTTACATACTCCTGTTTAAATACATGTTGCCAAGACCAGATGGACAGGAAAAAGAAACATTTTTTCTTAGCTGTATATGACATGTGTTTTATAGATCAGCTGTTACCATCCATGTTTCCAAAAGGTACATTGTTCGGTAAAGCACAGCAATGACCTAAAATGTTAGAGTTTATCATCACATTGAAAAAACCCAAAGAACGGAGAGCACATTACTCTTTGTGTATTTTGAACCCTTCAACCTTTAATGAAAGTAGAATTTCATGCTAATTATCATATCTAAGAGGTTAGTCCAAAGTTTCACAGGGAGTCTTTTCTGTTCACTTCTTTGGACTTTGAATGAAGGTAATTAACTGAAAGAAGTAGTGTGATAGGAAAAAAAAAAAAGTATTAAAAGCAAATAGGATTTATGGTCTGGATTATTCTGCTTCCGACCAGAAAATCTGATACTATGCAAGACCTTCATTTTTCTTCATATACTTTCAGAATATTCTTTGCTATTTTCGTTTTCTCATCACAGTGAAGTCTGTTGCATATAATATTAATGAAGCAAAAATAAACCCTATTATTTCCTGCTAAGGAAAAAAATAAGATGGACAAAAGATTAAAATACACAATATGATTAATTTTAACTATACATTGTTATAGCTTGCATCCCTGTAATATATGTAAACCCGATTTTATGTCTGACTTTCTGCTAAATTGTTTTTCTCTTAAAACGTGTATCTTAAGTTATTCACTTTTAAATTTAAGTCAGATTTAAGCAAATTCTGCTTCTCTTGATAGCCATAGGGATTTTAATGGGAAAGTCCTACTCATTTGCAAAAGCTATTATATTATAAAAGCACACAGAACTTTATAGATGTACTAAATCATTAAAGTGTTTCCAGCCAAAGAAAACATCAAATTCCTATTCACTGGATTATTAGAAAATTATTATTTTTTTAAATGGGAGAATAATTAAGAACAGATTTTTATTACTGACAGCTCAGGCAACATATGCAAGATTCAGAATAGTGACAGTTGCAGTGATATAAATTTGATACATCAGTTTTCAATATCTGTGAGTTTAGTGCCAGTAACAGCAAGTAACTGAGGGCCAAATCCTGACCTTTGACCTATACCACACATCTCAAAAAATGTAGCATATTAAACATTGGAAGATGGAACTGAACAATACTCTTATCTACCAAAAAAGTGAAGGCTGTTCAAAAACTTCATATTTGCAGTGGTACATTCCTAAATTGGGGTTATTTTAGGCCAAATATGAATATTTTTAGAATCAAGCTGAATTTAAACACAACCTTCTTTCAGAAGCAGTAAAAACTAAAGCAAATTTAACATGTAATTTTCAGCTTAGGGTTAGTTTTGTGCTCCTGCCCTTGCTAATATATTTGACCTGATGTTTTTTTACCTATTTCAACGAATCCTTGAGCTATATTGACTTTGATAAGAACTCAGAGTGAGCAGAAGTGGAAAAGGGAGTGTGTATATTTTAGTCCCATTCTTCAAAGATGTTACATGTCTATAGGTATGCTGGTTGAATATAAAGGGTCAAGACATCAATGAACGGATTACATATGTTCTTAAAAGGTCTCCACCAAAGACTCTGAAAGATACTAAGCTCTATTAAAAGAGATCAGGTCTTCTATTAAATTAAAAGATAGGAAAGGGGAAGTCATTCTTTATTCTGGTGGAAGGCTATCACTGATTTCTCAGAAAGATCTCTGTTGGCATCTGTCCTGCTCAACATATACCCCTAATTAATCTGGAAGTAGGAGTAGATAGTGAGTTACTGAGGATTCAACAAAGTAAAGACAAAATCCAATTATATATAAAAAAAAAAATTAGGAATTTTTCAGTACTGACTAATAGGGTTATACAAAGGCAGAAAATTCAATGTAATACATGTCCCCATGAGGGGAAACAGAGCTAACTACTGATATATAGACTGTTATATGAATATATATTACATTTGAAAATAATATGGCATGTGTATCTGTGTGTATATGTCCATAAATAAATTTGTATTTATTTTACTGGGCTACAATTAATACTGTCATGCAGGAATTAACTTTATGGAGCTACTGTGGCTTCTTCTATAAAAATATCAGCTCAATGCTCAACAGTGATCAAATATCATCAAATATTATTATTGGTACATCCATACAGTATGGAGTTTGTAGTTCCAGTCCACTCAGCAATGCACAGGAAGAGATAAAATAACTGGACATGACAGAGTAACAAAGATGGTAACAAATATGGAACAGCCTATGTGTGAAAACAAATTCAACTAGGACATGAATGGAGGAAAGATGACAAAATAGTGAGTGTCATGGAGTAAGTAAAGGCAGTACTGTAATTCTGTATTTCTCAAAGTGTAAGAACTAAGTAGTTTCATTGTATTTCTAGAAGAATGAGGAAATCCTTTTTATGTGGGACTTTGTTATATCATGATGCCATACTAGACTTCAGAATTCCGAAAACCACAATTGATACATATTTGGTAAGGTATCTTAACTGAAGAATCAGTGTAAGTTTCCTCTCTTATGCTTTATTTCTAATCATGCAATACAGATAGGAGTTAGAGGTCAGATACTGAGCCTTGTGGACTGGCCTAGTATCACTGTTCCTGTTGTCTTCTTACACATCTTATAAATTCTAGACCAGAATAATGAAGGCAGCTGTTCACTAAACATAATTTAAAACAGCTTATAAGGTGGACTGTTCCATGACATGTATCCTAAATGTGTTTGAAACGTAATTCAGAGTCACTTACTTTTGACCCTTACATTATATTCTAAAGGTACACACTCATCTATGCAGCTGTGTGTGTCTCTATCAAGTCTAGAGCAAACAATGTATCTCTCTTTAGGCATGGCATATTTCTTCTGCATTCTGCAGATTTTATTCTAAAGAGAAAATATTCAATCGGTGCCTGTACTGATAAAATTCTCCAAAGCATGCTTCATCTATTATAACCAGGTTTAGGAGGTTCAGGAAACTGAAGGTTAGATTTTCAAAAAGAATTTACCAGCTAACAGTGAACAACAGCAACTACAAGATACCGACCAGCTTTTCAATCTAGCTAGGCCATTAGCTGCCTATAAGAGAGCTGAAGTCTCATAGGTAAGCTATCACGGAGAGCATCTCAGTATTAGGGCATTAGTAAAGTGTTTTTTGACTGGTGCTGTGGGGTTCTTCAGTCCGTTTGTTATACTTTGAGCTCTGTGAAAGAGCTGAGGGCTCTCGTTTGTTTTCTATGTGAATGAGCCATTAGAGTGTGTGGGAATGTTTTCACAGCACCATGCCTCTCCTGCCCTCTTCCACAAACCAAAGTACTTCACGTGTCTCCTCATATTAGCCCCGTCAGTAAACAAAGCCAGCTCTCCCGGGGGAGCACTGCTGTCAGCAGATGGTGACTAGCATGCGGAGGGGCATCTGACCCCTTGCACTCATTCCTGATGGGGAGATAAAGTCACTAGGGAGATGACTGTCCATTTCTTCCCATCAGGCAGCTGGAGAAAGAGAAATCCAAACAGAAACTTGCACAAGTGGCAGACAAAACACTGTACGTGAATATAAGCCCTTTGCAATACTTCCCCAAAGCATGAAGAAACACACTTGGGAGTCTTTAAAGTTTGCTAGTGAGGAATTTACATTATCCATTAGCCTGGCATTAGCTGAACGCTTCAATATTCAAAGTGAACATACAAGAGAGAAACACATTTGGAATTCATCTATGAAGATAAAGCAAGGAAAGCAAAATGCGGTAGGGGGTGGGAAGAAGCATGGTGTGATTAGAAGTACTGATTTACATAGAGAACTTTCCCTCTGTAATGGAACTGGTTTTGATTTCCAATTTATCTTTGCAATATATAAATATTGCTGTCCTGGCAAGAGATTGAATGACTATTATAACTTGGGGTTACTGCACTCACTCAGGCACATTTGCATAAAAACACTGTTGGTCAGTGGTAAATCTGTCTCTGGCAGCAGTTTGTCTTTGAAGAGAAGGGGCTCCATGGCTTACTAAATGTAATCAAACCCTAGCAATCATCACGCTGGAAATTTTTTGGTTCCAGTTCAAATACTGGGTAAGAATTTGAAAACCGATATGATGCCAGAAGATCCTTGAAAAACTCCTGAGCTCAATGCTCTGCACCACATGAATGCTTCAGCATCTTCCTAGAACACAGCATGTATTAAATCTATAGTTATCCATTATGCAGGAATATGGGGTTGCTTCCATAGGCAGGGATAGGGACTGCTGTTGTATAAAATGCTAAAAATCTGTTTAATATCACACTATTCTCCTGATTTCAAACGAACATCTTTTTCTAGATTCCTGGTTGCAAGAAATCAGTAAATCAACAGCAATCTGTACACCCTGTTTTTTGTTATGCTTTGCTTTAGAGAGGCCACCTGAAGTAGCATGCCTCAACATTTATAACTGTTTGTATCAGAGCTGCACCTAGAGGTCCAGATGGTGTCAAGATTCTGTTTTGTTACTGATTCACAGGCATTTAACAAAATACAGATCTTGCCTTCAAGAATTTATGAAACAGACAAATAAAACAAAGCATTGGGGAAAAATAATATCATTATGTCCATTTTACAAAGTGAAAATTGTACACAGACATGTTTAGGTCCTGCAAAATGTTTGGTCTCATACTCAGCTGGATATACTGTGTCTAGAACCCCAACTGTAATAATATTTCTATCAGGTAAAGTTAAACACATGAGTTTGCAGAACTCACTTGGCCAAGATCATACATGAGGTTTGTGGCAGAGAAAGAAATAAATCAGCAACACCTGAATTTCAACCCTCTGCTTTTAAAAGCCTATTGTCACTCTTAATATCGACTTTGTGGATATATATCAAGTCCTACATAGTATTTGACCCAGTTTTGAGTATTTTGCATGGCTGAATTTGCTTGTAAACATTAAAAATCTCAGGTAACTCTATACATCTGTTTCATGCTGGTATTGATTCTCAGCCCCTGCCTTCATATTTTTTTTTCCAGTTTTCAAACAAAACAAAACGAGCTAAGCCTGCATCTTAGTGTGAAGCAAGGAAGCTATATCACTTCTGCAATTTTTACCCTGGTGAGATACGGTGATGAAAATTTTTTTATATATAACACACACAAAAATGCATACACATTTTATACCTATGTGGATGTACACACATATGATATATACCCATATTTATGCATAATGGAGAAAATCAGTACTTTTTTCTGTACCATCTGAATTGATGATGCACTAAATAGCTTTAATGGGGTAAGAAAGCAAGGGTGCTATTTTTGATACTTACAATGAATGCAATCAATAAAACCCTGTCTCTGCCGAATTCAGTGGCAAAATGCTTACTGACTTGAGTTGAGCCCAAATTTCACCCAGTATCTTGTGTCTTGCATCAGTCTAGCACAGAGATTTTGTTCTTGGATGAAACCATTTAACAGATAAAGCTCAGCTTACTACTGTGTATTGAATTTTTTTGTGTATATAATCATCTTCTGACACTCATTAATCATTGAATGACAAGTTTCCCCAAAACATATGAGGGCAAACAAGGAAGAATCAGTCCTTGTAATTAAATATTTTATGAAAAATTAAATGTGTAAAGAAGGCCTTAGTAAAACTTTTCCTCAAGTGAACTTTTTTGCCCCTCCCCCCATCTTACCAGGGGGAAGATAAGAGAGTTCTTAATAGAAACCTTTTTTGATTAATAGTAAAAGAAGAAAAATTTTAAAAAGCCAAAAAACAACCCACCCCAGAGCATACAAATTAAATCACTTCCACACAAAAACTACTCCCAAATACCAGTGTTCAGATGTTCAACATTTGAAACAAGTGGTTTCATCTTCCAGAGCAGGAGATCATTATGGATAAGTCTTTTATGGTAAAGCTTGGCAGACAAAATGTATTCTTTTTTAATAGATTTATTCTTTTAATAGTTTGAGGTACAATTGCATTGAACATGCTGCTGCACCAAAAAGCCCCCTATTATTTTAATCTGTATTCTTTTAAAAGTTATTTGTTCAAAAGGATTTCACTGTGTTACTCTTATACCCCCTTCATCCACCAGAACAAAAGCTGTTCTATGAAAGGAGTCTAAACTTGGACAAACCGTTAAAAAAAAAAAAAAAAAAAAAAAAAAAAAGCAAAGTTCCTCTCTGTTTTTATCAAATTTGATTGCTGCAGCTGTTCCCAGTTTCTGTATTTTAAAAATAGCCTTATTCAGTGCCTTGTTGGCTAAAGGCCAGAGTACCATTAGAACATGCTGTACAGAAAACCTCTATTCAGTTACAGATACAGAAATATATTTAAGATCAGTGGGGGTCATCTGCAGCAAACACTTGTATGGGGGAAAATGGAATTTTAATGTGCTTGGACTGCTCACCACTTTTAACAGATATTTAAGAACTTCAAACAGGATATCTTTCTATTTGTATTGGTACTATCATGTTACTGAGCATCAGGTACAATACAATATGAGCAAGTCAAAATCATTTCAACCAACAAAAATAGATCTAATTCTCAAATTACTTCTTAGTAGTTCTGGCATTCACTTTAAATGGCTCCTGGTAATATTGGATATTTGATTAGTCTATAAAAATGCCACCGCCTAGAAAAGAAAAATACAGTAATATTGATGGACATGTAGAAATCTGATCAATGAAAACCAGCTTTGATTTGTACATTTCCAAGAGGACTAACAGGGGATAAATGCTCCCTTTCTGCAGGGTAGCAAACTCTAATAATGGCATTATCCCTATATTTATCCACCAAAGATCTTTTCAGTTATCCGCCAGAAAGAAATCTTTCTGTTTATATGGATATTAAAACTCCTTTTGATTAAAGTGTTTTTGGTCCAGGAGGTCATAAACCCCCCAAAATGATCTTCATTCATATTTCCCTTCATGAGAAGCAATTCCATTTGTTTCCTCTACCATGCTAGTATTCCGTGCTGTTTGGAGCTCATGGTGTGCAGAGGGTACTGGTTTGAACAACAGTAATTTTAGTTATTAACCAAGAGCCTAACCCCAGGAAAACATTCTGAAAATCAGTGAGTGTATCACTTTTAGCCATTCCCGATGGTCTAGAATGCCTGCATTAAAGTATTCAAGGTTACATATTCCTACTGCAGCTAGTGGAGGAGTCTTCAGCACAGTAAAGATATCCAAGGTTGCTATTTGGATAGGTACCAATGGGAAAGAAATCACAGCAGTGATGACATCAATATAGTCTGTTATGAGCTTTCTGAGACTTCAAGTTGTTTATGGCTGGTTGGTCTCCTAAGTTTCTGTGCCCTCACTCTCTCACTACCTGGGTTAATTTAAATAAATACATACTACAATCACACTTTGGATTGCAGTTTCAATTACAAACATTGTCCACACCTCTCTGTACAGAATAAGCATCAGACAATTGAATGAAATCAAATCCAATGAACTCTAGGGCAGGTATTCATATCACCTAAGTAAATCAGACAATCTTCCCAAACTTCCTGCAGTTAGTGAAAGTAAAGAAGCTTTGATTTAGTTTCCTACTAACCTAAATGCATTTGGTGTTGTCTGAAGTGGCCTAGGGATTCCAGGACAATCACAAAGCACTGACAAGACTGACAGAGGAGCAACAAAAGAAGCAGATGAAATGGTGGTATCTTGAGAGGCACTCTTATGGTGTTAGGTACTTATATATGGGGAACTGAAGAAAGCTCAGAGTTTTCTTCAGACAGTCATTCAGAACAAGAGCCTAAGAGGTCTGGTTTTTTGGAACAGCTTGTTTTTCTCTGTTATTAACAAGACAAACTCTGGGAGACAAGCTAGCATGCTTGGTCAACTTAGCAGTGTGTCTGAAGCTAACTTTCTGCCAGATCTACCACTCCAGTGTTATCAGATGGGTTGTCTCCTTTGTGGAGGGTAAGGCCTGCAGAAGTGATACAGCCTCTACTTGCTCATTGTTCGAT